>CM077163.1:141850622-142535898 GCA_039583875.1 Platanthera guangdongensis | reverse complement strand
CTTCGTCCTCCCTCGGTGCTAGGAGCTGCGGGGCGAGGTGTGGAGGAAACGACTTTAGTCTTTTTGACTAATGGTCGGTGACCAACTATTTTTAGGAGCCCGTGGAGATGGAGCACCAGCACGTCGGGAGGCAGGACATCGATGAGGAAGAGCAGATACCGCTTCAGCAGGCTACCACTACTACTGTGCGTCCTCAGGTGGGACGAGTCTTGATGTTCTAGTATAGCTTCCGCATTTACTATTTTGTGAGAGAGAGAGATTTGATGTACTGGCATAAGCCCTTTTTACTCTTTCAGTTGTACTTATTTGTGGACTATATGTTGTACTATTCATCTCCTTTTCATGATTATACAGTGGCTTGTGGACTGGTATTTTTACATATACAGTTTTACTTCTTATTTCTCATATTGCCTACAGGTTTATGACCGTACTAGCCGGCAGAATCGGCGTGTTGCGGTGTCGACTAACCCGTGAGTTAGTGCCACCGTAAGACGGCGGTTCTGGGCATAAGATCCGGTAGCCCTCCTTGGTAAGGGGGAGGGGGGTCTTACAAACTGGTATCACTCGAACAACGATCATATGAGAAAGAAGTCCACAACATGGCACCACCCCCGCCCAGCATTAGTTTGCGGACAAACTATGCAGCGGAAGCAGTGGTGTGCCCATGTACAAAAGTCACAGAAATGGTCCACAAAGTACAATTTGATAGGCCAATTTTGCCTTAACCTTACCTTTATGCAACTTCCACAGGTCGCAGCGCCGCAAAATGTGGCTCCTCCCCCTCCAGCTGCCACTCCATTCCTACATACGGAGATGGGGCAGACCCTGATGGCGATTTTGGATGCCTTTAGAGCCCAGCAAGTCCCGGCTCCACAGCCAAATCCGGGGTCGAGCTGGCTGAGTGCATTCAAGAGCCTGTCCCCACCGACGTACCGTGGGACAGAGGATGCAGTGAAGACAGAAGAATGGCTGGAGGCCATACACGAGATCTTAGCGGGCATCAGCTGCCCAGTCGGCCAGGCAGTACCTCTAGCCACCTCCGTGCTAGAGGCCCACGCGAAGAGATGGTGGAAGTCAGTCCGGGAGACTACTTATGCGGACTTTGAGTTGTCAGAGATTTCTTGGGAGGAGTTTGGCGATGTGTTCCTGGAGCACTTCGTCTCTACTACGGACAGGGATGCTTTGGAGGAGAGGTTTTTGAACCTCAAGCAGGGGACCAGATCTGTGATAGAGTACCAGAGGGAGTTCTCCCACTTGGCCAGGTTCGCGGGGATTCAGGACACCGACGACAGGAGGTACGCAAAGAGGTTCTACGGGGCCTCAGGGATGATCTGAGGCAGGCTCTGTTATTCATTTCACATGGCACATCCAGGCAGATCATCGAGATGGCGAAGAAGCTGGAGGCTGACCAGCTGATGGTGCGAGCCGGAGGGAAGAGACCATTTGATGGATCGACATCAGGTGAGAGCAGTAGGGGCTCTCAGAGGGCAGGACCATTGGATACAGGAGGGGTGGGGGACGTCGTCGTCCCAACTTCAGGCAGGAGCAGGGGCCTCCTCCAGCTTTGGCTCCCCCACCTCTACAGATACATGATCCGAGGAGACAGGATGACCGAGGCCACCGACAGGTGGTTTGTTACGGATGCCGCCAGCCTGGGCACATCAGGTCGGAGTGCCCGCACCGATTCCATCCCCCTCCTCCTCCTCCACCTCCAGTGGCCCCAGTACAGCAGGGTCGAGGACGAGGCCGAGGACGAGGCCGAGGCCGGGGATATCATGGCAGGAGGCGCGAGCAGGAGCAGATATACGCCTTGGATCTCACAGAGCCGAGGAATCCCGAGGAGGTCATCACAGGTACTTGAAGTTAATTTTGAGTTTTCTTGAATTTTCGATGATATATATAGTACCTGGAACCATAGGATAACAATTAACCTTCACATAAACAAACCTCAGGCATAGTCATGATCAGCGGCAAGCCCGCTCATACTCTTTTCGACACGGGTGCTTCGCACTCGTTCGTATCCGAGGCCTTCATCGACGGACTCGAAGGCGTGGAGAGGTTCCCTGGACTAGAGATGAGGGTACGCCTACCCGATGGATCGGAGCTGCGGACTACTGCACATTGTGACATGGAGGCCGAGATAGGCGGCAAGGCTTTCGAGGCGCCGGCAACTATCCTGAAGCTGCAGGACTTTGACTTGATCTTGGGCATGGCCTGGTTGCATCGAACCATGCCCAGATAGATTGTCCGTCCAGGAGGATCACGCTGAGACATGGCGACTCCCATGTTATCGTTGAAGGTATCCAGCCTATTTGCCACCTACTGTTATCTTCTGTACAGGCTGTGAAGGCCCATGAGCAGGGTGAAGAAGTTTATCTTGTCTGCTTCGAGATGGTGGGGACAGAGGCGACTATCTCAGATATTCCGGTGGTTCGGGATTTCTCCGACGTATTCCCGGAGCAATTGTCCGGGCTACCGCCTGCTAGAGACTTGGATTTCAGGATTCAGCTAGTGCCGGGAGCGAAGCCGGTGTCCCGAGCACCCTACAGGATGGCTCCTAGAGAGTTAGCAGAGTTCAGAACTCAACTGCAGGAGCTAGTCGAGTCAGGATTTGTACGGCCTAGTTCATCGCCATGGGGAGCGCCAGTTCTATTTGTGAAAAAGAAGGACGGATCACTGCGATTGTGTATAGATTACCGGGAGCTGAACCGGTTGACGGTCCGCAACACCTATCCTCTGCCTCGGATAGATGAGTTATTTGACCAACTACAGGGAGCATTCTGGTTCTCCAAGTTAGATCTGCGATCCGGCTACTATCAGCTCCGTATCAGAGAAGAAGACATACCGAAGACGGCTTTCAGTTCGCGTTATGGACTATACGAATTCACGGTGATGCCTTTTGGGCTCACGAATGCTCCTGCCGCATTCATGAGTCTGATGAACCGTGTCTTCGAGCCTTTCTTGGATCGCTTCGTGATAGTATTCATCGACGACATCCTTATTTATTCTCGGACTCGGGAGGAGCATACTGAGCACTTGGCACAGGTCCTGCAGAGGTTGAGGGAGGCACAGATGTACGCAAAATTTTCAAAGTGCCAGTTCTGGTTGCAGGAGGTGGCTTTCCTGGGGCACACGATCAGTGGGGCTGGGTTAGCTGTGGACCCGGCCAAGATAGAGACAGTGAGGGATTGGCCGCGGCCGAAGACCGCATCTGACATCCGCAGTTTCTTGGGACTAGCAGGCTATTACCGCAAGTTCGTGGAGGGGTTCTCAAGGATAGCACTCCCCCTCACGTCCTTGACGAAGAAGGATGCTGATTTTGTTTGGTCAGAGCGGTGTGAGACGGCTTTTCAGGAGCTGAAGGACCGGCTCATCTCATCCCCTATTCTTGCGCTTCCATCCGGGAGCGAAGGATTCCAGATTTACACGGACGCCTCTTATCAGGGGATGGGTGCAGTCTTGATGCAGCATGGACACGTTATCGCTTATGCTTCGAGACAGTTGAAGAAGCATGAGCATAACTATCCAGTACATGATCTAGAGCTCGGGGCTGTGGTTTTCGCCCTGAAGATATGGAGGCATTACTTATATGGGATTCATTGTGACATCTTTTCAGATCACAAGAATCTCAAGTATATCGATACTCAGAAGGACCTAAACCTGAGACAGAGGAGGTGGCTGGAGTTTCTCTGTGATTATGATTACAAGATCCACTATCATCCGGGAAAAGCGAACACGGTTGCGGATGCTTTGAGCAGGAGGGCCGGCACTTCTGGACCGGAGCCCCGATTGATGTCCATAGAGCTGTTCCAGATGATGGAGGACATGCACATTACCGTGGTGTCCGAGACCGAGCCAGTGGTATATAGAGAGTATTTGAGCTCAGTGATCAGCTGCGATGATATACAGGAGCGCATCCGAGCACATCAGAGGCTGGATGCTGCGTTACAGCCGATTTTCAGTGCCCTAGAGAGGGGCAAGGTCGAGGACTACACACTACAGGATGATCTTCTTCGGTTCCGGGGGCGCATCTACATACCAGCAGGGGCAGTATTCGAGATGACATACTCCGAGAGGCACATTGCTCGAGATATTCAGTGCACCCCGGCATCACCAAGATGTGGGCAGATTTGCGGAGATCTATGTATTGGCCCGGGATGAAAAGGGAGATCACGGATTTTGTGACCCACTGCGAGACCTGCCAGCGTGTGAAGGCGGAATGCAAGAGCCCGGGAGGTTTATTACAGCCACTGCCAGTTCCAGAGTGGAAGTTCGAGGACATTGCTATGGACTTTGTACACGGATTGCCTCGCTCCCACTCCGGACATGATTCTATATGGGTTATAGTGGACAGATTGACCAAGGTCGCGCGGTTTATCCCAGTTCGGAAGGATGCCCCAGTTGCAGTTCTGGTGAGACTATTTGTGGAGCAGTACATCAGGTATCATGGTATCCCCAGGACTATTGTTTCGGACCGTGATGGTCGGTTCACTTCGAGCGAGTGGAGGGCCGTGCATGCTCACTTGGGATCTCGGCTTACCTTTAGTACCGCCTTCCACCCGCAGACCGACGGACAGACCGAGCGGACCATCCGGACCATGGAGGACCTGCTCAGATTATGCATATTGGATACGGGGAGGCCTTGGGAGAGGCTGCTACCATTGATCGAATTCTCGTATAATAACAGCCACCAGGCTAGCATCAGGATGGCTCCGTACGAGGCGCTTTATGGGAGGAGATGCCGGACTCCGCTATCATGGGTACAGGATGTGGACACCAGGGCTCTGGGATCCGATTATATAGAGGACACAGAGGCTCAGATTCGATTGATCAGGGATCGGCTACTGGAGGCCCAGAGCAGACAGGCAAAGTATTATGATGCTCGGCACCGGCAGGTGGAGTTCCAGGTTGGAGACAGGGTATTCTTGAAGATACGTCCAGTACACGGTGTTTCGCGGGTGCGGAGGCACAAGAAGCTCAGTCCACGATACATGGGGCCCTACCTGATCCTGGAGCGGATCGGCCCCTTAGCCTACCGACTGCAGCTGCCACCGGAGTTGGGTGCACTACATGACGTCTTCCATGTCTCTTCCTTACGGAGAGCTCTCCTCCGGCCGGAGCAGCACATCACTACTACAGCCGGACCGGTAGAGCCTGACAGGTCAGTGAGATTGGAGCCGATCCGGATTGACGATACAGCCATCCGAGTGTTGCGGAAGAAGAAGGTTCCCCTTGTGAAGGTGCTGTGGTCCAACCATGGACGGGAGGAGCACACTTGGGAGCCGAGAGATCTGATGCTGGAGCAACACCCGGAGCTATTCGCATCAGGTACATTTAAGTTATGCTTTTAAGATTCTTGATAATTCTTGCAAATAGAACCCCGTAGACCCGAACTTAAATTTCGGGGACGAAATTATTTTCTTGTTTATTGGAATTTGTAACATCCCATGTTACTTCTGGACCCCTCAACTTAGATTGGGTTAGGCATGAGGTGAGACCTAAGAGGATCAACTAGGTTTGACCCTAGATAGTGGGTGGTGGCCATGTGGAGCCCACTATAGGACCAAGTCAAACTAGGTCAAACTAGCCTAATTAAGGACCCTAGCCACACCATGACCCCACCACATTGCCCTAACCCTAAAAACAATCTAAGTGGACCCTAGGGTATGTCACTGGGTCAACATTTTGACCCCAGTTGACCAAGGTCAACCTTGGGCTTAATTTGGTCAAACCCACACTCATAGGCCTAATTAACCTAAGTGGGGCACCCCCTTGACCCAAACCAAGTTGGGTGGTGCCACTAGACCCATCTCCACCAAGTGGGGTCAGTCCACCCACCATAGTTGACCAGTCAACCCTAAAAGTCAATTTGGTCAACAAATTGACCTAAAGAGTGAAATGAAGGCCAAGTCAAGTTCCCTTGGACCAAGCCCACTAAAATTGGCCCAAAGTCAGCCCAAGTGAACAAGACCAACCCTACCCCTCTAAATCAGGAGAGAGAATGCATGCAAGGGGGGTAAATTTGGAAATTTTAGGAGAAGTGGAGAGAGAAAGAGGATGAAGAGGAATGGTGGCCACATGGCCACCCCTTCAGCTGCAACTCTCTGCCCATCACATGCTAGCTGGCCCCCTCTGATATTCCAGAGAATTTTTGGTAGCATGCTGGCCACATGGCACCCATGGTGACACAACCAAAGCTCAAACCGAGCTCACATTGGGCTTATCTCCCCATACACCCTCTATCAGCCCCAAATAACCCCTCCATTAGCTTCAGAAGGTCCAGAGGAGTGGAATTCGACTACTTACACATGGAGAACGGTGGAGAATGCAACTTTCGGGGAGGAGCTCGCCGGCGCACCACCACCACGGCAAACCGCCGCCTGACCCGCAGCCAAGCCCCGATTATGGTGCGTTTCACTTCACCTCTACCCGCACTAGCCTCTTAGATCAAATAGGCGAGAGATCGGGCTCAATTGAGCCCGATGCCATGTGAGAAAATCTAAAAAATCCTAAGTTTCTGAAACCGCTCGGGATCGCCGTCGCCGCCGTCTCCCGCCGCCCCATCGCCGGGAAATGATAGCCACCACCACCGTGAAGGTGATGGCACCATTGGCCGGAGGTGGCGACGCCTCAGCTGGCCGGAAACCGCCGGCAAAATCGCTCCAGGTCGGCTCGATCTTAGCCGTTGGCTGGAGGTAGACGATAACCCGATGCCGTCCATTCTTGCTTTAAGATTCGTGCGCCGATTTTAATATAAATCAGGATTAATAAATGAATAGTAATATTTCTGTCACATATATTCAGCCCTCTTGCAAGTTAATTTTAGGCCTCTTAGAGGCATTTCCAGAGCTTAGGCCCTTAATGAAAATTGTAGCCTAGGGTCTTACCTTTAAAATGCCACCCTAAACATACATTTTGGTGTAGAGTACAGCCCTGTAGGACCTTTCTCCTAGGACTGGTCCTAGACTAGGTCAAAAATTATATTGGATGCCCTAGTCTCAATATTAGTCACCATGATCCCAAATTTTGGGCACATGCATTATTAGAGCTTAATTACCTCCTGCCAAAATTTAGGAATTTTTAGAAAACATTTTCCTATAGTTTTGGGTAAAATATCAAAATTTAAATTAATGGCATATATGGAGTTCTACTCCTCCCCATGGCCCCAAATTTTGGTGGTGGGTCAGTGGGTTCACCCTTGGTGCATGATAAAATTTTCAGCACCTTGGGATCTCTGCATGTGGGAGAATCCACTTGCATGTGATAGCTCATGTTAAGGCTTGGTGTGCAAATAGTAAAAATGTAATTTGCTGAATTTAGCCCAATGGATGCATGCAAGGATTATGGAATTATTTATAGTGGCTTATTAGGGTAAATGGCACTCTTCAAATTAATAATGTAATTTTTGGAATCAAAATTCCATTTATTGGAATTTACTTTATAAAATAGCTATTCTGGAATTTAAAATTGGAAAATAGGATTTATTCAAGAACAAATCCAAACAACATTACCAAGGCATAGATTACATCACACTTGACCTAGGAAAAATTATGATTTCTCTGTTTTGAAGAACCTTGGAGTAGATACCCTAAAATTTCCCATTTTACCCTTATCATGATAATTCTTGAAATGATATATATATACCTCTGAAAAATTTGGGATTTATTCTACTGTCATAAAATATTGTTATTAGTTTATCATGAATTTCTCAGAATTTATTGGATACATTACTTGTGTTAAACTAGTACAATGGCATTTTGGTAAATACCTTAAAATGGAATCCCATAGGCCATCTTACATTCAATTTGGATGAATCTCTGCCAATAGCCATAATTTAGTGTCTTAAAGGCTCTGTAAATTTTCTGGAATTTTTGAATATGTAATGCTTATACTTCATGTGTAAAATGGAATTTATGTGGGATTGTAATTAAATAGAAAATGACAATAAATAATTTAAGGAAAATTGTGAAATTTTGAAGGCAGCAATATTTGGTCAATATACATCTCAGGAAAAATTCCCTAAGTCAGTGGATGCTTAATTAAATCACTTCATGTGTAAAGTGGCCGAGCATTTAAATTAAGAGAATTAATTAAATGACCATTTGGCCAGGAAAAATTATGAGAATCCTTAGGGTAGTTCCCTTAGTCCATAATACCTTAGGATAAATATTTAGAGGCAAGATGCCTTAAGTTTTTGGAAGATCACATTTCTAGGGTAAACATAGGTCATGGTCTGCATATAACACAAATAGGTCTTGCCTTAGGGAATTACCAGGGGATTGATTATCGGCAGAAATAAGAGAGAGTTCAACATGAGTGACCCTGGTGGGTAGAGTTGTCTTAGTGAGGGATCAAAAGTGCAAGTCTTGGTCATCAACTGGAGTGGGGGATCGGCGGAAGACCGTCGGTACCCGGTAACACCTTAAGTCACTAGGGTTATACTTAAGCAATAAGGAGAGCTGGGGAGATACATGGGTAGTCATCAACTAAAATAAGTATCCTTGCGAAAGGGAACGCTGGGCGTAATCCCAACACAGTTCCTAGTGCCCCTTGAGAGCCCTTCACAGGGAATACCGGGGGCAGTCCTGGGATTAACCTTAAATCTCTAAGTATAATAAACCGTAGACAAGAGTAGCTTAATAGGTTAGGACATGGTTGTACCTTCTCGCCCGTGTTTGGGGTTGGAGAGTTTCATGATATATGCTCACCCGTTTATGGTTGGAGGGAATTGACATAAAGGCACTAATGTGCGTTCTCACCCGGGTTTGGGTTTGAGGGATTCTGGACGGGTTTTGGTCCTGCGAGCGGAAGGCTCGGTATGAATTATTTGCATGTGCATAAATATCGTGGCGGGGCATGCGGTACTGGCCGTTCGTCACACCGATGGCAGTACGGTGCACCAGGCGGTTGTGGGAGTTAGAGGGGCCAGTGGGTTGTTTTACACTGCGGTCTGGAGGACGACCCCCGATAACACACATCCGACCCAACAAGACTGACGGGTTTGTCAGCAAAGTACGTACGCGAGACTCTAGAGTGCACCTTGGACGTGTACAGAGGCGTATGAGAGGGGTCTAAGGCTTGGTAGTGTGCATACCGGTCTAGAAGCGGAGACGCCCGCTCCGCTGCTGCCGTAGCCACAGCGGTGGTACCCGAGAGTGATGCTAGCTCTCAAAAAGTGGGAACTAAAGGTCTGTGATCACAGAGTCGTTGTGTGTGAGTTGCACTTGTCTGCGCATAAAACTGCATCATATCATTCATTCATATTAGGTCATACGCTTCATAGATCCTTATCATATAAATTAGTATGGGCTCTTTTATATGATAAGTTAAATTTCCTGGAAATCCTAACTTATATATTTGTATGGGCATTTATATAAGTTAGGGTATGTTTGTGATGATAGCTTAGTGGTAGCTTAGTTTATTTACTTGTTCATACTGCTGTTTCTTTACTTTCCTTTACTGCTCCGCTCTTACTTACTTACTACTTGTACTGTACTTAGCATTGCTAGTGTAGAATTTCATTACTTAGTGCCACTTTAGATAGATATTGTCACCTGCTTCCATTTTGCTACCCCTTGTTGTCCTCCGCTTCGTCCTCCCGCTCGGTGCCTAGGAGCTGCGGGGTGAGGTGTGGAGGAAACGACTTAGTCTTTTTGACTAATGGTCGGTGACCAACTATTTTTAGGAGCCCGTGGAGATGGAGCACCAGCACGTCGAGGAGGCAGGACATGAGGAGCAGATACCGCTTCAGCAGGCTACCACTACTACTGTGCGTCCTCAGGTGGGACGAGTGTTGATGTTCTAGTATAGCTTCCGCATTTACTATTTTGTGAGAGAGAGAGATTTGATGTACTGGGCATAAGCCCTTTTTACTCTTTCAGTTGTACTTATTTGTGGACTATATGTTGTACTATTCATCTCCTTTTCATGATTATACAGTGGCTTGTGGACTGGTATTTTTACATATACAGTTTTACTTCTTATTTCTCATATTGGCCTACAGGTTTATGACCGTACTAGCCGGCAGAATCGGCGTGTTGCGGTGTCGACTAACCCGTGAGTTAGTGCCACCGTAAGACGGCGGTTCTGGGCATAAGATCCGGTAGCCCTCCTTGGTAAGGGGGAGGGGGGTCTTACATGAAAGACATCATGTAACCCACCAAAGTCCGCCGACAGAGCTAGCCGATAAGCCGCTTCGCCCACTCGCTCAACCACTTCAAAAGGACCCATATATCTTGGACTCAAACTTTTTCAATCGTCGAATCCTGGAGACACCTTTGAATGGCTTGATCTTCAAGTAGACCCAATCGCCAACCGCAAATTCCACGTTTCGGTGCTTGTTGTTGTAGTACTACGCTTGTCGATCTTGAGCAATAAGCAATCTCTCTCGAATAGTCCGCATGGTTGAGTTTGCTTCCTCAACCTCATTTAGTTTAACAATCCGAGCTTCGCCCGCTTCTACCCAAGCTAAGGGAGTACGACACTTCCGTCCATATAGCGCTTCATATGGTGCCATCGCAATACTCGCCTGGTAGCTGTTATTATAGGCAAACTCCACCATATAGAGATGATCTTCCCATCTCTTTCTGAAATCAAGGGCGCACATTCGGAGCATGTCCTCCATTGTTCTGTTGGTACGTTCAGTTTGGCCATCCTTTTGGGGATGAAAGGTCGTACTGAAAGTCAACTTCGTGCCCAACAGTCGGTGAACTAGCCTCCAATCATTTGACGTGAATCGCACATCTCGATCACTTACGATGCTCCGAGGAACACCGTGCAGCCGCACAATCTGGTCAACATATAACTTTGCCAAACTTTCAACTGAATCATCCCGCCTGTTCGGGAGAAAATGTGCTACTTTCGTTAGCCGGTCAACAATCACCCAAATGGAATCATTTCCTCGCTGCGATCTTGGCAACCCATGCACAAAATCCATGGAAATATCATCAAATTTCAACTCTGGGATCGGCAGTGACTTCAAATATCCACCCGGCTTTTGGCATTCCGCCTTCACCATCGCACATGTTTGGCATTTAGAGACATAAAGGGCAACATCTTTCTTGAGCCTTGGCCACCAGAAAAGCTTCTTCATATTATTGAACATCTTTGTGCTCCCGGGGTGAATGGAATATTTTGTATAATGCGCTTCATATAGCAGTTCTTCCCTCAATTTCCCCACATTCGGGACGCACAAACGGCCTTCTTTTCGCAAAAGACCGTCAGTCCAGGTGAATTTGCCTTCTGGCCCTTCATTCACATAGCGCAAGAGATCTTCATCCAACTCCGTTGCCCGTCGAACTCGGTCTGCAAGGTCATATTGCACCTCAGTCCAGTTCAAACATGCAATGACAGTGGAATTCTTGTCAACACAATAGATCTCCAATGCCTCCAGTTCCTGGATAAGACGTTCATCATGCCTTTGTAACCAATTTGCTCTAGCCGGAACTCGCCGACTCAAGGCATCCGCGACAACATTTCCCTTTCCGGGCGTATAGTGAATCTCGAAAGTGTAGTCCCCAAGGAACTCCAACCACCTTCGTTGTCGCATGTTCAAGTCTTTTTGCTCCAAAAGATACTTTAGGCCCTTATGATCGGTATAGATCTCCACTTTCAATCCATAAAGGTAGTGTCGCCACAACTTGAGTTCAAAAATCACCGCCGCTAATTCTAAATCATGGACGGGATAGTTTCGCTCGTGCACCTTTAGTTGGCGTGAGCCATAAGCAATCACCTTTCCGCTCTGCAGAAGAACGCAGCCTAAGCCTGAAAGGGCAACTAGATCTGATATACTCTAGAGGGGGGTGAATAGAGTATATGGTGCTTAAAAACTTTTTACAAGCTTTTACAACAATTGTTGTAATGTGTGTCAGCAGGGAAGCAATAAAGAATCTAACTACAGCACTAAGCTAAACAAAAAACTAAGCACAGAGAGAATCAAGGCCAGAAACAAAAATGAAAGCAAGCAGAACCAGAAGACACAAGAGAATATAGTGGTTCCCCAAACTTGGATACATCCACTCTTCTACCACCATAGGTAGGAATCCACTGCAGGATGAGTTGATCAGGTGTCCTGGGCACCAATGAGCTTTTGATAAGGTGCTCAAAAACCAAAGCAGATTTTTTGATCAGGTGTCTTGCCACCAATGAGCTTTTGACAAGGTGCTCAAAAACCAGGTTCAAACTTTTGAAGGGAGTTTGAAAATCCCTTTATAGAGTGGGGGTGAGAGAGTGATGGAAGTCTTCTCTTTCTCAAGCAACTGAGAAGACTATGTGGATTGATGTCAAAGCTCGCCCTGAATCCTTGAAATCTTCAGGAAGAAAAGCTTTGCTTGAGGGTGATAGGCCTTCAATTATAGAACTCCAGCAATGGATGATTTCAGCAATGGCTGAAATGTTGAGTGTCTGGAGTCTTGAAATGATGTTGGCCTTGAACACTTTTAAAACTAAAGAGATCTGAAGATTTTGAGAAAGCCTGATCTCCTTTGATGAGTGTTCTTCAGAATTCTTTTTGACAGAAGATTTTGAATGAGTCTCTGTAATCTGTATTGTGTGTTCTCTTCTTGTTAATCTATATTGATTCAAAAAAACATTCTGTCTTTTATTCTCTGTTCCAGAATAGAATATCATTCTCTGTCAAGGATAGCCGTTGGTCTGCATTGATTGCATCCTTAATTGCATAATCTCTTCTGGAGGAAAGTCCACAGAATTATTCCTTGAAAAATCCCTTGAAACTTGGTCCAGAATTGAATGTAAACGGCTAGCAAATCTCTGAATTAATTGCAGAATAACTCCTAACTGATTTGAATTTGAATTCTGGAAGTTATCTGAAATCGTCGAACTGAGCTCTGCTATCGTCGAGCTGAGCTCAGTGATCAGGAAATCTTAAGCAGCAAAATAATCGTCGATCTGAGCTCAAAGATCGTCGAACTGAGCTCAGAGATAAAGATCCAAAGCAGAGTCAAAATCGTCGAATTGAGCTCACCGATCGTCGAATGGAGTTCGACGATATTAAGAAGTTGAGCTCAGCGATTGTCGAATGGAGTTCGACGATCTGTCGAAGTTGAGCTAGACGATCGTCGACCGGAGTTCGACGAATCGTCGTGCTGAGCTCGACGATCAGACTTGGTCTCCAGACAGAAAAACTTGGTCTTCAGGGCAGCTACCAATCCTAGACTTCTAACCCTTAGACTCAATTCTAATTGACATTTTAAGCTATACAGAAGGTCAAGCAAAGGTTCCTAGAGACATAGTGATCCTGACCCAAATTAGTAATAGGGTGTTCCAACAATCTCTCCCTATTTGGGTTAGGATTACTATTTACAGACTTTGGAAAAATTCAAATAACAACATACAAGTATTAAGCATAAAAACAACAGCTAGACAAGCAGAAACACAGAGATATATATGTATATATATATGGCATCCAGATAGCAGTCAGAAAATCCAAAGATTGTCACCTTACAAAGTCACTTCTTCTCTTTGCCTTTAACCATTTTGATTTCTCTGTTAGGGTTCAAGGCTTCTTTGTTGGACCTGGTGTCATCTGCTGCACCCAAGTAAGTTTGCTTTGAAGACCTGGGAACCACAGCAGCAGAATGCAACTCCATGTATCTGTCAGCATCAAACAATTTACTGGAGGCATATCTTTCTAATTCTTTTTGCCTTTGCTCAGACATTGTAGAGATGTTGGAAGTATCTAGTCCTTGTTCTCTGGCCTTCTTGATCTGGTCTAGTGCAGCCAATTCCTTCATTCTGGTAGTCCAAGCAGCTGGATTCTTTTCAGGGTCCTCAAATGGTACAGGTGGCTCATACCTGTTGGAAGAATTGTCTTGAGGAGGCCTGACAGACACTGTCTCTTTTAGCTTATAGGGGAAAGGACCAGAAGTAGTATCAGAAGTACCATGTCCTCCCCTAGAATATGGGTACTGCCTGGAATACCCTTTGGAATAAACTTGAATATCTCTTTGAGTACCCCTGTATCCTCCTCTCCTAGAATAAGAACCCCTAGATTGGCTTTCCCTTTGGTAGGATCTGGCATGGGGTTGATAGGGAGCCTGGCTTCTATCTGGGGCTTGACTTGCAGAGCTTCCACCTGCACCTGCATCAGGAGGAGGTGGTGGAGGAGGATGAGGGTGCTGAAATTGAGATGAGCCCTTCTCATATTTTCTCTTTTTCTTCATGGCTTTCAGCTGGTTTTTGGAATACTGCATCCAATGTTCAGTAATAGGGCAATTATGCAGAATATAATAAGGAATATCATTATTATCCTTGACTTTTGCAGGAGGAACCCTTTTCATTGCCTTGCTCCTTGCCTTCCTTTTTCTGGCAATGGTAGCAGCTGAATCATCAGAGTCAGTTTTGAATTCATCAGTCTCAGAACTCTGGTCATCATATATAGCATCTATTTTCTTCATCAAGTCTTTCTTCAGCTGAACAGCAGCAGATACAGGAGGTGAAACAGGAACAACAACAGCAGCAGTAGAGGTGACAGCAGCATATGGAGCAGCAGATGGAGAGGGTACAACAGAAGCAAATACAGCAGCAGCAGCAGATACTGGACTGGTGACAACAGCAGCAACTGTAACAGTCTCACTCACAGCAGTAACAACAGATTCACTCTCAACACCAGATTCACTCACAGCCACAGAAGCTGGAGAGGTGATAGCAGCAACAACTTCATTGATAATAGCAGTAACATCATCAAACTCTGCAGCAGGCTCAACATCAGTGGCCTCTGACATCAGAAGATCCTTGGATAATGGCTCATCAGAATCAGCAGCAGCAACAACAATCCTTTCTTCAGCATCAGCAGCAACATCTTCAGTAGCAGCAATCACTGAATATACAAAAGAGGAGATAATGCTGGGGTCACAGCAAGAGAAAGGCACCAATGCCTTGGATAAGTCTTCTGAGGGCTGGACAGCATTACTCTCTAGCAAATAACTGAAGAAGGCAGTATCAAAGGCAGATAGCAAAGACCTTAGGTCAATTGTAAGAACTGCAGTAGGAGTCTGATATTCTGGAGAAACAGCAACAGGAGCAGAAGGAGCCGCAAACACAAAAACATCAGCAGCAGCAGCAGTATCATCAGCAGCAGGAGCAGAAACAGTAGCAGCAACAGCATGAAGGCTTGCTTCATAGGGCATCTCCCCCTGCCTAGATGCAGATACATCTGTATCAAGGCACACTGCTGGAGGTGCTGCCTGAGGAAGGAGGGAGGAAAGCCTGGCAGAGAGGGCTGCCACTGACAAGTGTAGAGGAGCCAATGAGGTCTCCAAGAGTAGAGAGAGCCTGGGGGCAATTAGCTCATATAACCTGTCAGCTAGGGCTGAGAGGTCTACTTGCTCAACTACTGGAGCAGAGGTAGATGGAATAGGTGTAGCTGAAGAAACTGGAGGTGGAGGGCTGGAGAGTGGTGGTATGGATGGCTGAGGTGTTGGAATGGTGGATATGGAGGACAAGGGGATGGATATGGATGGGGTGAAAGTTGGTTGATCAATAATGTGGTGGAGGAGATCTTGGAATGAAGTGGAGGTGGAAGGTAAATCAGGAGGAGATGACGGGGAATCATCCATGAAGGAATCATCCAGGAGGGTGAAGCATGGAATGGATGGGGATGATGTGATATCTGGTGGAGGGTATGAGAACAGTAGCTGGAAGTGGTCTGCTGGTGGAGGTAGAATGGGTCTGGAGAGGGAGTTGATGTTGGAGATGTGCTGGATATGGTAATGGTGGATGGAGCTGGAATAGTGGATGGGAGAGGTAGGGTTGGAATTGGAGGAGGAGGAGAGGCAGCAACAGCAGCAGCCAGGTCTTCTGTAGGAGCAGAGACCTGTGGGAGAGTGACTCTTTGAGTCCTGGTGCCTGAAGGAGCACTAGAGGAGGGCCTGCTGGGCTTGCTTATTTGCCTGTCCCACTTGCCAAAGAGGGCACAGGTAAGTCTCTTGGGGGCATTAATGTGAACTCCAGAGGAGACCAGCAAGACAGGGCACTTTGTCTGCAGAAAAACTCCAAGAATCCTGCCAAAGTTAACAAAGCTTTTGTTTATCTTCTTCTTGATGAGGTCAAAGAACACCTCTCCCCAGTTCAAACTTTTCTTATCCACCAGAGCTCCCATGATACAGAGCTGATGTCTGGATATAGTATCATGAGCTGAGTGCTTTGCCAGCAGCACTTTTCCTACTACATCTGCCATGAATCTGTATTCAACAGATAGATTCCTCTTGAATAGCTTGCTAGGGTTTCCCTTTGGATGACCCATCCTGGCAAGCAGGTTAGAAAACTCCTCCCCAGATAACTCAGCAGATTCTTCTCCATTTCTCAGTCCAAAAACCTCTGTTAAAACTGTGGGGGTCATGGGTACCTGGTTTCCAGCAATGGACCCAACTATAGTAGAGTTGTCTTGATTATGAGCAGTATAGACCCACTCTTTTATCTCATCTGAAGCCAGCTTGATTCTAGTGGTCATGAGGGCAGACAGATTCTGATCCTTGAATAAACTCAGAATGTCTTGGAAAATTTGATCAGTGGTGTTGAAAGATTCTATATCAATGTCGAATCCAGCATCGAACTTCATTGCGGCTAGAACTGCAACTGACACAACCATTGTACCTGCAAAAACTTAACAAACAAAACGACCAAGCGTAGAACTGTTTGGAGGGAAGAGAATTCTTGCAGAGAAATCAAAAGCGCAAAAGAGAACGATGGCGAAAAATGAGTTTATATTAGGGTTCGACGCAGAATTGGAAAGATCGTTGAACTCAGTTCGACGATCGAGGCTTCTAAAGGAATCTGAAGAGACTCCAACATCGTCGATCTCCGTTCGACAATCTTGGAAAGCATCGAGCTCCGTTCGACGATCGTTCAGTGAACAAAATCGTCGAGCGTCGTTCGACGATCGTTGACCGGAAGAGATAGTTCATACTATCTAAGAGGCTGAACTCAGTTCGACGATTCTGGAAATCGTCGATCTCCGTTCGACGATCTTTGGGGAAATCGTCGAGCGCAGTTCAGAGATCAGAAAAATTCTAGACACTAAGAGAAAATCAGAAGTTTTGCCTAGTCTTGGTCAATTTTTAGCTTTCAAAATCTTGGAAATTATTTAAGACTTCCTCCATCTAACATTCCTAACTGATTTAGGAAGAAGGTGTGTTTCTTTTCATCCAAAGGCTTGGTGAAAATATCTCCCCTTTGTAAATCAGTTGGGATATACTGTAATTCAATTTTGTTCTTTTCAACATTATCCCTTAAGAAGTGATGCCTAATCTCTATGTGTTTTGTCCTACTATGGAGGACTGGATTTTGAGCTATGGAAATAGCACTTGTATTGTCACAAAAGATTTTAGACTTCTCTAAGTTGTAACCATAGTCTAGGAGTTGATTTTGAATCCACAATATTTGTGAACAACAACTTCCTGCAGCCATATATTCAGCTTCAGCAGTTGAAGTTGACACAGATGTTTATTTCTTACAAAACCAAGAGACAAGTCTGTCACCAAGGAACTGACAAGTTCCACTGGTGCTTTTCCTGTCAATTCTGCATCCAGCATAATCAGCATCTGAGAATCCAGTTAAATCAAATGCTGAATCTTTTGGATACCAGAGACCTAGATTTGGACAACTTTTAACATACCTGAGAATCCTCTTTACTAAAGTGAGGTGTGACTCTCTAGGGCTTACTTGGAACCTAGCACATATACATGTAGCAAACATTATATCTGGTCTACTAGCTGTAAGATACAATAAAGAGCCAATCATTGCTCTATATGTTGTCTGATCACAGGTTTCCCATGTTCATCAGCATCCAATACAGTATTAGTAGGCATGGGTATTTTCATACAAGATGCCTCAGACATACCAAATTTCTTAACCAGTTCATTTGCATATTTGGTTTGAGAAATAAAGATGCCTTCAGCATGTTGCTTGACTTGCAATCCTAGGAAGAAGGATAGCTCACCCATGCTACTCATCTCAAATTTAGAATGCATCAGGTTAGAAAACCTTCTGCACAATTTTGAGTCAGTAGAACCAAAAATGATATCGTCTACATAAATTTGCACTAGTAGGGTATGAGACTTATGGGTTCTAATAAAAAGAGTTTGGTCTACTCTACCCCTTATAAAACCATTTTCCAAGAGAAAGCATGCTAGGGTCTCATACCATGCTCTAGGAGCTTGCTTGAGACCATATAATGCTTTATTTAATCTAAAAACATAATCAGGAAAAGTTGGAGAGATAAAACCTGGAGGTTGTCTGACATAAACTTCCTCTTTGATGTCTTCATTCAAGAAAGCACTTTTGACATCCATCTGATAGGCTTTGAAGCCTTTGTGAGCTGCATAAGCTAGAAATATTCTGATGGCTTCCAATCTTGCAACAGGTGCAAAGGTCTGGTCGTAGTCAATTCCTTCTTCTTGAGAATATCCCTGAGCAACTAGCCTTGCCTTGTTCCTTATTATTACTCCTTGATCATCCAGTTTGTTTCTAAATACCCATTTTGTTCCAACAATGGAATGATCCTTAGGCTTTGGCACTAGTTCCCATACTTTGTTCCTCTCAAATTGATGCAACTCCTCTTGCATTGCAATGATCCAGTGTGGATCTTGCTCTGCATCTTGAATAGACTGAGGTTCAATTTGAGATAGGAAGCAGGTGTGCAACAGGTTTTGGTTGACCTGATTTCTGGTTTGCACACCAGTTGAGATTTCTCCAATTATTTGGGTAATTGGATGGTCTCTTGATGTTACTAAATCAACAGGGGGTGTTGATTGTTCACCAACCTATGTTGTTGTTTCCTCTTGTGGTACAACAACTGGCTCTTCAAGTGGTGCTTCAATATGTTGAGCATTGCCTTCATCTTCACTGCTTTCATCCTCTTGAGCAACCTGTAACTTGTTCATATCTTCAACTAGAGAATGTTCCTGCAAAGGTTCTATGGTAGAAGAAATCTTCTCCTTGAAAGACATGTTAGATTCATCAAAAGAAACATGAACAGATTCCTCAATTTTCAAAGATGATTTATTATAGACCCTATAGGCCTTACAGATCATGGAGTATCCCAGAAACACTCCTTCATCAGCTTTGGCTTGAAAATTTGCTAAACATTTCTTGTCATTATTGTGAATATAGCAAATACAACCAAAAATTCTAAAATAGTCAATTTTATGTTTCTTCCCTTTGAGTAATTCATAGGGAGTCTTTCCCTTTAGTTTATGTATCAGACTTCTGTTCAGCACATAGTTGGAGGTGTTCACTGCCTCTGCCCAAAAGGATAGAGGTAGATGAGCATCTGACAACAATGTAGTGGCAGATTCAATAAGGGTTCTATTTTTCCTTTCAGCTACCCCATTTTGTTGAGGAGTTCTAAGAGCTGAGAAAGTATGCCTGATCCCTTCACTCTGACAGAACTCTTGCATAAGAAGAGAATCAAACTCTGTCCCATGATCACTTCTGATCAGGGAAATGTGAGTATTGAACTCAATCTGTATACATTTGAGAAACTCTGTCAGACACTTAAAGTTATCAGACTTCTTCCTTAGAAAGAACACCCAAGTGAATCTAGAGAAGTCATCTACAATTACTAAAGTGTAGGATTTCCCTCCTAGGCTTTGTACTGTGATGGGTCCAAATAGATCCATGTGTAACAGATACAATATCCTAGGTGAATCACTCTTATTAAGTGACTTAAAACTGTTTTTAGTTTGCTTGCCTAATTGACAGGCCTTGCAGAGTCCTTCCTTCTTGTAGGGGCCAGAAGGTAGTCCTCTAACAAGGTTGTCCTTGGATATCCTAGCAATAGTTCTAAGGTTTAGGTGTCCTAATCTCTTATGCCATAAAACATTTGGTCTACAGACTGAATTAAACAAGCAGATATCTATATCAGTTGAAAGAAAATCACTAAGTAGATGTTACCTTTCCTTATACCTGTCAACACTGTTGTGTTGTCCTCTGACTTGATTTTGCATAAGGTTTTGCTGAAGGTCACTTGGTAGCCTTCATCACACAGCTGACTGATGCTGATTAGGTTGTGCTTCAGTCCTTCCACATATGCTACCTTCTTGAAGGTTACTGAACCAATCTGGACTGCACCATATCCTTTACTCTGTCCAAAGTTGGAATCACCAAAGATAACTTTGGGTCCAAGCTTGGCTCTAAAGGAAGTGAGGTTGTCCTTGTTCCCTGTCATGTGCTTAGAGCACCCACTATCCAAATATCATTGCTGGTTAGATGTTGGATAGGTCTTCACCTACACATAAAACAATTCATTTGTTTTTGACCCAGTTTACCTTGGGCCTAGGTTGATAACCTCTAAATTCAGAAATGAAGGACATCCCTGGCTGACTCTTATATCCTTCAGGATGATATGTCCTTGGAGGTAAAATCCATTCAGTATAAGGGTTAAAGGTTTGGGATGAAGAACCCTTAGGATTCAATTTTGATTTGCCTTTAAACAGGTTTCCAGAGCTCTGACCTTTGTTTGACGATCTTGGAGCTGCGTTCGACAATCTTGGGTCAGATCGTCGAGCTGCGTTCGACGGTCGACTATGGATGAGGTCAGGTATATGAGATCGTCGACCTGCGTTCGACGACTTTTGCTGAGATCGTCGATCTGCGTTCGACGATTTTTCCTGAGATCGTCGAGCTGCGTTCGGTGATCGTCGATCTTTATTCGGCGATCGTCGATCTCCGTTCGACGATTTCTGCTGGGACTTAGTTTTCTGAGGCAGATCAGAATTTTTCCTAGCAACCTCTATAACTCCCTTTCCCTTGTCAGAGATAAACTTGATGGGAGTTGTTAGAATAATAGGTTGGCTGGATGAGGCACCTAAGCCCAGTGTACTGTTAAATCTAGAGTTCACTGTGCTTGTGATGTCCATCAGCTTGATGCTTCTCCCATTAAGGGATTCCTCAAGCTTCTTGGCCTCAGAGAGCTCACTTTTCAGTGTGGCTATCTGTTCCCTACAGTTCTCCAACTCCTGAGAGAGTTTGAGGTTTTCTGACTTTAAAACATTGTGTTCAGATAATTGATTTCTGAGAGAGATAATCTCTTTCTCAGACTTTAGCAGGTCTAAACACAGTGCTTTAAATTCAGATTTAAAATCTTCTGAACTAAAATCAAAAGAACTAATTACCTGATCTTCTTCAGGTTGAGTCTCTGAGTCTAACTCTGACTCCTCTTCCTCTGAGTTGTGCTGTGAGGCATTGATTGCCATCATGCAGAACTCCTTTTCTTCGGCATCATCCTCATCATCACTTGAGCTAGAAGAGGCTTCTGACTCCTCTTCTGTCTCACTCCAGGATTCAGCAACAAACCCTTTTCTTGTATGCTTATTTTTGCTTGAAGAAGGTTTGCCACTTCCATTCCTTTTGGAGTCTTTCTCCTTTCTTCTTTCTTTTCTGTCCCTTCTGTCCTTGGTCTTGTTCTCTGGACAGTCAGGAACTATGTGCCCTGGTTTCCTGCAACCAAAGCAGATAATGTCTTTATTGTTGCTAATGGACTTGTCATACCTTGGCTTGTCCTGCTCCTTATAAGATCTTCTTCTGAAGTCCTTTCTGGCCATCTTGTAGAATCTTTTGGCCAACAAGCTAAGTAGTTCATCATTGCATGTGCTCTTATCTTCAGGCAGGTCCTCAGTTGCCTTAAAGGCTATGGTCTTCTCTTTCATTGTGGCTGGTGAAGCAGCCTTCTGTTCTTCCTCTCTATTCTTGATAAGTAGCTCATAAGATTTGAGCTTACCCAACAAGGCTTCAGTGGTGATTTCATTCAGACTTCTGGCATCCTTAATTGGCCAGATTCTTGAATCCCAAGTGCTGGGGAAGCACATTAGGATCTTGTCATTAAGTTCTGTCAGAGAAATCTCTTTGTCCAATGTCCTTAGTTCACTGACAATTAGACTCAATCTGTTGTACATGTCTCCCACTGACTCAGTCTCTCCCTTCTTGAAGTTCTCATATTGAGAGATGAGATGGGATCTTCTGTCCTTTCTCTCATCAGCTGAGCCTGAGACTATTTCTGAGAGCTTGTCCCAAATTTCCTTGGCTGAATTACATTCAGCTACCTTTTGAAATATGTCATCTGATATTGTCTGGGCTAGGATGTTCATAGCCTTGGCATCAGCTGCTTTCCATTTTTTGATGTCAGCATCTGTTCCTGATGGAGGTGGAACAGCATTTGTACTTGTACTCTCTGGGGGTCTTGGACACACTGTCAAAACAGAATTAAAAATATCTTCGTCAATAGAATTCATGTAAAGTCTAATCCTTGCTTTCCAAAGTGCAAACTTGGAAAGATTGCACACTGGAGGTCTGGTGCTAGCATAATCTTTGTTTTGGGCCATGATTTGTGCAAACAAAAACTAATAATAAAGTACAAAAGAAAAACAGATCTAGTTTGGGATCTTGGGGTTCAGGTGTTAGCCTGTACAACCAATCAGATATGGTATGTTTAACCAACCTCCCTCTGATACCAATTGAAAGGGAAACTAGATCTGATATACTCTAGAGGGGGGTGAATAGAGTATATGGTGCTTAAAAACTTTTTACAAGCTTTTACAACAATTGTTGTAATCTGTGTCAGCAGGGAAGCAATAAAGAATCTTACTACAGCACTAAGCTAAACAAAAAACTAAGCACAGAGAGAATCAAGGCCAGAAACAAAAATGAAAGCAAGCAGAACCAGAAGACACAAGGGAATATAGTGGTTCCCCAAACTTGGGTACATCCACTCTTCTACCACCCTAGGTAGGAATCCACTGCAGGATGAGTTGATCAGGTGTCCTGGGCACCAATGAGCTTTTAATAAGGTGCTCAAAAACCAAAGCAGATTTTTTGATCAGGTGTCTTGCCACCAATGAGCTTTTGACAAGGTGCTCAAAAACCAGGTTCAAACTTTTGAAGGGAGTTTGAAAAGCCTTTTACAGAGTGGGGGTGAGAGAGTGATGGAAGTCTTCTCTTTCTCAAGCAACTGAGAAGACTATGTGGATTGATGTCAAAGCTCCCCCTGAATCCTTGAAATCTTCAGGAAGAAAAGCTTTGCTTAAGGGTGATAGGCCTTCAATTATAGAACTCCATCAATGGATGATTTCAGCAATGGCTGAAATGTTGAGTGTCTGGAGTCTTGAAATGATGTTGGCCTTGAACACTTTTAAAACTAAAGAGATCTGAAGATTTTGAGAAAGCCTGATCTCCTTTGATGAGTGTTCTTCAGAATTCTTTTTGACAGAAGATTTTGAATGAGTCTCTATAATCTGTATTGTGTGTTCTCTTCTTGTTAATCTATATTGATTCAAAAAAAACATTCTGTCTTTTATTCTCTGTTCCAGAATAGAATATCATTCTCTATCAAGGATAGCCGTTGGTCTGCATTGATTGCATCCTTAATTGCATAATCTCTTCTGGAGGAAAGTCCACAGAATTATTCCTTGAAAAATCCCTTGAAACTTGGTCCAGAATTGAATGTAAACGGCTAGCAAATCTCTGAATTAATTGCAGAATAACTCCTAACTGATTTGAATTTGAATTCTGGAAGTTATCTGAAATCGTCGAACTGAGCTCTGCTATCGTCGAGCTGAGCTCAGCGATCAGGAAATCTTAAGCAGCAAAATAATCGTCGATCTGAGCTCAAAGATCGTCGAACTGAGCTCAGAGATAAAGATCCAAAGCAGAGTCAAAATCGTCGAATTGAGCTCACCGATCGTCGAATGGAGTTCGACGATATTAAGAAGTTGAGCTCAGCGATCGTCGAATGGAGTTCGACGATCTGTCGAAGTTGAGCTAGACGATCGTCGACCGGAGTTCGACGAATCGTCGTGCTGAGCTCGACGATCAGACTTGGTCTCCAGACAGAAAAACTTGGTCTTCAGGGCAGCTACCAATCCTAGACTTCAAACCCTTAGACTCAATTTTAATTGACCTTTTAAGCTATACAGAAGGTCAAGCAAAGGTTCCTAGAGACATAGTGATCCTGACCCAAATTAGTAATAGGGTGTTCCAACAAAGCCGCTCCCTGAGGCATCACTATAAATCACAAAGCCATCGGTTCCACGGGGCGAAGACAACACTAGCGCCGTGGTCAACCGAACCTTCAGTTCTTCAAAAGCTCGTGCGCACTCTGGCGTCCAAACGAACTTCTGATCTTTTCGCGTCAGTGTGGTTAGCGGCAAAGCGATCCGTGAGAAGTTCTCCACAAATCGTCTATAGTAGCCCGCAAGTCCAAGGAAACTCCTGACCTCGGCTACGGAAGACAATCTTGGCCACTCTTGTATGGCTCTTATCTTCGCTGGATCCGCTGCAATGCCCGCTCCACTCACCACATGGCCTAAAAATGCCACTGATGATAGCCAAAACTCGCACTTCGAGAACTTGGCATAAAGCTGATTTTGCCTCAACGTGTTCAACACCAACCGCAAGTGACTCTCATGCTCGGCTTTGGACTTTGAGTACACCAGGATATCATTAATAAACACTATCACAAACAGATCCAGGTACTCACGAAAAATACGGTGCATCAGATCCATAAACACCGAGGGCGCATTACACAATCCAAAGGGCATGACTGTGAACTCATAGTGCCCATAACGCGTTCCAAATGCGGTTTTGGGAATATCACCTTCCCGAATTCTTAACTGGTAATAACCAGACTTCAGGTCCAACTTCGAATAGACGGTAGATCCCACCAGATGATCAAATAATTCATCAATCCGGGGTATAGGATATTTATTCTTCTCGGTCAGCTTAGTCAATTCACGGTAATCGATACACAACCGTAACCCACCATCTTTCTTCTTTACAAAAAGCACAGGCGCGCTCCAAGGTGACATACTTGGGCGGATATAACCTTGCTTTAGCATTTCTTGTAGTTGAACCTTCAACTCAGCCATCTCTTTAGGCGCAACGCGATATGGCGAGCGGGCCACGGGTTTCGCACCTGGCACCAACTCAATTGTGAAGTCAATCTCCCGCTGGGGTGGTAGCCCAGGGAGATCCGTGGGAAACACATCTGTAACGTCTGCCACAATCGGAACCTCGCACACATTGGCCTTAGGCTCAACAGCCTGAATTAGTGCAAAGTAACACTCCGCACCCTTCCGAATAGCTTTGACTACCTAGAGTGCAGACATCAACGTCCCGCCCACTCCTCGCATACCCGCGAACTTTGTCTCCTGTTCAGTATTCTGGCCCAACGTAATTTCTTTGGACTGGCAATCAATCATAGCATGCTGCTCCGCAAGCATATCCATCCCAAAAATCACGTCGAATTCCGATATTGGCAAAACAAATGCAGATAAATGAAAATCCCGACTTCCTAACTGAACCGCCACATCGCAAGCTTGATCCGCAAGCATCCAACAGCCATTCGGCAACAACACTCTGACGCTATCTGTCTTTGCACGACTGGGTATTCCAAGCCGCATAAGAAACTCGCTAGACAGAAAAGAATGTGATGCACCTGTATCAAACAGTGCTCGCGCCAGCGTGTCCCGAATCATCACAAAGCCTATGACAAACATGTCACACACACACAAACCGCAAACATGGGGTACTAAACAAAGCATTCAAACAATAGCATAAGCAAAACTAAACTCATACCTGTGACCACGTCACTCTGCTTGATGGCCTCTTGCAGGCCAAGATTGTAGACCCGGGGTTGCGCCTGCGAGGCAGAGGAATCCACCACCGCCTTTCCTTTCTCCGCATAAGATGCTCCCAACTTCTTTTCACTTTTTGGCGGCATCCGACAATCTCACGCAATATGTCCCATCTGGCCACAATTGAAGCAGATACGAGTGTCTGGCTTGGAGGTCGCCCCTGATGTTGCTCCCGTTGCAACGGATGAAGGAGATTGTCCACTAGGCTTGGACTTCTTACCCCATCTCTTCTTATAAAATGGTTTTCCTGATCGGGGCGCCTTCCACTCCGGTTGCGTCACAGCCAAAGCTCTCTTCCCTTGCACCCTCTTCATATCCTTTTCCAACGCGGTCGCGGTGTCAACCAGCGCTTGGAAACCTTGGTTCACAGAACTGGACACAAGGAACCTCAGTTCGACCATCAGTCCTTCATAGAACCGATTAGTCTTCCTTTGCTCATCAGCAAAAATAGAACCCGCATACCGCCCTAAGCGAGTAAATTCATGCAGGTACGCATCAACACTGCCATCACCTTGAGTCAACCGTTGGAATTCATTTTCCATGGCTATCCGCTGAGCTGCAGGAAGGTGCTTCGCGAGGAAGAGCCGGGAGAATTCTTCCATCGATACTTGGGTTAACGGACGACCCGCCAAGTGATGCAACTCCATCTCATCCCACCACAATCGAGCTTCTCCTTCAAGCAAGAAGGTGGCTAAGGTAACTTTCTGATGCTCCGCCGTTCCTATCGCCGTCATCACTCGCTTGACACGCGATAGCCAATCCTCAGCCTGCGTCGGGGTTCCCGCTCTCGAGAACGTAGGCGGATGGAAACTCATAAACCGCGTTAGCTGCTTCTCAGCCGCTCGAGGGGCCATAACCACGACAGGTTCAGGCCTCGCCGCCACCTGTTCTGGCCTCACAGCCGCTTGCTCCTGCCTAAGGGGCTGGCCTTGGATCATGGTAAATAAGGCCTCCGCAACTAAACGCACATGTTCTGCAGACGGTGGAGGTGTAGGCACCGCGGCTGGTGCCATACTTTCATCAGAACGCTGGGACTCAGACGGCCCAGCTCCACTTCGTGTCACCTAAAGGTGGATAAGACACACACATTAGCGGTCGTACCCAAGCAAGCAACACAAAAGAAGAACACGCAGGTTCCTCAAACACACAAATATGCATTCCTATCATGGACATTCATGAGTTCATTCGTAGACCTTGGTGTGCACAAACACGTGCTCGCCACCCCACAAAAGAAGTCGACCACGAATTCGAGAGGGAACGACCAAGACGACCGATACCAAAAATGTAACAACCCCATCCGTTCATATGATATATTATAGAAGGTCCGGCCGGGGCCCCACAGGATATAGCACAAAACAGTCGGTGAAGGTACAGGATGATACCAGAGTCGCGCATCGCACCTATCACAAAGCATTCTAGCGGAAGCCTAGACTACAACTGGAACTCCTCATGAATGTCCAAACATAAAACTCCACATTTTATATCATATAGGAATGTCATACAACAAGTCAAAAGAGTTGGCCTTATGGCCTTACATGGTTTTCACACAGTGGCCTAAACAAATTGGCGCGCAGGCCGGCCACAAGAAAAGAAAACACACAAGAGAACACATTTAGCCTTCGAGGGCTAGCAGCAATCGCAGCAACACCAGCAGGAATATCAACCTCTATGCGTCCCGCTCGGCTCTCCAGCACCTGTAAAGGGACAATCCACCCAACGGTGGCAAAGAAGGGCAACGGTCAGCGTTCAACTGACCAAATTATAACGACCCTACCCCTTCTCTCGGGGCAGCGGTATCTTTCCCTGCAGGCATATCATATCACACGTGTGGCAAGCTATAGTATCAAAAGGTGCTTTCACGCACACAAGCCATCACAACCGTTCGCCACCCGGCCCAACGGTCCGTGCACTCAGGGCACATTCTTGGTGTTCTGGCAACCTCTTGCCCACCACCGTATTCAGGGTCATAACCCAACGGTAAATCTCTTGAGCATTTACTCCATGGCGTGCAGCCGGAGTTAGTCTTCGGACACCGAGATGGCCCGTAGCCCCCCATTGTGTCATGGCGCGCAGGCCGAAGACTCTTGCTATGCGCTCCAACAGACCGCACTTTTTGGTCTCACGTCGGACGGACATAGCGCAGGTCGGATCCTCCACCCCCCGTTGCTCAAATCGCCTTACCTTCTCCGAGTACAGCGTACTCATGGCTATATCAAAGGCGCGGGTCGGTCTCACCAATCCTGTTCTTGGCATTCAAGCCTGGGTATTTCTCTATACCCATTTCTCTCACAACAACAGCGGGTCTTTCCTGGGCACACCAGTACTTCATGTGACTCTCTCCACAGGTGGACACCACACAAGCACAAATGTCAGGGGTCTTTCCTAGCTATCATGCCAGTACTTCATGTTACTCGCTTCACAGGTGGACACCCTACGACATCAAGCATCACAAAAAGGGCCTTTCCTGGTTCCACCAGTACTTCCTGTGCCTCAATCACAGGTTGGACCCAACACCATCACATGGCTATTTTCCTGGGCTACCACTCTAGTACTTCCTGCTACTCCTTTTCGCAGGTATAACCCGTAGACTCCTTACACTACACGTTTATCACGGAGTCTTCTCCGGTTCGTATGCAACATCACCAATCCAGACCAACCTGTCCAGATGGGCTTCACACAGCATGCCTATTCCGTACTCCATTTCCGGATCTATATGCTACCAAAGGGGATTTCAAGCATCCACCCAAAGATTTCCAAAACCAGCCACCTCTTGGTGGGGGAAATCACAAAATATGCCAAAAAGGAAGCCTTCACATGGCTAGGAAGAAAAGTCGTTACCCTTGACGACCGCTTCGGTGCCATGACCTCCAAGCTAGCTTGCAAGACTCGCAAGAGCGTTTCCTCCGCAACGACGGCTTCGGATTTCTTGTCGGTAACCAGCAGCACCACCAGCAGCAGCCCCCTTTCCTTCTTCCTCCTCCTTTCTCTCTCTCTTTCTCTCTCTTGAAGAAAGATGAAGGCCAAATCAAAATGAGAATTACTTCTCAGTTTTCGGCCTTTAAGAAAAAGAGGAAGAAGCTTCAGCCCTTGGATCCAGACTGAAGGAATGGACGGCCACGATTCTGCCAAAATCACTAATTTTGACCCGACACGGCCTCTGACACGGCCGTGTGCCAGGCCGTGTGCCTCAAGCGGTGGTCAACCGACTTATCCAAACCAGTGACACGCCCATGGGACACGCTCGTGTCATGGGCCATGTCACCAACACGCCTTCAGACACGCCCGTGTCTGTGGCCGTGTACCTGGGTGAAAAAAATCCCAAATCATCCCGAGACTTCACACGGCCTGTGACACGCCCGTGTCCCAGGCCGTGTGCCCAGACACGGCACAAAGACACGCCCTGTCGAAACCTTCGGCGGGCTGAGTTCGTCGCCTGATTTGACACGCCCTGTGACACGCCCGTGTCACAGGCCGTGTTCAACACTCAACACTCACTTCTCGACACTCACTTCTCGACCCTCGACGATCGTCGAGACAAAATCGTGGAGCATACGACACGGCCTTGGACACGCCCGTGTCCTGGGCCGTGTGCCCCCCTCTCGACGCATCGTCGAGAGAAAAATCTTCGAGACAAAGGCCGATCGTCGACACAACCTCGACACGCCCTGCGACACGCCCGTGTCGCAGGCCGTGTCAACTGACACGCCCTGGGACACGCCCGTGTCCCAGGCCGTGTCACCCAAAAATGCCTGTTTCCGAACTTTGGGCTGTTACATCAAGAAGATTCACAAATCAAGATTCTCATTTCAATTCTTCATCATCCATCTGATCATGTGAAGTCAAAGAAATTTCAGTTCTGCCTTTGCCGAGACTCTTCTTCAACCTTTCTGATAGAGTCACAAAGATCCAAGAAGAAGATTCAAGCCGACTGTTTTCAGATCTGAGAAAGATTTACTGTTCGCATTTTCATATACTTTCAATTTCATTCTTGTAGGATAATTCTCTCCGAGTGTAGGATCTTTTGTCTCCGAGTTGTAGGAAGTTTTATCTTCCGAGTGTAGATCCGTTTTGTGGATCGAGATTGTAGGAACTTTGTTCCGAGGCATAGGATTGGTTTTTCAATCCGAGATAGTGGAGTAGACGAGTCTAGTGGATTGCTAGATCGGTGAGGGAAAGTGGATGTACCCAAGGTTTGGGAACCACTATAAATCTTTTGTCGTCTGTGATTGCTTGGTAGATAATTATGTGCATATATCTTAAATGTTTATTCCGCAAAAAGTCGCACAACTCACCTATTCACCCCCCCCCCCTTCTAGGTGATTTAGGTAGACAACTGAACACTTTCAATTGGTATCAGAGCCAGGTTGATCATTAAAAGGTTAACACCTTGATTAGATCTTCGTAGTTGTCTTTTGAGATCTACCAAGCATGGACAAGACTAAAGATTTTGCAAAGCTTCCTTTGTGCACCAAGAATGACTTTCCCATGTGGAAAGAAAGAATCAGATTTTTCATGAAAGCTGTGAATTCAATGATCTTCATGATCGTTGAAAAAGGTCCATACATTCCCATGACCGTCTCAACAATAGATCCAACAAAGAAAGTTCCAATGAATTTGAAGGATGTAGACAAAGACGAGAATGCACTTGTGTCTTTAGATAAGAAGGCCAAGAATATAATAACAAGTACAGTTGATGACTACATGCTGCAAAACTTGATTTGTCAGTCTGCAAAGGAGATGTGGCAGTCCCTAGTCACTTTGATGGAAGGTACAGAAGAAGTTAGGGACAATAGAAGATCGCTCCTGAATCAAAAATACGAAGCCTTCCGACAAGGTTACAAGGACACCATTGCTGACACCTTTCAGAATTTCTTCAAGATAGCCAATGGCCTAAGGGTCTATGGCCGAGTCTTCACAAATAGAGAATTAAATGATAAGTTCTTGAGATCCCTAACCAAGGAATGAGATAACAAAGCTTGTGCCATCTGGGAATTTGGAAAGCTAGCTGAAACAGACCCGCAGAATGTCTTCGAAAAGCATATGTCATATGAGCTTCAACACAATACTAGAAAGGCTGAAGAAGAGAAGAGCAGGTCTGCATCCAAAGAGAAGTCTATTGCTCTAAAGGCAGACACCTCAAGGAAGTCAAAGGCTGCCTCTCCTGCCCCGCACAAGAAGTGAGTGAAGAAGAAACCTCGGAGCCAAGTACCTCAGGCTCTGAGGTATCTGAAGGAGAGTTCTCTCTGCTATCACGTCAGTTCAAGAAATTCTTGAACAAAAATAAGCAGTGGAAAGGCAAGTATGCCTCCTATAGAAGATCATGACATGATGGTGATCGTCAAAGAAAAGGCTCAAGCAGCCACGACAGGTATACTCCTAAACAGAACAAAAATATTTCTACTGACATCGTTTGTTACTATTGTAATAAGTCAGGTCATGTCATTGTTGACTGCCCCCATAAGAAGGAGGGTGGAAGAAGAGAGGAAAAGAAGTCCTCATACAATCAGAAGAGGATAGAGAAGAGCCTGATAGCCAAGAAGGGAAAAACTCTTAGTGACTCCGACTCATCTGAGTCGAGTGAAGAAGAAGAAGCCTACATTGGGCTTATGGCTCAGACTGATGACGAACAAGAGCCCCAGTTCACTGGGAAGGTAAACTCTCATACTCCTCTTTCAGAATCTGAAGCTTCTGAGCATATTAATGAGGACAGCACTTCTTACGATGAGTCTGAACTCATGGTCCAGTACAAGGAGTTGATCATGGCTTTCCACAAATGTCGTCGAGTCGTGAAAACTCAGGCTAAAGAGATAAAATCTCTAAAAGCTGAAGAGAGCATCTTGAGAGAGGAAGTCTCTAAGACTGACTCACTCAAAGAGGACTTCAATAATGCTATTGAAGAATATAACAAAGCTCTCGAGCACCTACTCCTAAAGGAAAAAATCATCAAAGAACTGGAAGCACAACTTGCTGCTGAAAAGAAACTTGTTGAAAGTTCCTTGAAGCCTAAGGCTGTTCTTTCATTCGTTGTTAATTCTCAGCTAAGGCACAGGGTGCTGGACTAGGCCATATCAAAGCTCCTAGTAAATCTTTTAGGAGGAACAAAGCTCAAAGAAAGAATAAGGCCACCAAGAAGGCCTTGGGCAAAGAGAAGGGGAAAACCCCTCAAGATCAGACTTCGTTCAAGAAAGTCATATTTCCAAGTAATGAGTTTGATCTTGAATCATCCTACGGTCACTTGACCAGGACTACCTATGTAGAGCCAATGTCCTGTTACCAAGGATGTACACGCCCCAGAAACTTTGGTGAGAGTGTCTTTAAGGCACCTTATGAAGAAGTAATTCTTCAGAGCTATGGCCTTATAGTCATGGTCATAACTTCAAGAAAGCACCAAAGGTAAAGCCCATTGTAGAATTGCCTTCGAAGGAGAAGAAGTCATGTGATTGTCATCACCATGTAGCTTCTTCCTTTAAGAATGATGCTCCTGCTAGACCACAACTTCAAAAGGTCAAGCAGGAAAACATAAGGCAAAGATACAACAAGTTTGACAGTTGGTGCTGTTGTAGAATTGGTCACTTTGCCATCGATTGCTTGTTTAATCCTAGAAATTTTGCAAGTCCTCAAGTTGGCACTATGAGAAGTACCACTCATAATGTTAATACTCGTAGGGGGAGTGTTCTTACATGAGACCAAGGACCCAAACATGTTTGGGTTCCTAAGGCAAACCGATTCATAATTGCAGGTCTTTCCAAAGGCCACCAAAACGCTATCTAGTATTTGGACCGTGGATGCTCTAGGCACATGACTGGGACAAGAAGCCTACTTCAAAATTACTCCCCAGCCTTGAACGGACCGAAGGTCATCTTTGGAGGTTCAGACCGAGGAATCACCAAAGGCTATGGGATGATCACTAACAGTAGTATATCCTTCTCAAATGTAGCTTATGTTGAAGGATTGGAACACAATCTCATAAGCATAAGCCAAATCTGTGATAAAGGATACATAGTTGAATTTCATTCTGATAAGTGCTTGATGAAATTCGTTGACAATATGGAAACGATTATATCCGGCACTCGAAGCAGGAACATATTTTGTTTAAATTTCATTTGTATAGACTCTTTTACACCAGTGTGCTTTTTAGCAAAAGATAGTGCATCTCTTGGTGACCAATGACCCAAGAGACTAGCACATATTAATTTCAAAACCATTAATAAATTATTTTCACTGAATTTAGTACGTGATGCCCCTAATGTCAAGTACGTCAAAGATATACCTTGGCATGCATGTGTAAAAGGCAAGCAAATAAGGGTTGCCTTTAAAAGCGTTGTTGGCAAAGATTCTAATAAATGTCTCCATCTACTTCATATGGACTTGTTTAGTCCATTGCAAGTTAGAAGCTTTTGAGGTAAGGATTATATGTTGGTAATTGTTGATAATTACTTGCGCTTTGCATGAGTGTTCTTTCTGAAACACAAGTCAAATACCTTCGACATCTTTACTAATTTTTTCAGGCAAGTCCAGAATGAATACAACTATTCCATAGTGAAAATCAGAAGTGACAATGGTACAGAGTTCAAGTCTAGGGCCATGACAGAATTCTGTGAAAGCTTGGGTATCTTTCATGAGTTTTCCTCTCCTCGCACTCCACAACAGAACGAAGTGGCTGAGATAAGGAATAGAACACTCATAGAGGCCTGTAGGACCAGGTTGAGTGATGCCTCACTTCCGGAATACTTCTGGGTTGAAAGCATCACCACTACATACCACGTGCAAAATCGAGCACTCATTAACAAAAACCACGATAAGACACCTTACGAACTTCTAAAGGGCAGGAAACCGACTGTCTCATATTTTAGAATTTTTGGTTATAAGTGCTTCATGCTTAACAATGGCAAGTATCATACTACCAAGTTTAGCGAAAAGAGTTTTGAAGGTATTTTTGTAGGATATAGTAGCTATAGTAAGGTATCCAGGATATTTAATAGAAAAACTCTGGTCGTAGAAGAATCAATACATGTTGTATTTGATGAGATGAGCTTTCTGCAAGGCAACTCTTCTAGTGTGCTCATTGAAGATACAGGTACAAAGTTGAAAGAACATAGCTTGGATGAACCGTCTGAAGATAAAGGTGAAAAGTTCATCAAGATCACCACTCCAACCCCTATTGGAGAGGCTGATGATCAAGATGAAGAAATCATCCAAATTGATGAAGTCAATTCAGTGATTGAAGACAATCCAAATGCAAGGACCCTAGAGCTCAGACATCTAAAGGATCACCCCATGGACCAAATCATAGGAGATACTCGGGATGGTGTCAGAACTCGTCGAGGTACAACTAACGAGAATTTATATTTAAGTTTTCTCTCACAGGTTGAACCAAAGAAGTTTGAGGAAGCAAACTCAGACATATCATGGATAATGGGATTGGAAGAAGAACTAAATCAGTTCAAATGCTGAAAAGTATGGAAACTTGTTCCAAGACCCAAAGGTAAAAATGTCATCGGGACAAAATGGGTCTACAGGAACAAGATGGACGAGGATGGAACGATCATAAAGAACAAGGCCAGACTCGTCACCAAAGGATATCGTAAATAAGAAGGAATCGACTTCGAGCAGACATACGCTCCAGTGGCAAGGCTGGAGGCCATCAGGTTATTCCTAGCATATGCTGCACTCAAAAGCTTCACCGTCTATTAGATGAACGTGAAGTCGGCCTTCCTTAATGGCGACATAAAGGAAGAGGTGTATGTGGAACAACCTCCAGATGTCTGATTCTAACTTTCCTGATTATGTTTACTTATTGCACAATGCTTTATATGGTTTGAAACAAGCTCCTCGAGCTTCGTATGAGACGCTCTCTAGCTTTCTTCTTGAGAACAAGTTCACAAGGAGAAAGATTGATAAGACATTATTTCTTAGGTAAATACAAGGCAACATTTTGCAAGTGAAAATCTATGTCGACGACATCATTTTTGGCTCTACTGACGACAACCTATGCAAGACGTTTTCTAAACTTATGCAAGGGAAGTTTGAAATGAGCAGTATAGACGAGCTGAAGTATTTCTTAGGGCTTCAGGTGAAATAATCTGAAGATGAAATTTTCATCTCGCAGACTAAGTTCACCAAAGAGCTAATTAAGAAATTCGGAATGTAGAACGCAACCTCTATGTGGACTCCAATGGGTTCAACTATGTCTCTGGAGAAGGATGAGAAAGGGAAACTTTTTGATGAAACCAAGTACAGAAGAATAATTGGATCCTTGCTCTATCTTACTGCCAGTAGACCTGACATAATGTTTTCAATATGTGTATGCGCTAGATTTCAGGTGAACTCTAAGAAATCTTACTATGCTGCTACAAAGCGGATTTTGAGATACCTTAAAGGTAGGCCAAATCTTGGCTTATGGTACCCAAGAAGTAATGATAGCGAGCTAATTAGTTTTTCAGATGCAGATTTTGCAGGTCGCAAAGACGACACGAAAAGCACTTCCTGGACTTGCCAATTCCTTGGAAGAAGGCTTATTTCATGGAGCAGCAAGAAGCAGAACTGTTTTGCAATCTCAACAGCTGAGTCAGAGTATATCTTTGCAGGCAGTTGTTGTGCATAGCTGCTATGGATAAAGAATCAATTTGAAGATTACCATATGAAGTTCCAGAACATTCCATTATTTTGCGACTCTTCCAGTGCAATTCGAATAGCAAACAACCCAGTCTCGCATAGCCGGACAAAGCACATAGAGCTGAGGTATCACTTCATCCGGGAGCATGTGGAGCATGTTGACATAGATCTACAGTATTTATCTACATACAGGTAGATTTCAAACATTTTCACGAAGCCGCTGGACGAGACCAAGTTCTCATTCTTAAAAACAGAACATGGAATGCTCAACAAAGAAGATTAGAGAAGGTGAACTGACAAGAAGGCTCAGAGATCAAGAATAAGTCAAATGTTGGAATTCTACAAATTTCTAACTTTTTGACTCGAGAAAGAAGTAAACTACACGAGTATGAAAATAACCTACTCGAGTACCTTATCAGCCACTCGAGTAACCTACTCGAGTAGTCGAATGACCTACTCGAGCAATAAAGCGTCATACGAGTACTTCAATATATCTACTCGAGTAATTTTAGACATCACTCGAGTACTTCCAGCTGTCTCCACTCGAGTACCTTCATATATTCACTCGAGTACTGCCCAGTCTCTCGAGTATCTGACAGACAAGCTTTCTACCTTGATTCAAATTTCTTTATTCGCAACCCGAGGCTTATACCGCCCTCTCCTAGGTATGTTTGCATTATTTACTTCTTACTTAAGACATAAATTAGGGTTATATATAAATCACAAAGTCCAAAAGTCATTTTCTACACGAATCAATTTCTCTCTCTCTCGAGTAAGCCGAAACGCTTCATCTTCCGCCGAAAGTTGCAGAGCCCGCGCCATCTTCCTCCCCGTCGCAGATATTTCTCCAATTTCTGGATCATGGCCTCTTTCTCCGAGATTTGCATCTGTTCAGAACTAGTTGCTGCTGGTATCGCCGAAATTTTAGATGATTTCTGAAACCTTCTGATACTTCTCGACACCGCAGGCCTCACCTTCGTTCTACAGGAGTCATGTAAAATCTTGTTTCCATAAGTTGCAGAGTTCTTCAAGAATTTCAAAGTCAAGAGACATAGTACAGTCCTCAAGTCAAGAGTCAGCGGAATAAAAATCAAACTTACCAAAACCTCTACTTCAACACTTCTTCGCCTACCGATTATTGATGAAGAAGATCATATCGGTCCTGATGAATCTGACACGACCTGTATATTCTGTGGAATTTCTCCAGAAGTACAATACATCAAAAGATCTGACCTGAATCCTGATGGGAAGTTGTTAGTAGATATCATAGTCAAAGTTCTTCTCTGCAAAACCAGTTCTATAAGGGATATCTCTCTCCTTCTTTGACATCATGCAAACAATAGTATGCAGGAAACAATTTCAGTTTGGGATGATGATTCTGGATAAGATAAAGGACAACATTAAGGCTCCCAGGTATGTCAGGATTATTTCTATCCTCCTCCATGAGATTAATCATGAGGTATTCAACTTCTCCAAAGGAACTGTTCTTCATCACATGAAGAAAGTCTCTATCTCTTCCATTTAAAGATGGGAGTTGAAATTGCAGAACCCAGTTCAAGCTGCCAAAGCTCAAGAGCTTCCAGCTATAGAGAACAGGACTCCATCTCCCTCTCCACTTCAGGTTGCCAGATCCTCTGGTGCAACTATTGAGGGGGAGCCTGCTCCTTCTGTTTCAGTTAGAATTCCAACCCCTCCAGCTATTACCTCTCCTCCACCAGCAACACCTGAAGAAATTCCATCAGAAATTTCATCTGAGGCCAACTTCAAGAAAATCTACTATCAGTTGAAGCGGCAATCTGTGAGATGATTGAAGAACTGACTGCTGATGAACCCATTCCCCCTTTTCCAAAAGAAAAATCTATTGAAGTTCCAAAGCCATCCACTCCAGTACCATCTCCATCACATACTCAATCTCCCAACCAGTCTCCTGCTGGATACAAAGAGCGGGATGACACAATTTTCATTTTTGATGAGCAATCTCCTAAACCAGCTGAAGCTCCACTACAAACCTTGGACTTCACCATGCCCATAGTCACCGATGAAGGGGATGCCCTGATTCATACTTCCAGATTAAAGAGCTCAGTCTCTATTAAAGAGATAGCTCTGTGGGTTTCCCCTCCTCCAACAGTTCCCTCTTCTGTTGCTCCTCCTGCTGCTGCTGCTCCTACCAGTGATTTGATGAATCAATTTGTACTTCTGCTTCAAGCACAAAAGACATATTTTGATGCTTCTCTCAAAGCTGTTACTGACACAAAGTCGCTGCTCTAGAGATTGAGATGAGCCTGGGATTTGCTGAGATGCAGCACAATACAGATCAGCTCAGACATCTCTTTCAAATTGGTGGAAAAGCTCTAGATCACACCATTACTAGTGTTGGTCAAGTCATGGAGCAAGGTGTGACTCTTGCAAATAATCAGATAGAGTTAGATAAGAGAGCTGAAGCTACAAAGATGAAGATTTGTGAAGAAGTTGGAACTTTCAAAGATGATGCCATCAACACACTGATTGTAGAAGTCAGAAAGGGAGAGATTTTAGTGAAAGAATATCTTGAGAAATCAGATTCACTGAGGCAAACTTAGTGGGAAGCTAAGATGAAAGAGATTCATGATGATGTGTTAGGACAAATAAAGAGTGTAAAATTCCACACCTATGACACAGCAGTTTGGATGCACAATCAAATTCTTCCAGAATTCCAAGCTGATCCAAACATCATTCCTCGCAACATAAACCCCTTAGCTGCTACTGCTCCTGTTCAAGCTCAACAACCTTCCTTATCTCCCAGACCTGAAGGCTATGAAGATCCTCCTCTACATTCATATGCTCAAGTTTGGGAGGCAGACCCAGTAGATATATTCTTCCAAACTCCTCCTGAGATCCAGACTTCCAAGAAGAAGAGGAAATATGGTGATGGTGCCTCAGCTAGCAGGTCAATCCCAGTTTCTGATTTAGAAAAGAGAAAAGCTCCAGAGCTTGCATAGATCTAGTCTCATACTTCAAAGTCTCTCATTTTAGATACTCTCAAACTTGTTATGGACTTTAATGAAAGCAGGAATATTCATTGCAGCTCCCATGAATGGAAATTATATGAAAAATCAATGAAAAAAAGGAGACTTTATAACAGAGAATTTGGAAGGAATAACCCTGCTGCTCTTCCAAGGCCTCCAAAACATTATCCCAAGCCATTCAGCTAACAAAGAAGACGGTAAGAGAAGAAAGACATGTCGCAACATCAAGTTTAAGCACAAAGGATTTTGATAGTGTGGAATTGATTCTTTTAGAAATGATGCTTTGGACATTCATTTTTATATAATTCTTAATTTAGATCATTTGTCTTTGGATTATATTCTTATGATTGCTTACACTGCTTTCTCTATTTGCATATTTAGCTATGTTTATGTCTATATAATTCACCTTAGTGTAAAGGGTTCTGAATTGTACAAATAGAGGGAGATTGTTGGGTATTGTATCCACATTAACCCAAATTTGATGAAATCACCCTTGAACTAAGATGAATTAAGTTATATTTGATGTTTTGTTTTAGTTATGTGTTTGCAGGATTATATTGCCATGTGTAGACCAATATCAGTCTACAATGGGTCACCAAACACAGGACAATACAATGTAATCCTTCATTGTGTGATCCATGGTGTTGACTCATGTGTAGCCTCTCTATTGGGATATACTTCTTACTCAAGCACTAGGACTAATTGGAGAAAGGCTTGTTGCTGAATTCACTAAAGAAGAGAAAATTCTGTTGAAGAGAATTTTCTAAGTATTTTACTCGAGTAGTCACTTTCATACTGGAGTGAAATACTTAGTCAATACTCGAGTAAGACTATTTGTACTCGAGTAAAGGAACTATCACTCGAGTAGCCAAATTATAGCTCTCGAGTAGCTAAGTCAACTATTCGAGTAGATCCTCTCTCATTCTCGAGTTAACAGAATTTCTTCCTCAAAAAGTTTTCTAAGTAAATTAATCGAGTAGTCATATACGTACTCGAGTAGTTTAGTCTTTTGTCTCGAGTTATAGAAGATTTGATTTCGTGTGATTTTACCTCACTCGAGTGGTCAAGTTCATTTACTCGAGTAGTCTATCTACTACTCGAGTTGCCCAAGTTTAATTCTCCAATAATAAGATTTTCATTCTTTAAAATTTTTCTAAGTCCATTACTCGAGTAGCTATATCTACATACTCAAGTAGTTTGTATCCTCTCGAGTAGTCCATTTTCACTACTTGAGTAACCCAGATTTTTCTTCCAGAAAATATTCTAAGTCCTTCACTCGAGTAGTTCCTCTACCTCTTGAGTAGTTAATCTATATTCTCCCGAGTAGTATTTCTTGTACTCGAGTAATTCAACTCTATATCTCGAGTAGCTAAATTAGCACTCGAGTAAGACTTTCTATACTCAAGTAGCTGCTCATCATTTCTGGATTTTCTCTAAGTCATCTACTCAGGTAGTCCTCTTCTATTCACTCGAGTAATCTTATATAGTACTCGAGTAGTTAAACCTTCACTCGAGTAATTCAGTCAATCTTTTCTGAAAAATCGCTAAGTCCAGATTTGACGGAAATTTCAAAGAGTCTTGGCGTGACTGGTCCACGTGTACCTCATTAAGACTAATTATGACCGTTAGGGAAGATCTTATATAAAGTCTTGTCAAAACCGACAAACCCTAACAAGTTCTGTCAAGATTATCGAAGTGTTTTCTGAATCTCATTCTCTCTCTCTAAAAATGAAATCCGCCGCAGCCGACCTTCATCGTGTATATTTGGCTAGGGTTTTCGATCCAAAAGATTCAGATTAAGAAGATTCACAGATCAAGATTGTCATTTCAATTCTTCATCATCCATCTGATCGTGTGAAGTCAAAGAAATTTCAAATCAGCCTTTGTCGAGACTCTTCTTCAACTTTTCTGATAGAGCTGCAAAGATCCCAGAAGAAGATTCAGGCCGACTGTTTTCAGATCTAAGAAAGATTTACTGTTTGTATTTTCATATACTTTCAATTTCATTCTTGTAGGAGAATTCTCTCCGAGTGTAGGAGCTTTTGTCTCCGAGTTGTAGGAAGTTTTATCTTCCGAATGTAGATCCGTTTTGTGGATCGAGATTGTAGTAACTTTGTTTCGAGGCGTAGGATTGGTTTTTCAATCCGAGATAGTGGAGTAGCCGAGTCTAGTGGATTGCTATATTGGTGAGGGAAAGTGGTTGTACCCAAGGTTGGGTAACCACTATAAATAATTTGTCGTCTGTGATTTCGTGGTAGATAATTGTGTACATAGATCTTAAATTTTTATTCCGCAAAAAGTCGCACAACTCACCTATTCACCCCCCTCCAGGTGATTTAGGTAGACAACTGAACACTTTCACTATGCCTTTGGCAGTGAACACCCGCTCTGTAACACCCCCATCCGTCGTATGACATATAACTGAAGGTCCAGCTCAAACCCGACGTCATATACCACGGACAGCCGGAAGGGTTACATATGAATAACCAAACTATCCAATTAAGACTACTCGTCCTAACACAGAGCATTCTAGCGGAAGCTTTTAAACAGTTGAAAAAACCCATAATAGTAATCCAATAATCATGAATGTCCACAACCACTATAACTGGAATGAAATACAAATACAACGACAGACACTTGGCCTTATGGCCTTACAAGAGTTCACTTAGCAATAAAATGTTTTCCATACATCGGCTAGCAGGCCGGCCACACATGACAAAAAAAAGAACAACTATTCGCTTTGGCCTTTTAGGGGCAGCACAGCAATATAGGCTCCATCCCGCTATTTGGTAATCGGCTCCGCAACACCTGCAAGCAACATCACACCACACGGTGGCAAACAAAGCAACGGTCAGCCAAAGCCATCCAAATTATAACGACACCGCCCCTAACTCGGGACGGCGGTGCTCCTTCCCTGCAATTCATTAGCCCAGCTAAACAATATAAAACAAGCATACTACGCCAAAGGTGTAGGCTTGCATGGCCAAATACCCTGTGCACTCAGGGCACATTATCGGTGAATCCTGACACTTCAGCATCTTCACCACCACCCCCAGGATGGCAAACTCGTGAGCATCTAGCCTTTCTGACCACTGTCTAAGGATCCCGACTATGCCAACGGCCAGTCCCCTTTTCGGGTCTCTTGCACCGAACCACATAGCCCAGGTCCGATTCCACTTGCTTGTTGCTCACACCGCGTAGTTCACATTAAGACATACGCACGAGACAAGCTTCTCTCGGATCCTGCTATTCCCAACATTCACATAACCCAGTTATGTTCAAGGCCGGTTCCCTGACTGCCAAGGTAGCAGAACAACGATTCCGCTCAGTTTTCCAGGTACGCCTTGGAGTTAATCCCCAAGAATCCCTTCTGCAATCTACCGCGTAGAAACCCGAAAACATAAAGCACGGAGTCTTCTCCGGAAAACCATAACAAATGCAACATCACCGATCCAGAACAACATGTCCGGGTAGGCTTCACACACAATGCATATGTCCGTACTTCAATTTCGGACTCTATATGCAACACAAGGGGGACTATTCACGTCAACCCCAGGGAACACCGCAGACTCGCCGCCAACTCGCGGGAGCGGGTCTCCCTATGCAAAAAGGAAGAGATCTTCACATGCTCAAGTAGAGAACCATTACCCTTGTAGTATGCTTTTGCGCCATGAAAAAGTATCCGGATAGAAGTCTTTGCAACGAAATTTCCTCCACGTATCCACTCTCGGTTCACTAAAAGGTGCTCCGATGCTCTGTCGGAGGCTGGAATCCTCCTCCTTCTTCCTCCTCTCTCTAACTCCTTGTAAGAGAGTGCTTAAGAGAGAAATGAGGAATTGATCCTCTATTTCCGACATTAATAAAGCAGGGACTCATCTGGGCCATCGGATCTTAATTAAAGAAATCGAACGGCTCAGATCCGCTCAAAAATCCTCAAACCTGGGACTAACACGGCCTTACACACGGCTGTGTCCCAGGTCGTGTGCCTCGATCTAGGCACGATCGTCGAACACAAAAACTCACACGGGCTAAGACACGCCCGTGTCTCAATTTTTACACTTCCATGTCGGGTCCTCGATATGCCCGTGAATAGGGGCGTGTCACATATAACCGCCACGCTAACCGACATGACCCTTGGGAACACGGGTAGTGACACGGGTAGGCACACGCCCGTGTCATTTGACCCGTCCGTGTCACGCTACCGTGTTTCCTGTCGTGTCCTTCTCTGGACACAGCCGGCCAAAACACCAAGCAAGACACGGCCTTGGACACGCTCGTGTCCTAGGCCGTGTACCCCTATACAGGCACCAAAATTTCTTTCGTGCGCGTCAGCTCAAATACGATTTTCGGGGCGTTACAAATCTCCCCCTTTAAGGAATTTCGTCCTGAAATTAAGTAAAGGTACACAAAATTAAATGTTACCTGAGTGGAATAACTCGAGGTATTCCTCCAACATAGTTTGCTCTTGTTCCCATGAAAGCTCCTTATGTCCGCAGTTATCCCAACGAACCTTAACCCTTTGGATTTCCTTGTTGCGGAGTCGTTTGACTTCAACGTCTTCTATACATATAGGCTTGACCTTTGTCATCAACTCGTAATCAACCGACACTTGATCGACCGCAACTATCTGCGAAGGTTCTTGCACCGCCTTACGCAACACTGATACGTGGAATACATCGTGTAGCCCACTTAATTCCACTGACAGCTTCAATCTATACGCTGCTTCTCCAACACGCTCTAGGATTTCAAATGGTCCAAGGTATCTCAGACTCAGCTTCTTCAAGCATCGAACCCGCGAAACACCCTTGAATGGCTTGATTTTTAAATACACCCAGTCGCAAACACCGAACTCCACGTTCCTATGCTTGGCGTTATAGTACTTTGCTTGCCTGTCCTGAGCAATCTTCAACCTTTCCTAAATTGTATGTACCATTGAAGTGGCGTCTTCCACCACTTGACGTTTATACAACTTCAACTCACCTGTCTCCAACCAAGACAACGGCGTACAACACTTCCTCCCATAGAAGGCCTCGAAAGGTGTCATTCCAATACTCGTTTGAAAGCTGTTATTATACGCAAACTCCACCATGTACAGGTGATCACCCCAATGCTTTCTGTAATCTAGGACGCACATGCGAAGCATGTCCTCCATCTTCCTGTTGACCCTCTTGGTCTGACCGTCCGTCTATGGATGGAAGGTTGTGCTGAAACTCAGCTTAGTTCCCAACAAACTATGCACTAGCCTCCAATCCTTCGACGTGAAGCGTCCATCTCGATCACTAACAATGCTGCAGGGCACACCATGCAACCGCATGATATTATCCACATAGAGTTTGGCTAACTTTTCCACCGAATCTTCCTTCCTATTCGGGATGAAATGCGATACTTTTGTCATCCTATCTATGACCACCCAGATGGCATCGTTTCCCCTCTGCGACTTTGGCAAACCATGCACAAACTCCATAGAAATGTCATCAAATTTTCATTTCGGGATAGGCAAGGACTTTAGGAAACCTCCGGGCTTCTGGCACTCCGCCTTCACCAAGGCACAAGTTTGGCACTTGGCTACATAAAGTGCTACATCCTTCTTTAATCCTGGCCACTAGAATAACTTCTTCATGTCTCTATACATCTCCGTGCTTCCCGGGTGGATTGAGTACTTGGTATGATGAGCCTCGTACATCAACTCCTCCCGAAGATTATCCGCACTAGGGACGCATAGACGACCGTCCTTCCTTAGTAGTCCATCCTCAACCGCAAACTGAGAATTTGACCCATCCAAAGATTCATCTAAGATCCGCTTCATGCTGCTTTCCTGAACCAAAGCTCGTCGAACTCTATCAGCTAGGTCATAATGCACCACTGTCCAACACAATATCGCCTTGGCACTAGACCGTCTATCAACGCAGGAGATCTCTAATGCCTCCAAATCACGGACCAAGCTCTCATCATGTACCGACAACCAACTGGCCTGGCAGGAGCCCTGCGGCTCAATGCATCTGCCACTGCATTTCCTTTCCAGGTACATAATGTATCTCGAAGGTGTAGTCCCACAAGAATTCCATCCACCTCCGCTGCCTCATGTTCATATCCTTCTGATCTAACAAGTACTTCAGGCTCTTATGATCGGTGTCGATATCAACTTTCACACCGTACAGGTAGTGCCTCCACAGCTTCAGAGCGAATATCACGGCCGCTAACTCTAGGTCATGAACCGGATAATTCCTCTCATGAACCTTCAATTGTCGTGAACCATAGGCTATCACGCTCCCATGATGTAGCAGAACACAGCCCAAACTACTGCCTGAAGCATCATTATAAATTTCAAATCCTTCGGTTCCACTTGGCGAACATAAAAAAAACTTCTGGTCTTTCCTTGTCAACGTCGTGAGTGGTAACGCTATCCGTGAGAAGTTCTCTACGAAGCGCCTGTAGTAGCCGGCAAGCCCCAGAAAGCTCCGAACTTCTGCCACTATAGTCAAAATAGGCCACTCCCGTATCGCCACTATCTTCACCGGATCCACCGCTATCCCTTCTCCACTAACAACATGACCAAGGAACGTTACTGAGGATAACCAGAACTCACACTTAGAGAACTTAGCATACAAGTGATTTCTCCTCAACTTCTCCAACACCATGTGTAGATGCTTGTAATGGTCCTCCTCACACTGCGAGTATACCAAGATATCATCGATAAATACTATCATGAAATGATCTAGGTATTCTTTGAACGTCCTGTTCATCAGATCCATAAACACAGATGGCGCATTGGTCAGCCCAAACGGCATGATCGTGAACTCATAATGCCCAAACCGCATGCTGAATGCTGTCTTCAGGATGTCGCTTTCCCTTATCCTCAATTGGTAATTGCCGGACTTCAGATCTAACTTCTAATATACTGTTGACCCAACCAACTGATCAAATAGATCGCCAATCCTGGGGATCAGATACTTGTTCTTCTTTGTAAGCTTGTTCAACACTCGATAGTCAATACAAAGTCGCAAGCTCCCATCCTTCTTCTTAACGAAAAGAACTGGTGCGCTCCAAGGCGACAAACTATGACGCTGTCACAACCCGCATTTTCTCCGAAATTAAGAAGTATCAGAGTAGGACAAAACACGCGTTGTGATGCCACGTCGAGTAGGGGATAACTGTCGATGCTCAGGCAACCACCAACTACTAAGACTATGGAAAAAATCAAAAGTTATAATGATTTGAAAATCAATTATGTTTTAGAGGCCGTATCCCTCGGCTCAGTGGATCAGCTAGTCCACAGCTAAAACTATACTTATACGCAGCGGAAAAATTCTTTATTTATTTTTGACATCCTATGAAAGTGCATAAGTGTCCCCCGAGGTCCACTTATACTATGCAAGACTCTAGATTTATTTTATATTATAAGTAAGAAAATGATTCTTTTTTACGTTGCTTGGAAAGTAGTGTATGAGTTTTATAAACATGCTGATCATGAGATATACTTATAATAGTGTTTTTAGGTTTAAAAGTAACTAGCAACCTAGCATCAATCTTCCCAAGAGAAAATAGACTATCTCCAGAAAGGTAGCAGTAAAATAAACATATCTAGTATCATAAGCAAAAACCACCAGCGGGCGTAAACAACCTGACACGAACCCACTGACGAGCATGTATGTTTGTAAGAAAAACAGAAAACTACCTCACAAGACCAAGAAACTGATCTATACAGTACAAGAGATCACCAACAACAACACAGTAAAACTAGTCGCCTACTCGGCTACTAATCAGAACCTGAGGCATTCAGAGAAGGAAAGAATAACTCAGCAAGTAAAACAAGAAAATATGAATAAGAGCATTATATCAAAATGGAACCAAGGAGAGTAAGTAAACATGACAGTAAAAATAAAGGCTGTCCAAAGTAAGCCAAAGTACACCAAGTATAAGGAAACAACAACAAGCTCTACTCAAATCCTGCATAGGCTACGAGGCAAAAGTATACCAACAACATGTTGCAATCTATAAAGGAAGAAAACATCTACCAATCCTAGCTTGTGAGTAATGGCAGTAGTAAAAAAAAACATGGACCTGAGTTGGTGACCAAAAATAGTCCCCCAACTAAACAGTTCCAACTAAAAAATTCACTGCATCAGCACAAGGCCACCACATACCCAGCCCGTACCTGGGATTAAAAGGTGGTGGCCACGGCAATACCCAGCCTGTACCTGGGATTAAAAGATAGCGGCCACGGCTCGCACACAAAACCATCTCACTCCTTTAGAGTGTCAAAATACCAGTACCTGCCATAACCCACGATTCGGCGTTCAGAAAATAGCTGACAAACAACCCCAAACCCAACGGGATTCACTTGGGAAAACAAGGGAAGACAGAGGGAAAAATCGTCAAACACAGCTTACAGGAATCGTCAAGCTTAGTTCGACGATTTTGTCGAACTCTGAGCACAGGGAAACAGAGATCGTCGATCTCAGTTCGACGATTTTCGTCAAACTCAGATCGACGATCTTCTTCGATCATAGGCAACCAGAGATCGTCGATCTCAGTTCGACGATTTTCGTCGAACTCAGATCGACGATCTTCGTCGATCTAAGGCAACCGGGATCGTCAATCTCAGTTCGACGATTTTCGTCGAACTCAGATCGACGATCTTCATAGATCTAAGGCAACCGGAGATCGTCGATCTCAGTTTGACGATCTCCGTCGAACTCAGATCGACGATCTTCATCGATCTAAGGCAACCAGAGATCGTCGATCTCAGGTCAACGATTTTCGTCGAACTCAGATCGACGATCTTCGTCAATCTAAGGCAACCAGAGATCGTCGATCTCAGTTCGACGATTTTCGTCGAACTCATATCGAGAATCTTCGTCAATCTAAGGCAACCGGAGATCGTCAATCTCAGTTCGACGATTTTCGTCGAACTCAGATCGACGATCTTCGTTGATCTGGCAGCCGGAGATCGTAGATCTCAGTTCGATGATTTCCTTCGAACTCAGATCGACGGTCTTCGGTGATCTGGTAGAGTTGAGTGCACTCAACGCTGTCAACACTACGCACAGAACTGCTGCAAACCTGAAAATCTAATGTTTCCTAACTTACTGGGCAACGTCTCCCAAAATGAGGGTCAATTCCAGCACTCATCTGCACTGCCCCAGCACCCGAACTGGGCAAACTTAATAGCAAGGAAGGAATAAGAAGAAGGCTAAATTCTACCCAATCCAAGTTTTATAGGTGACAATCTGATAAAGATCAAGGCTACAGCGGCCCGGCCAAAATCCTGGAGGTTCAGAACTTGAGAAAGAAAGAAAAAAATGCAAAGGTGCATTCATGATACAAGGTCCCATGATTTTCATGGGAAACCAAAATAAAATAGAATGATCTCGGGAAAAAAGTATGATAACAACAATTAAGAACAAAGAAAGGGGAAAAAGCTTGGCAAGTGTAGGAGCACCACTTGCCTCAAATTCCAGCAAAGCTTGGTCGGCCCATTCCTCTCACTTGGCACCAGCAGCACAGTACAAGACGAAAATTTCGTCGGAGTGTAGGTCTAGGCGAGAGAAATCCAAATCCGCCTTCGAAATCGAATTCCGCCCGCTAAAACTCCGAGAATCGGTGGTGGAAGGCAAGGGCAGCCCGCCGGTTTTCCTCTCTTGCATAGGGACGGCGGTTGTATTCTGAGAAATACAAAGAATCATCAACCGTCACTTTCCTAATTAAGGCTATATATAGATAGCGGCTAAATCCTAAATATTTTATATTCTTAGTGTAACACCCCCTATCCGTCGCATAACATATAGTAGTAGGTCCTGCCGGGGCCCGACGCCATATACCACAGACAGACCAGGTGGTTACTCAATGGAAACCATCCAACCAATCAAAACGTCCTACTCAGAGCATTCTAGCGGAAGCAGTTTTATAAGTTGTAATGAAAAGAACCCAGCAATAAGCATGAATGTCCACTAAAAAGCCAAATATGAATGAAGTACATACACCAGTACTGTCCTTAAGGCCTTACAAATGTTTTACTCAAAATTACATGTTTTCCATACCACGGCACGCACGTCGGTCATACATAAACAAAAGCAAGTAAACACTCTAATTAGGCCTTCGAGGGCCGGCTTCGTAATTTGGGCTTTATCCCGCTATTGACTGCTTGGTCCAGCAGCACCTGCAAGCAACAAACCACCGCACGGTGGCAAACAAAAGTAACGGTCAGCAATACTGACCAAATTATAACGATCCCGCACCGAATTCGGGGCGGCGATGCTCCTTCCCTGCACTTATTAGCATATCCAAGCAGTAAATAAATATACATTGCATCACAGGCGTTGGCACACACGGCCACACGCCCTGTGCACTCAAGGCACATTCTCGGTGAATCGGCCAATGTCACATCAATTTAAGCCATAGACATTCCGGACTCACCACTGCCACATTGACGGCCAAACACATGAGCAATTTGTCTTCCCGGCATGGGTCACGTCAGTTTAAGTCATAGGACACCGAAGACCCTGATCTATGCCAACGGCTCTAACCGAACGACATAGAACGGGTACGGTTCCATCTAACCCGTGCTCACATCGCAACGACAATTTAAGCCATATGCACGGGTCAAACTTCTCCCGAGTCCCGTTTCCATCACAAACTTCACATAACCCGGTTATGTTCAAGTTGGCTCCCAGGCCACCAAGTTGGCAAGTTCACGCATCCGCCCAGTTTTTCTGGTGCACCTTAGGGTTAATCCTCAAGGCTCCCTGTTGCAATCTACCACCGAGAAAACCTGAAAAACAAACATTCGCACGGAGTCTTCTCCGGCATTTATGCAATGCAACATCACCGATCTAGACCAACATGTCCGGACAGGCTTCACACATCATGCCTATGTCCGTTCTTGTTTACGGACTCTACACAACGAGGACTATTCATGTCAACCCGAAGGAACGCCTCAAACTCACCGCAAACTTGCGAGAGCGGGCTTCCCTATGCAAAAGAAGTAGAGCTTCACATGCTCAAGTAGAGAATCGTTACCCTAGCATTCTTCCTTGGCGCCATGGAAATGTAAGCGGATGAAAAGAACCGCAATCTCCTTGCCTTCGTAGATCCGAAGTCGGCTCGCGATTTGGAGCTCTAAAACTCCTCCAAAGACTGGATCTAAGCTTCTTCTTCCTCCTTTGCTCTCCCCTCTCTCTAGGATTTAGACAGAGAACACGATAGGAAAAATAAGGGTTCTGAAACCCTTCTCACGGGTATAACTCTTTCGGTAATAAGCACAGCCGTCGGATCCCACTAAAAGGGATGCACGGACACGATCCAGATCTGAACTAGACGAATGGGGCTAAACACCGCATGGTACCCCAACAGGAGAAGGACACGTCCGCGTCAATGTCGGAACAATTAGTCAACTCCCACCAATCCTTTATGTCGACACCCCGCGTCGACCAAGTCAGACACGCCATATACAGCCCCGTGCTCGACGATCGTCGAACCAAGATCGTCGACCGCTGACAGATCGTCGAATGGAGATCTACGGCCCGATCGTCAAATACCGCATTTAGACCAGATCGTCGAACGCGGCTCGACGATCATCGAACCTAGTTTTCTGCCAGATCTTTTGCCAGTACTTTGAACTACTCCAGCTCGCCCTGGGACACGCCCGTGTCCCAGGCCGTGTACCCTTGCCAAATTCCAAATTTGGTATAAATTCGTCACCCGTCACTCTTTTTAGTTTCGGGGCGTTACAGCTCTCCACCTCTTAAAACAATTTCGTCCATGAAATTACATAAAGGAAAGATAAGTACAAAACCAAAATTTGTACCTGAGCAGAACAACTCCGGATACTCATCAAGCATAGTCTGCTCTCGCTCCCAAGAGAGCTCCTCTTTGCCGCAATTGTCCCATTGGACCTTGACCATCCTGATCTCTTTATTGCGTAGCCGCTTGACTTTCGCGTCTTCAATCCGCACGGGCTAGACCTTTGTCGTCAACCCACTATCCACCGGTACTTGATCAACCGCGATCACTTGCGAAGGCTCTTGCACCGCCTTCTGTAGCATCCGATATATGGAATGCATCATGTAAACCACTAAGCTCCACCGATAGCTTCAACTGATAGGCTGCTTCACCAACCCGCTCCAAAAACTCAAACGGCCTAAGGTACCTCGGGCTTAGCTTTTTCAATCGCCGCACCCGCGAGACACCCTTGAACGGCTTGATCTTTAAGTACACACAGTCGCCCACAGAGAACTACACGTTCCTGTGCTTGACATTATAGTACTTCGCTTGCTGGTCCTGAGCGATAAGCAATCTCTCCTGAATGGTTCGCACCAATGAAGTAGCATCCTCCACCTCTTGACGCTTGTACAACTTTGACTCACCCGTTTCCAACCAAGACAACAACGTGCAACATCTTCTACCACAAAGGTCCTCGAAGGGTGTCATTTGAATACTCGCCTGGTAGCTATTGTTGTATGCAAATTCAACCAAATAGAGATGGTCTTCCCATTGCTTTCCAAATTCCAAGACAAACATGCGGAGCATATCTTCCATAGTTCTATTGACCCTCTCGGACTGCCCATCTGTTTGCGGATGAAAGTCTGTGCTGAATTTTAACTTTGTTCCCAACATTTGCTGCACTAGCCTCCAATCATTGGACGTGAACCGCCCATCTCGGTCACTCATGATGATGCGGGGCACACCGTGGAGCCGCACTATGTTATCCACATATAACTTTGCCAACTTTTCCACCGGATCATCCTTCCTATACGGAACGAAATGCGACACCTTCATTAGCCGATCTACGACCACCCAGATGGCGTCGTTCCCCTTTTGTGACCTTTGCAAACCGTGCACAAAGTACATTGTGATGTCGTCGAATTTCCACTTCGGAATAGGCAAGGACTTCAGAAATCCTCCGGGCTTTTGGCACTCCGCCTTCACAAAGGCGCAAGTTTGGCACTTCGCCACGTAGAGCGCCACATCCTTCTTCAAACCCGGCCACCAAAACAGTTTCTTCACATCGCGGTACATCTTTGTGCTCCTCTGGTGAATCGAGTACTTGGTATGGTGCGCCTCGTACAACAAATCCACCCGCAAACTGCCCAAGCTTGGGACCCAAAGATGATCGTCTTTCCAAATCAATCCGTCCTCCACAACGAATTGGGAATTTGACCCATCCAGAGCCTCTACCATGAACTGCTTCATGTGGTCATCCAAATCCAAAGCTTGCCGAATTCGATCAGCCAGGTCATATTAAACTTCAGTCCAATTCAAGGGTGCTTCAGCACTTGACTGCTTATCTACAAAAACAATCTCCAATGCCTCCAACTCCCGAACCAACCGCTCGTCATGGATCGACAGCCAATTCGCTTGAGCTAGGGCTCGGCGACTCAACGCATCCGCAACCGCATTGCCCTTACCAGGCACGTAGTGGATCTTGAATGTATAGTCCCCCAGGAACTCCATCCATCTATGCTGCCACATATTCAGATCTTTCTGATCAATCAAATACTTCAGGCTCTTATGATCGGTTTAGATATCAATCTTCACACCGTATAAATAATGCCTCCACAGCTTCAAGGTAAAAAATCACGGCCGCTAAATCCAAGTCATGGACCGGATAATTCCTCTCGTGCACTTTCAGCTGTCTCGAGCCATAAGCTATCACACTTCCATGTTGCAGTAGCACGCAACCCAAACCGCTTCCCGAAGCATCACTATAAATATCATAACCTTCGGTCCCACTCGGCGAACTCAGTATAGGCGTCGTGGTCAACCGACATTTCAACTCCTTAAAAGCTCGCGCGCACTCCGGCATCCAAATGAACTTCTGCTCCTTCCTCGTCAAAATAATGAGAGGTAACACTTTCCGCGAGAAGTTCTCTACGAAGCGCCTATAATAGCCGGCAAGCCCCAGAAAGCTCCGGACTTCCGCTACAGTAGAAAGCTCAGGCCACTCCCGTATCACAACAATCTTCACCGGATCCACTGCAATACCCTCCCCACTCACTATATGACCGAGGAATGCTACTGAGGACAACCAAAACTCGCACTTCAAGAACTTGGCGTACAATTGATTCCACCTTAGCGTCTCCAAAACCAAATGAAGATGCCTGAAGTGATCTTCCTCACTCTGCGAGTACACCAAAATATCATCGATGAAGACAATAAAAAAATGGTCCAAGTACTGCCTGAAGGTCCTGTTCATCAAATCCATGAACACTGACGGCACATTAGTCAGCCGAAACGGCATGACCGTAAACTCGTAATGCCCGTATCTCGTACTGAACGCTGACTTCGGGATATCAATCTCCCTTATTCACAGCTGATAGTACCAAGACTTGAGATCCAACTTTGAGTACACCGTTGACCCGACTAACTGATCGAATAGATCATCAATCTGGGGGATCGGGTACTTGTTCTTTTTCGTCAACTTGTTGAGCTCCTGATAATCAATATATAGCCTCAATCTTCCGTCCTTCTTCTTAACAAAGAGGACCGGCACGCTCTAAGGCGAGGAACTTGGACACACATACCCTTGCTTCAACAATTTTTGCAGTTGAACATTCAGCTCCACCATTTCCTTAGGCGCTAACCGATATGGAGAGCGTGACACAAGATTTGCACCTGGTACGAGCTCTATCGTAAAGTCTATCTCCCACTACGGCTGCGCTCCAGGAAGATCGCTAGGGAACACATCAGGGTACTCCGATACCACTAAAATACAGTCCAACGTGGGCTTAGGCTTTGCAACCGCCACTAATGTAAAGAACAGTTCTGCACCGGCATGAACCGCCTTCACCACCTGAAGAGCAGACATCAACGTCTTGCTCGACCCCTTCAAGCCCGTGAAAGTCGCCTCACGACCAGTTCCCAGCTTGACTTCCTTACTACCACAATCAATATAGGCTTGCTGCTCCGAGAGCCAGTTCATGCCAAATATAACGTCGAATTCCACCAGCAGCAATAACGATGATTGCAAATGGAACTCCTGGCTTCCAATTCAAATCTTCACGACACAGATTCTATCCGCGCGCATCGAACACCCATTGGGCAACAACACATCCAACTTGTCCTTCGCCATCGAAGAAGGTACTCCGATGCGTGATATAAATCCTTCGAACAAGAAGGAGTGTGAAGCTCCTGTATCGAATAGTGCTCTTGCCGGATTTTCACAAATCAAAACAAATCATAAACAAGCAGTGGTAAGGTAACAAATGCATAACAAATATTTAAAGAAGCTTAACTTGCTACAAATTTAAATTTTACCTGTCACCACATCCGCCTGTTTGGTGCCCTCCTGTTGGCCAAGATTGTACACCCTCGGTTGGGCCGGAGCATAATGGGACGCGGTTGACTCCACCGCCTTGCCCTTCTCTTCATAAGTTGCTCCTGGCTTTCTCTCGGACTTGGGACGTCCGCTCCAACAGTCACGGGCAAAGTGCCCCGGGTTCCCACAAGTAAAGCATGCACCCGGGGTCTGACCCGTAGTCGGCCCAGAAGCACCTAAAGAAGGAGCTGGACCTGAAGTCCTAGCCTTCTTAAAGAATTTACGGTACCCAGACTTTGAGGTAGTTGGCACCTTGAACTCAGATTTCTTATCACCAAAACTTTTCTTTGCCTGAACATTCTTCATGTCCTTCTCCAAGGACCGGGCCGTGTTGACCAAGGTCAAGAAACCCTGCGTCATCGGCCCCTAGAGTAGTAGCCTCAAATCATATCTCAACCCTTCGTAGAATCGATTCGTCTTGCGCTCCTCATCCGCGATGGTGGAGCTAGCATACCGACTCAATCGAGTAAACTCGTGGAGATATTCATCCATGCTACTGTCTCCTTGAACCAACTTCAGGAACTCGTTCTCCAATGCTATCCTCTGCATCGAAGGGAGGTACCTAGCCAAGAAGAGTCTCGAGAACTCCTTCATCAAGACGTCTGTCAGTTGCCTACCTCTCAATAGCTGCAGCTCCAATCCTTCCCACCACAAACACGTTTCACCGTCCAGAAGGAACGTAGCAATGGTGGTCATTTGCCACTCCTCCGCCTCCGTTGTTGTCAAGACTCTCTTCACCCTGGAGTGCCAGTTTTCAGCTTGAGATGGGGTTCCCAACCCCGAGAATACCGGAGGATTAGAGCTCATGACATGTTTGAGCTGTCTCTCGGTTGCCCTCCTTGGCAACAACGGCTCCACTACTACCTGCCCCACTCTCCTCGGCTCAACCTCTAGAAGAGGTACCTGCTCCATCGCTGGAACGGGCTGCTGTATTTGCCTTGCTGGCTGCGCATTAATCTTGTCCAACACTGCTTCAGCCACCAAATGTATGGTCTCATCCGATGGAGGTGTTGTAGGAGCATCATTTTGTGCACTGCTAGCCTCAGGAACTCGACGTTCCGACGGCCCAGCACCGCTTCTGGTCACCTATAGTGGTACAAAACACCGTTAAGCGACCAAATAAAATTGCAAACAGCAATTATAGGTACACGCAGGTTCCCCAAACACATGTATTTTCATTCCTAAGTGGACATTCATGGGTTCTTTTGTTGTTATAACGATGACGCACACACATGTGCTCACCATCGCTTAAAAAGAATTCGCCCACGAATTCAGTCTAAGCCTGACCGAAACCAGTAGTCTGATACCAAATTGTAACACCCCCTATCCGTCGCATAGCATATAGCAGCAGGTCCGGCCGGGGCCCGACGGCATATACCACAGATAGATCGGGTGGTTACTCAATGGAAACCATCCAACCAATCAAAATGTCCTACTCAAAGCATTCTAGCGGAAGCTGTTTTATAAGTTGTAATGAAAAGAACCCATCAATATGCATGAATGTCCACTAACAAGTCAAATAGGAATGAAGTACATACACTAGTACTGGCCTTAAGGCCTTACAAATGGTTTACTCAAAATTACATGTTTTCCATACCACGGCACGTAGGCCGGTCATACATCAACAAAAGCAAGTAAACACTCCAATTAGGCCTTCGAGGGCCGGCTTCGCAATTTGGGCTTTAGCCCACTATTGACAGCTTGGTCCAGCAGCACCTGCAAGCAACAAACAACCGTACGGTGGCAAACAAAAGCAACGGTCAGCAATGCTGACCAAATTATAACGATACAGCCCCAAATTCGGGGTGGCGATGCTCCTTCCCTGCACTTATTAGCATGTCCAAGCAGTAAATAAATATACATTGCATCATAGGCGTTGGCACGCACGGCCACACACTCCGTGCACTCAGGGCACATTCTCGGTGAAACGGCCAATGTCACGTCAATTTAAGCCATAGACATTCCGGACTCACCACCACCACTTTGACGGCCAAACACATGAGCAATTTGTCTTCCCGACATGGGTCACGTCCATTTAATCCATAGACCGCCGAAGACCCTCATCTATGCCAGCGGCTGTAACCGAACGACATAGAATGGGTACGGTTCCATCTAACCCGTGCTCATATTGCAACGGCAATTTAAGCCATATGCGCGGGTTAAACTTCTCCCGAGTCCCGTTTCCATCACAAACTTCACATAACCCGGTTATGTTCAAGTTGGCTACCAGGCCACCAAGTTGGCAAGATCACGCATCCACCCAGTTTTCCGGGTGCACCTTAGGGTTAATCCCCAAGGCTCCCCATTGCAATCTACCACGTAGAATACCCAAAAAACAAATATTAGCACGGAGTCTTCTCCGGTATTTATTCAATGCAACATCACCAATCTAGACCAACATGTCCGGATAGGCTTCACACATCATGCCTATGTCCGTACACGTTTACGGACTCTACACAACGGGGACTATTCATGTCAACCCGAAGGAATGCCTCAAACTCACCGCAAACGCGCGAGAGCGGGCTTCCCTATGCAAAAGAAGTAGAGCTTCACATGCTCAAGTAGAGAATCGTTACCCTAGCGTTCTTCCTTGGCACCATGGAAATGTAAGCGGATGAAAAGCACCGCAATCTCCTTGCCTTCGTAGTTCCAAAGTCGGCTCGCGATTTGGAGCTCTAAAACTCCTCCAAATACTGGATCTAAGCTTCTTCTTCCTCCTTTGCTCTCCCCTCTCTCTAGGATTTAGACAGAGAACACGACAGGAAAAATAAGGGTTCTGAAACCCTTCTCTCGGGATGCACGGACACGATCCAGATCTGACCTGGACAAATGGGGCTAAACACCGCATGGTACCCCAACAGGAGCAGGACGCATCCGCGTCAATGTCGGAACAATTAGTGAACTCCCGCCAATCCCGTGTGTCGACACCCCTCGTCGACCAAGTCAGACACGCCATATACAGCCCCGCGCTCGACGATCGTCGAACCAAGATCGTCGACCGCTGACATATCGTCGAACGGAGATCTTTGGCCCGATCGTCGAACGCAATACCCTGGCCAAATCGTCGAACGCAACACTCTGGCCAAATCGTCGAACGCACGGAAAGCAGGCCCGATCGTCGACTGCTGCTCGACGATCGTTGAACCTAGATAGTTGGCCCGATCATCGAACACAACATTTATACTAGATCGTCGACCGCTGCTCGACGATCGTCGAACCCAGGTTTCTTCCTGATCTTTTGCCAGAACTTTGAACTACTCTGACATGCCTTGGGACACGCCCGTGTCCCAGGCCGTGTACCCTTGACAAATTCAAAATTTGGTATAAATTCATCACCCATTGCTCTTTTGAGTTTCCGGGCGTTACACTTGGCCAATCCAAATGCTGTCAGCCACCTATTCACCATAACTGCTACTATCTAAACAAAATATCTATATATAATATATAATATCGCATTTATATAAATAAAATACAAAACGACGCGAAACCCGAACATCCTCGGAATTCGACGAAATTTGCACCGTAGCTAAATACCCACGCTACGAACGCAACGGCGAAGTCGAAATCAACTTTCGACGAACAAAACTCAGGTTATCACCACCTGAAGCCAAAACACAAGCATCCCCCGAGAGGCCTCACCGGTCACCAAAACAGACCCGACTTGCTAGGGAATCTTGAAAAATAGGCTGCCAACAACCACACAAGGAACCTAAAGAGCTAAGACCACACTCTAACAAACGGCACAAGCTGGAAACGCATCAATGTAATGCCAAACGAGAATTAAATAATCGCAGAAAAATTGGGGGCGTTACAGTCACTCCCCCTAAAAGAAAGTTTCGTCCCGAAACTTTACGTACACAACTTCTTCTATAGTAGGAGAGTAACAAAGCAAGAGCTACTAGAAAGAAAACGTACCAATCAAATCAAGGGAACAGATGAGGGTGAGCCTCCCTCATAACAGACTCCAGCTCCTAAGTTGCGCTTTCCAAATCCTGATTCTTACATAGAACCTTTGTAACATCTCATTTCCAACTAGACCCCCAAGAGTGGTTTTGGCCATGACTAGGTCATGACAAAACCCTAGGAAGCCCAAGAAGACCAAGAAAACCTAAGAATGTGGGTGAGACCACTATGGCCTGCAAATAGTAAATTTCTGAACTGTTGTTTAAGATGATCATGGGGCTTCACCAAGACTCCAAGACCCCACCATGGTCTCATCAACCCATTGTAGGGTCCAGTGAAGTCAACCCAGGGTGCCCAAGTTGACCTAGAACCACTATAGGCCTAAATTGAGCAAGGTGCCCTTACTAAGGGCAGTGTGCCCTGGTAAAGCCCAACTAACCCTACTAGGGACTTCCTAGACCTAAAGTATGGTGAATGGGTCACTAAGGACCCATGGAGGGCAGTCAAAGTTGTTAAGTTGACAAAAGTTAACTCTAACCCCAAATGGGTCATCCTAACCTACATTGGGTCAAACTGACCTACACAAGGGCCAATTGAAGTTCCCTTAGCCAAGTGGACCTCACACATACCTTCCTAACCCTAGTGATAGGCCAATGGATCACCAAGGATCTATTGGGGTCAACCAAAAAGGCTAAGTTGACCAAAGTCAAATCCTTCCCTAAAATGGCCAAAGTGCCCTACTTAAGGGTCAAGTGACCTCCAAGGGACAAGACAACCCTACCTAGGCCTTAGGGGAGTCCAATGAGTCACCAAGGACCCATTAGGGGCAACCTCAAAGATCCAATTGACCAAGGTCAACCCTAACCTATGTTTGGGTCAAGCTAGCCCAAATGGGCTAACTCAAGCTCAAGCCCAATTCACTTGGGCTAACCTTGCTTTGATGGATTAAATGGACATGTGGGCTGCCATAGGGTTAGGTAGGAGTCAATTCAGCTTGGTATGAAGGAGAGAGAAAAATCCACCTAAGGGAAGAGAGAGAAAGAGAAGAGAAGTAATGGAGGAGACTTTGGGCTCATTCCTTCCCCTTCCCCAACCTCCCATTCATTACTTTAAGACCAGGAATGCATCCCCAATCCAACCAGCTACTCCTTGACTGGCTGGAGCCAGTATTTCCACCCGACCTACCATGGCCGCCAACCTTGACAAAGAGCCAATAATGGCAATGCAAGATTTCCCGACCTAACACCCCATTTCTTGTTCTTAAAAGCTTCACTGGACTCCAAGGAGTCAGTTCCACACTTTACCTGAAGGAGCCAAGGGAGTTCACAGTGCTGTTGCAGAAATCCGACCACCACCACCACCAAAATGGCTTCCCGGCGATCGGTAAGGCTACATCCGCCCATCAAGGTCCTCATCCTCTCCTTGTCTCATGGTTAGATCATAGAAATGCTTAGGTCCAAGGTTCGGGCTCAATTGAGCGCTATCCAAGTCCAAAATTTCTGGAATTTTCCGCAACAATGCAACTGTCGGGATCGCCGGAAAACGGCCTTCTGGCGGCTAATCCGCCACCTGGCGACGGCCACCACCTCAACAGAGGTGGTGGTGGCGGTGGCCGGCCGAGGAGGTGGCCGGATCGCCGGCGGCAGCTGCTGGAAGATGCTCCAGGCGGGATGAATCGGTGCTGTCAGCTGGAGAAAGGATATGAAGGGATGCTGTCAAAACATGCGCCAAGATTCGTGCAAATGATGAAATTAAACTATATTTTATAATATACAATTTAATGATTCTATCACACCTTTTTGTATTTAATGTTTCTAATTTTCAAAAAAAAGAGATTGTTTCATAAAAGGTCATCAACATAAAAAGTGTAGCCCAGTGAGTGTACTATAATAAAAAATTGATTTGAATCAATTTGGGTGCCTAGTTTGAATAGGGCACCCATTGTGGTGGGACCTACACCTAGGGCTTTGCAGACATTAAACTGAGTGCCCACACTTCATCCTTGGTTCACATTATTTGACATTTTGGCAGTGCGTCCCCCTAGGCCATATCTAGGTGTTGCCCAAAGATGTGAATTTTTGGGGACAATTTTTCTATAGTTTTGGAAAATATTTAATTTATCTAGGGTTAATTAATTTAAGTGCCAAATTACCTCCAAACTCACCCAAATTTTGGTGAGAGGTGCTTAGGGTCAATATAAATCTCTGGTTAAACTTTCATCACATTTGGAGGTGGTTTAAACAGAAATCATGTAAACCCTAGCTTCTCCCTAAAAGGGGTATTTTGGTCAAAAGGTGTATTTTGGGTTTTGAGTGGCCAAATCACCTCAATAGAGGTTGGGATTGGGGCCACTGGCTTGGCATGGCTTATTTAACCTTATCATGAAAGATGGGATATATTGGAATTGGTTTGCCCTAAGATCTAAGGTCATACCCTAAGAAAGGGCTTTTGTGCCTTATGAAGGTTATGAGGCCAAAACACCTTGAATAATCTTGTAACTTTGTAGGGATGGTTCTAGGGTAGATTTAACCCTCTGGTAAAAATCTTAAGTGATTTTGGAAAGGTTAGGGCCCACAAAACCCTAATCCTAGCCTAGGGCACTAATATTGTATGGCTAGAATAGGCTAGCAAGACTTTTAAAACAATCATGAAAATTTGGCATAGGGAGTTGTAGACCATATTAATCATATGTGAATTTTAATGGAATTTTTTGATACATAATTAGGGTGCCTACTGCACAACCTCAAATATTTGGGAACTTGCTAAATAATTCTTACAGAGCTCAATACATGTTAAAAAATTATGAAACTTGAGAATTAGTGTTCCTAGTTCAGTATTATCATATGGGAATTTATTTGGAATTTTTAGATGGATAATTGCAATACTTTGTTTATTACTTCTTAACTTGGAATATTATGAGAAAATCAAATATAGACTTATTATTCAATGATAAATTATGAAACTTGTTCTAGAATACATACATGCCATTAAAATCATCCATGAATTTTCTCTGAATTTTTGGAATTATTAATGCTGTAAATTCTCTTAAAATGAATTATTATGGGATATATTTGAAATTAAAATTAAGGGTTAAACCTTACTTGAAAATTTTGAGGCTTTGGATTTTGCGTTATATATTCATATTGTATTTAACACAAATTTGGTGGAATATTATCTTATCTGAAATTGGTACTTCATGTTCAAACATGGGATTTTTGGCTACTAAATTAATTAAATAAATTATCAAATAAATAGGAAAATTGTGAAATTCTGGATTTAGTCCTCAAAGCTCATAATGGCCCTCCAATAATTATTATAGGAGTACTGGATGACTATTTGGTGTAAAAATTACAGAGACAATGTTGAAGTATAATTTGATGCATGTCTTGGGATTAGTGGTCTGCTGGTTTGGATAGATAAAAATAAGTTCATTATTGGTAGTAGGATGAGTAGAGGGATGGATTGGCTAGAGTTAGTCGGTGACCGGGATCGACGAAAGATCGCCTTTCCCGTAGGGAGGAAGTGTTTAATGCACTAGGGCTAGATTCAGTAAAATTAATTAAGTGTCGGGAAATCGGTTAACAACCAATAATAGTAAGTGTCTTGCGAAAGGGAGCTTTGGGCGTAATCCCATCATAGTTCCTAGTGCCTTCGAGAGCACTTCACGGGGTATACCTTAGGCAGTCCTGGGCTAACGTAAACTGTAGGAGTGATAAATCTTAAAGAGCAACTAGAATAATTAGGGGTTCACTTTCACACACCCCGGTGTCTCGGGAAGTTGGTTTGACTCGGTTGATATTTGTGAGGGGCAGGATGGACCGGCAAGCTTTGGCTCGGTTGATGTTTGTGATGGATGGGATGGTCCGGGGAGCTTTGGCTCGGTGCTGATACATAATGTTGCATGTGCATAAAATAAAGGTGGTGGGACTTCGGTATTGGAGTGTCGATGCACCTACGCCAATACTTTGACTCGGCAAGTTTGGCTAGCACTTCGCCAACAGAAGTCCGGTGCGCCAGCCTGCAAGAGTACGCAGGTGTCCGCTGTGTGCACCACCGTTGAGGCGTACGATACGTCTGACCGGTAGTGCTTTACTGGTTTAGAGGTGGGCGAGGCCCAACCCACCGCTTCCGTCTGCCACTACGGAGGTATCCTGGGAGGTGAGGCTCCAAAAAGGGGGAACTAAAGGTCTTTGTGCACAGAGTCGAGTGGGTGAGTTGCACTTGCATGATCGCATCATAACCCACTTGCATTTCATAGCATAATCATAGCATAAAACCCCTGTCACCTATTATATAAGTGGTATGGGAAGCTTATACAATAGGCCCTGCAAAACGACCCCGTAATCTATAAGCTTCTGTGGGCAAGTTTATAAATTAAGGTTAAATTATTTATATATATATTGATGTTAATAACCGACACCCCAACGTATAAATTGGTATGGGACTCTTTATACGATGGGAGCCCTGTAGAAGATCCATTGCTTATATGTTTTCGTATAAGTTAAGGTTACTTTTCATACTTTACCTTACTGCCGCATGTACTATAAAATTGCTAGTATAGGTCTGCTGCCATCTGTTTCTTGATTACTCTCCACCTTCAAGTCCTCACCTTTCTTCCTCTCCGCTCGTTTCCTAGGGGTCATGGGGGAAGGGGTGGGGGATGATAGGACTTAGTCTTTTAGACTAACGGTTTTCGAACCACATCATTTTAGGGGACCACGGAGCCCAGCATAGAGGAGCAGCCCTGGAGGCCGACACGCATGGAGATGGGACAATCTAGTACCAGAGTTCAAATGACAGGGACTGTGAGTCTTGATCATTATTAGTTATAGTATTTGCTTCCGCGTTGAGAGATTTGTAGTGAGGACATGATGTACTAGGCATGAGCCCAAGATCTTATATTTTTGTTGTACATGTGGACACTCCCTTCGTGGAGATTATTTACATATATATGTGATTTCTGTGGACTTGCTTTACTATTTTGCTACAGTTGTGATCGATTCGGCTGACAGGATCGGCGTTTTGAAGTGATGACCTTCCCGAGTGCGAAGGTGTCACCGCAAAGCGGCGGTTCTGGGCCTAAGACCCCGGTGTTTTAAAAAGAAAAAAGGGGGGGGGGGGGTCTTACAAGTGGTATCATAGGAAACCTCGATCGAAAAGTAGGAGTCCACAACCCCTGGGTCACCCCCGCACAAGTTTAGTTTGGGGACAAACTAAGCAGCGGAAGCAGTGGTGTGCCCATATGGGGGGATCACATGTAAATCATCCACTTTTTATGGTTGAGTCAATTACTTAATGATGGCTTCGGAGTTGATCCAGACATTAGAAAAGATGTAGATATCCTTTGTGTCCGAGGATCACCCTGAGCTGTACCGGGAGGATATTATGCTAGGAATAGTAGAGGCTAATCTTTTGTTTATTGGGATCTTGGCTTTGCCAATTGGGCAAATTGGTCATAGATTTAGGTTTCCCTTTAAACCCCACCTGGCAAACATGGCGTCGAGATGTAATCTTTCACTTCTTATGGGATGTTACAAGTTTCTTTTTCTTCGATAGAAACTCCCGTAGGCTTAACCTTGATTTCGGGGACGAAATCCTTGTTTGGTTTATTGGGATTTGTAACATCTCATTTCCAATTAGACCCCCAAGAGTGGTTTTGGCCATGACTAGGTCATGCCAAAACCCTAGGAAGCCCAAGAAGACCAAGAAAACCTAAGAATGTGGGTGAGACCACTATGGTCTGCAAATAGTAAATTTCTGAACTCTTGTTTAAGATGATCATGGGGCTTCACCAAGACTCCAAGACCCCATCATGGTCACATCAACCCATTGTAGGGTCCATTAGAGCCCTAAGGGTCCATTGAAGTCAACCCAAGGTGCCCAAGTTGACCTAGAACCACTATAGGCCTAAATTGGGCAAGGTGCCCTTACTAAGGGCAGTGTGCCCTGGTAAATCCCAACTAACCCTACCAGGGACTTCCTAGACCTAAAGTAGGGTGAATGCGTCACTAAAGACCCATGGAGGGCAGTCAAAGTGGTTATGTTAACCAAAGTCAACTCTAACCCTAAATGGGTCAACCTAACCTACATTGGGTCAAACTGACCTACACAAGGGCCAATTGAAGTTCCCTTAGCCAAGTGGACCCCACACATACCTTCCTAACCCTAGTGAGAGGCCAATGGGTCACCAAGGACACATTGGGGTCAACCAAAAAGGCTAAGTTGACCAAAGTCAAATCCAGCCCTAAAATGGCCAAAGTGCCCTACTTAAGGGTCAAGTGACCTCCAAGGGCCAAGACAACCATACCTAGGCCTTAGGGGAGCCCAATGAGTCACCAAGGACATATTAGGGGCAACCTCAAAGACCCAATTGACCACGGTCAACCCTAGCCTAGGTTTGTGTCAAGCTAGCCCAAATGGGCTAACTCAAGCTCAATTCACTTGGGCAAACCTTGCTTTGATGGATGAAATGGACATGTGGGCTGCCATAGGGTTAGGTAGGAGTCAATTTAGTTTGGTATGAAGGAGAGAGAAAAATCCACCTAAGGGAAGAGAGAGAAAGAGAAGAGAAGTAATGGAGGAGACTTTGGGCTCATTCCTTCCCCTTCCCCAACCTCCCATTCATTGCTTTAAGACCAGGAATGCATCCCCAATCTAACCAGCTACTCCTTGACTGGCTGGAGCCAGCATTTCCCCCCTACCTACCATGGCCTCCAACCTTGACCAAGAGCCAATAATGGCAATGCAAGATTTCCCCACCCAACACCCCATTTCTTGTTCTTAAAAGCTCTACTGGACTCCAAGGAGTCAGTTCCACCCTTTACCTGAAGGAGCCAAGGGAGTTCATAGTGCTGTTGCAGAAATTCGACCACCACCACCACCAAAATGGCTTCCCGGCGATCGGCAAGGCTACAACCACCCATCAAGGTCCTCCTCCTCTCCTTGTCTCATGGTTAGATCACAGAAATGCTTAGGTCCAAGGTTCGGGCTCAATTGAGCCCGATCCAAGTTCAAAATTTCTTGATTTTTCCGCAACAATCAGACTGTCAGGATCACCGGAAAATGGCCTTCCGGCGGCCAATCCGCCGCCTGGCGACGGCCACCACCTCAACGGAGGTGGTGGTGGCGGTGGCCGGCCGGGGAGGTGGCCGGATCGCCGACGACAGCTGCTGGAAGATTCTCCAGGCGGGATGAATCGGAGCCGTCGGCTGGAGGAATGAGATGAAGGGATGTCGTCAAAACTTGCGCCAATATTCGCGCAAATGATGAAATTAAACTATAGTTTATAATATACATTTTAATGATTCTGTCACACCTTTTTGTATTTAATGTTTCTAATTTTAAAAAATATATAGAGGCTGTTTCATAAAAGGTCATCAACATGGAATGTGTATCCCAGTGAGTCTACTTTAATACAAAATTTATTTGAACCAATTAGGGTGCTTGGTTTGACCAGGGCACCCATTTTGGTGGGACCTACACCTAGGTCTAGGCAAACATTAAACTGAGTGCCCACACTTCATCCTTGGTTCACATTAATTGAAATTTTGGCAGTGAGTCCCCCTAGGCCATATCTAGGTGCTGCCCAAAGATGGGAATTTTGGAGGACAATGTTTCTATAGTTTTGGAAAATATTTAATTTATCTAGGGTTAATTAATTTAAGCGCAAATGACCTCCAAACTCACCCAAATTTTGGTGAGATGTGCTTAGGGTCAATATAAATCTCTGTTTAAAATTTCATCACATTTGGGGGTGTTTTAAATAGAAATCATGTAAACCCTAGCTTTGCCCTAAAAGGGGTATTTTGGTCAAAAGGTGTATTTTGGATTTTGAGTGGCCAAATCACCTCACCAGAGATTGGAATTAGGGCCACTGGCTTGGCATGGATTATTTCACCTTATCATGAAAGATGGGATATATTGGAATTGGTTTGCCCTAAGATCTAAGTTCATACCATAAGGAAGGGCTTTTGTGCCTTGTGAAGGGTATGAGGCCAAAACACCTTGAATGTTCTTGTAACATTGTAGAGAGGGTTCTAGGATAGATTAAACCCTCTCATAAAAATCTTAAGTGATTTTGGAAAGGTTAGGGACCACAAAACCCTAATCCTAGCCTAGGGCACTAATATTGTGGGGCTGGAATAGGCTAGCAAGACTCTTAAAACAATCATGAAATTTTGGCAGAGGGAGTTTTAGACCATATTAATTATATGTGAATTTTAATGGAATTTTTGGATACATAATTAGGGTACCTACTACGCAACCTCAAATATTTAGGAACTTGCTAAATAATTCTTACAGAGCTCAATACATGTTGCAAAATTATGAAACTTAAGAATTAGTGTTATTAGTTCCGTATGCACATATGGGAATTTATTTGGAATTTTTAGATGGAAAATTATTATACTTTGTTTATTAACCCCTTAACTTGGAGTATTATGAGAAAATCAAATATAGACTTATTATTTAATGATAAATTGTGAAACTTGATCTAGAACACTTATATGCCATTAAAATCATCCATGATTTTTCTCTGAATTTTTATAACTATTAATGCTGTAAATTCTATTAAAATGAATTATTATGGGAAATATTTGAAATTAAAATTAAGGGGTTAAACCTTACTAGAAAAATTTGAGGCTTTGGATTTTGCGTTATATATTCATATTGTATTTAACAAAAATTTGGTGGAATATTATCTTATCTGAAATTGGTACTTCATGTTCAAACATGGGATTTTTGGCTACTAAATTAATTAAATAAATTATCAGATAAATAGAAAAATTGTGAAATTCTGGATTTAGTCCTAAAAGCTCATAATGTCCCTCCAATAATTATTATAGGAGTACTGGAAGATTATTTGGTGTAAAAATTACAGAAACTATGTTGAAGTATAATTTGATGCTTGTCTTGGGATTAGTGGTCTGCTGGTTTGGATAGATAAAAATAAGTTCATTATTGGTAGTTGGATGAGTAGATGGATGGATTAGCTAGAGTTAGGCGGTATCTGGGATCGACGAAAGATCGTCTTTCCCGCAGGGAGGAAGTGTTTAATGCACTAGGGCTAGATTCAGTAAAATTAATTAAGGGTCGGGAAATCGGGTAGCAACCAATAATAGTAAGTGTCTTGCGAAAGGGAGCTTTGGGTGTAATCCCATCGTAGTTCCTAGTGCCTTCGAGAGCCCTTCATGGGGTATACCTTGTGCAGTACTGGTCAAACGTAAACTGTAGGAGTGATAAATCTTAAAGAGCAACTAGAATAATTATTGGTTCACTTTCACACACCCCGGTGTCTCGGGAAGTTGGTTTGACTCGGTTGATATTTGTGAGGGGCATGATGGCCCGACGAGCTTTGGTTTGGTTGATGTTTGTGACGGACGGGATGGTCCGGGGAGCTTTGGCTCGGTGCTGATACATAAGGTTGCATGTGCATAAAATAAAGGTGGTGGGTCTTCGGTATTGGAGTGTCGATGCACCGACGCCAATACGTTGACTCGGCAAGTATGGCTAGCACTTTGCCAACAGAAGTCCGGTGCACTGGCTGGCAAGAGTACGCGGGAGTCTGCTTTCTGCACCAATGTTGAGGGGTATGATAGGTTTGACCGGTAGTGCTTTACTGGTTTATAGGTGGGCGCGGCCCAACCCACCGCTTCCGTCAACCACTACGGAGGTATCCTGGGAGGTGAGGCTCCAGAAAGGGGGAACTAACGGTCTGTGTGCACAGAGTTGAGTGGGTGAGTTGCACTTGCATGATCGCATCATAATCCACTTGCATGTCATAGCATAATCATAGCATAAAACCCCTGTCACCCATTGTATAAGTGGTATGGGATGCTTATACAATAGGCCCTGCAAAACGACCCCTTGGTATATAAGCTTGTGTGGGCAAGTTATAAATTAAGGTTAAATTCTTTATATATATATTACTGTTAATAACTGACACCCCAATGTATAAATTGGTATGTGACTCTTTATATGATGGGAGCCCTGTAGAAGATCCCTTGCTTATATATTTCCGTATAAGTTAAGGTTACTTTTCATCCTTACCTTACTGCCACATGTACTATAAAATTGCTAGTATAGGTCCGCTGCCATATATTTCTTGATTACTCTCCACCTTCAAGTCCTCCTCTTTCTTCCTCTCTGCTCAGTGCCTAGGGGCCATGGGGGAAGGGGTGGGGGATGATAGGACTTAGTCTTTTAGACTAACAGTTTTCGAACCACATCATTTTTGGGGACTGTGGAGCCCAGCATAGAGGCGCAGCCCCGGAGGCCGGCACGCATGGAGAAGGGCCAATCTAGTACCGGAGTTCAGATGACAGAGACTGTGAGTCCTGATCATTATTAGTTATAGTATTTTCTTTCGCGTTGAGAGATTTGTAGTGAGGACATGATGTACTGGGCATGAGCCCAAGATCTTATATTTTTGTTATACCTGTGGACACTCCCTTCGAGGAGATTATTTACATATATATGTGATTTTTGTGGACTTGCTTTGCTATTTTGCTACAGTTGTGATCGATTCGGCCAGCATGATCGTCGTTTTGTAGTGATGACCTTCCCGAGTGCGAAGGTGTCACCGCAAAGCGGCGGTTCTGGGCCTAAGACCCCGATGTTTTAAAAAGAAAAAAAAGGGGTCTTACAACCTTCACCATGGGGATAGACTTTGTCCGCAGCTCCCGATCTTGAGTATCCAAGATGCGGACCGGCACCTCAACATATGAAAGATTAGGCTCCAACTGCGGCACAACATCCAAGACTTGCCCACTACTTCGCACACACTTCTGTAATTGCCTTACATGAAATACATTATGAACATCTGGGAAGTTTGCTGGCAAATCCAGCTGATATACTGACACGCCAATCCGCTCAACTATCTTAAATGGTCCCACATACCTCGGATCAAATTTCTGGTTCTTATCGAACCTCTTAACACCAACCATCGGGGAAACCTTAAGAAACACAAGGTCCCCTACAGAAAACTCCAAGTCAGACCTACGTCGGTTGGCGTTCTTCTCATATCTCTCCTGAGCTATACGAAGCTTTTCTCGAATAAGCTTCACTGCGACTTCCATTTCCTCGAGCGCATCCGGACCCAATACAGGCCTCTCACCAGCCTCGGTCCAAAACAAGGGATTTCTGCAGCACCTCCCATACAAAGCTTCAAACGGAGCCATTTACAAGCTCTCCTGGTAACTATTATTGTATGCAAACTCCATTAGCCACAAACGCTCATCCCACGCTCCACCGTGGTCCAAGATGTAGCACCTGATCATATCCTCGACTATCTGGTTCACTCGCTCAGTCTGACCATTGGTCTGCGGGTGGTAAGCTGTAGAATACCTCAAAACTGTACCCAAACCCTCCTGCAGACTCCTCCAGAAGCGAGATATAAAACGGGAGTCTCGATCCGAAATGATGCTAACTGGCACACCGTGCAATCTGATGACCTCGCTCAAGTACAGCTCTGCTATCTTCTTCATCGGGTAATCTATCTTATAAGGTACGAAGTGCGCACACTTCGTCAATCGGTCCACAATCACCCAAATTGAATCAAATCCCCTTGGAGATCTCGGTAAGCCCGTAATGAAGTCCATAGAAATACTCTCCCACTTCCAAATCGCGATCTCCATTGGAGTAAACTTGCAACCAGGCCTTCCATGATCGTCCTTCACACGCTTGCAAGTGTGGCACTCAGCAACAAATCGGGCTATATCACCCTTCATCCCATACCACCAGGCAATTTTCTTCAATTCATGGTACATCTTTGTAGATCCTAGATGGTAGGCAACACTGGATCCATGAGCCTCTCTTCATATCATAACCCTGATGTCCCCAACAGCGGGGATGCAAAACATGCCACGGTACTTCAAAGTACCTGCATCATCGATAGAAAAATTCGGCAACTCCCCTCTCTCAGTCCTGAGGTATAAGTGCAGAAGATCCGGATCATCCTTCTGGTGCAACCTGGTAAGTGAAATCCAAAAAGGCTCTGCCACTACCAAACTGCTCTGCATGTCACAGCGTCCCACGGAGATATCCATCAGGAGGAACTCTTCCACTAAACGATCGGTGGTTAGATTAAAGATCTTCCTCATCTTCCGTCTCAGGGCGTCGGCTACCACATTGGCCTTGCCCGGATGATACTGTATCTCCACATCATAATCGGCCACATACTCTAGCCACCGCCGTTGGCGCAGATTCAACTCCTTCTGAGTGAACACGTACTTTAGACTTTTATGATCTGTGTAGATCTTGCACTGAGCACCATAAAGTAGATGTCTTCACAGCTTTAGCGCATAAATCACCGCTGCAAACTCAAGGTCGTGCGTAGGGTAATTTCTCTCATGAGTCTTTAGTTTCCTTGACCCATACGCAATCACTTTTCCAGCCTGCATCAACACGCAACCCAGACCAACATGCGAGGCATCCACGTACACATCATACTCTACGCCGTCAGTAGGTAGGGTCAGAACAAGAGCAGTGCACAATCTGTTCTTTAGTTCCAGGAAGGCTTCTTCGCACTTCTCGCTCCAAACAAAGGGTGCGTTCTTCTGAGTCAACCTGGTCAAAGGTGCAGCCAGGGTAGAGAAACCCTCCACGAACCTCCTGTAGTAGCCGGCCAACCCTAGGAATCTTCTAATCTCCTTGGGCGTGGCCGGCCTGCTCCAATCCATCACTGCTGCGATCTTTTCCGGGTCGACCGAGATCCCATCCTTATTCACCACGTGGCCCAGAAACGAGACCTGAGGCAACCAAAATTCGCACTTGCTCATCTTGGCGAATAACTTGTGGTTTCTCAACTCCGTTAGAACCAAGCGCAGATGTTGCACATGCTCCTCAGCACTGCGAGAGTAGATCAACACATCATAGATGAATACCATAACGAACTTGTCCAGAAAATCCTTGAACACCTGGTTCATCATATCCATGAAAGCTGATGGTGCGTTGGTCAAACCAAATGACATGACATGAAACTCGAAGTGTCCATGCCTCGATCTAAACGCAGTCCGTGGAATATCTGCCTCACGGATCCTCAGCTGATGATAGCCAGAATGAAGATCGATCTTGGAAAACACCGTGCTACCACGCAACTGATCAAATAAGTCATCGATCCTTGGCAGAGGGTACCTGTTCGTAATGGTGACTTTGTTCAGCTCCCTATAATCAATGCACAGCCTCATCGACCCATCCTTCTTCTTCACAAATAGAACAGGATCACCCCAAGGCGACGAACTCTGCCTGATAAAGCCTTTTGCCAACAACTCGTCCAACTGGACTCGCAACTCCTCCAACTCACGAGGGGCCATCCGGTAAGGCGCCTTAGTAATAGGACGCGTACCCGGTTCCAAATCAATCACAAACTCAACATCCCGCTCGGGGGGAAGACCAGTAAGGTCATCAGGAAAAACATCAGAGAAACCACGTACAATAGGAATCTCCTCCAAGTGCGGTACACTAACAATAGTCCCAACCACTGAGACTAAACAAGCAAAACAATCAGAACGAAACAGCTTCTGAGCACATACCGCAGAAATGACAGGGGAATCCTGACACGGATTAACATACACACTTCCAGGATGACGGTTGTCCTTGATGAATTCCAAGCGCTTCCCTTTGCACTGAATAGTCGCATCATACTTAGACAACCAGTCCATGCCCAGAAGAACATCGAAGTCCTCTAGATCAATCATCTTCATGTCTGCCTTCGCAAGAAAGTCCCCCAACAAAACAGGGCAATCCAGAATGCCCAAATTTGACAACACATATTCACCAGAAGGGAACTTGACGCGGAAGGTATCAAGAACTTGATCTAGAATCAACTGATATCGCTCTACAAAAGCTCTAGCCACAAACGAGTGGGTAGAGCCGGAGTCGAACAGAACACGCGCCCAGCGGTTCTTCACCTTAAATTTCCCTATAGGAGTATATAAGCAACCAAGGAGTTACCCAAAACATAGACTATAACCATTCTAGTAAATAAAACGTTCAGGCTTGAAAAACTACTAACCTGAGATGACCTGAGTCGAAGCTTGAGCCTCCTCAGAAGAGATCACATTAAGCTTTCCTTTGCCCTTGTCCACACGCTGAGGCGGAGGTAAAGCCTGAAGTGGAACTTCTTAAAGAACAGGTTGGACCTGAGGACACCTAGTCTTGATATGGCCCTTCTGTCCACACTGATAGTAGACTTTATCCTTCGACCAGCACTGGGCAGCATCATGCCCGGGTCGCTTACAAACAGAACAAGAAACATCCCTGCTAGGAGCACCTTGAATAGCATGAACTTGCTCCTTTTTCTGAGCTCCCGCCTTCTTGAAACACCTCTCAATAGGGTGGCCTGGCCGGCCACAGAAGCTACACTCTACCTTGGTCTTCTTTCCCGAAGCAGCACCGGGTACCTGGGGTTCTTCTCTTCAGCAAACTTCCCCTTGTCCTTCCTCATTTGCTGGCCTCTGTTCTTTGCAATATCAATTGCATCCACTTTCAGAGCAGCCTCCACTACCCCTGCATGAGTCTCTGATCCATATGCACTGGCCAACTGCTGAACCTTGCTCCTCAAGCCACCAAGGAACCGCTTGACTCGTTCAGCTTCAATGCTCACCAACCCAGGGGCAAACCGGCTCAACTTGCTGAACTTTATCTCGTACTCACTATCCGTGACTTGCCTCTTCTTCAGGTGGAGGAAGTCGTTCATTAGTCGGTCATGCTCGACCGAAGGCAAGAACTTCCTCAACAGCATCTCCTTGAATAATCCCCAAGAGCAACCAGCCACCAAGCTCTCCATTTCCCTAAGCCACCAGCTCTTAGCCAAACCCTTTAGCTGATAGGCGGCTATCATCACTCTCTGATCATCTACAATACCGGAGTACGAGAACATCTCTTCCATGGAGATCAGCCAATCATCTATGACTATGAAATCTTCCTTCCCATCATATGTAGGAGGGCTAAGTCTCTGAAACTGTGAGATAAAGGCCATCTCTGCCGGCACCACCACTAGAGGTCTCAGGGGAGCAGTAGGGGGAGGAGCAGCTAACCCCCCTGCAGGGTCTTGCACTCCCTGAGTCAGTACTGCAACAACTGCCACCAGAGACTGGATCTGGGCCTGCATCTCCACCAACTACCTGGTCAAGGAATCGTTGCTCTAACGTAGGCTCTCGATCACCGCATCACTCTGCGCTCCTGAGGACTCACCCTCAGACAGGGGAGTCGACCTAGTTGAAGGACGTCTCGCCATCCGAAAATAATAAAAATTGAGGTCAAAACCTAGTACAACAGTTGGAACAAACTACCAGTACAGACAATACATACATAAATATGAACCTTTAACTGCTATACTTGCTCTGGGATTTTATTTTGTTTAACAAAAGTGATGTTATGCCTAACCTAGGATGGTTAACCACCCTCAACTAACTCTTATGCCTAGATCAGGAATGAATGAATTTATATTCTTTTTATGATTTAAAACCATGTGTGTACATATGTCATCCTGCAAATCTTTAGCTTGGCACATTGTGCTTATGCAATGTTATGCTATGCATGATTGTGCTATGCATTCTAAAAAGGCCCTAATGCAAGTCATGAGTGGCGTATGCATGAAAATATTATGCATCTCATACTACATAATATTCTCATGAAACGAAAAAGAAACATGCTAGTTGCGTTCATGTGGTGAGGTTATGCATCCCATAATACATAACCCTCACATGTTTCTCCTGTGGTGGATCCATATACAGACATATATTATGCATCCCATACTACATAATATGCCCCGTATACTTCATGTTATGCTATGAGTGTAGTGTTCGTGCTTCAGCCAAAACGTGCTGATGACATATCGGTGTGTGTATGATATGACACTTAACATATAATACCTACAAGGAAAGGTTGCCCGACAAATTGTCAAGCAACCTGCCTCTGATACCAACTGTCACAACCCGCATTTTCTTCGAAATTAAGAAGTATCATAGTAGGAGAAAACACGTGTTGTGATGCCACGTCGAGCAGGGGATAACTGCCGACGCTCAGGCAACCACCAACTACCAAGACTATGAAAAAAATCAAAAGCTATAATGATTTGAAAATCAATTATGTTTTAGAGGCCGTATCCCTCGGCTCTGTGGATCAGCTAGTCCAAAGTTAAAACTATACTTATACGCAGCAGAAAAATACTTTATTTATTTTTGACATTCTATGAAAGTGCATAAGTGTCCCCCGAGGTCCACTTATACTATGCAAGTCTCTAGATTTATTTTATATTATAAGTAAGAAAATGATCCTTTTTATGTTGCTTGGAAAGTAGTGTATGAGTTTTATAAATATGCTGATAATGAGATATACTTATAATAGTGTTTTTAGGTTTAAAAGTAACTAGCAACCTAGCATCAATCTTCGCAAGAGCAAATAAACTATCTCTAGAAAGGTAGCAGTAAAAGAAACATATCTAGTATCATAAGAAAAAACCACCAGCGGGCGTCAACAACCTAACACGAACCCACTGGCGAGCATGTATGTCTGTAAGAAAAATAGAAAACTACCTCACAAGACCAAGAAACTGATCTCTAGAGTACAAGAGATCACCAGCAATAGCACAGCAAAACTAGCCGCCTACTCGGCTACTAATCAGAACGTGAGGCATTCAGAGAAGGAAAGAATACCTCAGCAAGTAAAACAAGAAAATCTGAATAAGAGCATTATATCAAAATGGAACCAAGGAGAGTAAGTAAACATGACAGTAAAAATAAAGGTTGTCCAAAGTAAGCCAAAGTACACCAATTATAAGGAAACAACAACAAGCCCTACACAAATCCTGCAGACGCTACAAGGTAAAAGTATACCAACAACATGTTGCAATTTATAAAGGAAGAAAACATCTAACAATCCTAGCTTATGAGTAATGGCAGTAGTAAAAAAAACATGGACCTGAGTTGGTGACCAAAAACAGTCCCCCAACCAAACAGTTCCAACTAAAAAATTCACTGCATCAGCACAAGGCCACCACATACCCAGCCCGTACCAGGGATTAAAAGGTGGCGGCCACGACAAATACCCAGCCCGTACCTGGGATTAAAAGGTGGCGGCCACGATTCGCACACAAAACCATCTCACTCCTTTAGAGTGTCAAAATACCACTACCTGCCATAACCCACGATTCGGCGTTCAGAAAATAGCCGACAAACAACCCCAAACCCAACGGGATTCACTCAGGAAAACAAGGGAAGACAGAGGTAAAAATCGTCGAACACAGCTTACAGGAATCGTTGAGCTCAGTTCGACGATTTTGTCAAACTTTGAGCACAGGGAAACGGAGATCGTCGATCTCAGTTCAACGATTTTCGTCGAACTTAGATCGACGATCTTCGTCGATCATAGGCAACCGAAGATCGTCGATCTCAGTTCGATGATTTTCGTCAAACTCAGATCGACGATCTTCGTCGATCTAAGGCAACCGGAGATCGTCGATCTCAGTTCGATGATTTTCGTCGAACTCAGATCGACGATCTTCGTCGATCTAAGGCAACCGGAGATCGTCGATCTCAGTTCGACGATTTTCGTCGAACTCAGATCGACGATCTTCGTCGATCTAAGGCAACCAGAGATCGTCGATCTCAGTTTGACGATTTTCGTCGAACTCAGATCGACGATCTTCGTCAATCTAAGGCAACCGGAGATCGTCGATCTCAGTTTGACGATTTTCGTCGAACTCAGATCGACGATCTTCGTCGATCTGGCAGCCGGAGATCGTCGATCTCAGTTCGACGTTTTCCGTCGAACGCAGATCGACGGTCTTCGACGATCTGGCAGCGTTGAGTGCACTCAACGCTATCAACACTACCCATATAACTGCTGCAAACCTGAAAATCTAAAGCTTCCTAACTTACTGGGCAATGACTCCCAACATGAGGGTCAATTCCATCACTCATCTGCACTACCCCAGCACCCGAACTTGGAAAACTTAACAGTAAGGAAGGAATAAGAAGAAGGCTAAATGCTACCCAATCCTAGTTTTATAGGTGACAACCTGATAAAGGTCAAGGCTACAGCGGCCCGGCCAAAATCCTGGAGGTTCAGAACTTTAGAAAGAAAGAAAAAAAACGCAAAGGTGCATTCATGATGCAAGGTCCGATGATTTTGACGGGAAACCAGAGTAAAATAGAATGATCTCGGGAAAAAAGTATGATAACAGCAATTAAGAACAAAGAAAGGGGAAAAAGCTTGGCAAGGGTAGGAGCACCACTTGACTCAAATTCCAGCGAAGCTTGGTCGGCCCCTTCCTCTCACTCGGCACCAGCAGCACAGTACAAGACGAAAATTTCGTCGGAGTGTAGGTCTAGGCGAGAGCAATCCAAATCCGCCTTCGAAATCGAATTCCGCCCGCTAAAACTCCGGGAATCGGTAGTGGAAGGCAAGGGCAGCCCACCGGTTTTCCTCTCTTGCACAGGGACGGCGGTTGTATTCCGAGAAAGACAAAGAATCATGAACATTCGCTTTCCTAATTAAGGCTATATATAGATAACGACTAAATCCCAAATATTTTCTATTCTTAGCCAATCCAAACGATGTCAGCCACCTATTCATCATAACTGCTACTATCTAAACAAAATATCTATATATATAATATCGCATTAATATAAATAAAATACAAAACGACGCGAAACCCGAACATCCTCGAAATTCGACAAAATTTGCACCGTAGCTAAATACCCACGCTACGAACGCAACGGCGAAGTCGAAATCAACTTTTGACAAACAAAACTCGGGTTATCACCACCCGAAGCCAAAACACAAGCATCCCACAAGAGGCCTCAACGGTCACCAAAACAGACCCGTCTTGCTAGGGAATCTTGCCAATTAGGCTGCCAACAACCACACAAGGAACCTAAAGAGCTATGACCATGCTCTAACAAACGGAACAAGCCGGAAACGCGTCAACGTAACGCCAAACGAGAATTAAATAATCGCAGAAAAATCGGGGGCGTTACAGACGCACATACCCTTACTCCAACAACTCCTGTAGTTGCACCTTCAACTCTGCCATCTCTCGCGGCGCTATCCGATACGGATAGCGTGACACCGGTTTGGCACCTGGTACCAGCTCAATAGTAAAATCAATCTCCCGCTGAGGAGGGGCTCCTGGAAGATCATCTGGGAACACATCAGGATACTCGGACACAACTGGGATACTGTCCAGACCTGGCCTATGTGTTGAAGACTGCAATAAGGTGACAAACAACTCAGCACCAGACTGAACTGCTTTGATCACTTGAAGGGCCGACACCAAAACTTTACCCGACCCCTTCATGCCCGCAAACGTAGTCTCCCGTTCAGTATGCAGCCCCAACTTAACCTCTTTTCGGTTGCAATCGATGCAAGCTCGCTGCTCCGAGAGCCAGTCCATACCAAAGATTACGTCAAACTCCACTAACGGTAGAACCAACGCTCGCAAATCAAACTCATGGTCCCCAATTCGAATCTTTACCACACAGATCTTATCCGCATGCATAGAGCACCCATTGGGCAACAACACATCCAACCTATCTTTTGCCATTGAGGAACAGACCCCGATGAGCGACACGAATCTTTCGGACACGAAGGAATGTGAAGCCCCCGTATCAAATAGGGCTCTCGCTAGACAATCAAAAATAAACACGAAGCCTAGCACCAAGAATAACAAGCTAACATATAAAAAGAGGTAACAACTACATAAAGTTAAACTACTAAAATTTAACTCATACCTGTCACCACGTCAGCTTGCTTTATGGCCTCTTGCAGACCAGGATTATAAACTCTAGGCTGGGCTGGAGAATGATGGGACGCGGTTGACTCCACCGCCTTCCCTTTCTCTTCATAGGTTGCTCCAGGCTTCCTCTCGGACTTTGCACGTCCGCTCTAACATTCACGAGGAAAGTGCCCCGTCTTCCCACAGTTGTAGCAATCTCCTGGGACTCGACTTGTGGTTGCCCCCAACGTACCAGATGAAGGGGCTGAGTTCGAAGTCCTCTACTTCTTGTTCCATCTGCAAAATCCTGACTTTGCATTTGGCACTTTGAACACTGCCTTCTTTTACCCTGGGTTCTTCTTCTCTTGCACTTTCTTCACAACCTTTTCCAATGACCGGGCCGAATTGACCAAGGCTAGGAAGCCCTGCGCCTTACGCCCGGCAAGGAGTAATAGTAGGTCACTGCATAGACCCTCATAAAATCGATTGGTCTTCCTCTCTTCTTCTGTAAACATAGCACCCGCATACCGACCCAACCGTGTAAACTCGTGGAGATACTCGTCCATGCTTCTGGATCCCTGAGTCAACCCAAAATACTGATTCTCCATCCCAAGCTTCTAAGCAGAGGGTAAATATCTGGCCAAGAACAATCTTGAGAATTCCTCCATAGGCACATCAGCAAGCTTCCTTCCCACTAAGAGATGAAACTCCAACACATCCCACCACAGTGTCGCCTCACCAGCCAAAAGGAAGGTCGCTATGGTGGTATTCTGCCACTCCTCAGTTAACGTGGACGTCAAGACCCTCTTTATTATAGAGAGCCAATCCTCAGCTTGAGCTGGCGTTCCAACCCGATCGAATTTCGGAGGATTAAAGCCCATTACATGCTTGAGCTGTCTCTCTGTAGCTCTCCTCGGCTCTACCTGATCCACTATCGCGCGCTCCACCACTCTCGACTCTGCCACCCTAACCGGTTCTTGCTCAACAACAGGTGGTGCATGGTGCACTTGTCCTGCAGGTTGGGTATTTATCAAAGCAAAGACCGCTTCAGCCAACAACCTGATGGTTTCCGCTGAAGGAGGTGTTATAGGCACGTCCCTCGGTGCACTACTTTCCGCCGATTGCGGACGCTCCGACTGACCAGCACCGCTCCTAGCTGCCTATAATAGCAAAGACCCATGATTAGACCACAAAAATATTGCTAAAAGCAATCATTGGAACAATCAGGTTCCACAAAATATGTGTATTTTTCATTCCTAAGTGTACATTCATTGGTTCTTTTTGATGTTATAACGATGACGCACACATGTGCTCACCACCCCTTAAAAGAATTCGCCCACGAATTCATTTAAGCCCGACTGTAACCAGAAGTCTGATACCAAATTGTAACACCCCCATCTGTCATATAGCATATAACAGAAGGTCCAGCTGGAACCCGACGCCATATACCACGGACAGTCGGAAGGGTTATGTATAAATAACCAAACTATCCAATTAAGACTACTCATCCTAACACAGAGCATTCTAGCGGAAGCTTTTAAACAGTTGAAAGAACCCATAATAGTAATCCAATAATCATGAATGTCCACAACCACTATAACTGGAATGAAATACAAATACACTAACAGACACTTGGCCTTATGGCCATACAAGAGTTCACTTAGCAATAAAATGTTTTCCATACATCGGCTCGCAGGCCGGCCACACATGACAAAAAAAGAACAACTATTCGCTTTGGCCTTCTAGGGCCAGCACAGCAACATGGGCTCCAGCCCGCTATTTGGTGCTCGTCTGCGCGGCACCTGCAAGCAACATCCCACCGCACGGTGGCAAACAAAGCAACGGTCAGCCAAAGCCGACCAAATTATAACGACCCCTCCCCTAATTCGGGACGGTGGTGCTCCTTCCCTGCAATTCATTAGCCCAGCTAAACAATATAGAATAAGCATACTACGCCACAAGTGTAGGCTCGCACGACCAAACACCTCGTGCACTCAGGACACATTATCGGTGAATCCTGACGCATCAGCGTCTTCACCACCACCCATAGGATGGCAAACTCGTGAGCATCTAGCCTTTCTGACCACCATCTAAGGCTCCCGACTATGCCAATGGCCAGTCCCCTTTTCGGGTCTCTCGCACCGAACCACATAACTCAGGTCTGATTCCACTTGCCCGTTTCTCACACCGCGTAGTACACATTAAGATGTACACACGAGCCAAGCTTCTCTCAGATCCTGCTATTCCCAACATTCACATAAACCAATTATGTTCAAGGTCGGTTCCCTGACTGCCAAGGTAGCAGAACAACGATTCCGCTCAGTTTTTAGGGTGCGCCTTGGAGTTAATCCCCAAGGATCCCTACTGCAATCTAACGCGTAGAAACCCGAAAACCCAAAGAACAGAGTCTTCTCTGGCAAACCATAACAAATGCAACATCACCGATCCAGACCAACATGTCCGGGTAGGCTTCACACACAATACCTATGTCCGTACTTCGATTCCGTACTCTATATGCAACACAAGGGAGACTATTCACGTCAACCCCAGGAACACCGCACACTCGCCGCCAATTCGCGGGAGCGGGTCTCCCTATTCAAAAAGGAAGAGAGCTTCACATGCTCAAGTAGAGAATCATTACCCTTGTAGTACGCTTTTACGCCATGGAAAACTATCCGGATAGAAGTCTTCGCAATAAAATTTCCTCCACGTATCCGCTCTCGGTTCTCAAAATGGTGCTCTGATGCTCCGCCGGCTGCCGGAATCCTCCTCTTTCTTCCTCCTCTCTCTAACTCCTTGAAAGAGAGTGCTTAAGAGAGAAATGAGGAATTGATCCTCTATTTTCGACCTTAACATAGCAGGGACTCATCTAGGCTGTCAGATCTTAATTAAAGAAATCGAACGGCTCAGATCCGCTGAAAAATCCTCAAACCTGGGCCGAACACGGCCTTGCAAACGGCCGTTTCCCAGGCCGTTTGCCTCGATCCAGGCACGATCGTCGAACAAAGAAACTCAAACGGGCTAAGACACGCCCGTGTCTAAATATGACATGCCCCGTGTCAGGTCCTCGACATGCCCGTGATTGGGGGCGTGTCACATATAACTGCCACGCCAACCGACACGACCCTTGGGAACACGGGTAGTTACACGGTAGGCACACGCCCGTGTTATTTGACACGCCCGTGTCACGCTGCTGTGTTTCCTGCCGTGTCCTTCTCTGGACACAGCCGGCCAAAACACCAAGCAAGACACGGCCTTGGACACACCCGTGTCCTAGGCCATGTACCCCTATATAGGCACCAAAATTTCTTTTGGGCGCGATCAGCTCAAATATGATTTTCGGGGAGTTACACGCTCGCTGCGGTCGAGACCACCTATGCCGAGTGCCGGCCAAAGATGCTCCTCCTCCTTGGCCTTACCTCCAATCCTTCCTTTTTCTAGGAATTCTCTACCAATTTCCTGATGAATATTGACTCCTCTTTCTGTGAGCTACCACTTGACTTGCCTCTGAGTGAGCCTATAGCCCTGCCAGCTAGGTGAGAGCCTGGTCAGTGGGTCTGCTCGAGGTCTCCTCTCCAAACCATCTCCAACCACCGAGTGAGCCTGCAGCCCTGCCAGCTAGATGATTGCTTGGTCAGCGCGTCTGCTTGCGGTCTCCTCTCCAAACCATCTCAAACCACTGAGTGAGCCTACAGCCCTGCCAGATAGATGAGAGACTGGTCAGCGAGTCTGCTCGGGGCCTCCACTCCAAATCATATCCAACCACCGAGTGAGCCTACAGCCCTGCCAGCTAGATGAGAGACTTGTCAGCGGGTCTGCTCGGGGTCTCCTCTCCCAATAATCTCCAACCACCGAGTGAGCCTACAACCATGCCAGCTAGATGAGAGCCTGGTCATTTGGTATGCTCGAGGTATCCTCTCCCAGCCATCTCCAACCACCAAGTGAGCCTACAGTCCTGCCATCTAGATGAGAACTTGCTCAGTGGGTCTGCTCTGTGTCTCCTCTCCAAAACACCTCGAACCACCGAGTGAGCCTACAACCCTGCCAGCTAGAGGATAGCCTGGTCAGCGGGTCTGCTCGGGGTCTCCTCTCGAAAACACCTCCAACCACCCAGTGAGCTTATAGCCCTGCCAACTAGATGAGAGCCTGGTCAGCGGGTCTTCTCGAGGTCTTCTCTCCCAACCATCTCCAACCACCGAGTGAGCCTACAACCCTGACAGCTAGATGAGAGCTTGGTCAGCGAGTCTTCTCGTGGTCTCCTCTCCCAACCATCTCCGACCACCGAGTGAGCCTACAGCCTTGCCAGCTAGATGAGAGCCTGGTCAGTGGGTCTGCTCTGGGTCTCCTCTCCCAACCACTTCCAACCACCGAGTGAGCCTACAGCACTGTCAGCTAGATGAGAGCCTGGTCAGCGGGTCTGCTCGGGGTCTCCTCTCACAACCTTCTCCAAACACTGAGTGAGCCTACAGCCCTGCCGGCTAGATGAGAGCCTGGTCAACGGGTCTACTCGGGGTCTCCTCTCCCAACCATCTCCAACCACCGAGTGAGCCTACATCCCTGTCAGCTAGATGAGAGCATAGTCGGTGGGTCTGCTAATGGTCTCCTCTCCCAACCAACTCCAACCACCGAGTGAGCCTACAGCCTTACTAGCTAGATGAGATCCTAGTCAGCGGTTCTTCTCGGGGTCTCCTCTCCAAAACACCTCCAACCACCGAGTGAGCCTACAGTCCTGCCAACTAGATGAGAGCCTGGTCAGCGGGTCTGCTCGGTGTCTCCTCTTCAAAACACCTCCAACCACCGAGTGAGCCTACAGTCCTGCCAGCTAGATGAGAGCCTGGTCAGTGGGTCTGCTCGGGGTCTCCTCTCCAAAACACCTCCAACCACCGAGTGAGCCTACAGTCCTTCCAGCTAGATGAGAGCCTGGTCAGCGGGTCTGGTCGGGGTCTCCTCTCCAAAAAACCTCCAACCATTGAGTTAGCCTACAGTCCTACGAGCTAGATGAGAGCCTGGTCAATGGGTCTGCTCGGGGTCTCCATACAACTATTTCACCTTTAATGTCTTGAAAAGAGACACTGCGATTACATCAAATCAGAAGGTCACATCAAAATTGCAAGTATTTAACAATAAAAAACACAATGAACAAAGAGTGTTATGGATAAAATCTTTTTAAGTCATCGCCGCTTCGGGCGCGATCAAGGGATACCCCGTCCACATCCTGGAGGTGGTACCATCCAGATTTCAAGACCTACTTTACTATAAAAGGACCCTCCCAATTTGGATTTATCTTTCCTACGGAGGCCCCTCTACCTGCTGCATCTACCTTTTTGAGAACCAGATCACCCTTCTGGAACTGCTTGATCCTTATATGCTTATTAAAGTATCTCATCATCCGGTGCTTGACCTCCTCCTGCTAGATCATTGCCAAATCCCTGAGCTCTTCCATGAGATCAAGAGAGAGTTTTTGCTCTTCCACGTTCTCCGTCATCCACCCTTCGTCTCCCTCTCTTTCTTCGGCTAGTCTTGGTGATGTGACCTCGAACTCTCTTCGTATGACAGCCTCCGAGCCAAGAGAGAGCTTAAACGGGATCTCTCCCGTGGCGGTGTTTGGTGTGGTCCTTAAGGCCCAGAGAACTGAAGCGCGCTACTCAACCCAGCTCCCCTTTAGATTTTCCACTTTCTTCTTCAAAAGATTGACAATGATCTTGTTAGCTGCTTCCACCTGCCCATTACTTTGTGGATGATGAACTGAGGCAAAACGGAGATCTATGCCTAAAAAGATGCAGAAATCAACGAATTCCCTACTTGCAAATTATGGTTCGTTATCAGTTACTATGGCTTGAGGTAGCCCATGCCGGCAGATGATCTCTCCGCAAACAAAATTTTTGATCAACTGTGAAGTCATCTTGGCCAACGCCTTCACCTCCAACCATTTTGAAAAGTAGTCCACCATGACCAGTAGGAATTTGCTTTGACCACTTGCCTGGGGAAAAGGACCCACAAGATCTAGTCCCCATATAGCGAAGGGCCAGGGAACCGTGATAGTTCGTAACCTCTGGGCTAGAAGGAGTTGAAGGGGGGCGAACTCCTGACATGTTTGACATCTTTTTGCGAACTCCTCTGCATCTTTCCTGAGGGTAGGCCAGAAGTACCCTTGCCTCAGCACTCTCCCCTCCAAAGTCCGGCTTCCTGAGTGACTGCCACATTCTCTTGAGTGAATTTCTTCTAGGACCCTTGGAACCTCCTCCTCTGACACACATCGAGCCAGCAGACCCAACAGTGTCTTGCAGTACAAAGCCCTATCTTTTAGCAGGTTGTACGTCAGTTTGTATCTGGCACACTTCTTTTCGAGATCGCCTGCGGGCAGTTTCCCCGAGGTCAAAAAGGTAATGAAGGGGTCCATCCAGGTCCCTTGCTGGTTTATCTCCATGTGCTCTCCCTCTTCTATGGATGGCCTAAGAAGTTCTGTTATCATTCCTCCAGCGCGAGGGCCATACTTGGCGAGCTGGTCCGCCTGACCGCTCTTCACCCTCGGGACGTGCCGAATTGAAAAGCTTCGGAACTGCCCGATGATGTCTTTGACCTTCCCTAGGTACAGTCGGAGGGTGGTCTCCCTTGCTTCGAACTCCCCTTTGATATGGCCCGCGACCACCATGCAGTCCATCGTGACCTCAACATCTTGTATGCGCAGCTCCCGAGCTAACCTGAGCCCTGCTATGATCGCCTCATATTCCGCTTGGTTGTTGGTGATCGGGAAGTGGATCTTCAAGGCCTGCTCAATCCTGGTCCCCTCTGGACTTACCAAGATCATTCCCCCTCCAAAGGAATTTCTTCCAGACGCCGCATCTACCATCATCTTCCAAGCCTCTCGAGGGGACGCTTCAGTCTCTTGGACCTCAACTATGTAGTCCACCAGGAAGTCAGCCACCGCTTGTGCCTTGATGGCAAGCCGAGGAATAAAAGCGAGATCGAATTCACTGAGCTCTATTGACCACTTGGCTAGACTCCCAGAGTGCTCCATCCAATCCAAGATGCGATAGAGGGGGTGATCCGTCACCACCTGAATATAGTGAGCCTGAAAATATGGCCAAAGCTTCCAGGACGAGATGATGAGGGGAAATGCTAATTTTTCAAGGATGGGGTACCCGAGCTCCGCCTTCTTTAGGACCCTGCTCACATAATAGATCGACAATTGCTTTCTTCCTTCCTCTTGTACGAGGACCGAACTCAGGGCCCTTGTCCCTACTCCCAAGTACAAGAACAAGACCTCCCATTGCCTTGGCCCCTAGAGTAGAGGCATCCGGGTGAGCTGCTGCTTTAGAGCCTGAAAAGCCTTCTCGTATTCGGAGGTCCATTCGAACTTCTGGCCCCCTCTTAACATCCGGAAGAAACGCGAGCATTTCTTCCAGCATGAGAGAGAAACCTGCTTAGCCCGGACAGCTTGTCGGTGAGACGTTGAACTTCCTTAGCATTTCTGGGAGACTCTAGTTCTAGAATTGCCTTCACCTTATCAGGATTGGGCTCTACTCCGGATGGGGTGAGAAGATGCCCTAGGAACTTTCCCCTATTGGCTCCAAAAACACATTTCAGGGGATTGAGCCTCATTTTATATTTTCTTAAAGTTCTGAAGGTCTCCTCAAGATCCGAGACAAGAGATCTGAGGTCCCGACTTTTGATCATCAGGTCATCTACATAAACCTCGAGGTTCCTTCCCTTCTGCTCTTGGAAGATCTGATCCATCATTCTTTGGTAGGTTGCCCCTGCATTTTTCAACCCAAAGGGCATCATATTAAAATAGAAGCACCCATCCTCTGTGACGAAGGTGACGTCCTTGACATCCGTAGGGTGCATGCGTATTTGATTATATCCTGAAAACGCATCTAAAAAACTCATAAGTGAGAAACCGATGGCTGAGTCAACTAGCGCGTTGATTCGAGGCAGGGGGTAACAATCCTTAGGTCAAGCTTTATTTAAAAGAGATAAATCGACACATATTCTCCATCTACCCTCCCCCTTTTTAACCATTTCAACATTGCTCACCCACCACAGCTACTTACAGGCAGACACAAACCCTGACTTAAGTAGCTTTTCTACCTCCGCTCTAATGGGTCCGACAATCTTAGAGGCGATGGCCCTCTTCTTCTGTTGCACTAGGCGAGTTTTGGGGTCGAGGTTGAGATGGTGGCAGGCCACGTCCGCATCTACCCCTAGCTTGTCAGCCGCACTACTACGAAGACATCAATGTTCTTTGAACACAGGCCTTGATCTCCTCCTGGTCTTCAGGGCTGAGCTCGCCGCTAACCTTTATCTTTTCCTTCCTTCCTTCTTTGGTGAAGATCTCCATCTCTAGCACTTCTACGACTGCCTTTAGCCTTGACGGTTCCTCCTCTCCCTCCTGCTCTTCCAACACACCATGTCCTCCAGCCTCGTCCCCCGTGATAGTCACCACCACTTCCTCCCCGAGCTTTTTCATCTCCTGCTCGCTAGTGTTTTCTCCTTCCAGTAGTGTGATTCTTCTTTTTCCCAATCGGGCCTCTGTTGGAACACCCTATTACTGATTTGGGCAAGGATCACTATGTCTTTTAGGAAATCTGTTTTTACCTCCTTGTATAGATCTAAAGGTCAATTAGAATTGAGTCTAAGGGTTAGTATTTAGGTTTGAAAGCTGCCCTCAAGACCAGATATTTCAGTTCTGGAGACTAAGCCATTTTGTCGGGCTCAGGACGACGAATCGTCGAACTCTATTCGACGATCGCTGAGCTCACTTCGACGAATCGTCGAACTCCATTCGACGATATCTGAGCTCAACTTTCAAAGAGTCGTCGAACTCCATTAGACAATCTTCGAGCTCAGATCGACGTTCTTGTCTCCAGTTTGTTTCTCTATCTCTGAGCTCAGTTCGACGATAGTTGAGCTCAGATCAACGATCTTTATTTCAGTCTAAGATCAGTCTCTGAGCTCAGTTCAACGATAGTAGATCTCAGGTCGACATTTTTCTAGAGAGATCGACGTTTTTCAAGATTCAAATTCAGATAGTTATGAAATTATTCTCAGCATTCATTTCAAGGATCTTGTAGCCGTTTTCAATTAATCTGGAGCAAGTTTCAAGGGATTTTCAAAGGAATGTTTTATTGGACTTTCCTCCAGAAGACAAAATGCAGTTAAGGAAGTCATTTATGACAGGCTAACGGCTATCTTGGACAGAAAAATATTCTATTCAGATCTAAGGAATAAAAGATCAGCTTTTTCATTCCTACTGCAGAATATAGAACATCATCAACAAGTGAACAACAACAACAACAAGGAAAAGAGTTGCAGAAACTCACAGTCTTATAATTCTTACAAGAACACCATCACAAAAGGAGATCAACATACTGAAACTTTCAGATCCCTCTTGATTCCAGTGTTCAAAGGCCATCATCATTCAAGACTCCAGACACCACATATTTTAGTTGTTGCTGAAATCATCTTTTGCTGGAGATCAAATTTTCTGAAGGCCTATCACCCTACTGCAAAGTTTCACTTCCTGAACAACTCAAGAACTCAGGGGGAGCTTTGACAACATCCACTATCCTCTCTCTGATTGTTGACAGATAAGACCATCTCATCCCTCTCTCTCTCTCTGTTGTAAAGGGTTTTTCAAACTCACTTTAAAAGTTTGTGCTGGTTTCTGAGACCTTGTCAAAACTCAGTGGTGGAAAGACACCTGATCAAAAAATCTGGTTTGGTTTTTGAGCACCTTATCAAAAGCTCATTGGTGCACAGGACACCTGATCAACTCATCCTGCAGTGGATTCCTACCTAGGGTGGTAAAAGAGTGGATGTACCCAGATTGATTGGGGAACCACTATAGCTCATTGTGTCATCTGGTTGCTTACTTTCTTTTGTTTTCTGGTTGTGGTTTGTGATTGCTCTGTGTTTAGTTAGTTGCTGTGTTTGCTTTATTTCATTTGCTTCCCTGTTCACTTAGGAATACAACAACAGTTGTAAAAAGTTTTTAGCAAGCACCATACTCTTCACCCCCCCCCCCCCTCTAGAATATATCAGATCTAACCTGCACTCTCAATTGGTATTAGAGCCAGGTTGGTTAAACATACCACATCTTCCAGGTTGGTTAAAATACCACACCTTAGTGGTTGCATACGCTAACACCTGAACCCAAAGATCCCTCTAGTTAGATCTACATGTTTTGATTTTGTTATTAGAATTATTCCTTCACAAAACATGGCCCAAAACAAAGATTATGGTAGCACCAGACCTCCAGTGTGCAATCTATCTAAGTTTGCACTTTGGAAGGCAAGGATTAGACTGTACATGAACTCTATTGATGAAGAAATTTTCAATTCTGTTTTGATAGTGTGTCCAAGACCTCCAGAGAATACAAGTACAAGTGTTGTTCCACCACCTTCAGGAATAGATGTAGAAATAAAGAAATGGAAATCGGCTGATGCAAAAGCTATGAACATTCTACCCTAGACTATGTCTGATGAGATATTCCAAAAGGTAGCTGAATGCAACTCAGCAAAGGACATCTGGGATAAGTTATCTGAGATAGTCTCAGGATCTGCTGATGAGAGAAAAGACAGAAGATCTCATCTCATAACCCAGTATGAGAATTTCAAGAAAGGAGAAGCTGAGTCAGTAGCAGACATGTATAATAGACTCAGTCTCATAGTCAATGAGCTGAAAACTTTGGATAAAGAGATCTCATTGACTGAGCTCAATGATAAAATCCTAATGTGCTTCCCAAGTACTTGGGACTCAAGGATCTGGCGAATCAAGGATGCCAGAAGCCTAAATGAGATCACAACTGAAGCTCTCTTGGGCAAGCTCAAGTCTTATGAGCTGCTCATCAAGAATAGAGAAGAAGAGCAGAAGGCTGACTCACCAGCTACAAGAAAAGAAAAATCAATAGCTTTCAAAGCCATTGAAGATCAGCCTGAAGACAAGGTCACAGGAAATGAAGAGTTGCTAAGCCTGCTGGCCAAAAGATTTTACAAAATGGCCAGGAAGGATTTTAGGAAAAGATCATACAGAGAGCATGACAAGCCAAGGTATGACAAATCAAATAACAAAGAGATTATCTATTTTGGTTGCAGGAAATCAGGCCACATTGTGCCTGACTGTCCAGAAAATAAAAACAAGGACAAAAAGGACAGAAAAGAAAGGAGAAAAGAAAGGGATATCAAGAAGAGCAGCAATGGCAAACCCTCCTCCAGCAAGAACAAACATACAAGGAAGGGATTTGTTGCTGAAACTTGGAGTGAGACAGAAGAAGAATCAGAAGCTTCATCCAGCTCTAGTGATGATGAAAATGATGCTGATGAAAAGGAATTCTGCATGATGGCTATCAATGCCTCACAACAAAGTTCTGATGCAGAAGAGTCAGAGTCAGAATCAGAGACTCAATCTGAAAAGGACCAGGTAATAAGTTCTTTTGATTTTAATTCTGAGGACTTCAAGTTTGAGTTTAAAGCACTATGTTTAGATTTATTAAAATCTGAGAAGGAAATCATTTCTCTCAGAAATCAATTATCTGAATACAGTACTTTAAAATCAGAAAACCTCAAACTCTCTGAGGAGTTGGAATGTTGTAGGGAGCAGATAGCTTCACTGAAAAGTGAACTATCAGAGGCCAAAAAGCTTGAAGAATCCCTCAATGGGAGAAGTATCAAGCTAATGGACATCACAAGCACAGTGAACTCAAGATTCAATAGTACACTGGGCTTGGGTGCTTCATCCAGCCAACCTATAGTACTAACAACCCAAATTAAATTTATCTCTGATAAAGGCAAGGGAGTTGTAGAGGTAGATAGGAAGAATTCTGACTTACCTAAGAAAACAAGAGTTCAACAAAAATCGTCGAACGGAGCTAGACGATCGCCGAACGGAGCTCAACGATCTCAGGCTAAATCGTCGAACTCAGGTCGACGATCTCTAAACCCTGAACTTTGCCACAGTCGATCTTCGAACAGAGCTCGACGATTTGACCCAAGATCGTCAAACTCAGCTCAGCGATCGTCGAGCAGAGATCATAGTTTTGAAAACTTTTTCAAAGGTAAATCAAATTCCAAACCTAGGGGTCCTTCATCCCAAAGATTTAACCCTTACACTGAATGGATAATACCTCCAAGGAGATATCATCCTGAAGGTTATAAGAGTCAACCAGGGATCTCTTTTTTTCTGAGTTCAAAGGTTATCAACCTAGGCCCAAGGTAAACTGGGTCAAAAACAAGTAAATTGTTTTATGTGCAGGTGAAGACCTATCCAACATCAAACCAGAAATGGTATTTGGATAGTGGGTGCTCAAAGCACATGACAGGAAACAAGGAAAATTTCACATCCTTCAAAGCCAAGCTTGGACCCAAAGTAATATTTGGTGATTCAAACTTTGAACTAACAAAAGGATATGGTGCAGTCCAGATTGGCACAGTCACAATCAAGACAGTAGCCTATGTGGAAGACTAAAGCACAACTTGATCAGTATCAGTCAACTATGTGATGAAGGCTACCAAGTGACTTTCAGCAAATCCTTATGCAAGATCAAATCAGAGGACAACACAACTGTGTTGACAGGTAAAAAGAAAGGTAACATCTATCTTGTAAATTTTCTTTCAACCAAGGTAGATATTTGCTTGTTTAACTCTATTAGTAGACCTAATGAACTATGACATAAGAGACTAGGACATATAAACCTTAGAACCATTGCTAGGCTATCCAACGACAACCTTGTTAGAGGACTACCTTCTGGCCCCTACAAGAAGGAAGGACTCTATAGGGCTTGTCAATTAGGCAATCAAACCAAAAATAGTTTCAAGTCACTTAATAAGAGTGATTCACCTACGATTTTGTATCTGTTACACATGGATCTTTTTGGACCCATTACAGTACAAAGCTTAGGAGGGAAATCCTATACTTTAGTGATTGTAGATGACTTCTCTAGATTCACATGAGTGTTCTTTCTGAGGAAGAAGTCTGATAACTTTAAGTGTTTGACAAAGTTTCTCAAATGCATACAGACTGAGTTCAATACTCACATTGCCCTGATCAGAAGTGATCATGGGACAGGGTTTGATTCTCTTCTTATACAAGAGTTCTATCAGACTGAAGGGATCAGACACACTTTCTCAGCTCCTAGAACTCCTCAACAAAATGGGGTAGCTGAAAGGAAAAATAGAACCCTTATTGAATCAGCTACTACATTATTGTTAGATGCTCACCTTCCTCTATCCTTTTGGGCAGAGGCAGTGAACACCTCCAACTATGTGTTGAATAGAAGTTTAATACATAAACTGAAGGGCAAGACTCCCTATGAATTACTCAAAGGGAAGAAACCTAAAGTAGATTACTTTAAAATTTGTGGTTGTATTTGTTACATTCATAATAATGACAAGAAATACTTAGCAAAATTTCAAGGTAAAGCTGATGAAGGAGTGTTTCTGGATACTCCATGATCAGTAAAACTTATAGGGTATATAATAAATCAACTCTTAAAATTGAAGAATCTGTTCATATATCTTTTGATGAATCTAACATGTCTTTCAAGGAGAAGAATACTTCTACCATAGAACCTTTGCAGGTACACTCTCTTGCAGAAGACTTGGACAGGTTACAAATTATTCAAAGAGAGGAAAGCAGTGAAGATGAAGAAGACATTCAACACCTTGAAGAGAAACTTCTTGAAGAGCTAGTTGTTGTACCACTAGAGAAAACAACAACACAGGTTGGTGAACAATCAACATCTCCTATTGATTTAGTAACATCAAGAGACCATCAATTCTCCCAAGTGATTGGAGACATCTCAGCTGGTGTGCAAACCATAAATCAGGTCAACCAAAACCTGATGCACACTTTCTTTCTTTCTCAAATTGAACCTCAATCCATTCAAGATGCAGAGCAAGATCCACACTGGATCATTACAATGCAAGAAGAGTTGCATCAATTTGAAAGGAACAAAGTTTGGGAACTAGTACCAAGGCCAAAGGATCACTCCATTGTTGGAACAAAGTGGGTGTTCAGAAATAAATTGGATGATCAAGGAGTCATTGTAAGGAATAAGGCAAGGCTAGTTGCTCAAGGGTACTCTCAAGAAGAAGGGATAGATTATGACCAGACCTTTGCAATAGTTGCAAGGTTAGAGGCCATAAGAATCTTCTTAGCATATGCAGCACACAAAGGATTCAAAGTATATCAGATGGATGTAAAGAGTGCTTTTCTCAATGGAGATATCAAAGAAGAAGTCAATGTCAGACAACCCCCAGGTTTTACCTCTTCAACTCATCCTGATTATGTTTTCAAATTGCATAAAGCATTATATGGTCTAAAGCAAGCTCATAGAGCATGATATGAGACTCTAGCATGATTTCTTCTGAAAAATGAGTTTATAAGGGGTAGAGTAGACCAAACTCTTTTTATTAAAACCCATAAGTCCCATACCCTACTAGTACAAATCTATGTAGATGATATTATATTTGGCTCTACTGATTCAAATTTGTGCAGAAGGTTTTCCAATTTAATGCATTCTAAATTTGAAATAAGTAGCATGAGTGAGCTAACCTTCTTTCTAGGATTGCAAATCAAATAACATGCTGAAGGCATATTTATTTCTCAAACCAAGTATGCAAAAGAATTTGTTAAGAAATTTGGTATGTTTGAAGCATCATGTATGAAAACACCTATGCCTACTAATGCTGTATTAGATGCTGATGAACATGGGAAACCTGTTGATCAAACAATATATAGGGCAATTATTGGCTATTTATTGTTCCTTATAGCTAGTAGACCAGACATAATGTTTGCTACATACATATGTGCTAGATTCCAAGTGAGCCCTAGAGAGTCACACCTAACCTTAGTAAAAAGGATTCTTAGGTATGTAAAAAGTTGTCCAAATATAGGTCTCTGGTATCCAAAAGATTCAGCATTTGACTTAACTGGATTTTTAGATGCTGATTATGCTGGATGTAGAATAGACAGGAAAAGCACCAGTGGAACTTGTCAGTTTCTTGGTGACAGACTTGTCTCCTTGTTTTGCAAGAAACAAACATCAGTGTCAACTTCAACTGCTGAAGCTGAATATATGGCTGTAGGTAGTTGTTGTTCACAAATCTTGTGGATTCAAAACCAACTCCTACACTATGGCTACAACTTAGAGAAGTCAAAAATATTTTGTGATAATACCAGTGCTATTTCAATAGCACAAAATCCAGTCCTCCATAGTAGGACAAAACACATAAAAATTAGGCATCACTTTCTAAGGGATAATGTTGAGAAAAATAAAATTGAACTTCAATATATCCCAACTGATTTGCAAAGGGGAGATATTTTCATCAAACCCTTGGATGAAAAGAAACATACCTTCTTCCTGAATCAGTTATGAATGTTAGATGGAGAAAGCCTAAAATAAGTTCCAAGATTTTAAAAAAATATAAAAATGACCAAGACTAGGCAAACATCTTGATTTTTCTAGTGTCTAGAGTATGTTTCTGGTCTCTGAACTGCGCTCGATAATTTTCCCCCATATCGTCGAACAGAGATCGATGACTTCCGAAATCGTCGACCTGAGTTCAACGCTTCTCAGATAGTGCTAAACTATCTTTCTTCTGGTCAGCGATCGTCGAACGGAGCTCGACGCTCTCCAATACCGTCCAACGGAGATCGACGATATTGATGACCTTTCAATTTCCTTTATAAGCCAAGATCGTCGAACAGAGTTCAATGATCTCTCCTTTTCTGCGTCGAACCCTAATATAAAACTCATTTTTCGTCTATCGTTCTCCCTTTGCGCTTTCATACTCTCTGCAAATTTTCTCTTTCCCTCCAAACTTTTCTACACTTGGTTGTTTGTTTGTTCATTTTTGCAGGAATCAATGGAAGTATCAGTCGCCATCTTGGATGCAATGAAATTTGACGCTGGATTTGATATCGACATGGATTCTTTCAACAACAGCGATCAAATCTTCAAGGACATTCTAAAAATTTTCAGAGAACAACAGCTAGTTACCATAACGACTACAAGGATCAAATTAGTTACAAATGAGATAAAGGAATGGGTGTATACTGCCCATAACCTGAATCAAAATACAGTGGTTGGAACCATATCAGGAACCCAGGTATCTCTAACACCTGCTGCCTTGACAGAGGTTTTTCAATTAAAATCTGGAGAATATTCTCTTGAGCTTTCTGGAGAGGAGTTTTCTAATATGCTTGAAAGGATGGGACATTCATAGGCAAACCCTAGCAAATTTCTTAAGAAAAATCTGTCTGTTGAGTATAGATTTCTAGCTGATGTTGTTGGAATAGTGTTGTTGGCCAAACACTCAGCTCATGATACCATATCTAGGTATCAGCTCTGCTTGATGGGTGCCCTGGTGGACAAGAAGCAACTCAACTGGGGAGAATTTTTCTTTGATTTGATTAAGAAAAAGATTAACAAGAACTTTGTTAATTTTGGGAGGATCTTAGGGCTGTTTCTTCATAACAGATACCCTACACTGCTTGTTTCCAGTAGGATGCACATCAATGCCTCCAAGAGGCTCACCTGTGCCCTATTTAGAAAATTGGACAAGCAGATTATCAAGCCTGGCAGGCCCTCTGCAATCTCTACTTCAGGCACAAGGACTGCTTAAGTCTCTTCCCCTCAGGTTTCTGCCCCTGCAGAAGACTTTCCTGCTTCTTCTCCTCCTCCTCCACCTCTTGTTTCATCTACCACAGTCACACCCACCATCACAATTTCCACCCCATCTCCAACTTCAATTCCTTCTCCAACTCCACCACTCACTGAAGAAATCTTCCATCCTCTACATCACTACCCACACCTGGATATTGATTCATCCTCTCATATTCCATCTTTCACTCTTATAGATGATTCCTATATAGATGATTCTCCTTCATCCCCTCCTGAGCCACCATCATCATCCTCCTCTTATCAACAACTACTTCAGGACATAATTGCTCAAACATCCTTCACACCATCCATTTCCATTCCACTCTCTTCCATCTCCACAATTCCAATTTCCCAACCATCATTTCCACCATCCACAGGTTCTCCTACAACATCTCTTGCTGCTCCACCCTTCATTTCTACCTCATCCATCCCTACCTCTACTCAAGTCCCTCTTGAGCAAGTAGATCTTCCAGACCTTGCAAACAGGTTATATGTGCTGATAGCTCCAAGGCTATCCCTCTTGCTGGAGACCTCTTTGGCTCCACTTCTAAAAATAGTTCAGGAGCTGTCTGTCAGGCTATCTTCTTTCCTTCCTCCTCAGGCAATCCCTTCTTATGGGTTCCTTGATTCAGTTCTCACTCAATCTAGGCATGGGGAGATGCCTTATGAAGCTGAAAGATTGCCTGTTGTAGTATCCTCAGTCCATGCTCCATTAGCTCCAGTTGCATTCATTACAGTGGACCTCAGGTCACTGTTGTCAGTTTTTGATTCTGTGTACTTCAACTGCCTTCCAGTCCAGCAATCTGAAGATCTGACTAAGGCCATTGTGCCTATTTCCAGATGTGACCCCAGCTTAATAAGCTCTTATATACATTCCTTCAATGCTGATGACACTACTCCTACTGCTGCTGCTCCTACTGCTGCTATTGATGGTTCTATCAGTTCTGAGATTGCTATTTTTGAAGATATGCATATGACAGAGGCATTTGTTTTTGAGCCTACTGATACTACTGTTGTTGCTCCTTTTGAAGTTGATTTTCCAGTTTCATCTGTTACTACTGCTTCTATTACTGCTGTTGTAGCTTTTGTTTCTGAAATTGTTGTATCTGAATCTACTGTCATAACTCCTTCTGTTAGTGTTGCTTCTACTCCACTTCATGTTGCTGCTGCTGTTACTGTTGCTGTTTCTGCTGTCCCTTCTGCTCAGTCTCAACAACAGAAAGATTACCTCAAAAGGATTGATGCAGTGTATGATAATCCTCCAAGCTCAGATAGTGATCAGTTTAGGACTGACTTAGATGATTCCTCTGCTACAATTGTAAGGAAAAGGAAAGCCAAAAGCAAGGCTATGAAGAGAGTTCCCCCAGAAAAAGTGAAAGATATAAATGACATTCCATACTACATACTGCATGATTGCCCTATCACAGAACCTTGGATGTAATACTCCAGGAATCAACTGAAAGCTATGAAGAAGAAAAGAAAGTATGACAAAGGATCTTCCCATTTCAATCCTCCTCCTCCTCCTCCTTCACCTGATGCAGGTGCAGGTGTTAGTTCTGCCTTCCAATCCTCTGCCAGAAGCCAAACTTCATATCAACCTCAAGGAAGATCCCAGTACAGAGGTAACAATCTAGAGATTACCAGTCCAGAAGAGGACAGTATAGAGGAAATCAAAGAGGACTCAGAGTATATTCCAGGCAACATCCTTGTCAAAGGGAAGGACAAGGTCCATCTAACACTACTTCTGGTCCCTTCCCTTATAAGCTTAAAGATTTAGTCTCTTCCAGAGCTCCTCCAAATAATTCTTCAAATACATATGAGCCTCCTGTTCTATTTGAAGATCCAGAAAATAACCCCACCTCATGGACTGCAAGAATGAAAGAATTGGCTGCTTTGGACCAAATCAAGAAAGCTAGAGAACAAGGAAGAGATACTTCAAATATCACTACTTTATCAGATCAAAGAAAGAGAGAACTTGAGAGATACTCTTCCAGTAAATTTTTTGATTCAGAAAGCTATTTGAAGTTGCACCCAAAAGCTGTAGTGCCCAGGACAAAACATCAAACCTCTCTAGGTGCAGCTGATGACAGAATATCTAAGAAGGAGGCTCTCAATCCCAATAGAGAAATAGTTCTTATAAAGAGCAAGGAAAAGGAATAATTCTATAAAATGACAGTATAATTTGTTTTCTGAACTATCTGAGATAATATCTGTGTTTCTGCAATGTCTTGTTTGTTATATCTCTGCTTTGTATGTTTTTATTTTTCCAATATCTGTAAATAGTAATCCTAACCCAAATAAGGGGAGATTGTTGGAACACCCTATTACTGATTTGGGCAAGGATCACTATGACTTTTAGGAAATATGTTTTGACCTCCTTGTATAGATCTAAAGGTCAATTAGAATTGAGTCTAAGGGTTAGTATTTAGGTTTGAAAGCTGCCCTCAAGACCAGATATTTCAGTTCTGGAGACTAAGTCATTTCGTCGAGCTCAGGAGGACGAATCGTCGAACTCCATTCGACGATCGCTGAGCTCACTTCGACGAATTGTCGAACTCCATTCGACGATCTCTGAGCTCAACTTTCAACGAGTCGTCGAACTCCATTCGACGATCTTCGAGCTCAGATAGACGTTCTTGTCTCCAGTTTGTTTCTCTATCTCTGAGCTTAGTTCGATGATAGTTGAGCTCAGATCGACGATCTCTGTTTCAGTCTAAGACCAGTCTCTGAGCTCAGTTCAACGATAGTAGAGATCAGGTCGACGTTTTTCTAGAGAGATTGCCGTTTTTCAAGATTCAAATTCAGACAGTTATGGAATTATGCTCAGCATTTATTACAAGGATCTTGTAGCCGTTTTTAATTAATCTGGAGCAAGTTTCAAGGGATTTTCAAAGGAATGTTTTATTGGACTTTCCTTTAGAAGACAAAATGCAGTTAAGGAAGTCATTTATGACAGGCTAACGACTATCTTGGACAGAAAAATATTCTATTCAGATCTAAGGAATAAAAGATCAGCTTTTTCATTCCTACTGTAGAATATAGAACATCATCAACAAGTGAACAATAACAACAAGGAAAAGAGTTGCAGAAACTCACAGTCTTAGAATTCTTACAAGAACACCATCAAAAAAGGAGATCAACATACTGAAACTTTCAGATCCCTCTTGATTCCAGTGTTCAAAGGCCATCATCATTCAAGACTCGAGACACCACACATTTCAGCTGTTGCTGAAATCATCTTTTGCTGGAGATCAAATTTTCTGAAGGCCTATCACCCTACTGCAAAGCTTCACTTCCTGAACAACTCAAGAACTCTGGGGGAGCTTTGACAACATCCACTATCTTCTCTCTGATTGTTGACAGAGAAGATCATCTCATCCCACTCTCTCTCTCTCTCTACTGTGAAGGGTTTTTCAAACTCCCTTCAAACGTTTGTGGTGGTTTCAGAGATCTTGTCAAAACTCAGTGGTGGCAAAACACCTGATCAAAAAATCTGGTTTGGTTTTGAGCACCTTATCAAAAGCTCATTGGTGCCCAGGACACCTGATCAACTCATCCTGCAGTGGATTCCTACCTAGGGTGGTAGAAGAGTGGATGTACCCAGATTGATTGGGGAACCACTATAGCTCCTTGTGTCATCTGGTTGCTTACTTTCTTTTATTTTCTGGATGTGGTTTGTGATTGCTCTGTGTTTAGTTAGTTGCTGTGTTTGCTTTATTTCATTTGTTTCCCTATTCAATTTGGAATACAACAACAGTTGTAAAAAGTTTTTAGCAAGCACCATACTATATTCACCCCCCACCTCTAGAGTATATCAGATCTAACCTGCACTCTCAGCCTCCCTTCCGGGCCACCATCCTGCTTCCCCCATTTTTCTTTTTTCTTTCCTCCCCCCTTCCTCTTTATTCGACCACCTTTCCTCCTCCATCTCCATCTCTCCATCCTTCTCACCCACTGTTTCCGGCTCCCCCGAAATGCCTCCTACCATCACCGCTTCACCCTCTCCTACAACCTCTCTTTCTTCTCTCTCCTCTACCATCCCCATCACTCTGTCTGTTAAGCCCGGAATCCGCAACCTGTTCGTGCAACCTTCCTGACTGGGCGGCCTGGTTCTTCTAGCCACCAAGCATGTCAAGCCCGCCGGTCATCAAGAACCGGCAGCCTGTGCCCTCTAGCATCCACCCACGTCAAGTCAGTTCGTCGTCAGCGAAGCCAGGCGGTCTCCATGCCAGGCCTCCGCCAGCACCGGCCCAGCTCAACTCCAAGGCCTAGGACCCAGGCCATCAGCTTGCAAGGAGGAATCCGCCAGGCCGCGCGGCTTCCCTCCATTCTCCTTTTTTGCTCATTTGCTTCGTCTCACCTTTGCCCAGTTCTCCTGTACCCCGGGCAGCCGGTAACTTTAGCCCTGCCTATTTGGGCAGGCCCCCGAGCCTATAAATAGTGGGAGGGTGCACTCCCCAAGACATGCTGACTTGCATCCAGGAGCTCGCTTGTTAAGAGCTGCGGTCTCAAGTCTAGTGCTTTGCGGCTTGCAGTCCGGCCGGCTTCATCTTTTTCTCCTTCTTGTAACTGCTTCTCTTTAAATAAAAGAAAATCCCGTTGCAGGAGTGGAATTTAAGAAGCGGCGGGTGAACTCTGCTGTTGTCGCTGCCAGCGGCCTCTTTCTTTGTCCCGCAGCTATGACCGCTAGTAACCAATTATTCGACAGTCTCCTCTTTTCCCTTCCTTCCCCCGGTGCTCGAACCGTTAGTTGGTGGTGCCCGACTCCCTTTCCGTTTTCGTGCATCAACAGTTAACACGCCACCTTCAGATATCGATTAGTCAATGAAATCAGAGGTCTAGTGGGTCAAATCGCTCTTGCAACTAGTGCTCGGCGGCCTGTTGAGCGGGCCGCGACTTCGCTCGTTAAGGTTTTCAGCCCGCCTCCAGCACTGTAGAACCTGTCGTTCTACCCGCCAGCTTTTCTGCCAGTCTTCTTACCGGCTTGTCCCATTTTCTAGCCTCCAGTTCAAGCCGTCACTGGTTGGCGGGTCTCTAAGAAAGTTTGGTTATTTTCTCCCTTTCAAAATGAATCCTGCAAAGGGGTAGAATGAATCTAATTTCATGTCAACTATTGCTGATCTCTCGGAGGTACAAGATTGTTCATATCTTAAAGATGGAGCCCTTGACAATTATAGCAAATTCTCTCAGAGTTGGGTTGAACACGCGCCAAAGTCTATCGCAAGAGAATCTCTTTACAAAGAAGAAGAAGAAGTCCCTTCTCCGTTCATTTATCGGATTCGTTGGGATACGGTCTCTGATGATTTCCGAGTACCACATCTTCCAGAATATTCCGGATGTGATGATCCGTTTTCTCATTTGCAAGCCTTTGAATCGGCTATTTCATTAAGAAAGGTGTCAAACGGAATAAAATGCAAATTTCTTATTATATCTTTTGGCGACATTGCAAGGGAATGGTTCTATAGTGTGCCACCTCGATCGGTCACCAGTTTTAAAGATCTTCGAAGTCAATTCATTTCAAGGTTCACTACTTACAGGAAGCGGAGAAGAGACGTTGGAGCTCTCTTCCGAATCAAGCAAGGAACTGACGAGTATAATCCGGATTTCACTGACAGGTTCCAAAAGGAAGTTCTGGATGTTTGTAGCGTCCATCAAGATTATTACTTACATACTTTCATAAATGGAATTCGAGAAGGCCCTATGAAATTTAAGCTCACCACAAAGGATGCCAAAACTTATGAAGATCTTATTAATATGATTAATAAGCTCATTATAGGTGAAGAAGCAAATAAAGGTTATATCTTGTTTTTGAATCAGATGACTAAATAACCTCAAGGGACTTCTGGTGGTCCGCAATTTGTTTCTTCCCAAAATGTTTCACAAGTTAAAAATTACAAATCTCCTACTATTCCTCAGGATAGAGTTACATTATCTCCTCAGTAAAACGAATTATCTGAGTTTGTGAAAGTACATTCAACCACATCTTCACGTCCAAAAACTCTAAAGCGTAAAAATGGTTCAGATAGATATGTTAAATTTAAAATTTCTATGGAAGACCTTCTGATGATTCTTCAAGAAATGCCTGAGTTCAAAAGGCCTCGGCGTATGAAATCTAAAATCAAATATCGGCATGAGGAGCTCTTTTGAAATTATCATAAAGATATTGGTCATCTGGCAGAAGATTACATGGCTCTTTGAGAGTTAGCTAATCAACTTGCAAGAGCTGGGAAGCTACAAGACTATGTCATTCAGTGATTTTCTAAGGCATTCTTCTATGGCTCACTCAATGGTTCAAGCAGGGACTTCCTTTTTCTCTATGATAAAAATACTAAAGATTGGAATAATATATAAAGTCCCCTTGGCAATTGGTATTACTGGGGCATAGTCAAGCTTCGAACATATATCCTTTTGCCACATCCTTAACAATAAACAAGCATTATCTTTCTTTTGAAGCTTTTTTCTTAGCTTTACTTATAATGCTAACATGCATACTGAAAGATAATAGTTGCCAACCTAAATCACCTAGAGGGAGGTGAATAGGTGAGTTGTGCGTCTTTTTGCGGAATAAAAAAATAAATCTCAACCAATGCACAGATCTATCTACCAAACAAGCAAACACAGACGAGGCAAGATTTATAGTGGTTCCCTAACATTGGATACATCCACTTTCTCTCACCGATCTAGCAATACACTAGACTCGGGTACTCCACTATCTCGGATTGGAAAACAATCCTGCCCTCAGAACAATGTTCCTACAAACTCAATCCATAAAACAGATCCACACTCGGAAGGCAAAACTTCCGAAAATCTCGGAGTTGAAAACTCCTACACTCGGAGAAAACTTCTCCTACAATAATGAAATAAAGTTGTACAGAAATACAAACAGTAAATTCTATTGTTCAGATCTGCAATAGTAAATCAGAAATTCCTTCTTCTAGGCGTGCGGCTTTATCAGAATATTGAAGAAGAATCTCGGTAATATCAGATCTGGAACTTCTCGACTTTACACGATCGAATGAGAAGATGAAGCGTTGAGCGGAGATCTCGATCTGTAGAGTCTTCCTAAACTGAATCCTCTGAAAAGAAGAAAACCTAGCCGGTCGGAAATCAGAGACAGCGACGGGGGTGGCTTTTCGTTTCTTGGAGAGAGAGAGGAGATAGAAATCTTCTTAGAGAGAGTACGGCTGCAAAAACTTCCTAGAATAATTTTCTTTGAAAACTTAGGGTTTGTTGGTTTGACAAGACCTTTTATAGGAGAGGAGAAGATTAGACTTAAATTAGTCATTATGAGAAAGACACGTGGACCAATCACGTCAACGTTTAAGAATATGACCGTTAAGTCTGGACTTAAAGAATTTCTGAAAAGTCAAAGTAAATTACTCGAGCCAAGCAGAACTACTCGAGTATATGCAGCACTACTTGAGTAGGTAGAAGATGACTACTCGAGTACATGAGAAAAATTACTTGAGAGAGTATTAGATGATTACTCGAGTAAATAAGAATGAGAAAGACTCAGCTACTCGAGCAACAAAAATGACTTACTCGAGTACTTAAGTACTTACACGAGAGGTGGAGTAAATTACTCGAGTACAAGAAATACTACTCGAGTATATAAGAATGAACTACTCGAGTATATAAGAGACTACTGGAGACAAACACTTAGAAAATTTTGGAACAGGAAAACTGAACTACTCGAGTATGTAAGATAATCTACTCGAGACATAAGGAATTACTCGAGTATATAAGATGAATTACTCGAGACAATTAGAACTACTCGAGCATATAACACGACTACTCGACTAATTCACTTAGAGAAATTTTCTAGAGGGGGAATCTGGATTACACGAGTAAAAGCATTTGACTACTCGAGTAGTAGATGAACTACTCGAGTATATGATTTAGACTACTCGAGTAAGTAGGAAATACACGAGAGTCAGAATTCAATTAACTCGAGACAGAAGATAGAACTACTCGAGTACTCTATAGTACTACTCGAGTATATAACTTAGAAAAACATTAGAAGAGAATTCTGTAAACTCGAGAGGTAAAAGGAAACTACTCGAGTATATAATATGAACTAGTCGAGAGAATTAGAACTACTCGAGTATATCTTAACTACTCGAGTAAGTTAATTACTACTCGAGTATACACTCAGTAACTTACTCGAGTAAGTAAGGAACTACTCGAGTACTTTACTTAGGAAAATATTTCTGACAGAATTTTTCTTCTTCTAAGGTGAAATCAGCATCAAGTCTTTTCCCATGGTCCTAGAGCTTGAATATGAAGTGTATCCCAATAGAGAGGCTACACATGAGTCAACACTTTGGAACACACAATGAGGGATTACATTGTATGGTCCTGTGTTTGGTGACCCATTGTAGACTGACATTGGTCTACACTTCCCATAAGAATCCTGCAAACACATAACTCAAACGAAGCATCAAATACAACTTAATTCATCTTAGTTCAAGGGTGACTTCATCAAATCTTGGTTTGTGTGGATACAATACCCAACAATCTCCCCCTATTTGTAGAAGTCAGAACCCTTTACACTAAGGTGAATTATGGACATAAAAAGAATGCTAAGTAATCAAGCAGTGTAAGCAATCAAGGAACTATGAAAAATATAAAAGGATCAAAAACTTTGAATTATATAAATATGATTATCCAAAAATATCATTAACAACAAAAATCCATTTCCACAACTCATGAGTCCTTTGGGCTAGCTCTGATGATGTTGCTTGTCTTGTTTCTCTTGCTGTCTTCTTTGATAGCTGGGAGGAGCAGCTGGATTATTTCTTCCATATTCTCTGTCACATATCCTTCTCTTGGTCATGGACTTCTCATACAACTCCCATTCGTGGGAACTGTAGTGAATATTTCTGCTCTCATGGAAGTCCAGAACTAATTTGAGAGTTTCCAGGATGAGGGACTTTGAAGTGGGAGACCAAACCTCAGTATGTTCAGGAGCTTTAGTAGGAACAGACTTGCTGGCAGAAGGACCTTCACCATATTTTCTTTTCTTCTTATAAGTCAGTATCTCAGGAGGGGCTTTGAAAAAAATATCTGCAGGATCATCTTCCCAATCCTGAACATATGACTCTTGAGGAGCAACTGAGTCTCCAGGCCTTGGAGAAAAGGTAGGTTGCAGAGGAGGAGCAAGAGCAGGAGCATCAGCAGCAGCTAGGGGGTTCAGGTGATGAAGGATAATGGTAGGATCAGCAGCAAATTCTGGAAGGATCTTCTTGTGCATCCAAACAGCAGTGTCATATGTATGGAATTTGACACTTTGTATCTGAGCTAGTACATCATCATGGATCTCTTTAACTTTGGCTTCCCATAGTTCTTTCTTGAGGGCATCAGATTTTTCTAAATATTCTTTTAGAAACTTCTCCCACTTTCTGACTTCAACAGATAGCTGGGAGATGGCATCATCTTTGAAAGTGCAAACTTCTTCGCATATTTTCATCTTAGTGGCTTCAGCTCTGTTGCCCAGTTCCATTTGATTATTAGCAAGAGTCAGGCCTTGCTCCATAACTTGTCCAACACTGGTTATGGTGTGGTCTAAGGCTTTTCCACCAATTTGGAACAGATGTCTGGTCTGATCAGTATTATGCTGTATTTCAGCAAATCCTCTGCTCATCTCATGTTCTAGAGCAGTTATATTATCAGTTACAGTTTTGATAAAAGTATCAAAGTATGTTTTCTGGTCTTGAAGAAGAAGTACAATCTGAGACATCAAGTCTGAGGAGGCAGGAGCTGTAGCAGCAGGAGCAGAAGTTGATGGAGCAGAAGGAATAGGAGGAGCCACCCATGGAGCTAGTTCAGAGAGGGTGACTGAGCTCTGAGCTCTTGTAGGGGGTAACATGGCATCCTCTTCATCCATTATCTGAGGGATAGTGAAATCAAAATTAATGAGAGGAGCTTCAGCTGGCTCAGGTGAGAGCTCATCAGAAATTAGAATTGTTTCTGGCTGTTCTTTGGGGGCATCAGGAGATTTTGCTGGAGTTCTTGCTGGAGAGGTGTCTGGAGACCTTGCTGGAGACTGCACTGGAGATTTTGCTGGAGACTGTAGAGGAGTTGTGTTCTTGGGAATGTCAGTGACTGGAGCATTTGTAAAGAGAGGAGGAGGTGATTCATCTACAGTTAGTTCTTCTATCATTTCATTTATGGCAGCATCAGTAGATAATAGTGCTTCTTGAACTTGTTGATCTGTGAGGATATCTTTGGAGTGACTGGTGGAGGAGTAGGTGGAGGAGGAGGTGGCATCCTGGCTTGAACAGTAGGAGCAGGCTCCCCCCAGTAGGTGCACTAGAGGAGCTGGGGACCTGAGATGGAGAAGGAGATGGAGTCCTGTCCTCTGTGTCTATAGCTTCAATAACTTTGGCAGCTTGAGAGGGATTTTGCAACTTTAACTCCCATCTCTGTATGGCGAAGATGGAGACCTTCTTCATGTGGTGAATGATACTTCCCTTGGAGAAACAAAAAACCTCTTGATTGATCTCATGGAGAAGCAGGGAAATTATCCCTGCATAGTTGGGGGACTTTATACTCTCCTTAATCTTATTCAGAATCAACAAGCCAAACTGAAAGGCTTTTCTACAGACTATAGCTTACATCAATTCAAAGAAATAAAAGGGTATGGCCCTGATGGAGTTGGATTTGCAAAGAAGAATTTTACCAATGACATCAACCAAGAATTTTCCTTCAGCAGGCATATCAGACCTATTGATGTATTTAGCATCAACAGAAAGTCCACAGAATAAGGAAGTTCTGGAATATTCTTCATCGCCCAGGAAATCATCTGCATCTGGAGCTGGCAGTCGGAGAAGTCGAGAAACAGAGGTTGGAGTGAGTTTAATGTTGATACCTTTGACTGAAGACTTCAAAACTCTGCCATGGTGCTTGACCTTGACATTCCTGAAAAACTCTGCAACTTCGGGGAAGAGGATACGACATGGTTCTTGGAGAACGAATGTTAAGCCGGCGGTGTGGAGCAAAATCAGGAGATTATGGAAATCGGCGGATAGGTCTGCAATCCCGGTGGCGACTAATTCTGAACCAACACCGATCTTAGATGAGGCGGCCATGATTCAGAAGTCTTGGAGATGGCAAAACCCTAGAAAGCGTAGACGGGGAGACGGAAAGCGTGTGGCTCTGCAACTGATTGAGGAAGGCGAAGAGCCAGTCGGGTACTCAAGAGACGGAAATGATTTCATGTAGATGAAATTTCCGAATTTTCTTATTTATATAACCCTAGGTTTAGGTCTAATTATTTGAAAAATACTGAAGTAAACCATAGAAGAGGCGGCATAAGCCTTTTGTTTGCGCATAAGAAAATTTGAATAAGAAATGACTCGGCACATCAACGAGTAGATGAGTTAGGAGTTACTCAAGTAGGTAAATATAAGTACTCAAGTAGGTGAGAGAGGTACTCGAGTAGATGAGTGAGGTACTCGAGTATGTGAAGTTGACTACTCGAGTATGTCAGTCTGCTACTCGAGTAGGTCAAGTAGACTACTCGAGTATGTCAGTCTGCTACTCGAGTAGGTCAACTAGACTACTCGAGTATGTCATTCTATTACTCGAGTAGGTTATATACTAACTCGAGTATGTTGTTACTTACTCGAGTCAAAAACTTAAACTTTTGGAAAACTCTAATTTTTGACTAACCTTTGAGCCTTGAGCCTTCTTGACAGTCCAGCTTCTTCTAGTCTTCTTTCTTGAGCATCCCAAGTTCTGTTTTGAAGAACGAGAACTTGGTCTCGTCCAGCGGCTTCATGAAAATATCTGCAATTTGCCTATCTGTAGGGACATATTGAAGGTTTATGTCCCCATGCTCCACATGCTCCCGGATGAAGTGATACCTTAGCTCTATATGCTATGTCCGCTGGAGGAGTCGCAAAACAATGAAATCTTTTCAAACTCCATGTTGTAGTCTTCGAACTGATTCTTTATACAAAGTAACTGTACACAGTAACTGCCTGCAGAGATGTACTCTGACTCGGCCGTTGAGATTGCCACACAGTTTTGCTTCTTGCTACTCCACGAGATAAGCCTTCTTCCAAAGAATTGGCAAGTCCCTGAAGTGCTTTTACTGTCGTCTTTGCTACATGCAAAATTTGCATCTGAAAAACCTATTAGTTCGCTATCATTACTTCTTGGGTACCGTAAGGCATGATTTGGTGTACCTTTAAGGTATCTCAAAATCCGCTTCGCAGCGGCGTAGTGAGATTCCTTAGAGTTCACCTGAAATCTAGCACAGACACATATTGAGAACATTATGTCAGGTCTACTTGCAGTAAGGTAGAGCAAGGATCCAATAATGCTTCTGTACTTGGTTTCATCAAAAGGTTTCACTTTTTCATCCTTGTCCAGAGACATTGTTGAACCCATTGGAGTCCTCATCGAGGTTACGTTCTCCATTCCGAATTTCTTAATTAGCTCTTTGGTGAACTTGGTCTGTGAGATGAAAATTCCATCTTTAGACTGTTTCACTTGAAGCCCTAAGAAGTAATTCAGCTCGCCCGTACTTCTCATTTCAAACTTCCCTTGCATAAGTTTTGAAAACTTCTTGCAGAAGTTATCATCAGTAGAGCCAAAAATAATGTCGTCGACATAGATTTGCACTAGCAAAATCTTGCCTTTAATTTCCCTAAGAAATAATGTCTTGTCTATCTTTCCCCTTGTGAACTTGTTCTCAAGTAGAAAGCTAGACAACTTTTCATACCAAGCTCGAGGTGCTTGTTTCATACCATATAATACTTTATGCAGTAAATAAACGTAATCAGGAAAGTTAGAATCAACGAAACCTGCACGTTGTTCCACATACACCTCTGCCTTTATGTCACCATTAAGGAAGGCAGACTTCATGTCCATCTGGTAGACAGTGAATCCTTTGAGTGCAGCATATGCTAGGAATAACCTTATAGCCTCTAGCCTTGCCACTGGAGCGTATGTCTAGTCGAAGTCGATTCCTTCTTCTTGACGATAACCTTTGGCGACAAGTCTGGCCTTGTTCTTTAATATCGTTCCATCCTCGTCCATCTTGTTCCTGTAGACCCATTTTGTCCCAATGACCTTCTTACCTTTGGCTCTTGGAACAAACTTCCATACTTTGCAGTGCTTGAACTGGTTATGTTCTTCTTCCATTGCCATTATCTAAGATGCATCTGAGTTTGCTTCCTCAAACTTCTTTGGTTCAACCTGCGAGAGAAAACTTAAATATAGATTCTCATTAGTTGTACCTCTACTAGTTCTAACACCATCTCGGGGATGTCCTATGATCTGGATCATGGGATGATCCTTCAAATGTTTGAGCTCTAGAGTCCTTGAATCTGGATTGTCTTCTATCACCGGAGTGACTTCTTCATCTTGGATGAGTTCATCTTGATCATCAGCCTCTCCAATAGGGGTTGGAGTGGTGATCTTGATGAACTTTTCACCTTTGTCTTCAGACGGTTCATCCAAGATAATTTCTTTCAACTTTTCACCTGCATCTTTAACAAGCACACTAGAAGAGTTGCTTTGCAGCAAACTCGTCTCATCAAATACAACATGTATCGATTCTTCTACAACCAAGGTTTTTCTATTAAAAATCTTATATTCCTTACTATGCCTACTATACCCTACAAAAATACCTTCAAAATGCTTTTCGCTAAACTTAGTAGTATGATACTTGCCATTGTTTAGCACGAAGCATATACAGCCAAAAATTCTAAAATATGAGACTGTTGGTTTCCTGCCCTTCAGAAGTTCGTAAGGTGTCTTATCATGGTTTTTGTTTATGAGAGCTCAATTTTGCACGTGGCATGCAGTGTTGACGGCTTCAACCCAAAAATATTTTGGAAGTGAAGCATCACTCAACATGGTCCTACAGGCCTCTATGAGCGTTCTATTCCTTCTCTCGACCACTCCATTTTGTTGTGGAGTACGAGGAGAGGAAAACTCATGAAAGATACCTAAGCTTTCACAAAATTCTGTCATGGCCCCAGACTTAAACTCTATTCCATTGTCACTTTTGATTTTGACTATGGAGCAGTTGTACTCATTCTGGACTTGCCTGACAAAATTAGTACAGATGTCGAAGGTATCTGACTTGTGTTTCAGAAAGAACACCCATGCAAAGCGCGAGTAATCATCAACAATTACCAACGTATAATCCTTGCCTCCCAAACTTCTAATTGGCAGTGGACCAAACAAGTCCATATGTAGTAGATGAAGACATCTATTAGAATACTTGCCAATAATGCTTTTAAAGGTAGCCCTTGTTTACTTGCCTTTTACATATGCATGACAAGGTCTATCTTTGACGTACTTGACATTTGGGGCATCACGTACTAAGTTCATTGAAAATAATTTATTTACAGTTTTGGAATTAATATGTGCTAATCTCTTGTTCCATTGGTCACCAAGAGACGCACTATCTTTTGCTAAAAAGCACGCTGATGTCGAAGAATCTATACAAATGAAATTCAAACAGAAAATGTTTCTGCTTCGAGTGTCGGATAGAATCGTTTCCATATTGTCAACAGATTTTATCAAGCACTTGTCAGTGTGAAACTCAACTACGTATCCTTTATCGCAGAGTTAGCTTATGTTTATAAGGTTATGTTCCAAACCTTCAACGTAAGCCACATCTAAGAAGGATATATTACTATTAGTAATCATACCATGGCCTCTAGTAATTCCACGGTCTGAACCTCCAAAGATGACCTTCGGTCCGTTCACAACTGGAGTAAAATTCTGAATAAGGCTTCTTGTCCCGGTCATATGCCGAGAGCATCCACTGTCCAAATACCAGATTGGCGTTTTGTTGGCTTTTCATCATTCCTGCAATCACAATCAGTTAGCCTTAGTAACCCAAATATGTTTGGGTCCTTGGTCTCGGGTTAGAGCACTCCTCCTACGAATATTAGCATTAGGAGTGATCTTCCTCATATTACCAACATGTGGGGTTGCAGTATTTCTAGGATTAAACAAACAATCAATGGCAAAGCGACCAATTTTGCCACAACACCAACTGTCAAATCGGTTGTATCTTCGCCTTAAGTTCTCCTGCTTGACCTTTTGGAATTATGGCCTAGCAGGGGCAGTATTCTTTGAGGAAGATGCCTCATGATGATGGAAATCACATGGCTTCTTCTCCTTCACAAGCTTTTCTATAATAGGCTTTGCCTTTGGTGCCTTCTTAAAGTTATGGCCATGATTGAAAGGGCTTGGCTCTGAAGAATGACTTCTTCATAAGGTGTGTTAAAGACACTTTCGCCAAAGTTACTGGGTCGAGTCCATCCTTGATAACGGGACTTTAGCTCTACATAGGTAGGCCTAGCAAAGTGCCCGTAGGATGAGTCAAAATCAAACTCATTTGAAGGAAATATAACCTTCTTGAACGTGGTCTGATCTTGAGGGGATTTCCCCTTCTCTTTGGCTAAGGCCTTTTTGGCGGCATTATTCTTTCATTGAGCCTTATTTCTCCTAGAGGATTTACTAGGAGCTTCTTCATGGCCTAATCCAGCACCCTTGGCCTTGGCAGAGAATTCAGCAATGAATGGAAGAACTGTCTTGGGCTTCGAGAAACTTTCATCAAGTTTCTTTTCAGCAGCAAGTTGGGCTTCTAGTTCCTTGATGATTTTCTCTTTGAGGTCAAGGTACTCAAGAGCCTTATTATATTCTTCAATAGTATTATTGAAGTTCTCTTCGAGCGAGTCAGTCTTTGCGACTTTCTCTCTCAAGATGCTCTCTTCAGCTTTGAGAGACTTTATCTCTTTAGCCTAAATTTTCACGACTCGGCGACATTTGTCGTATGCCATGATTAACTCCTTATATTTGGCCATGAGTTCTGACTCATCATCAGAAGAGCTATCCTCACAATCATGTTCAGAAACTTCATAATCAGAGAGAGGAGTGTGAGAGTTTACCTTACCAGTGAACTGTGGCTCTTATTCATCATCAGTTTGAGACATGAGTCCAAAATAGGCTCCTTCTTCTTCACTCAACTCAGATGAGTCAGATTCACTAAGAGTTTTGCCCTTTTTGGCCATCAAGCTCTTCTTTGTCCTCTTCTTATTGTACGAGGACTTCTTTTCCTCTCTTCTACCAACCTCCTTCTTCTTGTGGGGGCAGTCAGCGATGACATGTCCTGGCTTATTACAACAATAACAAACAATGTCAATCGAAATATGTTTGTTCTATTTAGAATTATACCTGTCATGGCTTCTTGAGCCTTTTCTTTGCCGATCACCATCGCGTCATGATCTTCTATTAGAGGCATCCTTGCCATTCCATTGCTTATTCTTGTTCAAGAATTTATTAAACTGCCGAGAGAGTAGTGAGAACTCTCCTTCTGATAGTTCAGAGCCTTTGGTGCTTGGCTCTGAGTTTTCTTCTTCACTAACTTCTGGTGTTGGAGTAGGAGGAACAACCTTGGACTTCTTAGAGGTGTCTGCCTTTAAAGAAACAAACTTCTCTTTGAATGCAGACCTGTTTTTCTCTTCTTCAGCCTTGCTGGTGTTGAGTTGGAGCTCATAGGACATTAGCTTCCCGAAGAGATTCTGAGGATCTTTCTCGGCCAGTTTTCCAAACTCCCTTATAGCACAGACCTTGTTATCCCATTCCTTAGTCAGGGATCTCAAGAACTTATCATTTAGCTCTCCATTAGTGAAGACTCTGCCATAGACCCTTAGCCCATTCACTATCTTGAAGAAATTCTCAAATGTGTCTGCAATGGTTTCTTTGTTTCCTTGTCGGAAGGCATCATAGTTCTAATTTAGAAGGGATCTTCTATCATCCCTTACGTCTTTTGTACCTTCCATCGGGGTAACTAATGACTGCCACATCTCCTTTGCAGATTGGCAATGAATCAGATTTTGCAGCATTGAATCATCGACTGCACTTTCTATGATAGTTTTTGCCTTTTTGTCCAATGAGACAAGTGCAAACTCATCCTTATCTAGATCCATAAGTTTCTTGGGGACTTTCTTAGTTGAATCTATAGTGAAGACGGTCAAGGGAATATAAGGGCCTTCTTCAACTATCATGAAGATCCTTGGATCCACATCTTTCATGAAGAACTTGATTCTCTATTTCCACATGGGGAAATTATTTTTTTGCACAAAGGAAGCTTGGCAAAATCTTTAGCCTTGTCCATTTTGGTAGATCTCAAATGACAACTATTTAAGGATCTGATCAAGGCGTTAACCTTTTAACGATCAACCTGGCTCTGATACTGTAACGCCCCCATTTTTTCTGTGATTATTTAATTTTCGTTGGGCGTTACATTGACGCATTTCCGGCATATGCCATTTGTTAGAGCGTGGTCTTAGCTCTTTAGGTTCCTTGTGTAGTTATTGGTAGCCTTTTTTGGCAAGATCCCCTAGCAAGCCGGGTCTATTTTGGTGACCGGTGAGGGCTCTCGGGGGATGCTTGGGTTTTGGCTTCGGGTAGTGATAACCCGAGTTTTGATCGTCGAAAGTTGATTTCGACTTCGCTGTTGCGTTCGTAGCATGGTTAATTAGCTACGATGTGAATTTCTTCGGATTCCGAGGTGGTTCGGTTTTCATGTCATTTTGATGTGTTAATAATAATGGATGCATATAATTCATCATAAAGTTTGAAATGAATGGATTTTAGGTGGCAGTAAGTTTGAAAGGACGTGTCCATGTATATATATTTATAAAGCCTTAGACAAAACGAGTCCTTTCATCGTCTCCTTCCCGTGAGAGTATAACCGTCGCCTATTCGAGAGAAAGAAAAAAACCGCCAACCTTGCTCCCCTTCAGACGCCGATTCTGGGAGTGTTAGTGGACGGAATTCGATTCCGAAAGCGGATTTGGAGTGCTCTCGCCTAGACCTTCATTCCTACGGTAAGAAATTCAATTTTCGTGGTGTTTCTAGGGGACTTGAAATTTTTAGTTTGATCCTTTTCTGCCATTAAAACTTTAGAATCCTGTTATGTGCTGTTGCGGCCGGAGCCGAGGGAGAGAGGAAGGGCTGTGCAAGATAAATCGCTGGTATTTAAGGCAAGTGGTGCTCCTACCCTTGCCACGTTTTTTTCTCCTTTTCATGGTAAAATTTGCTATAATTTTCCCTGTTTCCTGAGATTGATATTTTACTCTGATACCAACTGTCACGACGCGTTTTTTCTCATACTCTGATACTTCTTAAATTCAGAGAAAATGCAGGTTGTGACAGATACCAATTGAAAGATAATAGTTGCCAACCTAAATCACCCAGAGTGGGGTGAATAGGTGAGTTATGTGTGTTTTTGCGGAATAAAAAAATAAATCTCAACCAATGCACAGATCTATCTACCAAACAAGTAAACACAAACGAGGCAAGATTTATAGTGGTTCCCCAACCTTGGGTACATCCACTTTCCCACACCGATCTAGCAATACATTAGACTCGGCTACTCCACTATCTCGGATTGGAAAACAATCCTACCCTCGGAACAATGTTCCTACAAACTCTATCCACAAAACGGATCTACACTCGGAAGGCAAAACTTCCTACAATCTCGGAGTTGAAAACTCCTACACTCGGAGAAAACTTCTAATACAATAATGAAATAAAGTTGTACAGAAATACAGACAGTAAATTCTCTTGTTCAGATCTGCAACAGTAAATCAGAAATTCCTTCTTCTAGGCGTGCGGCTTTATCAGAATATTGAAGAAGAATCTCGGCAATATCAGATTTGGAACTTCTCGACTTTACACGATCGAATGAGAAGATGAAGCGTTGAGCGGAGATCTCAATCTGTAGAGTCTTCTTAAACTTAATCCTCTGAAAAGAAGAAACCCTAGCCGGTCGGAAATCAGAGACAGCGACGGCGGCAGATTTCCGTTTCTTGTAGAGAGAGAGGAGACAGAAATCTTCTTAGAGAGAGTGTACGGCTGCAAAAACTTCTTAGAATAATTTTCTTTGAAAACTTAGGGTTTGTTGGTTTGACAAGACTTTTATATGAGAGAAGAAGATTAGACTTAAATTAGTCATTATGAGAAAGACACGTGGACCAATCACGTCAACGTTTAAGAATATGACCGTTAAGCCTGGACTTAAAGAATTTCTGAAAAGTCAAAGTAAATTACTCGAGTCAAGCAGAACTACTCGAGTATATGCAACACTACTCGAGTAGGTAGAAGATGACTACTTGAGTACATGAGAAAAATTACTCGAGAGAGTATTAGATGATTACTCGAGTATATGGAGTCAACTACTCGAGTAAATAAGAATGAGAAAGACTCAGCTACTCGAGTAACAAAAATGACTTACTCGAGTACTTAAGTACTTACACGCGAGGTGGAGTAAATTACTCGAGTACAAGAAATACTACTCGAGTATATAAGAATGAACTACTCGAGTTTATAAGAGACTACTCGAGACAAACACTTAGAAAATTTCTGGAACAGGAAAACTAAACTAATCGAGTATGTAAGATAATCTACTCGAGACATAAGGAATTACTCAAGTATATAAGATGAATTACTCGAGACAATTAGAACTACTCGAGTATATAACATGAACTACTCGAGTAATTCAATTAGAGAAATTTTCTGGAGGGGGAATCTGGATTACACGAGTAAACGCATTTGAGTACTCGAGTAGTAGATGAACTACTCAAGTATATGATTTAGACTACTTGAGTAAGTAGGAACTACACGAGAGTCAGAATTCAATTAACTCGAGACAGAAGATAGAACTACTCGAGTACTCTATAGTACTACTCAAATATATAACTTAGAAAAACTTTAGAATAGAATTCTGTAAACTCGAGAGGTAAAAGGAAACTACTCGAGTATATAAGATGAACTACTGGAGAGAATTAGAACTACTTGAGTATATCTTAACTACTCGAGTAAGTGAATTACTAATCGAGTATACACTCAGTAACTTACTCGAGTAAGTAAGGAACTAATCGAGTACTTTACTTAGGAAAATTTTCTGACAGAAGTTTTCTTCTTCTACGGTGAAATCAACATCAACTCTTTTCCCATAGTCCTAGAGCTTGAATATGAAGTGTATCCCAATAGAGAGGCTACACATGAGTCAACACTTTGGAACACACAATGAGGGATTACATTGTATGGTCCTGTGTTTGGTGACCAATTGTAGACTGACATTGGTCTACACTTCCCATAAGAATCCTGAAAACACATAAATCAATGAAAGCATCAAATACAACTTAATTCATCTTAGTTCAAGGGTGACTTCATCAAATCTGGGTTAGTGTGGATACAATACCCAACACATACATATGGGGGCAAAATTCCCTTTGAATTCTTAAGCCCTCCACATCCCGCTTGACATTAGTAGCAGATGTGTATTGGAGTTTCCGCTTGACATCATCCCAAACATTACGTACTTGTCCCGCTTGACATTTGTTGCAGACATTACGTACTTGTCCCGCTTGACATCGGTCGCGGATATTAAGAATTTTAATCCCGCTTATGTGTTCTTTGTGTGGAAAGTGCTGCCACATGCACCTGCCCACCTTGACACATAAGCCCATGGCTCCATCTATTCTTACAGGACAACACGAGCCTATCCGCTATCTTACGGCTTTAATGAGCGGTCTATGCCGAATTATATCATTCAATACACAGACCGCGCGGTTACATATTTCGGCTTAAATTATTTGGCTTATATGTGCCTTTTTGCCGGTTTATTATGCATATAGTCGAGATGTCGGCCGACCTATTTTGGGTAGTTAATTCTTGGCCTTAGTCTGCCTGCCTCTGGTATCAATTATACTAGTCATCTTACGACTTTCCATCACAAAACTAATATTGTTTTGATCTCTACTATCGGGCGACTTATTTGCCGGCTAAGTATGCTTAAGTATCTTTGGTTACCGGCTTGTATTATCATATCAGAAGCTGGAGATTATTTCTCTATCCTTGTCTCTTTCATCAAAAGCGCGGTTTATATCAGAGTTCGGCCTAGCCGCAAACTTATACTTCATTGTTAGGGCTTTTTGGTGGATAAGGTTTTTAGCCGCACGCCTTCTTGGTCATAGTTCATTTGCAAATAAGTCGCAAGCATTTCTCTCTTCCCAGTAGAAAACACAATTTCTTAATTAAGGATTTAGGCGGTTAAAACATTAGCTGCTCGGCTTATTGTCAATGTGTATTCTCACATAAGCCGCAGGCATTTCCTTCTTCCTTACGGATAGCCTTATTTGAAGTCGCAGTATGGCCTCAGACCGGTTTATATGTTAACTATCTATTAAATCGGAAGTTAAACTGAGACCGCGCGGGCTTATACAAGTAAGAAAAATGATAAGTAAGCTACACATCAGAGGAAAAGTCTTCATTCATTTCTATTTCATAAATGTTTACAAAAAATAACCGCGCGGTTTACAAAAATCATACCATATGTTTCCCAAAAAGCTTAAAGTACAAGTAAAAAATTAAAAAGTTCCTAATCGGCCAGCTTGAGTTTTTTAGCCGCAGGAGAACTTGGATCACCGCCACCCTCGATGTCGACAGAAGATTCATAGTAGCCACTGCTGCTAGATGTCGAGCCGCTAGTAGTCGTCGGATCTGTCCGCGCTATCTACGAAACCCGACCGCTGGTGCCGGATGAAACGCCTTCGCTCCGGCTTCCCTAGCCACCCTCTTCCTCATCGACTTCCTCCTCTTCTCCATCTACCTCGCCGACCTTGCCCTTGCCTTTGATCGCCCAGTAGACAGCAGCCACCTTCTTTTTCAAGGTGGGGTATATGTCGGCACAGGTGAAGTCGGTGAAGCCGACCGCTAAGCCGCCAAGGTCTCGGAGGCGATTAAGCACTCCGTCGATCCCCTGGACTACTTGTGATGCAGTGGCCTGGCTCTTATACGGTGGCCCACTACCGGCCTGCAGGCTAGGCACCCCACCCATGACCGCACATATTCTCAGTGCGGCGGGATGTTAAGGAGGGGTCTCGAACCCTCGCCCCCTTAAAGCTCTTTATCAAGGGGGCGAGGGTTCGAGACCCCGCCTCAACATCCCGCCGCACTGAGAATAGGTGCGGTCATGGGTGGGGTGCATGGCCTGCAGGCCGGTAGTGGGCCACCGTATAAGAGCCAGGCCATTGCATCAAAAAAGTGCACTTTTTTGAAACAGTGGCCTGGCTCTTTTTACGGTGGCCCACTGTCGGGCTGCAGCCCAAGCACCCCACCCATGACCGCGCCTATTCTCACCGCGGCGGGATGTTGGGGAGAGGTCTCGAACCCAGCCCCTTGATAAGAGCTTTCCTAACAGCTCTCATCACCAACTGAGCTGCAGCTCAGTTGGTGATGAGAGCTGTTAGGAAAGCTCTTATCAAGGGGGCTGGGTTCGAGACCTCGCCCCAACATCCCGCCGCGCTGAGAATAGGCGCGGTCATGGGTGGGGTGCTTGGGCTGCAGCCCGGCAGTGGGCCACCGTAAAAAGAGCCAGGCCACTGCATCAAAAAAGTGCACTTTTTTTGTTGCAGTGGCCTGGCTCTTATACGGTGGCCCACTACCAGCCTGCAGGACATGCACCCCACCCATGACCGTACCTATTCTCAGTGCGGCGGGATGTTGAGGCGGGGTCTCGAACCCTCGCCCCCTTGATAAAGAGCTTTCCTAACAGCTCTCATCACCAACTGTGCTGCAGCTCAGTTGGTGATGAGAGCTATTAGGAAAGCTCTTTATCAAGGGGGCGAGGGTTCGAGACCCCGCCTCAACATCCCGCCCCACTGAGAATAGGTGCGGTCAAGGGTGGGGTGCATGGCCTGCAGGCCTGTAGTGGGCCACCGTATAAGAGCGAGGCCACTGCATCAAAAAAAGTGCACTTTTTTGATACATTGGCATGGCTCTTTTTACGGTGGCCCACTGCCGGGCTGCAGCCCAAGCACCCCACCCATGACCGCGCCTATTCTCAGCGCGGCAGGATGTTGGGGCGAGGTCTCGAACCCAGCCCCCTTGATAAAGAGCTTTCCTAACAGCTCTCATCACCAACTGAGCTGCAGCTCAGTTGGTGATGAGAGCTGTTAGGAAAGCTCTTTATCAAGGTGGCTGGGTTCGATACCTCGCGCCAACATCCCACCGCGCTGAGAATAGGCGCGGTCATGGGTGGGGTGCTTGGGCTGCAGCCCGGCAGTGGGCCACCGTAAAAAGATCCAGCCCACTGCATCAACTTGAGGGAAGACGTTATCTTGAATGATCGGGTTCGCCGGGTCATACATCGCCTGTAAAAGAAGTGAAAGGTTAGACCACGCGGTTTCATAATTGTAACCGCACGTGTATCAGGTGATAGCTTACCGCTTCCGTTTCCTTCAATCATTTGTTTTCTTCTTCCTTCTCCTCTAACCACCTCTTCAGGCCGCTTTTGTCTTTCATTAATTGCTTGTAGGCAAGGCCCATGAAGTGGCTTGTCACAAAGCTCCTTGCCTTGACCTGCGCGGCTTACCGCGGCAGGTTGTCTGCAGGAACTCGGCGCAGTTCCTTCATGTTGCGCTTGTCGTACAGCGCAGAGCCAACCACGTTTGCTTGGCGAGTTACGTTTTCCCTCCCCCAGTAGGGGAAGGCGGTGGAGACCTTCACAGACTCGCCATCCAGACTCCACAGCACAGCTGGGTTGTCGTGGATGTCCTTCAGGCCGCTGCCCATTCCTTGCAGCATGAACTCGCCAGAGGAGGCCGACTCCTCCTCTTCCTCAACCCACTGCATCTTGGCCCGCCTGGCACTCTTCTCTCTTTACGTGAGCGTTAGGCCGCCAGGCGTCAGTGGCTTGTTTAGCAGGACCTCCACAACAGCTGCAAAGACAAAGAACAAAGTCAGTTCATAGACCGCGCGACTAGCAGGTTAGTTTGGCCAGTTTGAATGGTGTAGGGGAGACCGTGATACGTGCTCGACTACACTAACGAAAACTATCATCACAAAGCATAAAATCAAGATAGGAGGGCTCCGACCAAAAGCGAACCAAAAGGGGTCGCGTTGGCTCCCAAATCCGAATGATAAAATCAATATAGAAGATTCCAGCCGGACTCGATACAATGTCCTTAAGACCTACCTCTCCAACAAGCACACAACTCACCGCATCTTCACAAGCATCTATTGTACCAACTTGAGTCGTTTCAAATGCAGCAATAATTTATTTTGGAACAGCGGCAAACTTCAAATGGTGATCGAGTTCCAGTTGAGATTAATTCTCTTGTTGACACAAAGTGTTCCAATCTTGGAGAGCAAGTCAAGGCTAGGCCAAGTCTCGCTCCCACAACGGATCTTACCAATCCGGAATACAAGAGATTCAATAACAACGAATCCGGATCAGATTTTTCAAGCGATGTATTTTAAAATCACGGGAAAGACGGTTCGCAAATGCCTCCACAAACTCAAAGCAAGAATCACTAAAGATGAAGAGATTACCCAACCAAGAACATCAATCACACAAGATAGGTGGGAGATTCACTCTCTCCACGAAACCACCGGCGTCACACCGAATGGGGCTGCAATCCTTCTTCCTCGGAGTCGCACCGAAGGAAGCCACGTCGGCGTCGCACCGAAGAGGGGATGAAGGAAGCAAGGGAGGCGGCTTCACACCACAAGGCCGGCGGCTTGGAGTCTCTCCTTGGCCGAATTTCTCCTAGGGAGTTTCTTTGGATTCAAATTCTTCTTCTTCTCTATTAATTCTCATAAAGAGGTCTCCTTATATAGGATTTACAAACACATAGGAGTTACAACAAGCCCTTAACCATCCATGATGGAGATGTAATCCCATCCATCCGTATGGTTAAGTACACACCACAAACTATAAAATGTCCAAAAATAAAAATTACATAACATTTATGAATATAAAATTATCATCCAAACATGAAATAATTTTATATTCATCAATATAAAATAAAAGTGCATGAAATAACGTAATTAATTCTTCACGGCGGATTTGGCACGCCACAGGCAAAGGTTGTAACGCGGTCTTCCTTCAGCATTATCACGGCACCTAAGATCTTTGTGTCGTTGTGCCTCGACAACCGGGTCATCCTCAAGTAGTGGCGGTGGGGCCACGACATCATTGAAACTTACTGTCCTCCGCCCCTATTCCTTCCAAGGATGGTAGCAGCGGGATGTCATGGTTGACATAGCCGCTCCCCTTTGAAGAAGTTGTACATGTCCCTCTCAATGTCGTCCAGGCCGCTGCTGCCAAAGGCGGACTCGTCCAGGATTTGAGGGTTGACCGGTAGCAACCCCAAGTTTCCCTCAAAGATGAGAAACTGCTCCGACAGTTGGGGAACTTGTTCGCCAAATTGACGATCTTCAGCCCCCTGCAGCAACAGTACAAGTGCCCTCGGAAGATTCTAGTCCCGGAGTCCGGGATAGACCGCACTGAGAAGCATTCCCGGAAGATCTTCATGGAGAATCAGACTCTTTCCGACCTCAGGTATGAGATGAAGCAGTAGATGGAGGCTATTGAGTTGGGTGGCAGTTGTCCGGGCACAACGCCATAATGTCGAAGATCGCCACGGCCTCCATCAAGACTGGGAAGTGGAAGCCGCAGTCAAAATGGTCGATGGGGATGGCGATCTGGTTTCCGTTGGAGGTAATAATTCGCTCATCCTGCAGCGGAAGCCGCGGGACGAGCGAGTTCCCTTGCATATGCTTCTCTACAAAGTCATCTAGCTCGGCTTTTGTAAGCCATCATTCTTTGAGATCTGCTGAGTGGAATGTAGAGGCCGCATCAGTCCTGACCGCGGTGGCCTTGTCAGACCGTATTGACTTGGACTTAGCCTGCATCCTTTCTGTCTTGTGATGAAATCTCCGGGGTCATCCCTATTTATAGAAAACCAGTGGAGGAACAGTAATCAATGCCAAATAGCGGCTAGCTATCAAGCCGCGTGACCTCAACCTGCAGGAAAAACAGATTAAAGTAATTGCTAAGCCTCAGTTCAGTTCGCCTGTCTGCGCGACTAAGTTCCTGAACTTAGAGTAATTTCATGGCGCAACATGTGGATATCATACTTCTAAGCCGGCGATCTGTTCGCCAGACCGCGCGGTTAAACTCATGTACTTGGATGTTTCAGAACAAAGCACATAAATGGTATTCATGAAATGCAGGTCGCATAAACGCAAGCAGTTCGCAACATAGTAAACATAATACAACAGTTTAGAGCAACCAAATTGTCCAACATCAAGCAGAAAAAATATATTACAACATAATCTTCTATTTTTTCGCGCGGCTTATATCGCTCAAATCGCTCAGCCTTGCTTATCGCCCTCTTGTCCCTCTCACCCTATTCATGCGACCTGGTCACCGGTTCTTACAATCTCAGTGTACACTTTGCTAACCAGATTGTGAAGTGAGTGCAGAGACCGGTGAACCCATGCGGCGTCGCGCTCTACTCTGGTGAGTGGAACCATTAGTTGAGCCCGATCTTCTAGCCCACTAGAAGCTGAGGCCTGCACGACCGCCGCGACCTCCTGTGGATTTCGAGCCCCACTAGAAGCCGGACGGCCTGTTTCCAGCAACTTCCCAGAAGACACTGGTGCAGGCCGCTGATTTCTGTCATCCTCCGCTGACGGCCTTGGTCTTTTCTTTGCTCAAGGCAGCGAATCTCTTCTCTCTCCCTCTCAAGCCGTCCGGTCGCCATCACTTGCGCTTGCATATCCTTCTTCTCCGCCCTCTCCTGCACCAGGGCGGCCTGCATCATTACTATTTTCCGCTCAGCGGCCTCCAGCGCGGACTGCAACCTTGTGGTCTCTTACTCCAGTGTGGACTGCAGCCTTGTGGTCTCTTACTCCAGGGTGGTTTGTAACTCTTGGATCCTCTTCTCGGCGGCCTCGTGGGCAACCTGCTTTTCTTCGTCCTTAATCTGCAGGGCATCGACGTGCGCTCTCATAGACGCATGCAATGTGTTGACCTCCTTTTGGAAGTCGGCCATCTCTTTGTCACGAACACTTGGCGGAGGCGGCAGCAGTATTGACAAGAAGGATGTCAAGTCGCCCGGCTTCATCGCGGTCTCCAGTTCACCTGCAGAGGATAAGCTACATTTAGGTTCAGTCAGATAATTGCGACCTTTTTGCAAGGAAATCGGTAGGATAAGACCGCCGGTTTGATTTTTATGTCCGTCCGAGGCCAGGGTATGGTATCTAAACACTGGCCGCCTTAATCGTTCGGGATCTATATGCTTTAGCTTTTCTTTCCATAGCAGCTCGACCTCTTTTGCTCGATTTTTCAGTTGAGCCGTGGTTAGGAAAAAGCTGGCTGGCGGATTTAAAATTGTGTTCGCCCCCTTCTTCCTTGATCGCGACTTCTAGAAGTTAACAATTCGCTTAATTTTCCCATGTTTACCTTGCAGCATAGGAAGCGTGGTCGCCACCGGCTTCCCAGCGATCAACTTCTTCATCTCCTCCATCTTCTCTCGAAGTTTCAGTTTCTCGGCCCCTTTAGAAACCGTGGAAGCCGGTCCGCAAAGCTTCTCCCAGGTGACTTCGATGTCGGGGCGATCGACCTCCTTTGAAGCCGCTAGGGTCTCTAACAACCTATCCTGTTGCTGTAAAGTCTCCATGCCCCTTAGAATGTCACTAATCGACCCGCTAGCCGCGGATACATCCTTCGGCTCGCTCGGTTTGGGATCTGGTGTGGACTGGTTCTCGGATAGCTCTTTCTCGCGCGGCTTATGTTGGAGACTATCCGCTCTGGTCTTTACGGAAACATTCCGGTTTCCGGCCTCCATCTTTCTCATCTTACTCTTCATCCTTTCTTCAAGGGTCTCCCTCCTTTTCTTCTGCAATTTCAAGGAGTCGACTACCATTTTTGTCTGCTCGCTCTTTTTAGCCAAAAGACGCTCGGCCTCCAGCGTCTTCTCCGGCTCATTGTCGTCCACAACAATTAGGCCAACCTTGGTCGGCAATTCGTGCGGCTTACCAAATTCCACGCTTTTCTCCTCCGTCTCACCTATTTTTAAGAGCACTTCACCTGATGGAGAGTAAGGTATCTCAAAAGATTTGGCAGTTCCGGTTTGTGGTGGAGCAACCTTCGAAATTGCTTCCGGATTGGTAGCAGCCTTTGAAACCGCTTTAGCATTGGTCGCGGCATTAGAAGATTCGCTGACGGTCTGCGTTAGCCTCTTTTCAGAATCAGAAGTCGTTGGGGTAACTGACTTCTCGTTCTTCTTCGCGGGTTGTCAGCTAGAGTCCTCCGATTTTTGGCTCCGGCTTTTCTTCTTATCAGTCGATTTCTTGTCGCGGGCTAACATCGATGACATAACGTCCATCTTGCGCAAGACCTTATCGGCTTGAAGAATTCTGACCGCAAGTGGCGAGTAGCGCCCCGTGGCTCCGTAGAGATCTTGAAGAATGTCAAAGGTCAAGGTATTTTATAGACACATATGCATTAAAGGCAGTCGCGGTCTCCGGCTTATTTCTATATTTTTGAAGTTTATCCGAAACTTAAAAATGTACGGGGATTATGTTAAGACCGGAATCCGTGACCTGTTCGCGCAACCTTCCAGACCGGGCGACCTACCCGCCAAGCATATCTAGCCCGCCGTTCATCAGAGATCGGGCGGCCTGTGCACTCTAGCCTCCACCCACTTCAAGTCGGCTGGTCGTCAGCGAAGCCAGGCAGTCTCCATGTCAGGCCGCCGCCAGCACCGGCCCAGCTCAACGCCAAGGCCCAGGACCCAGGCCATCAGCTCACCAGGAGGAATTCGCCAGGCCGCGCAGCTTCCCTCCTTTCTCCTTTTCTGCTCATTTGCTTCCCCTCACCTCTGCCGGGTTCTACTGTACCTCGGGAAGCCGGTAACTTTAGCCCTACCCATTTGGGCAGGCCCCCGAGCCTATAAATATGGGGAGTGTGCACTCCCCAAGACACGCTGACTTGCATCCAGGTGCTCGCTTGTTAAGAGCTACGGTCTCAAGTCAAGTGCTTTGCGGCTTGCAGTCCGGCTGGCTCCATCTTTTTCTCCTTCTTGTAACTGCTTCTCTTTAAATAAAAGGACAGCCCATCGCAGGAGTGGCATTTAAGCCGCGGTGGGGGAACTCTGCTGTTATTGCTGCCAGCGGCCTCTTTTTCTGTCCCTCAGCTACGACCGCCAGTAACCGATTATTTGACAGTGTCCTCTTTGCCCTTCCTTCCCCCGGTGCTCAAACAGTTAGCTGCTGGTGCCTGACTCCCTGTCTGTTTCGTACATCAACAGTTATCTCAAGTCCTCCTCGAAATTAACTACACCTTACTGTGTTCCTTGAAGAGATCGATACTTGGGGAAATTCGCCCATTTTATATTACTTGTACGAGCGGTACACTTGCCCTCCGATGCATCAAATAAAGATACACTGCCCTCATGCCTCGGGTTACAAACATCGCTAATCAGTTAGGCCAGGTGCACCAAGTGGTCTATAGCATTTCTCGCCTTTGGAAAGATCAGTGGAGTTGTGGGCCCCGCGAAAGCACGGATAGAGAGTGCCATAGAGTATTCGTCCATTACAATCATGAGATGATCAAAGAGACAAGGCTACACTTGATTGCCATTTCTTGTCAATCAAAGATCATCTTAACTATAATGTATCCCTAGGCAAGCACATCAGAGCTAACACATGGGACCTCCCTTGATGCACGCTTTATGTTAGATACCGGCTAGGATCCGAAGCCTTGAAGTTCACCATCATAGATTGAGTGGCACCAACTGCACATATGTGAACACTCCCCACATATGTGGTCATGGTGGTCTTACACCAGAGAATAATCTATGGAGGGAACAACAAGACTCGACGATGTTTCAGTGGTTCAGCGATCTCTTTGGCAAAGAGAAAATAGAGGAGGAAGCACACCAAAAAGGGAAATATGTCAGTACGGGATCTCTGACGTAAAATTTTATTGAAATGAATGAATGAACACTTAGAAGTGTATTAAAGAAAATGTTTCAAAAATATAAAGTAGAAACAAACGGCAAGGATCGCGAGGAGATTTCGAAACTGGGATGTCCTTCAGCTTAGAATAGGTTTCCGAGGGGTTCTTCATCGTTGGCCTCAACGGTTTCCCAGATGACGATGTTGTTGACTTAGTTCACTCCCTTTGAGCAGTGAGGGATGTATGCTACTTCTTTGCCTTTTTAAGTTGACGGATCAGAGTTATCATCCTTCGGGAGCAGGTCACGCATCTTCCCCTGCCTCAGCATACTTTGTACCACTTGACAAAGTGCTCAGCAGTTTTCGGTTGGGTTCCCTTACTCTTTATGGAATTCATAGTCTGGATCAAAGTCTTTAGATCTTTGATCAGTGGGTTGGTAAGGCCTTTTATAACTTGGCCTCCCCTTCAAAACATGGGCGGCTTGTTGCACAACTTGGTCTAGTTCAGATTCTGGCCAGTCATCTGGATGTTGATAAACAGAAGCTGCTTGTGGAGCTGGTGCCAGATATGTAGTGGGGGTCAGCAATGGTAATTTTTGATGTTGGGAGTGATCTTGACTTGGGAAGAGATGTTTATGGTATCAGAAATTCCTTCCCCTCCTTACTCGTGGTCGAGAATTTTCTGGGGGAGACTTTGGAGGTTGCTTGTAAGGAGAAGACGAATCATTCTCTGCTACCAGCCTGGAGATGAAGATGGGATTGCTCCTCTCACCTCTAATGTATGAGTTGGATAAGCCAAGAAACTCTTGATTTGTTCTTAGTGCTCAGACATTAGCCTAAAAATTAAGTGGCCCTTCACGTAGACCATGTATTAGAGCCACACGATACATTTCTTGATCGACGATCTCAATGTCCCAAATCTATTTCAGGAATCGATTTACAAACTGAGAGCAAGTCGCATTCTCTCATTGCCTGATCTCAAAGAGGGCTTCTGGACCGCCCTTTCTCTTTGTTGAAGTAGAAAACTTGAGCAGCAACTCTGTCCACAGATCAGTAAAGGTAGTGATGGGCTGAGGACGCATCCCATAGAACCAATCTCTCACTTGCCCATCAATGGTTGTTATACATAGTTTGAATTTGGTAGCATCTGAGAGGGTCCTGAGATCTATGACTGATTCAAAAGCTTGAAGGTTCTTGATTGGATCAGTTTCTCCAGTGTAAATTGGCAACCGCGGATCTATGAAGTTAACTTGAGTTGGTTCATTCCGAACATTCTCTGAAAATGGTGACGGATCTTCCTGCCCTCCTACATCATAAGGAAAAAAAGGAGCATAAGCTGCAGTTGTAAAAGGAGCGGGAGTATAGAATGGAAAAGCTATTGCGGGAGTTGTAAAGGCAGGAGCTAAAGAGTTGTGATGACTTCCCTGAAAATTCAGAAATCTTGCTGGACTTCCCTGGGCAGCTTCCTAGAAGAAGTTTTGACGAGCTATGAACTCATCATTTTGAGACCGCAAAGGGCAACATGCCCTTGGAGAAAGCTTGGTGGGTAAACAAGAGGATAGACCGGCGGATTGGCCAGTGGATTGACTTATGGGTTCTCCATAAAAGGTGTTTGGTGACTGGAGGAACTGGCACATATGCAGGTTGTGCTTCTAATCACTGCGTGAAATGAGCTAGAGTATGGTTGATTGCATGCAACTGTTAGGCAGTTTCTCTGTGCGATTGCTCCAAGGGTTCTGTTGGATCCCTAGTTGATTTGGGCTAGGTTCAATAGATTAGGTTGGGACCCAACATGTATAGCCAGGGTCAATTTGTGTCTTAGAGTCTAGGCCAAGTCCTTAGAATCAACATCAAATGGACCAGCTATCAACAAAACCATCATAGACTCAAGATTTAGAAGATTTCTAGGCTAACTAAAATGAGTTCGACGTTCGTCGAACTCAGGTCGACGAAAGGCGTTCTGAGCTCGACGATCTTGAGACACTTCTCTGTGCCGAGCTCGACGATCTTTATTCTCTGTTTGACGAAGACTGAGATTCTTCAACAAGCTAAAGTCAGAATAACTCCAGATTTTTCTAAGTCCATAATCATTCTTCGGTCGACGATTTTGGATCTCAGCTCGACGAATGATGATTGTCTGCTCGACGAATGAAGTTTGTCAGTTCGACGAATATTGTAGCAGAATTGACAAGTTTCCCTTGAAGACTAATTGCTATTATCTAGTCGACGAACTCATCAGCTCAGCTCGATGAACTGTGAACTCAGCTCGACGATTCCTGTTCTTTGTTCGACGATTCCAGATTAGGTCTTCTCCAGTTTCCTGTCCCTTTTCTTGGCGATGAATCCTGAATAATTAATGCCAAATCTTGTCAGAATGTTACCGTTAGGACGAGCATTGATCATGGATTATTACATGCTGTTTTTCCATGGGACAGTTAGGGAAATCATTGATTGCCGCTTCCTTCCCAGGCCGACTACATTTACTTCTCAAGGTTTCAAATTTCGAATGTTCTTCAGTCAGTAAAAAGTCAGAAAATGAAAAGATTAAGCAGTACTACAGACAGAGAGACAGACACTCAAGAACAATCTTACAGAAATTAAAGTTTCATACTACAATCAGCCTAAGCCAGAGAACATCATCAAGAAGAATAAGAACATTCAATCTCCATCAAGAGTCTTCTTCCTTCAATCCTACAGGACAACTTCATAAGGACAACAATCTCTATCTGTTAAAGAAGTTCCTGAAGCATTCTCTGGTCAAGGCAATCAAGTTTGTGAAGACCTGTCACCCTGAAGCAGTGCTCCAGATTTCTTGATCCATTCAAGATCTCAGGGGGAGCAATCTGCTGAAATCAATCCACAAGTCTTCTCAATTGTTATTGAGAAAGAGAAGATACCATCACCCTTTTTCCATCTTCTGTACAGGGTTTTAATTCCCTTCAAAATTATTCCTGATTGCAAGTCTCCTACCAAAAGACTTGAAGTTTTGGTTTTTGAGCACCTGAACAAAAGCTCATTGGTGTCAGGCACCTGATCAAAAACCTGAGTGTATTCCTACTAGGGTGGTAGAAGAGTGGATGTACCCAGGTTGGGGAACCACTATAAATTTCTTGTGTCGTCTGGTTGCCCTTTTTCTTTTGTTTTGGCTGTGATCTGTGATTTGTTAGGATTGTTGTGCTTATTTCTTTATTTGATAATCTGTTTACTTAGGATTACAACAAAAGTTGTAAAAATTTTGTAGTGAGCACAATACTCTATTCACCCCCCCCCCCCCTCTAGAGTATTCCAGATCTAACCTGCACTTTCAATTGGTATCAAAGCGAGGTTGGTTAATCTATCACACCTTAAGAGGTTAATTGGTTGTACAGGCTAACACCTGAACCATAAAGATCCCTCTTGTTAGATCTGATTGTTTTGTTTCCTTTATTAGATTTATTTCTTCACAGAAATGGCTCAAAACAAAGATTATGCAAGCATCAGACCTCCAGTATGCAATATTAATAGATTTGCCATCTGGAAGGCAAGAATCAAATTATATATGAACTCTATTGATGAAGACATTTTTGCTTCCATCTTGACTGGAGTACCTCTAGCACCTGCAGCTTCTACAAGCACCTCTACAAACATGACTGCAGTACCTCCTCCAGAGAATAATGATTCTTACAAGAAAGCCAAAATTGCAGATGCAAAAGCAATGAACATCTTGGCTCAGACTATATCAGATGCCATATTTCAGAAGGTGGCTGAGTGCACCTCAGCCAAGGCCATTTGGGACTCCCTCAACCAATTGGTAGCTTGTTCAGCTGATGAAAGGAAAGACAGGAGATCAAATCTCATATCCCTATATGAGAATTTCAAGAAGGATGAGGCTGAATCAGTTGCTGAAATGTATAATAGGTTGAGCTCAATCATCAATGAGCTTAAAACCTTGGATAAAGACATCACCCTGACAGAGGTGAATGACAAAATCTTGATGTGCTTCCCTAGCTCTTGGGACTCAAGAATCTGGCCTATCAAAGAAGCCAGAAGCCTAAATGAGATATCAACTGAATCTCTGCTAGGCAAATTAAAGTCTTATGAGCAGTTGATCAAATCAAGAGAAGCAGCAGAACAGAAATCAACAACTCCAGTGAGAAAGGATCACAGTATAGCCTTCAAGGCATCTGAGGAAAGTGAGACTTCAACATCCAATGAAGAATTAATGAGCCTCTTTGCAAAAAGATTTTATAAGATGGCTAGAAAGGATTTCAGAAGAAAATCATCCAGGCAGGATGATAAGCCCAAATTTGACAAGACACCAACCAACGAGGTTGTGTGCTTTGGATGTAGAAAGCCTGGACATTACATCTCTGAATGTCCAGAAAACCAGAAGAAGGAGAAAAGCAGAGAAAAAGACTCCAGGAGAAAACACAGCAGCAGACCCTCCTCCAGCAAGTACAAAAAGTGAGACAAAGGATTTGTTGCTGAAACATGGAGTAATACTAAAGAAGAATCATCCTCTTCAAGATCAAGTGAAGAAGAGGAAGAAGCAAGATCCAAGGAGGTTTGCCTTATGGCAATTGATGCCTCCAGGAGCTGTTCAGGATTAGAAGGAGAATCTGAAGATGAGGCAGCCTCAGAGTCAGAGGCAGATCAGGTTCTTTCAAGTTTTAATTTTAATTCTGATTCCTTTAAGATTGAATTCAAAACTATGTGTTTAGATTTAATTAACTCAAAGAAAGAAATAAAAACCCTCAGAGAAAAATTAGTTAACCTTGAATCTATTAACTCAATAAATATTAAACTAAAAGATCATCTAACTTTAGCACATGAGCAGATAATTAAATTAAAATCTGATTTATGTGAGGCCAAACAACATGAGCAATCTCTCAATGGGAGAAGTCTCAAGCTGATGGACATAACAAGCACAGTAAATGCTAGATTAAATGGCAAGCTGGGCTTGGGTGCATCATCAGGTTTGCCCCCATAATTAAGAAAAATATTCTTACCACACCCATTAAATTTGTTTCTGCCAAAGGAAAAGAGAAGATACCCATAGACAAGAGGAATAAAAATCAGAACACAGCTAATAAAAACAAGGTTCAGCAGCATTTGTCGAACTCAGATCGACGAAATGTGGCCAGTTCGTCGAACCCAGATCGACGAACGCTGAATGCAAACTTCAGTTATAACAATTTGTCTAACTGCGATCGACGAACTTTTTATGGTTCGTCAAGCAGAGGTCGACGAACATGTGGTGCAGAAAATGACTATTGTCATTCTCTGAGCAGAGATCGACGATCTTAGCCCTATTCGTCGAACTCTGGTCGACGAACTTACAAGAATTAGTCAAACCCCGAAGGGACCGAGGAAGTTCGAGACAATCGAAGATCTTTACTGAATCAAGAGTACGTGGCGTTTAAGCAAGGATCAAGTGATACTATTGCTGATAGTTTCGAGAAATGTTTCAAGATCGTCAAAGACCTCAGGAACTATGTTCGTACATTCACTAATGGCGAGCTCAATGATAATTTTTTTAGATCCCTGACTAAGTACCGGGATACCAAAGTTGTCGCCATTATGGAATTTGGGAAGCTACCGAAGAACTACCCTCAAAACCTGTTTGGCAAATTGCTCTCCTACGAACTCCAAATGAATACCAGGAAGAAGAAGGAGTAAAGCACAAGAACTTCAAGCAGAGAGAAGCCAGTGGCTCTGAAGGCCGCAGGTTTGAGGAAATCTAAAGCTGTGTCACACGTAAGGACACAAGCTCCTGATTCTCTAAAAGACCCTAAGACAAGAATGCCACGCTCCGAGCTATCGAATGGAGAATTTTCTCTTATCTCCAAGCAGTTCAAGAAACCGATCAGCAAGAGGAGATAGATGAAGAATCAGTCGTCCTCCTCTGACTACAAAAAATCTCATCATGATGGAGATCGCTCAAAGAAAAGCTATAATAAATAGGACAGGTATAAATCGAAACCGAATAAACATTTTTCATCTAACATAGTTTGCTACAGTTGTAATAAGTCAAGGCATGCGATTGCGGAGTGTCCACATAAGATGAAGGATGGTTCCAAGAAGGAAGAAAAGAGATCATTCAAGGGATGAGAAAATAAAAAAAGAGCTTCATCGCTAAGAAGTCGAAGACTCTCAATGATAGTGACTCGAGTGAGTCGAGCTCATAAAATGTGGAAGCTTAATTCGGGCTTATGGCAACATCAGAGGATGGAGTGGGCGACTCCAAGTACCACGGGAAAGTAAAATCACACACAATACTCTCTGAGTCTGAAATGTCCACAAATGGTCAGTAAGGCTATTTTTCTAATGAGGACAAATCAGAATTGATGGCTCGGCACGAGCACCTGTTAAAGGCATTCGACAAATGTTGTAAGCTAGTCCAAAGGCAGTTAAAAGAGATTGCCTCCCTCAAGGCTGTGGAAACTAATTTGCAGGAAGAAATTGCAAAATTGTCCTATCAGTGATGAAGTCCAATCCTTGAAAGAGGAACTCAAGGGCTCCGCTGTGACATTGAGTCTGAAATAAAATATCTTGATGAGCTGGAAGAAAAGCTCGCGGTAGAGAGAAAACTCATTGAGAGTTACTCCAAGCCGAAGACTGTTCTCCCTCTCATTGGTGAGTTCTCAGCTCCTACGAAGGGTAGTGGTCTTGGGCACGTAGCTGGAAGGGGTAAGGCTTCCAGGAAGGCTAGCACCAGGGAAAAGGGGAAGGCACCCATGGGTCAACCCTCATTTAGGATTTTAATCTTCCCGACAAACAAGTGTGGCTTGGAGTCATCCTATGGGCATTATGCTAGGCCTACTTATGTAGAGCCCAAGAATAGATACCATGGATGGACCTGTCCCCGTGACTTTGGTGCCAACATGTTCAAAGAACCATATGAAGAAATTCAGATGAAGAGTTATGGCCTGTATGTACATGGACATAACAATAAGAAGGCCCCAAAAGCCGAATTTGTTGTGCTTATGGCTAACAAGATAGGGAGCGCCTGTGTATGCTGCAACCAAGAGGCCTCCACCTCTAAGAATGCTGCCCCAGCTAGACCTCAGCTCCAAAAGGTAAAGCAGGAGAACAATAGAAGGTACAACAGTTTGAATATTGGTGTTGCGACAAAATTGGTCATTTTGTCGTAGATTGTTGTTACAACCCTACTAATTATGTAACCCCACGAGTTAGCAATGTGAGACTTACAACTCATAAGGTTAATGTTCCTAGTGGTGTTAAGCTGACCAGGAACCAAGGACCCCAATATAACACCTCCCACGTAATGACCGTATAATATGGTTCCGACCGGGGCCCCGCAACATACAGACTCCACATCTTCATCATAATAAGATGATATATAAACTACTCAAACTCAAAACTCAGACATAAATTGTAACGCCCCGAAACTCAAAGGAGCAAAGGGGGGCATTTTGGGCCAGTTTTGGTTTCTGGCTGAAGGCACACGGCCTGGGACACGGGCGTGTCCCAGGGCGTGTCAAGCATGTGTCGACACTTAGCCGCGAAGTCGTCGAGTTATTCTCGACGATTCGTCGAGAATGGGCACGCGGCCTGCGACACGGGCGTGTCGCAGGGCGTGTCGACCCGTGTCGACACTTAGACGTGAGATCGTCGAGTTATACTCGACGATTCGTCGAGAATGGGCACACGGCCTGTGACACGGGCGTGTCGCAGGGCGTGTCGACCCGTGTCGACGATCGTCAAGGTGAAATCGTCGAGATTCACTCGACGATCGTCGAGACAAGGCACACGGCCTAGGACACGGGCGTGTCCAAGGCCGTGTCATCCAGTCGTCGTTCTCCCCTCGACGAAATGTCCCGTGTACACGGCCTGGGGGCCCAGGCATGTCAAAGTGACACGGTCAAGGACACGGGCGTGTCCTAGAACCCGTGCAGTGCTCGGGTTGGAAACGGGGGAAATATCATGGGGTACACGGCCGGCTACACGGCCGTGTCAGCTGGAACACGGGCGTGTCAGCTCGAACACGGGCGTGTTCGATACCCGTGTGCATGTCCAGGAGATTCGATTTTGACGGCGAATGCGGCACACGGCCCTGGACACGGGCGTGTGCCAGGCCGTGTTCGGTCCAGATTGGGCATTTCAGCCCCGAATCAAAGCCGTTCGTTTCCTTGATTGAAGATCCAATGGCTGGGGGTTGTTCCTGGGAGGATATACCCGGGAGTTGACTTGAAATCCATCATTTTTCTTACCTTTTCATCTCTCCAAACCCTTGGAGAAAGAAGAGCTAAGGCAAGAGGAAGAGGAGCTAGATCCGCCATTGGAGGAGCTTCGGAGCTCCGAATCGCAAGCCGACTCCGGATCCACGGAGGCAACGCAAGTGCGGTGATTTCTATCCGATTACTTTTCAATGGCGCCAAAGAGGACCGCAAGGGTAACGATCCTCATCTTGAGCACTAATAGCTCTCTTTCTTAGCATAGGAAGCCCGCTCTCGCGAGTTTGCGGAGAGTTGGAGGCGTTCCTTCGGGTAGATATGTAAAGTCCCCGTTGTTTAGAGTCCGTATGCGAGAACGGACGTAGGCATTTTTGTGTGAAGCCTACCCGGACATGTTAGTCCGGATCGGTGATGTTGCATTGCATAAGGCCGGAGAAGACTCCGTGCTATTGGGTGTTTTCGGGTTTTCTACGCGGTAGATTGCAGCAGGGAGCCTTGGGGACTAACCCAAAGGTGCACCCGGAAAACTGGGCGGATACGAGATCTTGCCAACTTGGTGGCCTGAGAGCCAACTTGAACATAACGGGGTTATGTGACTTGTGTTAGAATGGGACTCGGTGAAAGTTTGACCCGCGCATATGGCTTAAATTGTCGTTGCGATGTGATCACGGGTTAGATGGAGCCGTACCTGCTTCATGTCGTTCGTGTTAGAGAGACCTAAAGTTACATGGCACTCGCCGTTGGCATAGATGTGAGTCTTCGGCGGTCAATGGCTTAAACTGACGTGACCCATGCCAGGAAGACGAATTGCTCATAGGAATGGCCGTCTAAGTGGCGGTGGTGAGTCCGGAATGTTAATGGCTTTAATTGACGTGACATCGACCGGTTCACCGAGAATGTGCCCTGAGTGCACGGGGCGTGTGGCCGTGCGAGCCAACGCCTGTGATGAAATGGCTATGGTTATAAATTGCTCGCTTATGCTAATGAAATGCAGGGAAGGAGCATCGCCGCCCCGAGTTGGGGGCGGGATCGTTATAATTTGGTCAGCATTGCTGACCGTTGCCTTGTTTTGCCACCGTGCGGTGGATTGTTGCTTGCAGGTGCAGCTGGACCAAGCGGTCAATAGCGGGCTAAAGCCCTTTTTGCGAAGCTGGCCCTCGAAGGCCCAAATGGAAATGTTTATTGCTTTATTCATGTATGACCGGCCTGCGTGCCGTGGTTTGTAAATCATGTAACAGTCAAGTGAAACATTTTGTAAGGCCTTAAGGCCGACTTTTGAGTATTTTGTAATAACATTCCTTTTGGTATTAGTGGACATTCATGCTTGTTGCTGGGTTCTTGTTTACAACTTATATAAACTGCTTCCGCTAGAATGCTCTGTGTAGGACGTTGATATTGGTTGGATGGTTTCCATAAGTAACCACCCGGTCTGTCTGTGGTATATGGCGTCGGGCCCCGGCCGGACCTACTGCTATATGCTATGCGACGGATAGGGGGTGTTACAATTTGGTATCAGACTACTGGTTTTGGTCGGGCTTGAACTGAATTCGTGGGCGAATTCTTTTTAAGGGGTGGTGAGCACATTGTGTGCGTCATCGTTATAACAGTCAAAAGAACCCATGAATGTCCACTTAGGAATGAAAATACTCGTGTTTGAGGAACCTGCGTGTTCCTATAATTGCTGTTTGCAATTTATTTGGTCGCTTAACGGTGTTTTGTACCACTATAGGTGACCCGAAGTGGTGTTGGGCCGTCAGAACGCCGAGTTTCTGAGGCAAGTAGTGCACCGGATGTTGCTCCTGCAACACCTCTATCGGCTGAGAATATTCGATTGGTGGCTGAAGCGGTGTTGGCCGTGATCAATGCGCAGCCTGGGAGGCAAGCGCAGCAGCCAGCTCCTGTGATGGAGCAAGTACCTCTTCAAGAGGCTGAGCCGAGGAGGATGGAGCAAGTGGTTGTGGAACCAATAGTGCCAAGGAGGGCGACTGAGAGGCAGTTGAAGCATGTAATGAGCTTTAACCCTCCGTTATTCTCGGGGTTGGGAACCCCATCTCAGGCTGAAGACTGGCTCTCTACGGTGAAGAGAGTCATGACAGCGACGAAGACGGAGGAGTGGCAGATGACCACCATCGCTACGTTCCTGCTGGACGGTGAAGCGAGGATGTGGTGGGAAGGTTTGGAGCTGCATCACCTGAGAGGTAGACAACTGATAGACGTTCCGATGGAAGAGTTCTCGGAATTGTTCTTGGCAAGATACCTCCCTTCTACTCAGAGGATTTCAATGGAGAATGAATTCCTGAAGTTGGTGCAGGGTGAGAGGAGCGTGGATGAATATCTCCACGAGTTTACGCGGTTGAGTCGTTATGCGAGCTCTACCATCATGGATGAGGAGCGCAAGACTAATCGTTTTTATGAAGGCCTGAGGGATGAGCTGAGATTATTACTGTCGGGGCCAATGACGCAGGGTTTCTTAACCTTGGTCAATACTGCCCGGTCCTTGGAGAAGGACATGAAGAATGTACAAGCGAAGAAAGGCTTGGCTGATAAGAAATCTGAGTTCAGATTGCCGACTACTTCAAAGTCCGGCTATCGGAGGGCTTTCAAGAAGCATAGGACTTCGGGTCCAGCTCCTTCTGGAGCTTCTGGGGCGACTACGGGTCGGACCCCGGGTGCGTGTTTTACTTGTGGCAAGACGGGGCATTTCGCCCGTGATTGTTGGAGCGGACGTCCTAAGTCCGAGAGGAGGCCAGGAGCTACCTACGAAGAGAAGGGAAAGGCGGTGGAGTCGACCGCATCCCACTATGCTCCGGCCCAACCAAGGGTCTACAATCTTGGCCAACAGGAGGCCATTAAACAAGCCGATGTGGTGACAGGTACGGTTTAATTTATAGCAAGTTAATTTCTTTAAATACTTGTTATGCACATGTTACCTTACCACTACTTGTTTAGGATTCGTATTGATTTGTGAAAATCCGGCACGAGCACTCTTCGATACGGGAGCTTCACACTCCTTCTTGTCCGAAGGATTTATATCACGCATCGGAGTCCCTTCTTCGATGGCGAAGGATAAGTTGGATGTGTTGTTGCCCAATGGGTGTTCGATGCGAGCGGTTAGGATCTGCGATGTTAAGATTCGTATTGGGGAGCAGGAGTTCGACCTGCGGGCGTCTTTACTTCCGTTAGTGGAGTTCGACGTCATATTTGGCATGGACTGGCTCTCGGAGCAGCAGGCCCATATAGATTGCGGTAGCAAGGAAGTCAAGCTGGGAGCGAGTCGTGAGACGACTTTTACGGGCTTAAAGGGGTCGAGCAAGACGTTGATGTCTGCTCTTCAGGTGGTGAAGGCGGTTCGTGCCGGAGCAGAACTGTTCTTTACACTAGTGGAGGTTGCAAAGCCGAAGCCCGCTTTGGATTGTATTTCAGTGGTATCGGAATACCCTGATGTGTTCCCCGCAGATCTTCCTGGAGCCCCGCCTCAACGGGAGATAGATTTTACGATCGAGCTAGTGCCACGTGCAAAGCCTGTGTCACGATCTCCGTATCGGCTAGCGCCTAAGGAAATGGCGGAGCTGAAAGTTCAACTGCAAGAGTTGTTGGAGCAAGGGTATGTGCGCCCGAGTTCTTCGCCTTGGAGCGCACCGGTCCTCTTTGTTAAGAAGAAGGACGGAAGCTTGAGGTTATGTATTGATTATCGGGAGCTAAACAAGCTGACTGAGAAGAACAAGTACCCGATCCCCCGGATTGATGATCTCTTCGATCAGTTAGTCGGGTCGACGGTGTACTCGAAGTTAGATCTCAAGGCTGGGTACTATCAGCTGCGTATAAGGGAGAGTGATATCCCGAAGACAGCGTTTAGTACGAGATACGGGCATTATGAGTTTACGGTCATGCCGTTTGGGCTGACTAATGCGCCGTCAGTGTTCATGGATTTGATGAACAGGACGTTCAGGGAGTACTTGGACCATTTCGTGATCGTCTTCATCGACGATATTTTGGTGTACTCGCAAAGTGAGGAGGATCACTTCAAGCATCTCCATTTGGTGTTGGAGACACTCAGGAGAAACCAGTTGTATGCCAAGTTCTCGAAGTGCGAGTTTTGGCTATCCTCAGTGGCGTTCCTCGGGCATATAGTGAGTGGAGAGGGTATTGCTGTGGATCCGGCGAAGACTGTTGCGATACGGGAGTGGCCTGAGCTTGCTACGGTAGCAGAAGTCCGGAGCTTTTTGGGGCTTGCCGGCTATTATAGGCGCTTCGTAGAGAACTTCTCGCGGATAGCGCTACCTCTCACTACTTTGACGAGGAAGGAGCATAAGTTCGTTTCGACGCCGGAGTGCGCGCGAGCTTTTGAGGAGTTGAAGTGTCGGTTGACCACGGCGCCTGTGCTGAGTTCGCCGGTTGGAACCGAAGGCTATGAGATATATAGCGATGCTTCAGGCAGCGGTTTGGGTTGTGTGCTACTGCAGCACGGAAGCGTGATAGCTTATGGCTCGAGACAGCTAAAAGTGCACGAGAGGAATTATCCGGTCCATGACTTGGAGTTAGCGGCCGTGATTTTTGCCTTGAAGCTGTGGAGACACTATTTGTACGGTGTGAAGATTGACATCTACACCGATCACAAGAGTCTAAAGTACCTGATTGATCAGAAAGATCTGAATATGCGGCAGCGTAGGTGGATGGAGTTCCTGGGGGACTATACATTCAAGATCCACTACGTGCCTGGCAAAGGGAATGCGGTTGCGGACGCGTTGAGTCGCCGAGCCCCAGCTCAAGCGAATTGGCTATCAGTGCATGATGAGCGGTTGGTGCAGGAGCTGGAGGCGTTGGAGATTGTTTGTGTGGATAGACAATCTAGTGCTGAAGCAGTTCTGAATTGGACTGAAGTCCAATATGACCTGGCTGATCGGATTCGGCAGGCTTTGGATATGGATGCTCATATGAAGCAGTTCATGATAGAGGCTCTGGATGGGTCAAATTCCCAATTCGTCGTGGAGGACGGATTGCTTTGGAAAGACGGTCGTCTGTGCGTCCCAAGTGTGGGCAATTTGCGGGTGGAGTTGTTGTACGAGGCACACCATACCAAGTACTCGATTCACCCGGGGAGCACGAAGATGTACCGCGACGTCAAGAAACTGTTTTGGTGGCCGGGTTTAAAGAAGGAGGTGGCGCTATACGTAGCAAAGTGCCAAACCTGCGCCTTGGTGAAGGCGGAGTGCCAAAAGCTGGGAGGATTTCTTAAGTCCTTGCCTATTCCGGAGTGGAAATTCGACGACATCTCTATGGACTTTGTGCACGGTTTGCCAAGGTCGCAAAAGGGGAACGACGCCATCTGGGTGGTCGTGGATCGATTAACGAAGGTGTCGCATTTTATTCCGCATAGGAAGGACGATCCGGTGGAGAAGCTGGCAAAGCTATATGTGGATAACATAGTACGACTTCATGGTGTGCCCCGCAGCATCGTGAGTGACCGGGATGGGCGGTTCACGTCCAATGATTGGAGGCTGGTGCAGCAAATGTTGGGAACAAAGCTGAAGTTTAGCACAGCCTTCCATCCGCAAACGGATGGGCAGACCGAGAGAGTCAATAGAACCATGGAAGACATGCTTCGCATGTGTGTCTTGGACTTTGGAAAGCAATGGGAAGACCACCTTTATTTAGTGGAGTTCGCATACAACAATAGCTACCAAGCAAGTATTCAGATGGCGCCCTTCGAGGCCCTTTATGGTAGGAAATGTCGCACGCCGTTGTCTTGGTTAGAAACGGGTGAGTCAAAGTTGTATAAGCGATCGGAAGTGGATGATGCTACTTCTTTGGTGAGAACCATTCGGGAGAGGTTGCTCATCGCTCAGGACCGGCAAGCAAAGTACTATAATGCCAAGCACAGGAACGTGGAGTTCGCTGTGGGTGATTATGTGTACCTAAAGATCAAGCCGTTCAAGGGTGTCTCGCGGGTGCGGCGATTGAAAAAGCTTAGCCCGAGGTACCTTGGACCGTTCGAGGTTCTGGAGCGAGGAGGAGAAGCGGCCTATCGGCTGAAGCTTTCAGTGGAGCTAAGTGGTTTACACGATGTGTTCCACATTTCGGTGCTTCGGAAGGCGGTGCAAGAGCCTACGCAAGTGATCGCGGTCGATCAAGTGCCGGTGAATAGTGGGCTAACGACAAAGGTCAAGCCCGTGCGGATTGAGGACTCGGAGGTCAAGCGGCTACGCAATAAAGAGATCAGGATGGTCAAAGTCCGGTGGGACAATTGCGGTCGTGAGGAGCACTCTTGGGAGCGAGAGCAGACTATGCTTGACGAGTATCCGGAGTTGTTCCGCTCAGGTACAAATGTTGTTTTTGTATATCTTTCCTTTATGTAATTTCGTGGGCGAAATTCTTTTAAGAGGGGGAGAGTTGTAACGCCCCGAAACTCAAAGGAGCAAAGGGGGGCGTTTTGGGCCAGTTTTGGTTTCTGGCTGAAGGCACACGGCCTGGGACACGGGCGTGTCCCAGGGCGTGTCAAGCGTGTGTCGACACTTAGCCGCGAAGTCGTCGAGTTATTCTCGACGATTCGTCGAGAATGGGCACACGGCCTGCGACACGGGCGTGTCGCAGGGCGTGTCGACCCGTGTCGACACTTAGACGTGAGATCGTCGAGTTATACTCGACGATTCGTCGAGAATGGGCACACGGCCTGCGACACGGGCGTGTCGCAGGGCGTGTCGACCCGTGTCGACGATCGTCAAGGTGAAATCGTCGAGATTCACTCGACGATCGTCGAGACAAGGCACACGGCCTAGGACACGGGCGTGTCCAAGGCCGTGTCATCCAGTCGTCGTTCTCCCCTCGACGAAATGTCCCGTGTACACGGCCTGGGGGCCCAGGCGTGTCAAAGTGACACGGGAAAGGACACTGGCGTGTCCTAGAACCCGTGCAGTGCTCGGGTTGGAAACGGGGGAAAAATCATGGGGTACACGGCCGGCTACACGGCCATGTCAGCTGGAACACGGGCGTGTCAGCTCGAACACGGGCGTGTTCGATACCCGTGTGCATGTCCAGGAGAATCGATTTTGACGGCGAATGCGGCACACGGCCCTGGACACGGGCGTGTGCCAGGCCGTGTTCGGTCTAGATTGGGCATTTCAGCCCCGAATCAAAGCCGTTCGTTGTTCCTGGGAGGATATACCCGGGAGTTGACTTGAAATCCATCATTTTTCTTACCTTTTCATCTCTCCAAACCCTTGGAGAAAGAAGAGCTAAGGCAAGAGGAAGAGGAGCTAGATCCGCCATTGGAGGAGCTTCGGAGCTCCGAATCGCAAGCCGACTCCGGATCCACGGAGGCAACGCAAGTGCGGTGATTTCTATCCGACTACTTTTCAATGGTGCCAAAGAGGACCGCAAGGGTAACGATCCTCATCTTGAGCACTAATTGTTAAAATTCAACAAACCGCAGACGCCCCCTTGGATACCCTGCTGAACACTCAACAAACCGAAGGAGAATACGCCCACTTATATGTTGAAAGTTTTCCCGGATCGTGGAGTTAGCAGGGGTTATCTCAATAAAGCAGTAACAACCAGCAACACATGCAGCACAAGCTTCTTTATTGATCAAGAGCAAACTTCTTTACAAGGCGAGACATACATGGCGAGACATGCTTCACCAAAAAACCAACACCGGGAGAGCAGAGACAGTTACAAAGACAAGAACAAAAAACAAGCCGCGCGGACTCAATCAAACAAGCCGCCGACCTACTGCTGTGGAGTCCGCTCAATCCGCCAGATCGCCAGACCGCAACCCAAGCCGCGCGGACTCACCCCTTATTCCAATGCTTAGCTCTTCACCGCCGGTCTGCACGCCGCCAGACCGCACAAGCTGCGTCACCGAATGGAACAGTCCGCCTGAAGCAGGCGACTTCCTGAACCCCGAACCAAGTCGCCAAAGAGAAGACCGCCTGGTCGCTATCCGCGACCTGCTGTTTACCGCCTGTTGCTTAACCGCAGAGTCCGCACTGTCCCTGACCGCAATCAGCGCCAAGTCCTGGCTTTCCAGCGCTATCCGCACAACCTGCACAGCACAACCGGGTCAACTCTCTATCCGCGCGGACACAAAGTCCAGGCCGCAGCAACTTACGCGAGCTCAATTACTGTTCACTTACTTCGGTCTAGGTTCCTTTTTTCTGATGTGACATGGGTCCTATTTATAGGCACGACGATGAGTATGGTCACCGCCCTAGCCGATAGGATCACCGCCACAATCCGCAGCTAGAACAAGTGTGTCCGCACAGCCCGCGGACACACCTTCCAGTTCGCCGCTCCTGTGCAGATAGCCAGTCCGCTCCAGCTTCTCCAAGGCCGGACTCCAATATCCAGCCCGCCTTGCCGCCAGAGACCAAGCCAGGACCACCACAGCCGGACTCCACAACAGCCGTGTCCGCCATTCTGCGGACAAGGCATCAGCCCGCAAAACCCGAGCCCGCAGCCTCGCCATCAAGGCACCTGCCGGACTCAGCGGACACCCGGCTTCCGTCCGCATATCCCAAGTCCATTACCTCATTGCCAAGGCACCTCCGGACTTAGCGGACACGTCGATCCAGTCCGCGTACACAGCGAACTCCAGTCCGCTTCCCTGAGTCAACCTCATCACAAGGCTCAACCGGACTCAGCGGACTCTGGCTCCAGTCCGCACGCTCCTGCACAAGCAATCCTCCAGTCCGCATATCCCCAAGCTAGCACACAAGGCAACAACACTTCTACTAAGCTTGGCGGACTGAGAAATCAGCCCGCGCTCCACTGCGCGATCTCCCCGGACTGAGCCAACCTGGACTTGGTTCAGTTCCCACCAAGTCCAGTCCGCTGGCCACAAGGGCCAGTCCGCACTTACTGGCGGACACTGGATCTAGCCCGCCCTACCGGGCGACCTCCAGTTCCTGTCCGCGCTGACCGGCGGTCTCCACGGCTTCCACTTGCCGCTTCACTAGAGCAAGACCAAGGCAACTGCCAAACCGGTCTGTCGAGCTCCAGTTCTTCAGTCCGCTTCAAGCCGGACTCCGCAGATAACATTCCTATCCGCCCGGTTACTTCCTGGGAGTAAACCGCCTGCTGAGCATACACTGGCCTGTCAGACCGCCGCTGCTGTCCGCGTAGTCCGCGCGAACAGACCGCCCAGGCCGCCACAGAGCAAACTGCCTGCAACATCCCTGCCGACCTAGCAGTCCGCCAACCCAGTCCGCGTAGTCCGCGCGGATAGGTTTCCCAAGCCTTCCATTCACCCACTTTCACTTCACAGAATTCAACACTCCCCCTTGAAGTGAGAAGTGGTGAATAACTCCAGCAGCTCCCGTAACCTTGCACCTGGTCCTTCCGATAGCATCTACGAAGAGATGTCCAAGACATAGTCCTCGCCCCGCATATCATGGACCATGAGGGAGCCCTCCAGCATCTCCCAAAAAGAGCCATGCTTCCCTCTGCCTTCTTTAGCTTCAACCTCCACTCATGCATCATAGGAGTATCACCAACTTCCTTGGACCCAGAAGCCCAAGCCTCGTTGCCTCTGAGAGAAGTCACCTCTTCAGACTTGGTGTCAACCACCTCCTTGATTCTAGTGGGGTCATCACAGCCAGAAGTCCCTTGCTCGACCTGAGGGCTAACAAGGAAACACGGGACCAAGTCCGCCGTGTTCCCTTCACTATATCGAGCTGGTGGCTTACTGATCCTCTTCGATCTCCGAAGAACCTGATCATGGCTAACCACCTCCGCTGCTTTTGAACCAGCTCCGTTCCCGGGCAAACCCGGAACAATGCTCCCTTTGTTCCCTGAACAAGACGCCTCCTTACTGGAACCAAGAGCACCTGGAGCAACGCTCCCCCTGCTACCTGAACCAGAAGACTCCCCTCTTGAACATGAACGGCCTGGAACATCGCTCCCCTTGCTTCCTGAACAGGAAGCCTCCGCCTTTGAGCCAGAAGGTCCTGGAGCATCGCTCCCCCTTCTTCCCGACTCTGACGCCTTTGCCCCGGAGCTAGAACAACCTGGAGCACCTGGTGACTCAGGCAACTCCACTTCCTTAGCAGCAGCCTCCTTCAGCCCATCATCTGACCTGCTTATCTCTAGCTCCACATAAGAGCTACCCCAATACGGCGTCAACTCATCAAAAACAATGTCACTCGACACTATGAGTTTCTTCGTCGCAGGATCCATACACCTCCATCTTCTTCTCTGCTCATCATACCCAATAAAGACTAGCTTTGTTTTGAGAGCACCCGGAGAATGTATATAGCAGGTAGATCCAAACACCCGAAGGTGCTTCACTGAGGGCTTCACTCCGAACATTAGCTCATAAGGAGTCTTCACTATGATCGGGCTAAGAGGCATCCGGTTGATGACATGAGCAGCACAGGCCATTCCTTCCGCCCAAAGAGCCTTCGGAATGCCTTTACTCCGAAGCCAACACTTGCAGGTCTTCGTTAACCAACGGATCATCCGAGCTGCAACACTACCCTGTTGTGAAGTATGTCCACAAGAAAGCTCCATCCGGATCCCTTGCTTCCTGCAAAAGCGTGAGAACTCGGTTGAGCCAAACTCACCACCGAAACCTGTCCTCAACACCTTGATCCTCCGGCCAAGTTGGCCTTCGACAAGCTTCTTGAACTCCACAAACAAGCGTACCATGCTGGACTTCGCCTTCATAAAGTATACCCAAGTATACCCAGAATAGTCATCAACCAATATCAGCATGAACCTGCTGCCTCCAAGACTGGCCGTGACGGTCGGTCCCACCAGAGCACAATGGACAACCGCCAATGGTGCATTACTCCTGGATTGTGCTTTGTCGACCATGAAGCGATAGGCTCCACTTTCCTGACATCCCGCACACCCCCAACCATCGCCATAGGATGACAATCTAGGCAAGCCTCTTACGAGTCTTCTTTCCGCCATTGCTTTCAGTTTGTCCATCCCTACATGCCCCAGTCTTTCATGCCAGATAGCTGCACTATCACTGGCATTCAGCCGATCAGATCCAGAACTAGTTGAAGTCCCAACTACGTTCTTCTCCTTCCTCCCTACCTGAGCAACGTTCGCCGAGAGCAAGATAACCTTGCACTCCTTCCGAAGATGACCTTGCTGCTTGCATTTATAGCACCGTGGTCCTTCCTTCCTCTTCCTATCACGCCTAGGAGAAACACTCCTTTCTTCCTGATATGAAGTAGAGGGACCATCTTCCGCAGCAACCTTCACCTCCTTCCTGAACAACCCATCAAGGGAAGTCCAGACCTCCGCAGCTGACCGACATCCACTGATGTGGTCCAAGAGCTCCGATGAGATCACCTGCTTGAGAATAGACTCCGCTTTCGCATTTGCCTCCTTCCAAGCTCTCATCGCCTCAGCATTGCCAGCAGTATCCTCTTGTCTTCCTGCTCCGCATACAACCTCCCAAAGGTCCTCGCCAAGAAGAAAGCTCTTCATACAGGACTTCCACCGTTCACAGTTCGCCTCTGTAAGAAGATCAATACCAAGACAACTTGCATCCTCCACTGCCATGGTTCTACCACTGGTTTCCTCGACGGACGAGCAACTACTTCCATTGAGCACTGCTTGACCACTCCAACAACCTGGCTCTGATACCATGTTAAAATTCAACAAACCGCAGACGCCCCCTTGGATACCCTGCTGAACACTCAACAAACCGAAGGAGAATACGCCCACTTATATGTTGAAAGTTTTCCCGGATCGTGGAGTTAGCAGGGGTTATCTCAATAAAGCAGTAACAACCAGCAACACATGCAGCACAAGCTTCTTTATTGATCAAGAGCAAACTTCTTTACAAGGCGAGACATACATGGCGAGACATGCTTCACCAAAAAACCAACATCGGGAGAGCAGAGACAGTTATAAAGACAAGAACAAAAAACAAGCCGCACGGACTCAATCAAACAAGCCGCCGACCTACTACTGTGGAGTCCGCTCAATCCGCCAGATCGCCAGACCGCAACCCAAGCCGCGCGGACTCACCCCTTATTCCAATGCTTAGCTCTTCACCGCCGGTCTGCACGCCGCCAGACCGCACAAGCTGCGTCACCGAATGGAACAGTCCGCCTGAAGCAGGCGACTTCCTGAACCCCGAACCAAGTCGCCAAAGAGAAGACCGCCTGGTCGCTATCCGCGACCTGCTGTTTACCGCCTGTTGCTTAACCGCAGAGTCCGCACTGTCCCTGACCGCAATCAGCGCCAAGTCCTGGCTTTCCAGCGCTATCCGCACAACCTGCACAGCACAACCGGGTCAACTCTCTATCTGCGCGGACACAAAGTCCAGGCCGCAGCAACTTACGCGAGCTCAATTACTGTTCACTTACTTCGGTCTAGGTTCCTTTTTTCTGATGTGACATGGGTCCTATTTATAGGCACGACGATGAGTATGGTCACCGCCCTAGCCGATAGGATCACCGCCACAATCCGCAGCTAGAACAAGTGTGTCCGCACAGCCCGCGGACACACCTTCCAGTTCGCCGCTCCTGTGCAGATAGCCAGTCCGCTCCAGCTTCTCCAAGGCCGGACTCCAATATCCAGCCCGCCTTTCCGCCAGAGACCAAGCCAGGACCACCACAGCCGGACTCCACAACAGCCGTGTCCGCCATTCTGCGGACAAGGCATCAGCCCGCAAAACCCGAGCCCGCAGCCTCGCCATCAAGGCACCTGCCGGACTCAGCGGACACCCGGCTTCCGTCCGCATATCCCAAGTCCATTACCTCATTGCCAAGGCACCTCCGGACTTAGCGGACACGTCGATCCAGTCCGCGTACACAGCGAACTCCAGTCCGCTTCCCTGAGTCAACCTCATCACAAGGCTCAACCGGACTCAGCGGACTCTGGCTCCAGTCCGCACGCTCCTGCACAAGCAATCCTCCAGTCCGCATATCCCCAAGCTAGCACACAAGGCAACAACACTTCTACTAAGCTTGGCGGACTGAGAAATCAGCCCGCGCTCCACTGCGCGATCTCCCCGGACTGAGCCAACCTGGACTTGGTTCAGTTCCCACCAAGTCCAGTCCGCTGGCCACAAGGGCCAGTCCGCACTTACTGGCGGACACTGGATCTAGCCCGCCATACCGGGCGACCTCCAGTTCCTGTCCGCGCTGACCGGCGGTCTCCACGGCTTCCACTTGCCGCTTCACTAGAGCAAGACCAAGGCAACTGCCAAACCGGTCTGTCGAGCTCCAGTTCTTCAGTCCGCTTCAAGCCGGACTCCGCGGATAACATTCCTATCCGCCCGGTTACTTCCTGGGAGTAAACCGCCTGCTGAGCATACACTGGCCTGTCAGACCGCCGCTGCTGTCCGCGTAGTCCGCGCGAACAGACCGCCCAGGCCGCCACAGAGCAAACCGCCTGCAACATCCCTGCCGACCTAGCAGTCCGCCAACCCAGTCCGCGTAGTCCGCGCGGATAGGTTTCCCAAGCCTTCCATTCACCCACTTTCACTTCACAGAATTCAACACTAATAGCTCTCTTTCTTAGCATAGGAAGCCCGCTCTCGCGAGTTTGCGGAGAGTTGGTGGCGTTCCTTCGGGTAGATATGTAAAGTCCCCGTTGTTTAGAGTCCGTATGCGAGAACGGACGTAGGCATTTTTGTGTGAAGCCTACCCGGACATGTTAGTCCGGATCGGTGATGTTGCATTGCATAAGGCCGGAGAAGACTCCGTGCTATTGGGTGTTTTCGGGTTTTCTACGCGGTAGATTGCAGCAGGGAGCCTTGGGGACTAACCCAAAGGTGCACCCGGAAAACTGGGCGGATACGAGATCTTGCCAACTTGGTGGCCTGACAGCCAACTTGAACATAACGGGGTTATGTGACTTGTGTTAGAATGGGACTCGGTGAAAGTTTGACCCGCGCATATGGCTTAAATTGTCGTTGCGATGTGAGCACGGGTTCGATGGAGCCGTACCCGCTTCATGTCGTTCGGGTTAGAGAGACCTAAAGTTACATGGCACTCGCCGTTGGCATAGATGTGAGTCTTCGGCGGTCAATGGCTTAAACTGACGTGACCCATGCCAGGAAGACGAATTGCTCATAGGAATGGCCGTCTAAGTGGCGGTGGTGAGTCCGGAATGTTAATGGCTTTAATTGACGTGACATCGACCGGTTCACCGAGAATGTGCCCTGAGTGCACGGGGCGTGTGGCCGTGCGAGCCAACGCCTGTGATGAAATGGCTATGGTTATAAATTGCTCGCTTATGCTAATGAAATGCAGGGAAGGAGCATCGCCGCCCCGAGTTGGGGGCGGGATCGTTATAATTTGGTCAGCATTGCTGACCGTTGCCTTGTTTTGCCACCGTGCGGTGGATTGTTGCTTGCAGGTGTAGCTGGACCAAGCGGTCAATAGCGGGCTAAAGCCCTTTTTGCGAACCTGGCCCTCGAAGGCCCAAATGGAAATGTTTATTGCTTTATTCATGTATGACCGGCCTGTGTGCCGTGGTTTGTAAATCATGTAACAGTCAAGTGAAACATTTTGTAAGGCCTTAAGGCCGACTTTTGAGTATTTTGTAATAACATTCCTTTTGGTATTAGTGGACATTCATGCTTGTTGCTGGGTTCTTGTTTACAACTTATATAAACTGCTTCCGCTAGAATGCTCTGTGTAGGACGTTGAGATTGGTTGGATGGTTTCCATAAGTAACCACCCGGTCTGTCTGTGGTATATGGCGTCGGGCCCCGGCCGGACCTACTGCTATATGCTATGCGACGGATAGGGGGTGTTACATAAATAGCAGAAACATACACCCAAAACTAGAAGTTATACACCACATGCTAAGAGTATCAAAATGGCCTTAAGGCATTACACAACATAAGTCTAAAACTGCAATAATATTAAACAGTAGTAATGTGCGCATGCAATTGTAGAGTACCTCGGCATGCATGCTGAATTTCATCTCAAGGAACATATCATTCAATCAAACTATATGTAAATAAAAGGAAGTCAACTTCATGAGGGCCTTTTGGCCCGGCGAGCTTGCTCTTGCTTGCGATCCTTTGTAACAACCCGCAATTTTCCCAATAATTAAGCTATATTAGAGTAAGGGAAAATACGCGTCGTGATGTCACGCCATGCAGGGGATAACTACAGACGCTATTGCAAGACTCCACACTCTACGGTTTTAAAAGAAAAACAAACATATGTTATTATGAATGAAATCCAGTTTAATTTGAGAAGATAGTCGTATCCCTCGTCTTAATGGATCATCTCGTCCACTATTCAAAATATAGTTATGCGCTTGCGGAAGATTCTTGTTTAAACTGACTCTAACATCCTATATGAGTATAAATGTCCCAGAGGAACAACTCATGCTATGTAACTCTAGATTTATAATAAATATAGGAAAAAGGCTTTACGCTGACCAGAAAGTAGTGACTTAGTTTTGAAAGAGATTTGCATGTATGCTTTACTAATAATAGTTTTTTATAAGCTTAAAAATATTTAACATGCAGCCTGTTAACCCCTCAGTCCGCAACGCATATAATTTCAAGCACCCAACTCCTTGGCCGCATACTCCATTTGGCAGTATGCCCAGCTCGGCGAAGCCCCGACTTAGATCCCAGGCTCATCAGAGGCGGACTCGGTTTCGCAGTCCGCCGAGCTCGGCAGAGCGGCAGCATTCAGCAGTCCTCAGGATTGATCCCCTTTGCTTGTGGACTCAAAGGGCAGTCCGCCTAGGTCACAGCCCTCTGGCAGGATCGCCTTGCAGCAGCGGATGGTAGCTTCAGCCCACGAGCCCAGTCCGCCCCCTTTGCGTGGACTGGCGTGTTCTTTCTTTTCTACTTCCCGTCACGGCTACCCGGTTCTCCTATACCCCGGGCAACCGGTTATTTTATCCCTGCCCGTTTGGGCAAGCCCCCATCCTATAAATAGGGGGGAAGTGGTGCACCCAAGGCCCGCTGACTCGTGCCTAGGAGCCTACTTGTTAAAGGCTGCAGACTCGAATCTCAGGCTTTGCGGACTCCACCTTGCTCAGCTCTTGCCCGTTTACATTGCTCCACTTGTAATCAACTCTGTAACCATCCTTCTTCAATCGAAGGAAAGCCCATCGCTAGAGAGGCATTCAGGCCGCGAAGGGCGAAGTCTGTTATTTCCGTGGCTCACGACCCTGCTGTTCTTTTTTCCCTCGTATGCTTAGTAGATTTGTACTTGCAGTTTCTCTTTCCCCTTCTATTTCCCTGTGCTCAAACCGTTAGCTGGTGTTGCTCGACTCCCTTTTTTTTATTTTCGTGCATCAACAGTTAACACGCGATCTTCAGATTCGAGTAGTATTTTGAATTCAGCGGACAGACATGTTAGATTGCCGAGCTCGCTACTCAGACCGCTCCAGCACTTCAGAAGATTCTCTTTGGGATGCCATCGAGCATGCTTGTTTTGAGGCTGAGCAATCTCGCAAATAGCCCGATCAGCATCTTGATACAATCAGCCAGGCCTTGCTTGTGTTGACCCAGCGGTTTGCTCCCCAGGCTGTAGCTGAACCTGCGGACTCGCCAGTCTGCCAGACCCTAGCTCGCTAAACTCTGCTTCGGCAATCTCCAGTCACTCCTCACCATCCCGCTCAGTCCTCCGCTCCGTTGCGGCCTCAGGAGGAGCAGTTTGCCTCCTTCATGAATTTTTTCAGGGAGGCAGCCAGGGGCACTCCTGCCTGCCAGCTCCATTTCACTGATCGCCAGTCCGTTGAGCCCGCAGACTCCCCAACTTCAGTCCTCCCTTTTTACCCTGCTGAGTTTGAGACTCCGTCTCCCTTCGTCAATCGAATCCGATGGGAGTTGGCTCCAAGTAACTTCAGAGAACCCCGTCTTCCATTCTATTCAGGGGAGACTGATCCAGTCGCCCATCTCCAAGCATTCAAAGGGCAGTTGTACTGAGATGCTTCTCTGACGCCATCAAGTGCAAGCTTTTGGTTACCACTCTCGAAGGACAGGCGAGAGAGTGGCTTTATGAGCTGCCTTCGGGCACGATTTCTTCCTTCGATGAGCTTCACTGCGAACTGTTGCTGAGGTTTGCTACCTCAAAAAAGAGAAAAGATGGACCAGCTGCTCTCTTCGAGATCAAGCAAAGGGACAATGAATTAGTGGCATGGTTCGTTGATCGCTTCCAGAAAGAGATTCAGGGGGTAAGGAACGTGAACCCCGATTACTATAAGGTTGCCTTGATTCATGGCCTCCGGGAAGGCACCTTAATGTTTAAAGCAACAACGAAGGAACCAGCAACATACCAGGAGTTGATAGCCATGGTTAATCGCTTCATTGAAGGCGAGAATGCCAACCCAACCTATGTCTCATCCCTGACATCTAAGGCTGAAGGAAGGGATGCTTTCGGCTCTTCTTCTTATGGCAACCACCATCACAGCAAACCACCTTGCCCTTATTTCCAGCGTCCTTCTCAAAGGGGGCGGAATTTCCACCACAAGAAACCCTTCCTCGGCCATCAACAGTTTCAAGATCAGAGACTGTCGTTGGCCGTCACTCCCGCCATACTGCTGCAAGCGCTTCCCATTCTTCAGCAAGCAGCCCTGCCTGCTCCAAACCAGTGTGATACCAACTCCATGGAGGAGATTACAGGTCTGGATCATGATGAAGTCATCCAGATCTTGTAGAATAAATCAGATGAGAAGAAACAAGGGCCTCAGAGAGAGTGGAGGCCAAGGAACAACGCACATTTCTACCAGTTTCACAAAGAGAAGGGTCACTTAACCGAAGACTACAAAGCCCTTCGTCTGCTGATAGAAAAACTGCTTGCTGAGGGCAAGATTAATTTGAGTAAGAAAGACTCTTCTTCGAAGCCATCTACCTCCAATGGCAAGGAGGTTGCTGAAACTTAACAGGAGTGTGTGGAGGTAGAGGACGAAGGCCGTCTGAGGCCAATCAACGTTCCAGTTGAATGTTTTGATGTCTATGATGAAGGAGTCCTGGGGAGACTCTTCTTCATTCACAGTGGGGCAAGAACTGAATCTACTCGGAAGTCCTTGATCTCAAGGGTCACTCGAGCAGAGGTTGCCTCTTATTCTTCCTCTTCTCCACCAAGCGAGGTTATCCCTTTTGTCCAAGCTGACCTACCTCAAATAGCAAATCAATTTGATGATGTTGTCGTGATTAAGGCTGTTATTGGAGATTTTACGGTTGACAGGATTCTCATTGATACTGGCAGCTCAGTCAACCTATTGTTCAAATCAACCTTTGAGGCCCTGAAGACTGGAAAGCATCTGCTTTCCACCGAAGGGCCACTCTACGGTTTCTCTGGTTAGAGAAAAGAAGTCAAAGGAAGTGTCACCCTACCATTAAAGCTTGGAGGAGCAAACAAGTAGGTTCAATTCATAGCGGTTGATGCTCCCAACAGTTATCACGCCATCTTTGGCAGATCCTTTCTGAATAAGTTTCAAGAGGTGGTCTCAACTTACCACCTCGCAATCAAGTTTTTTTGCTGATGGACGGATGTGCAGGGTCAGGAGTGACCCAAGGCGAGCAAGGGAGTGTTATGTTTGCATTGTCAACAGGACTGAAGCCAGTCCTCCCATTGCTCCAGCAGCAGCTGCAGAAGACTCGCCAAGTTCAGAAACTGCTATAGAGAGAGGAGCTCACCTGGAACCTACCCAGGTGACGCAAGGAGTCCCCATTACTAAGGGGGAGGAGAGGAAGCTCTCCATCAACTCGGAGTTGCCTGAAGATCAGAAAGCCGAGTAGATCTCTTGTTTGCTGAAGAACCTAGATGTCTTCGCTTGATCAGCGGAGGACATGACAGATATTGATCCGGATGTTGCTTGCCACCATCTCAACGTTGATCCCAGTTTCAAGCCTGTGTATTAGAAGAAAATAGATGTGGCAACAAAGCTTGCTGAACCAATAAGAGAGGAGGTCTTGAAGATCCTCAAGGCAAATTTTATTCGTGAAATTCAATACCCTACTTGGATATCCAATGTTGTAATGGTTAAAAAACCAGGAGAGAAGTGGCGCATGTGTGTAGATTTCACAAAACTTAATAAAGCGTGCCCCAAAGATTGTTACCCCATGCCTCGGATAGATTCTTTAGTTGATTCTGCGGTAGGGTACTCCTTTATTAGTTTTTTAAATGCATTTCCAGGTTACCACCAAATAAGAATACTTAAACCTGACGTTCCTCATACGTCATTCATTACCAATGATGGTTATTACTGTTACCTTGTGATACCCTTTGGGCTTAAAATGCTTGTTCAATCTATCAACACATGATGGACTATGTATTTAAGCAACAAAAAGGAAGAAACTTTGAGGTGTACGTAGACGATCTCTTGATCAAAAGCAAGTCTTTTTCACTACACCTGTAAGATCTAGCAGGGACGTTCGCTACTCTACGTAGATATAAGATGAAACTCAACCCGTCAAAGTGCACATTTGGGGCGAGTAAGGGAAAGTTCCTTGGTCACCTCCTTACTCCAGAGGGACTTGCCCCCAATCCAGATAAAGTAAAAGCTATGCTAGATATGCCCCCCCCCCCCCCCCCCCGTTCACCTAAGGAAGTTCAGCAGTTAGGGGGGAGGTTAGTAGGTCTCGGGAGGTTCCTCTCTCAGGTTGGTGACAATAGTGCTTCTTTCTTTAAAACTCTTCGAGGAGCGTCCAAATTTGAGTGGACAGAAGAGTGTTCTCAGGCTTTTGAACAGTTAAAGAAGCAGCTGACTTCATCACTTTTGCTCCAGAGTCCCTAGTCAGGGGAGATGCTATTCTTATACTTAGGAGTTGGCCCTGAGGCGGTCAGCTCAGTTCTCCTTCGAGAAGAGAACGAGAAAGAGTTCCCGGTTTATTGTGTTAGCCATATTCTGAAAAATGCAGAGACACGATATCCGATTCTGGAAAAGTCGGCCTTAGCACTGGTTATGTCTGCTCACAGACTCCATCCGTACTTCCAGGCGCACTCAATTCAAGTTATTTCTGATCAACCTTTGAAAAGTGTGTTAGAGAAACCGGAGCATTCTGGCAGATTAGCCAAATGGGTAATAGAATTGAGTGAGTTTGAAATTTCTTATGTTCCCAGGACAGCTATCAAAGCTCAAGTTCTAGCAGACTTCTTAATTGACACAGTAGAGTCTAGTTCTGACCAAGCAGAAAGGTCTCCTTTGGCTTGGACCATCTATGTTGATGGTACCTCAAGTAGAAATTCTTCTGAAGCAGGAGTGGTTCTGATCAATCCAAATGATGTTAAACTTGAGCAGGCAATCAAGTTCTACTTTCTAGTAACAAATAACAAGGCCGAGTATGAAGCCTTGTTAGAAAGTTTGAGGCTTGCAAGAGAGCTTAGAATTGATCATGTTCATATCAAGACTGATTCTCTGGTGATGGTGTCACAAGTCCTTGGTAACTTTGAGACCATAGAGCCAATCTTGAAGAAATATCTTGCTCTTGTGAAAGTAGAAGTCGGCAAATTCAAAAGCTTTACCATTGAGCACATCCCTAGAACAGAAAATGAGGAGGCAGATGTTCTTGCCAAGTATGGACTTCCATCAGGTGGAACATCTTCTGAACACTTCCACCCGGCAGTGGATGAAGAAGAGTTGATGCAGGTTGATCAGCATCCCTCCTGGATGGATCCATTCGTTCTTTACCTGTCAACAGGGAACTTTCATCATACAATCAAAGATCAAAAAAAGTTCAAAATAAAAGCATCTCACTATTACTTGGTGAGAGGAGTCCTCTACATAAAAACCTTCCTGTCTGATATGGCAAGGTGTGTTTCAGAAGAAGAAACTCTGATTGTTTTGCAAGCAGTTCATTCTGGTGAGTGTGGAAGTCACTCAGGAGCAAGAACAGTAGAAAGACGGATCCTGCGGCAGGGATATTTCTGTCCTACCATGAAGAGAGACTCTGAGGCTTACGCCAGAAAATGTGTTCAGTGCCAGAAGTTTGCTCCACTTCAGCATCAAGCCGCTCAGTCACTCAGATCAATTGCAACTCCTTGGCCCTTTGAAGTTTGGGGGATGGATCTAATTGGTCCTTTTCCCATGGCAAGCGGATAACGACGCTTTATCATAGTGATGATTGATTACTTCAGCAAGTGGATTGAAGCAAAGGCATTGGTAAAGACAACCACTCAGGTCGTCAAGAGCTTCATTTGGTGACAGATTATCTGCCGGCATGGAATCCCAATGGCAATATATACCGACAACGGTCCACAGTTCAACAATGTAGAGATTATTGATTTTTGCAGGAAGATCAGAACAGAGCTGTGGTTTGCATCAGTCCATCTTCCCAAAAGCAACGACCAAGTTGAAGCAGCCAACAAGTAGATCCTCAACTTACTAAAGAAGAAAGTGCAGAATCTCAAAGGCAGTTGGGCTGATCAACTTCCATCGGTCCTCTGGTCCTTAAGAACGACACCTTCATCTACAACTGGTGAAACGCCATTCAAACTTTCTCATGGCTCAGAGGCCCTCATTCCAGTTGAGTTTGAAGTTCCTTCACCTAGAGTTCTGCTGGCGAGGCAAGGTTTTGAGGACAGGCTTGTGCTGAATAATGAAGAAATTAAATTCAGCTTGGAGCATAATGAGAAATCAGGGACAAAGTAGCAATAAGGCTGGAAGCCGTCAAGAGAAGGATGTCCTGATGCTTTAATAAGAACGTGAGGATCAAACACTTTCAAGTGGGAGATCTGGTTCTCAAAAAAGTTGATGCTGCTGCAAGAGCCAGTTCAATAGGGAAGCTTAATCTGAATTGGGTTGGCCCCTTCATTATTAAAGAAGTGTTAAAGAGCAGCCCTTACCGCTTGCAAACATATGAGGGACATGATATGCCACATACATGGAGCGGAGATGATCTCAAGCGGTTCTATTCCTGGACCTCCTCTTTTTATTTCCTTTCTATGTAATCTTTTCAAGAATCATTATGAGTAAAAGCTGCTTGTTAACATCTCTTCAAGTATTTGTATCTCTTGAATAGTAACAGTTAGCACATTGAGCAAGGAAGATTTCAAAATGGTTCAATCTTTGAACTATCTTTTCTCTCTTAAGCTACCTTGCGAAAAGCTTCTTATTGATCAAAGAATTCATACTAACACTTTTTCTAGTGTTTTCTCCTTGTCTACCGAACAACAATGACGGTTGTTTGATACCAAGAGACATCGCCGAGTTCAGCAAACCTCCCCTAGAACCATTGTCATTAGCATAACACCACAAAGACCACATGTTGCGAGGAGATTTCGCACTGTGTAGTGGGAGCTTGCAGGTTCTAGCGCGGAAGGGTACTGAATTTCGTATCCCGGCTAGTACCTGACCCCACCTCTGCATTATGGAGGGACAGGGTGGGTGCTAAGCTCTACCATGCCACTTTAGGCATATCGTTACAACTTTGATGATCGCGTGTGAAAAGCAATGCTATACGCACCTTCCCATGGGTCATCTTAGTTTGTGACCCTCGAACACTCCGTGGTACCTTCAAGCAGTGCTTGAAGGAGACCCACAACCTAGTTGATCTTGGAGAAGAGTAATGCCTCTCCGGCCGCACCTGCCAAAATGATCAACTCAGACTGTACTCCAGGCAAGAGGGCAGTGGACCGTTTCGTTGAGCATGCAAATCTTGAGGACCGGTGTGAAAAGCTATGTCGCACCTACCGCACCTGCCCACTTGGTCACAAGTATGCAGCTCATTCTTTACAGGGAATTAATTTAGTGCTGACTGTCTTTCAGTGTCCACTAAGTCCGCCAGTTTCCTTTGGTAGATCTTATAGCTTGTGGCCCGGTGTGAAAAGCTATGCCGCTCCGGCCGCACCTGCCCACTTGGTCACAAGCTATGGATCATTTCTCTATTTAGTGCGAACTGTCTTTCGGTGTCCGCTCAGTCCGTCGGTTTCCTTGGGTTGATCTTATAGCTTGTGACCCTGTGTGAAAAGCTATGCTGCTCCGGCCGCACCTGCCCACTTGGTCACGAGCTATATATCATTTCTATTCAAATGTATGCGAACTGTAAAATTTTAGCCTCCCAGTCTGCAAGATTGGTCCCAAGTTTGTCTTTTCAGCTCGCTGTTTGACAATACATATAAGTCTGCAATGCTTATTATCATTAAGCTTAAAGGGTCTTCGATTCTGGCTAAGAGAATTGCGGTCTGCTAATGAAACTCGTCAGAGTCCACCAATACTTTATATTATTTTCGCAAGTTGGAAGATGACATCAATTTTAATATTGTGGCGAGCTATATTCGATACGGTTTTCTAATTGGCAAGTTGAAAACTTGGCGCACAATATGCGGACTAACGAATGGAGTTTTCTCTTAAACATCAGATCGCATTTGAGAAAGGGAAAGAAGCGAAAAGCATTGCAGAAGAAACATACTGATACCAGAATATCCTTTTGTATTTCATAAATCAAGTTACAATTTTGTATGTTTGGCGGACTCCAAGATTAAGTCCTCCACATTCACAAAAATCTTAAAAACAAAAAATACATTATTCTGCTTCAGCAATCTTCTGTTTCTTCTCTGCAGGGAGTTCAGGGCTTAGACTTTCGACATCAATCTCTGGAGAATAGCCCTCCGAGCCACTTCCACTACTGCCATCTAAACCGGTGCTGGCCGAGGACTCGCTATGTGAGCTCTTGCCAGCAGAGGTAGATGCAGAGGCGTCAGACTGATCTCCGCCTTGCTGGCTCGAACCAGTGTCGTCAGCAATTATCTTGGCTTCTCAGCCTTCTCCGTCTTCTTCTTATTCTCCTTCTCCTTCTTCTTCTTCTTCTTCCCCATCAATGACGTCTTTTCCTTTAGCAGTCTGCTCCATCACTGCGACCTGCTCCTCCAACTCAGGGAAGTGCTGCAGAAAAGGGACACCGTAGACCCCTTCCTTTGCGAAGCCACCACGGATAAATCGCTCGATAACGATCTAAACATTTTCTTTCACAAAGGGGAGCATGGTGGCCTAGAAGTTGTCATTTTCCAAGTCATACGCGACCTGCAAAAAACAGAGGCATAAACGTCAGTTCACGGCGGACTTCAAGCGGAGACCGCTACAAATACAACTTACCGTCAGCTCTTCTTTCTGCTTAGCGACCATTTTCCCTAACTGCACGTTTCTTTCCTTGATCAACCTCTTTTCTTCCTGAAGTTGCTCATTTTGTCTGAGCAGGTCTCTGGCCAGGCAACAAAGAAAATGGTTTGTCACTACGCTGTTCGCGCTTGCCTGGGCGGCCAGCAGAGGGAGGTGGCTGGGGCAACCCTGTTCAGGTCGCTTAGGTTGCGCTTCCCGTAGAGCGCGGAGATCGCAACATGCGCATGACGGGTGATTTTCGGACTTCTCCATGAAGGTAGCTCAGTTAATAGGCGGATGTGCTTATTCTTGGTGTGCCAGTGGATCATCGGGTTACCCCTCAGATCCTTCTGACGGTTACCGAAGCCCTGCATCACGAAGCTTTCTGAAGAGGAGCACTCCGCCGCGGGATCCCCCTCTTCTTTCCTTTTTCTTGTGACTTCTTGTTTTCTTTCCCTCTATGTAGGGGTAAGTCCGCTTGGCGTTTGTGGAAGGTTTGCGGGCACAACCAAGGTCGCTGGAAGAAAAAGAATGTGTTAGCGCACAGATCACGGCGGATACAAGAGTGAGTCCACAGAAGCTTACTTTCTTCGCGATTTATGTCACCCAAGCTTGCCAGTAGCGGGATGTAGTGCTGTATGTCCAGCCTAGCTCCAGCAAGGAACTCGACAATGGCGAGCTCCACCACATCAAGCCGGACACTCTTGAAGGCTGAGTCTGCGCGCTCCTGCAAATAGGTTTGAACAAACCCGAGGTCGCCCTCGAAGATCAGAAACCTTAAGGTCCAGTTATGGATCTTGTTGGGCAGACCCATGACCTTCATTCCTCTACAGTAGAAATAAATCACTCCTTTATAAGGGAGGCCTCTAGACGGAGTTATTGAGCTAGCTGAGAATATCTTGCAGAAGATATTAAGGGAGAAAGTGATCTTCTCAGACCGCGGATAAGAAAGGAAGCTATAAATGGCAGCGATGGTGTTGGGCGCGAGATGGCCTGGCACCATCTCGTAGTATTCAAATATCTCTACCATCTCCCATATCACTGGGAATCTGAACCCTCTATCGAAATGGTCGACAGGTATAGCGATTTGAGTCGCTGTTGAGAAGTTCAGTCTTTCTTCATGCACTGGAAGGCGGACAAGCAGAGTCGAGTCCGCCATATGTCTCTCGACGAAGGCCTCAATGTCGACCTCCATCAAAGTGCATTTCCTGTGATCGGCAGCATGGAAAGCAACCACGGCATCAGTCCTGGCGGACACCATATTCTCAGGCCGCAGGGTATTCTGCTTCAACTACTTTCCTGCATAGAAGAAGCAACAGCGCTATATTTATAGTAGTGGGGGCCTGACAGCTTTTTGGCTAGGCCGCACAACTCGATTATCGAGTCCGCAAAGTTCGCACCGCATTCAACTTTTCATGCAGCAAAAGTAAAGACAGCGCGGACACAAACTCGAGTACGCGCTTTTTACTATTTCCTGTCTCCAGAGTACCTGCCAAGCAAAATTCAAAGAACAAAATGAAGCGGACAAAGTTTCCGTACGCCCAGCTCGTAACATTTCCCACCAGATTAATTCACAAGAATAATTCATAAAAGCGGACGTAGCTTTAGTCCGCACAGTTCATCGCAGATCACAGCACAGGAGAAACAAGTACAATTTAACTTCAGAATACGTGGATATAACATTTAGTCCGCATAAAGCACAACATTGTTCACCTAGTGTCAGCTAGTGTCAGCTATGTGCACCTATGGGGGGGGGGAATAGGTGACGAGTAGCGCTTTTGCGGAATTTACGAACGTACCTGCACAATAAAAATAGAAAGCACAGCACACAGAATACACAGGCAAATTATAGTGGTTCCCCGACTTGGGTACATCCACTTTCCCCCTTCGACCTATCTCCCCAACAAGGGACGACTCGGTCACTTCTCCAACGGGATTGAAATCCAATCCCTGCACTACCGGAAGGAACCCTTCCACACGTGAGAGTCAACACTCCCACAAAACGGGTTGCACTCAACCCTTACAACACGGAACAAAAGTTCCTTTACAACAAAAGAAAATATAGAATGTACGCGAGATACAAACTTCTTTTGGAGACTACGGTGTTCCTCTTCGTTCGCCGACGTGTTCTTGAAGTCGATGAAGAGTCTACAACCTCGGTCTCTCTTGGAGAGGATCTCCCCGGAACTGGCGGCGGCACACGAGCGGCGGCTAGCTTCGGGATCGGCGGCTACGATGATGAGCGGCTGCTGAACTCGGAGATCCAAACTTCGTAGCGAAGCAAACTTGGTCTACCAACGGTCACTCTAGGATCGGTCGTCTCGATCGATTCGGACGGGGGAGTTTTTCCCGGTCAACAAATCGAGAGACAATAGATCTCTGGATAGACACGTGAGACACAAGCTTTGCTAAGCTTCTGTCGCCGGAGATCGGGAAGAAGAGCGATCAGCGGCGGCGATGGACTTGCGCGAGCGACGACGAAGGCGGCGGAGAGATTTCGCGATATTAGGGTTTCCGCTTGCTCAGCTTCTTTCTGTGTAGGTATTCCGTTCAAAATACCCGAGTATAAATACTGTAGCTACCTCCAATAAGTCCGTTTGTGGGACCAGCAAAAGAAATCCCCAAATCCCGGTCTAGAAATTTAACAGCGGCAGAATCCGGTTCAGGAAGTTCCAGAAAAACGCCAAGTCAAAATAGGTGAGAATCGAAAGTGATTCTCGCCGAGTCGCCGAGAATCAAAGGTGATTCTCGACGATTCGGCTAGAATCAAAGATGATTCTCGTCGAATTTGCCTTGGTTGCACGCACTGCTTTAAGCCAGGTTGAGACGGCGAGAATCAACCAGTGATTCTCGTCGATTCAACGAGAATCACTAGTGATTCTCGCCGAATCGGCGAGAATCACTAAGTGATTCTCGTCGATTCTTACTTGGAAACAGAGGTGCTTGCTTAGAAGTTGCTGGAACGTGATCGGCGAGAATCAACCGCTGATTCTCGACGAATCGGCGAGAATCCCAAGTGATTCTCGCCGAATCGGCGAGAATCACTTGGTGATTCTCGTCGATTCTAACTTAGACAACTTTTCGTCTTTCCACCTATGAGATGCTCCTTGACCCATCCTTGCTCCTTGTCTGCTCCTGCATATTTACGGCCCTGTGCTTGAAAATAAGTGCACTCCAATAGAGAGAGTACACGTAGGCCAACACAATGATCTGCTCAACGAGGGATTACGTCGTGCAGACCCGTGTATATTGACCTACTGCACCCTGACATTGGTGTGCACTTAGCGTGGAAAAACTGCAAGCACAACTAGAAGGATTTTATCAAATACATATTCTATTGACCTTAGCTTGTCCAGGGGCTTCTTCAAATCAGGTACATTGTGGATACAATACCCAACAATCTCCCCCTATTTGAAGAAGCCTAAACCCTACAAGCTAAGGTGAATAGAGCAAAGGAGAATGAAAACCATAAACTGAAAAGAGAGTTGAGTGAGTTATCCATTACCAATACCAATTTCTTGGGAGCAAGCTTGGAGCCACTTTAGCCTTAGCCGAGAGGGTAATCTCCCCCTTTTCGGCTTCTACAAATCGGGGTCTGTAGCGTTTTACCCTTTGCTCCCCCTCAGTTCTTGCACGGGCCTGGAGCCTCTGTAGTCTTCATTCGTCATAATTGAGCATCCCCAATTCAGTCTTGAAAAGATTGAACTTGGCCTCGTCTAGGGGCTTTGTGAATATATCAGCAATCTGCTTGTCCGTGGGGACATAACAGAGAGAGATATCCTTGTTCTCCACGTGCTCCCGAATGAAGTGGTAGCGTACTTCAATATGCTTCGTTCTGCTGTGCGACACCGGATTGTTGGCAATGGCAATTGCACTGGAGGAGTCGCAGTACATGGGTACTTCCTTGAACTGAAGGTCGTAGTCGGCTAACTGGTTTCTGATCCATAGAAGTTGTGCGCAACAGCTTCCTGCCGAGATATACTCTGACTCTGCTGTGGAGGTTGCAACACAATTCTGTTTCTTGCTGTTCCATGAGATAAGCCTCCTGCCGAGGAATTGACACGTCCCGGAGGTGCTTTTCCTGTCATCCCTGCTCCCTGCAAAATCAGCATCTGAAAAGCCTATTAGCTCGACATCATTGTTTCTCGGGTACCACAAGCCAAGATTAGGAGTACCTTTAAGGTATCTCAGAATTCGCTTTGCAGCGACATAGTGAGATTCCTTAGTGTTCACCTGATATCGGGCACAGACACATGTGGAGAACATAATATCCGGTCGACTGGCAGTAAGGTAGAGCAGGGATCCAATGATGCTTCTGTATTTGGTTTCATCGAAAGGTTTACCTTTCTCATCCTTATCCAGAGACATGGTGGATCCCATTGGAGTCCTCATAGAGGTTGCACTCTCCATACCGAATTTCTTAAGGAGTTCATTTGTGAACTTCGTCTGAGAGATGAAGATTCCATCCTCAGACTGTTTCACTTGAAGTCCTAAGAAATACTTGAGCTCTCCCATACTGCTCATTTCAAACTTTCCTTGCATAAGTTTAGAAAACTTTTTGCAAAGATTGTTGTCCGTTGAGCCGAATATTATGTCATCGACATAGATTTGCACCAGCAAAATCTTGCCTTTGACTTCCCTGAGAAACAATGTTTTATCTATTTTACCTCTGGAGAACTTGTTCTCAAGAAGAAAACTAGATAAAGTCTCATATCAAGCTCGTGGAGCTTGTTTCAACCCATATAAGGCCTTATTAAGAAAATAAACGTGATTAGGATAAGTAGGATCGACAAAACCTGGGGGTTGAGCGACGTATACTTCCTCTTTCAGGTCTCCGTTCAGGAATGCCGATTTCACATCCATTTGATAGACTGTGAATCCTTTGTGCGAAGCATACGCCAGGAACAACCTGATTGCCTCGAGCCTTGCTACTGGTGCGAAGGTCTGGTCGAAGTCAATCCCTTCCTCCTGTCTGTAACCTTGAGCCACCAGCCTGGCCTTGTTCTTTACGATGACACCATGTTCATCCAGCTTGTTTCTGAAGATCCACTTCGTGCCAATCACATTCTGCTTGTATGGTCTGGGAACCAGCGTCCAAACCTTGCAACGTTCGAATTGATGTAGTTCCTCTTGCATGGCCAGAATCCATGCCGCATCCTTGTTCGCCTCGTCGAACTTCTTTGGCTCAACCTGTGACAGGAAGCTAAGATGCAATACTTCGTTAACTGTACCTCTTCGAGTTCTGACACCAGCACGAGGATCACTGATGATCTGATCTCTAGGATGATCTCTCACGTGCCGGAGCTCTAGAAGTCTGGCGTCTGGAGCTTCAACTACTTCTTGGGCTTCTCTTTCTTCTAAGAGATTTGTCCCATCTTGATCTTCAACATTTTCAGATGACGTGGAGGTGGAAACTTTGACGTACTTGGGAGCGTCATCTTTAGCGGTCTCATCCAGACTCAGCTGTTCAAGTCTAGCACCTGCATCTTCAAGAATACTACTGGAAGAATTGCTGTTAAGCAAACTTCCTTCATCAAATACAACATTTATTGATTCTTCTACCACTAGGGTTTTCTTATTGAAGACCCTATATGCCCGACTATGGGAACTATAGCCCATGAATATGCCTTCGAAGCATTTTTCACCGAATTTAGTACGCGGGTACTTCCCATTATTCAGTACATAGCATCTGCAACCAAAAATCCTCAAGTAGGACATGGTTGGTTTCCTGCCTTTCAGTAGCTCGTAGGGCGTCTTACGATGATGTTTGTTGATCAATGCTCGGTTTTGTACATGACATGCCGTATTGACACCCTCTGCCCAAAAGTATTCCGGGAGAGAAGCATCTTTCAACATTGTCGTGCAGGCTTCAATGAGAGTTCTATTTCTCCTCTCCGCAACTCCATTTTGCTGAGGAGTGCGCGGGGAGGAAAACTCATGAAAGATACCTTGTTCTTCACAAAATTCTGTCATTGCACCAGATTCGAATTCTGTTCCATGGTCACTTCTGATTTTGACCACGGAGCAGTTAAATTCGTTCTGAACCTGCTTGACAAAATTAGTGAAGATGTCAAACGTGTCTGACTTTCGTTTCAAAAAGAACACCCATGTAAACCGAGAATGATCATCAACTATCACTAGCGTATAGGACTTGCCTCCCAAGCTATGAACTTGCATTGGACCAAACAAGTCCATATGCAAAAGGTAAAGACATCGGGAAGAGTCTTTGTCAGCGATGCTCTTAAAGGTAGCCCGAGTCTGTTTGCCCATCTGGCATGCAGGACATGGGCTATCTTTGATGCACTTGATACTGGGAGCATCCCTTACCAAGTCCTTAGAAAATAGCATACTAATTGTCTTGAAATTAATATGTGCCAATCTCTTGTGCCATTGTTCACAAAGAGATGCACTGCCTGTTGCCACAAGGCATACGGGGGTAGATGAATCTAAACTGAGAAAATCTAAACAAAAGATATTTCTGCTCCTAATGCCTGATAATACCGTTTCAGAAGAGGTACATGAAATTATCAGACATTTATCCTTGCAGAACTTAACGTCATAACCTTTATCACATAACTGACTTACACTGATCAGGTTATGGTTTAACCCTTCAACATAAGCCACGTCGGTGATAGAGATTATACCGTTGGAAATCATACCATAACCTCTGGTGACTCCTCGATCTGACCCTCCAAAGATGACTTTGGGTCCATTCTCGACTGGAGTGTAATCACGCAGCAGGCTTCTTGTCCCGGTCATATGCCGGGAGCATCCACTGTCCAAATACCAGATCGGCGTTTTGGTGGCCTTTGGACATTCCTGCAAAACAAAATTAATTTGCCTTAGGAACCCAATCGAACTTGGGTCCTAGATTCCTGGTTAGCACACTCCCCCTCGGTTGGTTAACCCTACGAGTGGTCGGTCTCGCATTGCTAACATGGGGAGTCTCGTAGTTCCTTGGATTAAACCAACAATCCACGGCAAAGTGACCGACTTTGCCACAGCACCAACAGTCAAATCTGTTGTACCTCTTCCTAGGCTCCTGCCTGACCCTGGGAACGGTGGGTACTGCTGTGGCCTTAGATCTGGAGGTGGAGGCCTCGTGGTGACAACAGTCGCATGACTTTGTCACCTTCTGTATAACAGGCTTGGCTTTTGGTGTCTGCTTTCCATTATGGCCGCTAGAGAACGGACCATAATTTCCTATGTGGATTTCCTCATAAGGTGCCTTGAAGGCACTCTCACCGAAGTTCCGGGGAAAGTTCCAACCGTCATACCGGCTCTTTGGCTTTGCAACCGAGGGCCGAAAATGATGCCCAAATGTTGACTCAAAGTCGTGTTGGTTGCAAGGAAAGCCAGGCTTTCTGAACGCAACAGGACTAAGAGGAGCCTTACCCTTTTTATCAGCAGAGGCCTTCTTGGCGGCCTTATTCTTCCTCTGGTTCTTGTTTCTCCTAGATGAAGAACCAGATACCCCTAGATGCCCCAAGCCAGCTCCTTTGGCCTGAGCAGAGAAGGTATCAACGACTGGAAGAACTATTTTTGGCATGGAGAAGCTCTTGACGATCTTCCTTTCTGCCGCAAGTAGTTCTTCCAACTTGTCGACTTCCTCCTGCTTTAGATCAAGGAGCTTCAAAGACTCTGAATGCTTGGAAGTCAGGTCAAGGTGTTCCTGTCGGAGAGAAATCAAGCTAGTGACCTCTTCCCGTAGGGATACACACTCACCCTTAAGGAATTTTACTTCCTTCTTCTCAGCCTTCAGTCTCTTTCTGCACTCATCGAAGGTGTTGAGCAGAAGCTCATACTTCTCGAGGAGCTCAGCTTCACGGGCTGAAGGGCCATCCTCAGGTTCATCATCCTGAGACTCAGGATCCGAGTCGGAGTCGGAGAGAGGGGTGTGAGTTTTTACCTTCCCAGTAAATGGGGGACATTCTCCTTCTGAGTCAGAGCGACCCACCAGCCCGAAGTAGGCTTCCTCATCATCACTGGAGTCTGAGGAATCAGACTCACTTAGTGTCTTTGGCCTTCTTGCGATGTAGCTCCGCTCCTTCTTCTTATCTCTGGAGGATTTGAGCTCCTCTCCTTTCCCTTTTTCTCTTTTGCTTTGATGGCAGTCGGCCACGACGTGCCCTGACTTATTGCATCCAAAGCAAATAATATCAGAAGAACGGTGTTTGTTAGGTTTAGATGCATACCTGTCAGAAGAATAATTTTTCTTCTGATGCCTGGAGGAGGAGCTGTCTTTCTTTCTTTGATTCCTCATCTTGAGGAACTTCTTGAACTCTCGGGTGATGAGGGAGAAATCCTCCTCCGACAGCTCTGAGCCTGAGGAGCATGGTTCAGAGTCCTCCTCCTCTTCCTTACTCCTTGCACGGTATGACATCGCACCCTTGCCCTTTCTGGAGTAACTGGCTTTTAGGGCCACAGTCTTTTCTTTTGCAGCAGCCTTCTCTGCTTCTTCCTCTGCCTTCCTGGTGTTCAGCTGAAGTTCATAGGACATCAGCTTTCCAAACAGGATTTGTGGATCAGTTTCTGCTAGTCTGCCAAATTCTCTGATGGCGCAGATCTTTGTGTCCCATTCCTTAGTAAGGGACCTAAGGAATTTGTCATTGAGTTCACCATTGGTGAACACTCTTCCGTAGCCCTTGAGGGCGTTGACAATCTTCAGGAAGTTCTCGTATGTGACTCCGATTTCTTCCTTAGGCGCTTGCCTGAAGGCCTCATATTTTTGGTTCAGGAGGGATCTCCGATCATCCCTCACTTCATCCGTGCCCTCCATTAGGATGATCAGGCACTGCCAGATCTCCTGAGCAGTCCTGCAGTTGCTGAAATTTTGCATCATGGAATCATCAACTGCGCTCACCAGAATGTTTCTTGCCTTCTTGTCCAGTCCTACGAGCACCATCTCATCTTTGTCCATTTCAGAAAGTGTCTTCGGCACCTTCTTGGTGGGATCGATGGTGGAGGCCTTGGTGGGGACATAAGGTCCCTCCTCCACGATCATGAAGAGTCGAGTATCGACTGCTTCCATGTAAAACCTGATTCTTTCCTTCCAGATCGGAAATTTTAGCCTGGTGCATACTGGGATCTTGCCGGAGAACTTGAGCCCGTCCATAGTAGATATTTGTCTTCTTCTTGACACTAGGGGCAGGATTCAACTCAAGGTGTTGACCTTTTTGATGAGCAACCTGGCTCTGATACCACTTGAAAGTCCACCTAGTGTCAGCTATGTGCACCTATGGGGGGGGGGGAATAGGTGACGAGTAGCGCTTTTGCGGAATTTACGAATGTACCTGCACAATAAAAATAGAAAGCACAGCACACAGAATACACAGGCAAATTATAGTGGTTCCCCGACTTGGGTACATCCACTTTCCCCCTTCGACCTATCTCCCCAACAAGGGACGACTCGGTCACTTCTCCAACGGGATTGAAATCCAATCCCTGCACTACCGGAAGGAACCCTTCCACACGTGAGAGTCAACACTCCCACAAAACGGGTTGCACTCAACCCTTACAACACGGAACAAAAGTTCCTTTACAACAAAAGAAAATATAGAATGTACGCGAGATACAAACTTCTTTTGGAGACTACGGTGTTCCTCTTCGTTCGACGACGTGTTCTTGAAGTCGATGAAGAGTCTACAACCTCGGTCTCTCTTGGAGAGGATCTCCCCGGAACCGGCGGCGGCACACGAGCGGCGGCTAGCTTTGGGATCGGCGGCTACGATGATGAGCGGCTGCTGAACTCGGAGATCCAAACTTCGTAGCGAAGCAAACTTGGTCTACCAACGGTCACTCTAGGATCGGTCGTCTCGATCGATTCGGACGGGGGAGTTTTTCCCGGTCAACAAATCGAGAGACAAGAGATCTCTGGATAGACATGTGAGACACAAGCCTTGCTAAGCTTCTGTCGCCGGAGATCGGGAAGAAGAGCGATCAGCGGCGGCGACGGACTTGCGCGAGCGACGACGAAGGCGGCGGAGAGATTTCGCGATATTAGGGTTTCCGCTTGCTCGGCTTCTTTCTGTGTAGGTATTCCGTTCAAAATACCCGAGTATAAATACTGTAGCTACCTCCAATAAGACCGTTTGTGGGACCCACAAAAGAAATCCCCAAATCCCGGTCCAGAAATTTAACAGCGGCAGAATCCGGTTCAGGAAGTTCCAGAAAAATGTCAAGTCAAAATCGGTGAGAATCGAAAGTGATTCTCGCCGAGTCGCCGAGAATCAAAGGTGATTCTCGACGATTCGGCGAGAATCAAAGATGATTCTCGTCAAATTTGCCTTTGTTGCACGCACTGCTTTAAGCCAGGTCGAGACGGCGAGAATCAACCAGTGATTCTCGTCGATTCGACGAGAATCACTAGTGATTCTCGTCGATTCTTACTTGGAAACAGAGGTGCTTGCTTAGAAGTTGCTGGAACGTGATCGGCGAGAATCAACCGCTGATTCTCGACGAATCGGCGAGAATCCCAAGTGATTCTCGCCGAATCGGCGAGAATCACTTGGTGATTCTCGTCGATTCTAACTTAGACAACTTTTCGTCTTTCCACCTATGAGATGCTCCTTGACCCATCCTTGCTCCTTGTCTGCTCCTGCATATTTACAGCCCTGTGCTTGAAAATAAGTGCACTCCAATAGAGAGAGTACACGTAGGCCAACACACTGATCTGCTCAACGAGGGATTACGTCGTGCAGACCCGTGTATATTGACCTACTGCACCCTGACATTGGTGTGCACTTAGCGTGGAAAAACTGCAAGCACAACTAGAAGGATTTTATCAAATACATAGTCTATTGACCTTAGCTTGTCCAGGGGCTTCTTCAAATCAGGTACATTGTGGATACAATACCCAACAGTCCGCATAAAGCACAACATTGTTCATTACAAGTCACAGCACAAGGAATTGTTCAAATATAATACATCACATAATTCGTCTTAATAGCGGACTCAGCAGTCACTATTTTCAGATCGCGCAGGACGCTTCGTACTGTCCCTGCACAAGTGCGCTGCCTAGTCACTTATCTGAAGAACTTCGCTATACAAGTGACAAATGTGATGATGGATGGAGTTAATAGTCCGATGCATGTGCATGGCCTCCTGGTCTACCCGGATCAGGGAGATCATCAGCTCCGTTGCCGGCCTCAGCTCCTTGTCCGCGGCGTGCTGGCTAACCTCTGCTGGTGCTGCTGCCTCTGGAGCGACGCAATCTGGCAATTGCGATCTCTGCTCTGCGACCTCAGCATCCCGCTTGCCTTTCTCTTCCCGAGTCATCTCCAAGTACTTTCCTTTGTAGAAGAGGACATCATCAGCAAGTCGTTTCTTCTCCCTATCAGACCTCTCCAGCAACCTTGAGATGATGACGACCTGGTCCTTTAAGGACTTCTCGCGCTCTGCCGCAGCGTTCTCGCGCTCATCCGCCCTCCTTAACTCCGTTCTGATTTTTGAATTTCAGCTTGAAACTTCTTTTCTAACTATGCGATGTTATCCATGCGGGGTTGCTCGCCTTTTGCGGACCATCATGCGAGGGCAAATCAGCTACGGTATTCAGCGTGGTCACAATCTCCCCACTCTCGATAGAGCCCGTTGGCGATTTCCTGCTTGCAACAAAGAAGGTCAAGTTCATATTCAAATACAGTCCACAGCGGACTCAAAGTATGGAGATAAATGATCACTTTTGGCAAAAGCAATGGTGAGTTGACGCCCATCGAAGATAGGCCGCCTTGCCCGCTCCGGATTAAAGGCGTTTAACCGTTTCTTCCATTCGCGGTGGACTTTGATTCTCTTTTCTGCTGTAGAGCTTGTTGAAACAACAATATCATCGATCTCGGTGATGATCTTGATTGGCCTCGACTTGCGCTGCGGAGACCTGTAAAGCCATTGATGCTTAAAGTATTTAGGCGCTAGTTGGAGTTTACCTGTCTGCAGTAGCTTGTAGGTCTTTAGCTTCCTAGTCCACCGTGGCCTGCTTCGAGGCCGCCTCAACCGTAGCCATGCGGGCTGCGATCTGCTCCTTTTGCTCTGCGATCCTCTTCCTCAGTTCTTCCTTCTCTTCTCCCTCAGTAGTGGATGGAGGGGGGTGCTCGCCGATCGTTTCTCCCAAAATCTCTACCTCAGGGTGCAGCACATCCAGCAAGGATTTGTTAATGAGATCAAGTTGATAGACGTCTATGGAATCCAATATTTCGTCAGTTGATAAACTGAACGTCGAGAGGGAGTTATTCCATTGGATTTGGGCCTCCGGGGTCACGAGGTCGCTCTCACAAACCTCTTTTTCCCGTGGCCTGTGCTGTAAGATTGTAACCCCAGTCTGCATGGAGATATTCCTCTCCATCCTAACCCGTAGTTTCTTCTCTACCCGCTCGGCCACACTGGACTTGTCTCTCTTCATCTTGTTCTTAGAATGGGCCTTTTTTTCAGTGGAGTCCACAGCAGCCTTCCTTAAGTTTGGCTGGCTCTCGCGGACTGTCTCAAGGTTTGCAGCAACCAATGCCTTTGAAGGCACGTCTTTCTCAACTTCCTCTCACGCAGACCGCTTATCTTCATCAAGTTTAACGATGGGCTGTTGGGCATTCAGGGATGATACTTCGGTTTCATTATTCGCACAAACCGTGTCCGCCAAGTTCGCAGTTTCCTGAGTGTGGACAGTGTCTGACGGATTAAATGTCTTATCCGCACTTTTTGATGGCTGTTCAGTGTGAGATGCGGTGGCATCCCCCTTCTTGCGCACAGGCACACCAGCATGGAGGACTGCTTCCTCAGCAAGCTTATTACTATGAGAGCTCTCTCTAGTAGAGCGGAAAGGCTCCCCTCTCGTCACTCTCTTTATCACTTTCTTAGTTTTCATTGGCGTTATTGGTCTTTCACTCTTTGCAGTAAGGCTAGTGAAGAAAGCGCCGAGTCTCGCCATGACGGACTGCAAAGTTGTGACCGCAAGAGGTGAATAACGCCCCATGTCGTTGGAACTTTTGACAGTTTCGGGCCCTCCAGCGATATTTATAGTGCCGGTAGCATTAATGTGGCTTGCGGACTCGGCGGTTAAGCAAACATTTTCAAAGTTTTCACAAACTTAAAAATGTGCGGGGAATATGTTAACCCCTCAGTCTGCAACACATATAATTTCAAGCACCCACCTCCTTGGCCGATAACTACCTTTGGCAGTCCGCCCAGCTCGGCGAAGCCCCGGCATAGATCCCAGGCTCATCAGAGGCGGACTCGGTATCGCAGTCCGCCGAGCTCGGCAGAGCAGCAGCATTCAGTAGTCCTCAGGATTGATCCCCTTTACCTGCGGACTCAAAGGGCAGTCCGCCGAGGTCGCAGCCCTCCGACAGGATCGCCTTGCAGCAGCGGATGGTATCTTCAGCCCGCAAGCCCAGTCCGCTCCCTTTGTGCAGACTGGCGTGTTCATTCTTTTCTACTTCCCGTCACCGCTGCCCAGTTCTCCAGCACCCCGGGCAGCCAGTTATTTTAGCCCGGCCCGTTTGGGCAGGCCCCCGTCCTATAAATAGCGGGGAAGTGGTGCACCCAAGGCACACTGACTCGTGCCCAGGAGCCTACTTGTTAAAGGCTGCAGACTCGAATCTCAGGATTTGCGGACTCCAGCTTGCTCAGCTCTTGCCCTTTTCCTTTGCTCCACTTGTAATCAACTTTGTAACCATCCTTCTTCAATCAAAGGAAAGCCTGTCGCTAGAGAGGCATTCTAGCCACAACAGGCGAAGTCTGTTATTGCCGTGGCTCACGGCCCTGCTGTTCTTTTTGCTCTCGGCTGCTTAGTAGATTGCTACTCGCAGTTTCTCTTTCCCCTTCTATTTCCCTGTGCACGAACCGTTAGTTGGTGGTGCTCGACTCAATTTTCCGTTTTCGTGCATGAACACAACCCTAGCAATAAATCATCCCAGAGAGCAAGTAATCTGAATCAAGCATAAAGGAGATATCAACAACTAGCAAGTGTTAAAAAAAAAATCCTGTGGGCGTCAACAACCTGACATGAACCCACAGTACAACGTATGTCTGAACTAGGAAAGAAAATTAAAACAACAAACTACGTCGCTACGGTGAGGTGATAAAGCCACAGCCAAAACTCCTGCTCAAAGAGTCCAAAAAAACAAGCTCCACTTCCTGCTACTGCTCTGAACCTGAGGCATTCCAAAAAAATATAACACCTCAGCAAGAAGATACAAATGGTGGCAGAAAAATAAGCTAAAATAAACAAAGGTAAAATGGGGTACCAACACAAGACCAATGGTACAGAAGTAAAGTATCGAACAGGAAAAGAACACGTACGTGAATCGTCACCTACATCAACAAATACACCAGATGTAATAGGCTATAAGGTGAAAAATATAAGTAAATCATAATGAATTGCATAACATTTATTAGACGCCTGTGGTCAGCTCTACCCAAAAACACGGGCGAGGTGGTCACTCAACTGGACATACCCCTCATGAATATATTATCTGTCTAACTACGGGGAAGTCTCATACCCTCCATCCTACACCGCAGATGCATAAAAACCTGGTAGACTTCCACAAGGTACAATAAAGGAACCAAACATTACGGAGGTGGTTTTTTCCACTAACTCCCGCAATAAAGAAACCCAAAGAAACCACAACACATATATCTCGAGACTTATCACATCGGATTCGACTCAACACTCTAGATTAAAGACACGGTTGATCAACCTCTAGGAGCGATATACAATCCTAGATAAACTCAAATGCGTTCTTCAACAACGGTAAATAAGGCGATTAAAGCCAATACTAAAAACATTTCATCAAACCTCTATGAAGATACAAGATTCAGTTAACAAGACAAGATTTAGAAATTTTCAAGTGATCGAAAGATTAGACATAGCTATAACTTGGAAAGACATAAAAAAAATAAAAAAAAGCAAGAAGATAAATGAACAAGACTCATTCGTTACCATCAACTCGGACAAGGAGAAAAGAGGGTAAACCACCACTTGCCTTGGTTTTACCAGAAAAGTTCTCTGAATCACTCCACGTCGTAGATCGGGGAAAAAGAATGTGGGAGGAGTTGAAATCTGAACAAGAACTGCCGAAAAAGAGGTTAGGGCCGAAAAAAACTCTAACGAGAAATCTCACGAAACTGGGAAGATATTACCACGATGGTGTAGCTCTCGGCGAGAGGTTTCCAGATCTATGTCCGGATGAAGATTTCGAACACCGGAGCACCGTCGGCGGCCACCGGAAGGTTCACGAAATATTTTCTCTCTCACGCTCACGCCACTCTGGTTCAGGAGGAAAACATATCAGAGAAGATGAAGATAAGACTTTTCTTTTCTTTCTAATAACCTAAGTATAAGAGTTTATATATATATGGGAGATATACTGTGCGGGCAATCCTATGGTACGGGCGTACGGGCAAGGGAATTTGGGGTCAAGATGGTCTCAAAACAAAACGTGATCAACATGAAAGTTGTAGATCTCGGCGAGACGAACAACTTTTATGTTGATCACTTATTGATTTGGAGCAGTCATGGAAATCGATTTGTGCCCCGAAATCGGGGGCGGCGGAACTGCTACAGTAAACAGTTCTGCCGCCCCCGATTTCGCGGCCCAAATCGAGATCCAAGACGGCTCCAAATCAAACAGTGGTCAACATGAAAGTTGTTCGTCTCGCCGAGCTATACAACTTTTATGTTGATCACTTTTCGTTTTGAGACATCTTGACCACCAAATTCCGTTGCCTGTACGGTCCGCACCTTAGGCTAGCCCGTATATTATATATATTCATATATATATAGGGGGCATATACTGTGCGGGCAAGTATAAAGTGCAGGCGTACGGGTAAGTAATTTTGGGGGTCACGATTGTCTCAAAATAAAATGTGATCAACATAAAAATTGTAGATCTCGGCGAGATGAACAACTTTAATGCTGACCATGTTTTGATTTGAAGCCGTCTTGAACCTCGATTTGGGCCCCGAATTCTGGGGCGGCGTAACGGTTTACTGTAGCATTTGCGCCGCCCCAGATTTCGGGGCCCAAATCGAGGTCCAAGATGGCTCCAAATCAAAAGGTGGTCAGCATGAAAGTTGTTCATCTTACCGAGATCTACAACTTTAATGTTGATCACTTTTCATTTTGAGAAATGCTTGACCCCCAAAATCCCTTGTCCGTACAGCCCGCACCCTATAGTTGCCCGTATATAATATATATCCATATATATATATATGTGTGTGTGTGTGTGTGTGTGTATTCATAAAATATTCTTGTCTAAACCAGAAGGAAAACGGACCTAATGTGAGCAGTTTTGCTGGAACTGAAAATAGAGGTCTAGGAAGACTTCAAATCAAAAAGTACCCAACACCAAAGTTGCAGATCTCGTCGAGACGAACAAATTTTTTGTAACTATTTTTTCGTATGACACTGTTTTGACAATGAAAATGGCGCCCGAACTTAAACTGGAATGGAAATCTCGAGAAGAATAGGTTTACTCGAGATGGATACTAAGGATACTAGAGATACACATACCTATCTCGAGACATAACATACAACACTCGAGAGAATCAATAGAACTCGAGATAATAGGTATAGAACTCGAGATAAATCACTAGAACTCGAGATAATCAATAGTGTTGATGTACGGAAATGGAAAGGGGGTCGAGCACCACCAGCTAACAGTTCGAGCACGGGGGAATAGAAGACGAAAGAGAGACTGCAAGTAGTAATCTACTAAGCAGACGAGAGCAAGAAGAACAGCAGGGTCGTGAGCCACAGCAACAACAGACTTCGCTCGTCGCAGCCTGAATGCCTCTCTAGCGACGGGCTTTTCTTTGACTGAAGAAGGGTTTGATTACAAGTGAAGGAAAAGTGGAAGAGGCAAGACCTGAGCAAGCTGGAGTCCACAAAGCTTGGGATTCGAGTCCGCAGACTTTAACAAGTAGGCTCCTGGGCATGAGTCAGCGTGCTTTTAGGTGCACCACCTCCCGCCTATTTATAGGATGGGTGCCTCCCCAAACAGGCAAGGCTAAAATAACCGGCTGCCCAGGGTACAGGAGAACCGGGCAACGGTGACGGGAAGCAAAAATAAAAAAACATGCCAGTCCGCGAAAAAGGGGCGGACTGTGCTCGCAGGCTGGAGCTTCCATCTACTACTGCAAGGCGTGATCCTGCTGTAGGACGGCGGCTTAGTCAGACTGGACAGTGTTTTCACCAAAGCGGAAATAATCCAGGAGTTCCAAAGGCACGACGAACTGGGCGGACTGAGCCTTGAGTCCGTCTCTGGGGGATCAGCCTTGGGACGGTTGAATGCTGCTGCTCTACCGAGCGTGGCGGACTGCCAAACCGAGTCCTCCTATGACAAGCCAGGGACCTTGGAACTATGCCGAGGCATCGCCGGGCAAGGCGGACTGCCATATTGAGTCCGTGGATAATGAAAAAGGTGACCTTGGAATCTTGTAGGTGTTGCGGACTGAGGGGTTAACATAATCCCCGCACATTTTTAAGTTTCCAGAAAAATTCGAGAATGTTTGCTTAACCGCCGAGTCCGCGAGCCTCATTAATGCTGTCAGCGCTATAAATATTGCTGGAGGGCCTGGAACTGTTAAAAATTCTGATCGAGACGGGGCGTTATTCACCGCTTGCGGTCTCAACTTTGCAGTCCGACATGGCGAGGCTCGGCGCTTTATTCACTAGTCGTACTGCAAAAAGTGAGAAGACAATAACGCCAATGAAAACTAAGAAAGTAATAAAGAGAGTGATGAGAGGGGAGTCTGTCCGCTCTACTGGAGAGACTTCTCATAGCCAGAAACCTGCTGAGAAAGCAGTCCGCCAAGCTAATATGACTGTGCGCGAGAAGGAGGATGCTGTCGTCTCTCACGCTGAACAGCTGTTAAGAAGTGAGAAGACATTAAATTTGTCAGACACTACCACCCACTCAGAAAACCGCGAACTCGGCGGACACGGTTTCGAAAATAATGAAACTGAAGTGTCATGCCCCAATGCCTAGCAGCCCATTGTTAACCTTGATGAAGATAGGCGTTCTGCGGGAGAAGAAATGGAGAAAGATGTGCCTTCAAAGGCATTGGTTGTTCAAACCTTGAGACAGTCCGCGAGAGCCAGCTAGATTTAGGGAAGGATGCCGCGGACTCTGCTGAGAAAAAGGGCCCTTCTGGAAAGAAGAGGAAGATGGACAAGTCCCCTGTGGCTGAGCGGGTTGAAAGGAAGCTACGAGCGATGAAAGAGAAAAATATCTCTGTGCGGACTGCAGATGCGGACTTGCAGTACAGGCCACGTGAAAAAGAAGTTCCTGAAATCGACTTAGTACATCGGAGGACCAAGTCCAGGGAGACAATTCATTCTCCATGGTCAGTTTGTCCACTGACGAGATACAAAATTCCATAGATGTCGAACAAGTTGATCTCATCAACGAATCCTTGCTGGGTGTGCTGCATCCTGAGGTGGAAATTCTTGGGGTTAAGATCGGCGAGCTCCCCTCTTTATCCGCTGCTGAGGAAAAAGAGAAGGAAAGACTGAAAGAGAGGATAGCGGAGCAGAAGAAACAAATCGCCTCCCATGTGGATACGGTCGAGGCGGCCTCGAAGCAGGCCGCGGCGGACAAAAACGTTGAGGATCTGCGGACTACCGCAGAGCTGTTGCAGACAAGTAACCTCCAACCGGTGCCTAAATATTTTAAACGTCAGTGGCTTTACAGGCCGCCGCAGCGGAAGTCGAGGACGATCAAGATCATCACCGAGACTGATGACATTGTTGTTTCAACAAGCTCTGCGACTGAAAAAAGTATCAAGGTCCATCGTGAATGGAAGAAAAGGTTAAGCACCTTTGACCCGGAGCGGGCAAGGCGGCCTACCTTCGATAGCCGACAACTCGCTGCTGCGTTTTCCAAAAGTGATCTTTTATATTGGTACTTTGAGTCCGCTGCGTACTGTATTTGAATGTTAAATTGACCTTCTTTGTTGCAGGTAGAAAGTCACCACCGGGCTATATTGAGAGTGGGGAGATTGTGATTACACCGAATACCGGAGTTGATGCGGGCTCGCATGACGAGTCCGCAAGAGGCGAGCAGCCCAGCCTGGATAACATCAGAGAGTTAGAAAAGAAGTTTCAAGCTGAAATTCAAAAAATTAGAGCGGAGTTAAAGAAGGCGGAAGAGCGTGAGAAGGCATCGGCGGAGCGCGAGAAAGCCTTAAAGGACTAGATCGCCAGCATCTCAAGGCCGCTGGAGAGGTATGATAGAGAGAAGAAAAGGCTTGCTGATGATGTCCGCTTCTACAAAGGAAAGCACTTGGCGATGGCACGGGAAGTGAAAGGGAAGCAGGCTGCCGAGGTTTCTGAGCAGAGATCGCGATTGCCAGATCGCGTCGCTCCGGAGGCGGCAGCATCAGTAGAGGGTAGCCAACATGCCGCGGACGTGGAGCTGAGGCTGGTAATGGAGCCGATGATTCCCCTGAGTCGGGTACACCGGGAGGCCACTCACATGCACAATACCATTAACTCCATTCATCATCACATCTGTCGCTTGTATAGTGAAGTTCTTCAAATAAGTGACCAGGCAGCGCACTTGTGCAGGGACACGACGGAGAGGTCAATGCGAACTAAAAATAAAGACCGCTGAGTCCGCAAAACTGCGAACTATTTGATTTGATGTATAATTATTTGTGCTTTAAACAATGCTCTATGTTGTGGCTTGTGATGAACTGTACTTTGCTTTATGCGGACTAAATTAGATATCCGCACATTCTATTGTTAACTTTATGCTTGTGTTGTGATCTGTGACGAACTGCGTGGACTAATGCTGCATCCGCATTTCAACTAATTATCCTGCAGGTGGAAAAAGGTTACGAGTTGGCGGACTGAAAACCGTGTCTGCTTTATTTTTTGCTTTGAACTTTGCTTGGTAGGTATTCGACTGGAAGCAGCCGTGTGAATTTAAGTTTGTATCCGCGTTGTTTTTAATTTTTGCTGAATGAACAATTGGATTATGGCGGATTATGCGGACTGATTAAGCGATCTGTGCGGCCTGGCCAAAAAAAATCTGTCAGGCTCCACTACTATAAATATAGCCTCGTTGCCTCTTCTATGCAGGGAAATAGGTGTAGCTGAAGACCCTGTGACCTGTGAAAATGGTGTCCTCCAGGACTGACGCTGCGGTTGCTTTCCATGCTACCGACCATAGAAAATGCACACTAACGGAGGCCGACCTTGAGGCCTTTGTTGAAAGAAAAATGACGGACTCTAATTTGCTTGTCCGCCTTCCCGCCCATGAGGAAAGATTAAACTTTTCAACGACGACTCAGATCGCCATACCCATCGACCACTTCGATAGTGGATTCAAATTCCCATTATTATGGGAGATTGCTGAAATATTCGAACACTACGGGATGGTGCCGGGCCAGCTCGCGCCCAACACCCTTGCCGCCATTTATAGCTTTATTTCATATCTGCGGTCTGAGAAGATCGCCTTCTCAATGAATATTTTCCGCAAAATCTTCTCAGTCCGCTCGATAACACCGTCCATAGGCCGTCCTTATAAAGGAGTGATCTATTTCTACTGCAGAGGAATGAAGGTCGTGGGTCTTCCTAATAAGATCCATAACTGGACCTCATGCTTTCTGATCTTCGAAGGCGACCTCGGGTTCGCACATACTCATCCGCAAGAGCTCGCGGACTCGCTTTCAAGAGTGTCTAGCTGGATGAGATGGAGTCTGCCATTTTCAAATTTCTTGCTGAATGTCAGGCTTGACATCGAGTACTACATCCCGCTGTTGGCGAGCCTGGAGGGCGTTTCACGCGAAGAAAGTAAGCTTCTGCGGACTTATGGTTTGTATCCGGAGCGACCTGTATATTAACCCTTGTTCTCTTCTTGCTGCAACCTTGGATGTGTCTGCCAACCTACCACAGACGCCCAGCGTATTCACACCTACTCAGAGGGAAAAGAAACAAGAGATCGCAAGAAAGAGGAAAGAAGAGGGGGATCCGGCAACGGACTGCTCCTCTTCTGAAAGATTTGCGATGCAGGGCTTTGGCAACCGTTAGAAGGAACTGAGGGGGAACTATTGAAATTTGTGAAGTTGAAGTGGGTGACGGGACAGGCCGGGCGGCCTAGGGCGGACAGCGTTGGCGGACTAGGCGGAGTGAGATGTGCGGCCTGGTGGAAGGTCTAGTGGAAAGCCGGCTGTCTTCTGAGTGGCTTGTTGCATGGAGTCCGCGGACTATGCGGCCTGGTTTCTGCGGATAGGGTGTTTGCTGATTGGCTTTGCCAAGGAGCGGCCTGAGCGGATAAAGGCTTGCGGACTGGTGCATTGCTCAGTGGCCGCGGGTGCAAGCTTGTGCTGATAGGCGGTTTGGCTCGTGTCTGCGGGTAGCTTGCGGACTAGAGTGTCCGCGGTGTGGGCTGTTGCGGACTGGGCTTATAGCTTGGCTGAGGCCTTGTCGAGCTCTGGTGGCACAGCAGGCAATTTGCTGTGGAGATCGGTTGGCGGACTGGGTTTGGAGTCCGGGGTTGGCTGCTGATTTGGACAGAAGTGCGAGGACCTCGCGGACTGATGGCGGTCTGTGCTAGGGTGTTTGGCGGACGGGAGTTTGTGTCCGCCATGCTCGCATTGGCCTTTGATGGTTTTAGACTTGGTCACACTTTGTGCCAAGACCATGGTGTCCGCGGTATCCGCCAAGTCCGCTGTGATCGGGCGGACTTGCTGTCTGCCTTTGGTCGTGGACTTGTGGCGGATTGAGGTGTGAGTCTTGCGGACTGCCTCGGGTTGGTGCGGACTACCATTAAAGGGGGTTGCTGTCCTGCAGTGGTTGGAGCTTTGCGGGATGATGCCTTGTCCGCATAGCTTGGGCGGACTGGAGAGGGTTCGTCAATGGTTGCCTTGCTCCGGGCGGTTTTCCTTGGTATCCGGCTAAGTCCATGCGGACATTGGCGGATGGGTTTTGCTATCGCGCGGGCTGGGGTGGTGACACTATCTCTTGGGCGGTGACCACACTCCTCACCTTGCCTATAAATAGGACCCCCCTAGCACATCTACAGTAACCTAAGTAATCAGAGTGAACAGTAAGTTGGGTTGAGCGAAGTGCTGCGGTCTGTGTTTGTCAGTCCGCGCGGATTGTTTCAGGCTGACGGTTTGTTGTGTGCAGGTCACGCGGGTAGCTTCAAGGAGCTAGGAGTTTGGCTGTGACTTCGGTCAAGTACTTGGAAGTGTGCGGTCTCTGCGGACTCAGCAGGAGGTCGCTCTGCGACTTGTCAGTTCTATTTCATCTTTTCCAGCTTCAATAACCTGTCCGCCGGCTTCAGGCGGGTAGGGGTGTTCCTCAGTTCAGGTTCAGCAGGAGGCGAATAACGGTGTGTCCGCGCGGCCTCGCGGCTTCGGCGGACTCCGTGTCTATTCGGCGGATTGCAGCTTAGCTCGGGCGATCTCAGCGGACTCGGCAACCTCGGCGACCTCGCGGTCTCGGCGGACTCCGGTGCTGTCCGCCCGGCTTGTTTTTGGTGCTTTCTGTTTTCAGCTGTTATACTAGCGAAATCATGTCTCGCTATGTATGCCTCGCATTGTAAAGAAGTGAATGAATAAAAGACCTGCTTATGCTTCCATTGTTTGTTGGGTGTTACCTCTATTCCTTGGTTCCGCTGGTTCAACGTGAGAACTGGGTAGTTCCGAAGATATTAATTTGGCGTTTGGGCTATCTTGCCGACCACGTTGAGAAAATTTAACATGGTATCAGAGGGAGGTTACTGAGGTTCAGCTACGTGAGCAGAAGTCAGGCAGTGTTGTTACTCAGTGATTGAGTGGTGATCAACCTGTGTTGTTGCTCGGAGCTGCTGAAAGGTTGCCAACAGGTGTTGCAATGGAAGGGAGTTTTGCAAGATGTCTGGGCATTGAACTCTTAACGCCGACTAACTTCAAGAAGTGGAAGTCGTGCATGAAGAGTTATCTTCTTGGCGAGGAGCTGTGGGAAGTCGTCGGTGGTGACGACAGACAGGAATTCACTGCTGCTTTCGGTACTGCTGAGCAGGTTAGGCTCTGGAGAAGAACAAATGCTAAGACGGAGTTCATTCTGAAGAGAGCCGTGTCTCCGGAACTGTTTGATCACATCGTTGGGTGTGAGTCAGCTGCTGATATTTGGACAACCATTGATGAGTTGTTCAATAGGAAGAATGTGGCGCGGCTTCAGTTCCTGGAGAATGAGTTGGCCAGGGCAACTCAGGGAGACCTTTCCATCTCCAAGTACTTCTTAAAGATGAAGAGCTTGTGTGCTGAGCTGTCGGCACTGGATCCTGATGAGCCTATCTCTGAGGCAAAGATGAAAAGGCACATTATCCACGGCTTGCGGAAGGAGTATGTGGCCTTTGTTACATCTGTTCAAGGGTGGGCTACTCAGCCGTCGTTGCTGGAGCTGGAGAATCTGCTTGCCTCGCAGGAGAGCTTAGCAAGGCAGATGGCTAGAGTGAACCTGAATCAGGAAGGTAGCGAAGCTCTCTTCTCAGGCAAGAAGAAAGGATGGGAAGGGAAGAAGAAGAAGAAGGTGCAGGCCGCTGTTGAGAAGGAGACTTCAACTTCATATCCGCCGGAGAGGAGCAATGTTCCTAAGGACTGGAAGAAGAATCTAAAGTGCTACCTGTGTCATCAGCGAGGGCACTTCAAGCGGGACTGCAAGGTCAAACTGCAGCCTAGGCATGCTGCGGGAAAGGAGGAAGCTTGCTCGAGAAGTGAAGAAGCAGAATGGGGCGGAGCTTTCATGACGGGCACTTGTGTACGGGACTTGTCTGCTGAGGACTTCAACAGTGAGTGGATCGTAGACTCCGGGTGTGGTCATCACCTCACCGGAGACAAATCGAAGTTCACCTCCATGCAGGCTTACTCAGGAAATGAAGCTATTATCACTGCTGATAATACTGTTTATGCAGTAGAGAAAGAGGGCGTCGTGTCTTTGGGTAGTGATCAGGGGCCACTCACGTTAAGGAGTGTGTATCACGTGCCGGGCATGAAGAAAAACCTCTTCTCGGTGACCAATGCGGTGGACGCTAGGTATCACGTTCTGTTTGGGCCAACATACGTGAGGTTCCTTCGCAACGTATCAGCGGTAAAGGCTGATGTTGCACATGTTGGGCGGAGGGTGAAGAACTTGTTTGTTCTTTCCACCAGTGCTTATGTTGATAGAATGAGGGCCAATGATAGCGCTACTATCTGGCATGAGAGGCTGGGGCATGTTGGCATGGACAAGCTGAAGGCGATGGCGAGTAGAAGTTTGGTGAGGGGGTTGCCGAAGTTATCCTCCTTTGATGATGGGCATGTTTGTGCGGGCTGTCAATACGGTAAGGCACATCGCCTTCCGTTTGATAAATCACAAACAAGGAGCAAGAAGCCACTGGAGTGTATTCATGGCGACCTGATGGGACCAACGGTTACTTCCAGCCTTGGCGGAAGCAGATACATGCTTGTCTTGGTTGATGACTACTCAAGGTATACTTGGGTGTACTTCTTAAAGGAGAAGTCGGAAGCCTTCCGTTTGTTTGTGGAGTTTAAGGAGTTGGTAGAAGGCCGGCTTGGCTTGCGGATTAAGAAGCTTAGAACTGATAACGTGGGTGAGTTTGTCTCCTCCGAGTTTTCTAACTTCTGCAGGAACCACGGGATCCAACGGGAGCTTACTTGTGCTCACACTCCACAACAAAATGGGGTAGCAGAGCGGAAGATCCGTCATCTGACGGAGACCTGCAAATGCTGGCTTCATGCGAAAGATATCCCAAGGTCCTTTTGGGCGGAGGGAATGTCTTGTGCTGCTTATGTTATCAACCGGATGCCACTCAGCCCTATCAACATGAAGACTCATGTTGAGCTGTTGCTGAAGGAGAAGCCGAGTGTTGGACACCTTCGGGTGTTCGGTTCGACTTGCTACGTGCATGTCCCGGATGCTTCATGGACAAAGATGGATGCGAAGGCAAGGAAACTTGTCTTTGTTGGCTATGATGAGCGGAAGAAGGGATGAAAATGCATGGACCCTGTGACGAAGAAGTTCGTGGTGTCAAGAGACGTTGTCTTTGACGAGCTGACGTCATATGGAGGTGGCTCGGTGGAGCTAACCGGAAGTAGCAAGGGTGATAAAGCACCGATGGAGGCTGCTGAAGGCTTGGAAGAGGAGCTTGCTGTTTCACCAGCAGCTCCTGTTGCTTCTAACTCCGAGGCTGAGCCTTCTGGCTCAGGAAGCAGGGGGAGCACTGCTCAATGCTTGCCCCAGGTAGGAGTGGTGCCTGAAGAAGCAACAGAAGCTGTGAGCAAGGAGCCGTGTCTTCGGAGATCGAAGAGGGTGGTTAAGCCACCGGCTCGGCACTGTGATGGGAATGCAATGAGCTTTGTCTCCTGCTTCTTTGCAGGTCCTCTGGATGAGCGAGAGCCTGTAAACTTCAACGAGGCCACTGGAGTGAAGGAGTGGGATGATGCCATGAAGGAAGAGATTGATGCTCTGAAGAAGAATGAAACCTGGGACCTTGTGCCCAAGGTTGATGGCATTACTCCGGTTACTTGCAAGTGGGTATATAAGTTGAAGAAGAAGGCTGATGGGATCATTGATCGTTTCAAGGCTCGCCTGGTTGCTAGAGGATTCTCACAGCAGTATGGAGAAGACTATGAGGAGACATTCAGTCCAGTTGCGAAGATGACTTCTGTAAGAGTGGTGATCGCCTTGGCTGCTAGCAAGGGATGGAGATTGTGGCAACTCGATGTGAAGAATGCCTTTCTTTACGGAGAGATTGACAGGGACATCTTCATGGATCAGCCGCTTGGTTTTGTCTCTGAGAAGCATCCAGACTATGTCTGCAAACTCAGGAAGGCTCTCTATGGGTTGAAGCAAGCTCCTAGAGCTTGGTATGGGAAGATTGCAGAGTACTTGCAATTCTGTGGATACCTTACTTCTAACTCGGATTCAAGCTTGTTCGTCAAGAAAAAGGGGGAGCTACGAGTCTTGGTCCTGCTGTATGTGGATGACATGATCATCACAGGGAATTCGGAGGGGGAAGTAGCAAGGCTCAGGGCTGAGCTTGCTATACGCTTCGAGATGAAAGACTTGGGAGAGTTGCATCACTTTCTCGGTCTGGAAGTGGAGAGGAAGGAGTGCGGGGTTCTCATTAGCCAGAAAGGCTATGCTGATCGCATTGTGAAGCGGTTTGGCATGGGCGAAGGGAAGAAGTGCTCTACTCCACTGGAATCTTGGCTAAAACTTCGACGAGATGAGGGAAGGGTTCTTCATGATCCCTTGGTGTTCAGGGCTCTTGTTGGGAGCTTGATTTACCTGACGATTACAAGGCCAGATATTGCTTATGCTGTTGGCCGAGTAAGTCGGTATATGACTGAATCAAGACAATCTCATCTAGTGGCGGCAAAGGGAATTCTGAAGTATGTCAAGGCTTCTTCTGATATGGGACTCCTCTATAGAAGGGACGCGGAGTTTGTGTTGCTCGGGTACATGGATGCTGACTATGGCGGTGATTCGGATGATCGAAGGTCTACTTCAGGTTATGTGTTCACTTACGGTTCAGCTAGCATCTCGTGGTGTAGCAAGAAGCAGGACTCGGTGTCGGTTTCAACCACGGAGGAGGAGTATAAGGCTTCGGCCTTGGCTGCTCGGGAAGCCGTTTGGTTGGGAAGGCTTATAGAGGATGTTCATGAAGAAGTGCAAGGGCCTACTTTACTCTAGGGTGACAATGAGAGTGCTCTCAAACTGGTTAACAATCCAGTGTGTCACGCCAGGACCAAGCATATAGAGATTGATCACCACTTCATCAGGGAGAAGGTGTTGGAGGGGTCTCTGTTGGTCGGGCATGTTCGGAGTGAAGATAATCTTGCTGACATCTTCACGAAGCCACTATCGAAGGGGCCCTTTGAACGCTTACGCAGCTTGCTGGGCTTGGTCACCACTTACCACTTCAAGGGGGAGTGTTGAAATTTGTGAAGTGGAAGTGGGTGACGGGACAGGCCGGGCGGCCAGGGGCGGACAGCGTTGGTGGACTAGGCGGACTGGGCGGACTGAGATGTGCGGCCTGGTGGAAGGTCTAGTGGAAAGCCGACTGTCTTCTGAGCGGCTTGTTGCATGGAGTCCGCGAACTATGCGGCCTGGTTTCTGCGGATAGGGTGTTTGCTGATTGGCTTTGCCAAGGAGCGGCCTGAGCGGATAAAGTCTTGCGGACTGGTGCATTGCTCAGTGGCCGCGGGTGCAAGCTTGTGCTGATAGGCGGTTTGGCTCGTGTCTGCGGGTAGCTTGCGGACTGGAGTGTCCGCGGTGTGGGCTGCTGCGGACTGGGCTTAGAGCTTGGCTGAGGCCTTGTCGAGCTCTGGTGGCACAGCAGGCGATTTGCTGTGGAGATCGGTTGGCGGACTGGGTTTGGAGTCCGGGGTTGGCTGCTGCTTTGGACAGAACTGCGAGGAGCTCGCAGACTGATGGCGGTCTGTGCTAGGGTGTTTGGCGGATGGGAGTTTGTGTCCCCCATGCTTGCATTGGCTTTTATGGTTTTGGACTTGGTCACACTTTGTGCCAAGACCATGGTGTCCGCGGTATCCACCAAGTCCGCTGTGATCGCGCGGACTTGCTGTCTGCCTTTGGTCATGGACTTGTGGCAGATTGAGGTGTGAGTCTTGCGGACTGCCTCGGGTTGGTGCGGACTGCCATTAAAGGGGGTTGCTGTCCTGCAGTGGTTGGAGCTTTGCGGGCTGATGCCTTGTCTGCATAGCTTGGGCGGACTGGAGAGGGTTCGTCAATGGTTGCCTTGCTCCTGGCGGTTTTCCTTGGTATCCGGCTAAGTCCATGCGGACTCGGCGGACGGGTTTTGCTATCGCGCGGGCTGGGGTGGTGACACTATCTCTTGGGCGGTGACCACACTGCTCACCTTGCCTATAAATAGGACCCCCTGGCACATCTACAGTAACCTAAGTAACCAGAGTGAACACTAAGTTGGGTTGAGCGAAGTGCTGCGGTCTGTGTTTGTCAGTCCGCGCGGATTGTTTAAGGCTGACGGTTTGTTGTGTGCAGGTCGCGCGGGTAGCTTCAAGGAGCTAGGAGTTTGGCTGTGACTTCGGTCAAGTACTTGGAAGTGTGCGGTCTCTACGGACTCAGCAGGAGGTCGCTCTGCGACTTGTTAGTTCTATTTCATCTTTGCCAGCTTCAATAACCTGTCCGCCGGCTTCAGGCGGGTAGGGGTGTTCCTCAGTTCAGGTTTAGCAGGAGGCGAATAACGGTGTGTCCGCGCGGCCTCGCGGCTTCGGTGGACTCCGTGTCTATTCGGCGGATTGCAGCTTAGCTCGGGCGATCTCAGCAGACTCGGCGACCTCGGCGACCTCGCGGTCTCGGCGGACTCTGGTGCTGTCCGCCAGGCTTGTTTTTGGTGCTTTCTGTTTTCAGTTGTTATACTAGCGAAATCATGTCTCGCTATGTATGCCTCGCGTTGTAAAGAAGTGAATGAATAAAAGACCTAATTGTGCTTCCATTGTTTGTTGGGTGTTACCTCTATTCCTTGGTTCCGCTGGTTCAATGTGAGAACTGGGTAGTTCCGAAGATATTAATTTGGCATTTGGGCTATCTTGCTGACCACGTTGAGAAAATTTAACAGGAACCCGATGATCCATTGGCACAATAATAACAAGCATGTCCGCTTGTCGACGGTGCTTCCATCGTGGAAAAGTTCCAAGATAACCCGTCATGCTCATGTCGCGTTCTCCGCGCTCTATGGGAAGCGCAACTTGAGCAACTTGAAGAAAGTTGCTGCTGCCGACCTCCCTCTGCTAGCCACCCAGGCAAGCGCAAATTGCTGGGTGATGAACCATTTTGCTTGTTCGCTGGCCAGAGACCTGCTCAGACAAAACGAGCAACTTCAAGAAGAAAAAAGGGTGATCAAGGAAAGAAACGTGCGGCTAGGGAAAAAGGTCGCTCAGCAGCAGGAAGAGCTGGGGGTAAGTTATATTTTCCGCGGTCTCAATTTGAAATCCGCCGCGAACTGATGTTTGTTCCTTTGTTTCTCGCAGGTCGCCTATGACTTGGAAAATGATAACTTCCAGGCCTCTATGCTCCCCTTTGTGAAGGAAACCGTTGAGATCGCTATCGAGCAATTTGTCCGCGGCGGCTTCGCAAATGAAGGGGTGGACGGTGTTCCTTTCCTGCAGCTCTTCCCTGAGTTGAAAGAGCGGGTTGCGGCGATGGAGCGGGCTGCCAAAGGAAAAGATGTCATTGTTGAGGAAGAAGAAGGAGAAGAAGAAGGAGAAGAAGAAGGAGAAGAAGAAGAAGAAGGTGGGGAAGCCAAGATAATAGCTGACGACACTGGTTCGAGGCAACAAGGCGGAGAACTGTCTGCCGAGTCTGACACGTCTACATCTTTCTCTGTTGGCAAGAGCTCGTATAGCGAGTCCGTGGCAAGCACTAGTTCAGATGGTAGTAGTGGAAGTGGCTCGGGGGGCTATTCTTCGGAGATTGATGTCGAAAGCCTAAGCCCTACACTCCCTACAGAGAAGAAACAGAAGATCGCCGAGGCAGAATAATGTATTTTTTGTTTTTATTTTTGTAAAGAGAGGTGGCTCAAGTTTGGAGTCTGACGAATACATGAAAGATGTAGCTTGATATTTGATTAAATAGAACAGGATATTCCGATATTAGTGTGTCTCCTACAATGTTCTCTATTTTTTGTACTAACGCAGTTAATTTCGGTGTCCATGTAGCAGTCCGCGTAATGCAAAGTTCATCTGCACTGTACAAGTTTCTGACTTGCTAATTAGGAAATTTTATTAAATAACTCGACCATTGTCCGCCGCAAAAAGAATAAGACAAGTTTAGTTGGTTGTCAAAAAGATCAGGCGGACACTGACGAGTTCCAATAACAGTCCGTGATTCTCTTTGTCAATAAACCTTTGAGGCTTAATGATCACAAGCATGGCAGCATTAAATTTACTGTCAAACTGCGAGCTGAAAAGACCAACTGGGGACTAATCCTGTGGACTGGGCGGCTATAATTTCACAGCTCGAACATATTCTAATAGAAATGATCTATAGCAATTGAAAGTGCGAGTTAGATCTGATATACTCTAGGGGGGGGGGGGTGAATAGAGTATGGTGCTTAAAAATTATTTACAACAGTTGTTGTAATCAGAGTGAATAGGGAAGCAAATATTAAATCTAATCACAATCTACAAAAGAAACTAATCACAGATCACAGCCAGAAACAAAAATAAAGATAAGCAGCCAGAAGACACAAGGAGCTATAGTGGTTCACCTAAACTTGGGTACATCCACTCTTCTACCACCCTAGGTAGGAATCCACTACAGGATGAGTTGATCAGGTGTCCTGGGCACCAATGAGCTTTTGATAAGGTGCTCAAAAACCAAATCAGATTTTTTGATCAGGTGTCTTGCCACCAATGAGCTTTTGATAAGGTGCTCAAAAACCACACACAAACTTTTGAAGGGAGTTTGAAAAACCTTTTACAGAGATGGGGATGAGAGAGTGATGAAAGTCTTCTCTTTCTCAAAGCAGCTGAGAAGACTATGTGGATATTGATGTTGTCAAAGCTCCCCCTGAGTTCTTGAAATGTTCAGGAAATGAAGATTTGTTGTAGGGTGATAGGCCTTCAGAAGTTGATCTCCAGCAAATGATGATTTCAGCAACAGCTGAAATGTTAGGTGTCTGGAGTCTTGAATGATGATGGCCTTGAACACTTGAATCAAAAGAGATCTGAAGATTTCAGATGGTTGATCTCCTTTTGGTTGTGTGTTCTTGTAAGAATTCTTTTAGACAGAGAATATCTACAGCTCTTTCTCTTTTTCTCTTGTGAACAGTTGGTGTTGAGAAAGATGTTGTTCTAGAGAAAATTTTTGTTCTTGTTCTTCTTGTTCTGCTTTTCTTTGCTGTGAGAGAGATTCAACAATATTGTGTTTTATTCCTTTTGTTCTGAATAGAAAATGATCCTCTGTCAAGAATAGCCGTTGTCCTGTCATTAATTACATCCTTAATTGCCTTTGTCTTCTGGGGGAAAGTCCAAAGAAACATTCCTTGATAATCCCTTGAAACTTGGTCCAGAATAAGTGCAAACGGCTACAAGATCTTCTGAATTAATTGCTGAGAATAACTCCTTAACTGTTCTGAATTTGAATCTCAAAAACCATTTAACTCTTTAAAAAAACGTCGAACTGAGCTCTACTATCGTCGAACTGAGCTCAGCAATTTGGACTTAGACAGCAACAGAGATCGTCGATCTGAGCTCAACTATCGTCGAATTGAGCTCAGAGATAGAGAATCAATACTGGAGTCAAGATCGTCGAACTGAGCTCGAAGATCATCGAATGGAGTTCGATAATTTGTTGAAGTTGAGCTCAGCGATCGTCGAATGGAGTTCGACGATCCGTCGAAGTTGAGCTAAACGATCGTCGATTGGAGTTCGACGATTCGTCGTACTTAGCTCGACGAAATGACTTAGTCTCCAAACTGAAAAACCTTGGTCTTGAGGGTAGCTTCCAAACCTAACTACTAACCCTTAGACTCAATCCTAATTGACCTTTAAATCTATATAATGAGGTCAAAAATAGGTTTCCTAGAGGCATAGTGATCCTGACCCAAATTAGTAATAGGGTGTTCCAACAATCTCCCCCTATTTGGGTTAGGATTACTATTTAAGGAAATTTGAGAAATAAAAAAAACAACATACACAGCAACAATACAGAAATGCAATAAACAAAGCATTGTAGAAGCACAGATATAATATCCCAAACAGAAATCAGAAATCAGAATATTTGTCACCTTACAGTATTATTCCTTCTCCTTGCTCTTTATAAGTTTAATTTCTCTATTGGGGTTAAGAGCTTCCTTTTTGGATCTTCTGTCAGCAGCTGCACCTAGAGAAGTTTGTTGTTTAGGCCTTGGTACCACAGCTTCAGGGTGCAGCTCCATATATCTTTCAGAATCAAAGAATTTGCTTGAGGCATATCTTTCCAGTTCCTTCTTTCTTTGTTCTGACAATGTGGTAATGCTGGAGGTGTCCTTGCCTTGCTCTTTGGCTTTCTTAATTTGATCCAGGGCAGCTAACTCTTTCATTCTCGCAGTCCATGCAGTAGTATTATTTTCTGGATCCTTAAAGGGCACTGGAGGCTCATATCTGTTGGAAGGATTGTCTTGAGGAGCTCTGGATGAGACTACTTCTTTCAACTTGTAGGGAAAAGGACCTGAAGTTGTATCTGATGAAGCTTGTCCTTCCCTAGAGTATGGATGTTGCCTTGAATAGCCTTTTGAATAGACTTGGAATTCCCTTTTACTTCCTCTATAATTTCCTCTCCTTGATTGAGAACCTCTGGACTGGCTTCCCCTATATTGAGATCTTGCATGAGGCTGATAGGGGGTTTGGCTTTTAGCAGAATGATGAGCAGTTGAGCTTCCACCTGCACCTGCATCTGGAGGAGGAGGTGGAGGAGGATGATGAAACTGAGAAGATCCTTTCTCATATTTCCTCTTCTTCTTCATGGCTTTCAATTGGTTCTTGGAGTTTTGCATCCAATGTTCAGTAATGGGGCAGTCATGAAGAATGTAATAAGGTATGTCATTTGTATCTTTGACTTTGGCTGGGGGAACTCTTTTCATAGCTTTGCTCCTTGCTTTTCTTTTCCTGGCTATAGTAGCTGAAGAATCATCAGAATCAGTCCTATATTCATCACTTTCAGAGCTTTGCTCATCATATAAAGCATCAATCTTTTTCAGATACTCTTTCTGAAGTTGGGTTGGAGCAGATGAAACAGCAGTTGTAGCAGCAGCAGATACAGCAGATATAGTACTGGCAGATATTATAGCAGCAGCAGTAGTAACAACAGATACAGAACTTTCTGGAGCAGTACTTGCAGAAGATATAGCAGCAGTAGTGACAGCAGCAGCTGGGGCAGCAACAGATTCAGATAAAACTGTTTCAGATACAACAACATCAGCAGTAACAGTAGGCTCAAAATCATATGCCTCTGTCTGCATATCCTCAGAAACATCAGCAGCCTCTGATTCCCCAGAAACAGTAACATTTTTGTCAGTAAGATCACTGGGAACAGAAAGCTCAACAGGAGTAGTAGCAGCAACAGAACTAGAAACATAAACTGAAAGTACAAAAGAATTTATAACACTGGTGTCACAACTTGAGAAGGGCACAATGGCCTTGGAAAGATCTTCTGATGGCTGGACTGCATTACTCACTAGAAGACAACTGAAATAAGCTGAGTCAAAATCTCATAATAAGGACCTGTGGTCCACTGAGAAGACAGCAACTTGAGGAGGTGATAAAACTGGAGCTTGAGTAACAACATCAACAGGAACTGAGGTAACAACAGTAGCAGCAGGCAAACTCACATCTTCATGAGGCATCTCCCCCTGCCTGGATTCAGAGAGATCTAGATCAAGGCACCCAAATGAAGGGATTGACTGAGAAGGAAAGATGGAAGAGAGCCTGGCAAAACGTTCTGCAACTGACTTTAGGAGTGGAGCCAAGGAGGTCTCCAGTAGAAGTAAGAGCCTGGGAGCTATCAGTTCATACTGTTGGTCAGCTAAGGCAGGAATATCTACATGCTCAGCAGGGACTTGAGCAGAGGTAGAGAAGGATGGAGGAGCAGCTGGTGATGTTGGTGGACTGGTGTATGGGAGAAGTGAAGGTTGAGGTGTGGGGATTGTGGAAATGGTAGAAAGTGGCATGGAGATAGAAGGTGTGAAAGAGGGTTGATCAATGATATCTTGTAGAAGTTGTTGATATGTTGTGGATGAGGAGGGTAGATCAGGAGGGGATGAAGGTGAATCATCCATGAAGGAATCATCTAGAAGATTGAATGATGGAATGGTGGATGATGTGTCAATGTCAGGTTGAGGGTAGTGGTGTAATGGATGGAATATTTCTTCTGGTATTGGAAGAGTTAGGATTTGAGATGGAATTGATGTTGGAGATGGGCTGGAAATAATGATTGTGGATGGAGTTTGAATGGTGGAGATGACTGGTGGAGATAGAATAGGAGTAGGAGGAGAAGCAGCAAGCAAGTCATATGCAGGGGCAGAGACTTGAGGGGAAGAGACTGGTACAGTCCTTCTGCCTAAAGTTGTGCTTGCAGAGGGCCTGCTGGGTTTGTTATCTGCCTGTCCCATTTGCCAAAAAGGGCACAGGACACCCTCTTTGAGGCATTGATATGCATCCCAGAAGAGACTAGCGGGGCAGGGCATCTGTGTTGGAGAAACAGCCCTAGAATCCTTCCATAATTAACAAAATTCTTGTTTATTTTCTTCTTGATCAGGTCAAAGAAGACCTCTCCCCAGTTCAACTATTTCTTATCCACAATGGCTCCCATCAAGCACAGCTGATACCTAGAGATAGTATCATGTGCTGAATGCTTGGCCAGCAAAAACTTTCCCACTACATCAGCCAAAAATCTATATTCCACATCTAAGTTCTTTTTCAGCAGTTTGCTAGGGTTAGCATCAGAGTGACCCATTCTAGCAAGTAAATCACAAAATTCCTCTCCAGATAACTCAGCAGAAGCTCTTCCAGAACTTAATTCAAAAACCTCTGTCAGAATAGCAGGAGTCAAAGGTACCTGGGTTCCAGAAATTGAACCAACCACAGTGTTTTGGTCCTGGTTGTGGACAATATAGACCCACTCCTTGATCTCTTCTGTAGCCAATTTGATTCTTGTGGACATGATGGTAACAATCTTCTGCTCCTTGAACAGTTCCAGAATGTCCTGAAAAAACTGATCAGTGGTGCTGAAGGACTCCATGTCTATATCAAATCCAGCATCGAATTTCATTGCGGCTAGAACAGCAACAGAGACGGCCATGGTTACCTGCAAAAATCAACAAATAAAACGACCAAGTGTAGAGGTGTTTGGAGGGAAAGAGAGATTTTTGCAGAGAGATTGAAAGCACAAAAGGAGAACGACGGCCAAAAAATGAATTTTATATTAGGGTTCGACGCAGAAAAGGAAAGATCGTTGAACTCAGTTCGACGATCTGGGCTTCTAAAGGAATCTGAAAGGTCTGCAATATCGTCGATCTCCGTTCGACGATATTGGAGAGCGTCGAGCTCCGTTCGACGATAGTTCAGAGAACAAAATCGTTGAGCACAGTTCGATGATCGTTGAACGGAAGAGATAGGTCAGACTATCTGAGAAGCACTGAACTCTGGTCGACGATTTCGGAAAGCGTCGATCTCTGTTCGACGATCTGGGGGAAAATCGTCGAGCGCAGTTCAGAGAACAGAAATACACTCTAGACACTTAGAAAAATCAAGATGTTTGCCTAGTCTTGGTCAATTTTTAAAGTTTTAAAATCTTGGATATTATTTTAGACTTCCTCCATCTAACATTCCTAACTGATTTAGGAAGAAGGTGTGTTTCTTTTCATCCAATGGTTTGGTGAAAATATCTCCCCTTTGCAAATCAGTTGGGATATATTGAAGTTCAATTTTATTTTTCTCAACATTATCCCTTAAAAAGTGATGTCTAATTTCTATGTGTTTTGTCCTACTATGGAGGACTGGATTTTGAGCTATAGAAATAGCACTGGTATTATCACAAAAGATTTTAGACTTCTCTAAGTTGTAGCCATAGTCTAGGAGTTGGTTTTGAATCCACAATATTTGTGAACAACAACTGCCTGCAGCCATATATTCAGCTTCAGCAGTTGAAGTTGACACAGATGTTTTTTTCTTGCAAAACCAAGAGACAAGTCTGTCACCAAGAAACTGACAAGTTCCACTGGTGCTTTTCCTGTCAATTCTGCATCCAGCATAATCAGCATCAGAAAATCCAGTTAAGTCAAATGCTGAATCTTTTGGATACCAGAGACCTAGATTTGGACAACTTTTAACATACCTGAGAATCTTTTTTACTAATGTTAGGTGTGACTCTGTAGGGCTCACTTGGAATCTAGCACATATGCATATAGCAAACATTATATCAGGTCTACTAGCTGTAAGGTACAGTAAAGAGCCAATCATTGCTCTATATGTTGTCTGATCAACAAGTTTCCCATGTTAATCAGCATCCAATACAGTATTGGTAGGCATAAGTGTTTTCATACAAGATGCTTCAGACATACCAAATTTCTTGACCAATTCATTTGCATACTTGTTTTGAGAAATAAAGATGCCTTCAGCATGCTGTTTGACTTGCAATCCTAGGAAGAAGGATAACTCACCCATGCTACTCATTTCAAATTTAGAATGCATTAGGTTGGAGAACCTTCTGCACAAATTTGAATCAGTAGATCCAAAGATAATATCATTTACATAAATCTGTACTAGTAGGGTATGGGACTTATGGGTTCTAATGAAAATAGTTTGGTCTACTCTACCCCTTATAAATTCATTTTCCAGAAGGAAGCATGCTAGGGTCTCATACTGAAAGTGTAGCTAGATCTGATATACTCTAGAGGGGGGGGGGGGGTGAATAGAGTATATGGTGATTTTAAAACTTTTACAACTGCTGTTGTATTTTATGTGTGTGTGTGTGTGTATGCAGCAAATACAATAAACCAGGAAGCAGCAATGGAGTAATCACAGCACAATCACAGAGCAAGGCCAGAAAACCAAATGAAAACAAAGCAACCAGACGACACAAGAATTTTATAGTGGTTCCCCAAATCTGGGTAGTCCACTCTTCTACCACCATGGTAGGAATCCACTGCAGGAAGGGGTTGATCAGGTGTCCTGGCACCAATGGGGTTTTGATTAGGTTCCCAAATACCAAACCCTCAAGTCTTTTGGTAGGAGACTTGCAACCAGAATAATTTTGAAGGGAATTAAAACCCTGTACAGTGGTGGAGTGAGAGGGTGCTGAGGTCTTCTCTTTCTCAAGTCCAATGAGAAGACTTGTGGAATGTTGTTTAGCAGCTTTGCTCCCCCTCAGATGTAGAATGGTTCAGGAAGAATACTGGAGCACTGCTTTAGGGTGATAGGTCTTCAAAGACCTAGAATTCCAGGTCCAGAGAAAGTCTTCAGGAACTTCTTGCAACTGATATGAATGAATTGTTTTTGAAGTTCTCCTGAGTAAAAGCAGATGAAGAAGACTCTTGATATTGATGTAATGTTCTTCTTCTTCTTCTAGATCAATTTCTCTCTGGGCCAAGAATGAATTCCTTTTCTTGTGTTGTCTGAATCACTATGTATGTTGTTCTCTTTTTTTTTTGGTGTTGTATCTCTATTGTATATTACTTCTGGTTTCTGTATCTCTATCTGTCATGGAGAGCATTCGAATTTTTGAATGTCGAGTAATAATGACAGACAGCCTGGAAAGGAAGCAGCAATTCATTATTTCCCCAACTGTTTCCATTGGAAAACGGCATGTAATAATCCAGAATTAACTGCGCATCCTAACGGTAGTATACTGTGAAGAACTGCCATTAATTGTCCTGGAATCAGCGCCATGAAATGAGACGGGAATGGAAGAAGACCTAGTCTGGAATCGTCGACCGAAGAATGAAATTCGTCGAACAGAGTCTTGAATTCGTCGAGCTGCGCTGAGTTCGTCGAGCTGAGCTGAGTTCGTCGAGCTGACAGTCTTCATTCGTTGAATAGACAGTCTTCAATATCAGACAAACATTATTCGTCGAGTAGAGAACCAACTTCGTCGAGCTGAGAATAAACTTCGTCGACCTGAGAGAAGTTCTGGACTTGGTCGAAATACTCTGCATCTGCTGAAAAGCTGTGTCGACACAAAATGGTGTCGACAGATTGATCTTGGTGTCGACACAACTCCTATGGTGTAGACAGATTGGCCTAGGTGTCGACACAAATCCTCTAGTGTCGACACAAGCTGGTGTCGACTGAAATCCTGGGTGTCGACACAAATCGTCTGGTGTCGACACAAGCCCTAAGTGTCGACACAGATTCTCTGAGCACAAAAAAATCGTCGAGCACACAACTTACTTCGTCGAGCTGAGTTCGACGAACGTCGAACTCATTTCACTTAGTATGAAAAACTGATAGATCTGGAGTTCCTGATGGTCTTGAAGAAGGCTGGTCCATCTGAAGTTGAGATAGAGGACTGTCCTAGACTCTAAGACACAAACTTGACCCAGACTATACATGATGGGTCACATCCTAAGTTAGTGAACCTAGCACAAATCAACTAGGAATCCAACAATCTCCCCCTATTTGGGTGAGGTCACTAACAGAAACTCCAAGCAAAGAACAAATAGAAAAACAAAGCAAAATAAAGAGATATATCTGGCAGAGAATTTACAACACATGCAACAGATATATATATACATACTGGCTTTGTTTTAATGCAAGATATAGACTGAAACAGAAGCAGAAATGAAAAGAAAACACAAAATTACTTCTCTGATTTCTTCTGTTTTGGCTTGACTTCTGGTGCCTTTTCTCCTGGCTTCTTGAAAATGATTTCCCTATTGGGATCTGAAGCTTGAGCCTTGGTCATAGTCATGTCAGCTTCCCCTATGATGTTCAGTGAAGTGGCTCTGGGGACAACTGCTTCTGGATGAAGATTCATGTACTCATCAACATTTAGTAGCTTGTTTGCTTTACCAAATCTTTTTAGTTCATCTCTCATGTACTGAGACATAGTAGTTAAGCCGGTTGTGTCCTTTCCTTCAGCTTTAGCCTTGTTGATTAGAGATAAGCCAATGATTTCTTGGAATCTTGCTATTCTAGCTGTGTTGGCTGTTTCTGGATCTTCAGGAGGGGAATAGGGCCTTTCAGCTTCAAGTACCTTAGATTCCTGGTGCTGCTGTTGTTGTTGTTGATGGTGTTGACTGCCTGAAGATGGTGGCCTTGGATGACTGCTACCAGAGGATCTCCCTGTTTGTCTCTGATAGGTTTGAATAGGATCAGATCTCTGAGAGCTAGAGCCAGAGGCACCTGCTGCTGGAGGAGGAGGAGGAGGGGGATCCTTTCTGTATCTATGCACTGGGGGAGGAGAGTATCTCCTACTCCTCTTCCTCTCTTTTTACTGGTTCTTAGATAACCACATCCATGCAGGCATCCCTTTGTAAGGAGCAACATTATGCAGAATGTAATATGGAGTGTCTGCAGTGGGATTAGGCTTCGGAGCAGGAGGAGGAGGAGCCTTCCTTTTCTTAGAGAGCAACTTCTTTCTCTTTTTAGCAGCCTCCTCATCTGATTCATCATCATCATCATCAGAATTTGAACTCTGAGGGTTATCATACAAAGCACTCAACTTCCTCAGAGTGGCATCAGGAATGATAAGAGGTCATTCTTGAGGGGGAATAGAAGGTTCAACAGCAGTAGAGACAGAACTTGCAACTGCTGCCTTGTTCTTTTCTTCAATGTCTACAAGAATAAGCTCATCCAGATCAGGCATTGGAGAATCATCCATGACAAAATCTGGGACAGGGCAGATGTCTAGAATAGACACAGGAGATGGAACAGCAGCAGGAGCAGCAAAGGATGCACAAAGTTGCCTGGCAACTGCTGGATTTGCTGGAGAGGTATACTGGACAATAGTCAAATATGGCTTAGCAATCTCTACTGAAGGAATAGCCAAATGTGGCCTAGAAATTTCTACTAAAGGAAGCTTCATATATACAGGATCAAAGATCTGAAGTATCTCAGATAAATTAACTGTGGGATTTATAAGGAAATCTCCAGCAGTGATTATTGAATCTACTGACTCATCAAAGCTACTGTCAATCTCCATGAATTGAATAAAATCTATTATTGTATCTCTAACTGCAAGTGCATTATCAAGCACTGAATCAACTATATCTGTAGTATCTGTATCTGTATCAACTATATCCACTTCTGCAACTGCTGCACCAGCTTCATCATGGAGCATCTCCCCCTGCCTGGGTTCAGGAGAACCTCGAGCCAGGCCCCTGAGTGAAGAGGGCGCAGCAGAGAGGGCTGAGATTTGGGCAGATAAAGAATGAATTGAATTCACCAGAGGTGTAATAGCCTTAGTGATGAGGGATTTGATAAGAGGAGTCAGAAGAGAGATGATGAAGGGAATGGTGGAAGAATCCATAGGTGGAGAGAAAATAGTAGAGGAGGAAGGAAGAATATATGGAGGGGATAAGGGAGGTAGAACAGGGTTGTGGTTCAGTGGGGATTGCGTAGGATGGAATAGTGGAAAGGTGTGGTGGAAGAGGGGATTGAGGAGGGGAAGGAGTGTGTGTTTCAGTGGGAGAAACTGGAGGTGTAGGCATATGTGTAAGATCAGGCGGTGGAGATTGATGTTGAGGTGGAGTCAATTGAGGTGCAGGAGGAGTGCGAAGAGATTTGGTAGGGGCAATGACCTCTTCAGAGTCAGGGTGGGGAGTGACCTTGACGGTCCTGGTGCTCTCAGAAGCATTGATGGAGGAGGAGGAACCCTTGGAGGGTTTGGAGATTGTCCTCTCCCATCGGCCAAACAAGGCGCAGGTGAGGCGCTTGCTGGCGTTGATGAATGCGGTCGAGGAGACCAGACATTCACTGGCCTTTTCCTGGAGGAAAATCCCCAGGATTCTGCCGTAGCAGACTTCCTTCTTGCTAATCCTTTTCTTGATAAGGTCAAAGAAAACCATGCCCCAATCAACCTGACGCTTGCTGAGTACTGCGCACATGATCAGGAATTGATGGCGAGTGATGTAGTCATGTGCCGAGTGCTTGCCCATCAGAATTTTCCCTACAATATCAGCCAAAAACTGATAAGCGGCGGACAGTTGTTTCTTCAGAAGCTTATTAGGGTTGTTGCCGGAGAAACCCATGACTTTCAACATATCATCATATTCCTCAGCGTCCATTTCCAAGTTGTCTTCCCCATTGATCAGACCAAATATTTCAGAGAGTACTGCTGGGGATAGGGAAACGGCAGTGTTTCCAATATTTCCGGTCAGATTTCCATCTTCAGAAGTTGTGGCAGTATACACCCATTCTCTTATCTCAGTTGAGTGTAGCTTGATGTTGCGTGTCATGAAGTCCTTGAGATGCAGTTCTTCAAGTAATTCAAGGATGTACAGAAAAATTGGATCGGAATGCTGGAAGGACTCAAAGTCCATTGAGAATGCTGCATCAAACATCATCGCTGTAAGTGCTCCTGGAGGAATTGTCATTGATGACCAGCAAAGAAAATTACCGAGAAAACGGCGATCAAGAGCAAAGGAACTGAAAGCGCGGGACGGAGGTCGAAGAAAACCTAGATATAAGATTTTCAGAATATGAATCGACAAGCTCCGTTCCACGAAAAAGAAACAGATCTTCGAACTGAGATCGATGAAATAAGGTATAGGAGAATAGTTCGTCGAACCCATTCAGAAGAATTGAAAACAGTTGGTCGAACTCCGTTCGACGAAATGGTTTCTGAAACAAGGTTCATCGATCTCCAGTCGACGAAAATTGTTTCCACACAAAAAATTCGTCGATCTCCGTTCGACGAGAATCTCTCAAACTTTCCCTAATTCGTCGAACTACGTTCGACGAACTCTGGAAAATTCGTCGAATGCAGACAGAAATTAATTTAACTCTTCTCCATCAATCATTCCCAGATGATTTATAAAGAACAGATGGATTTTCTCATCCAAAGGCTTGGTGAAGATATCTGCTCTCTGTAGATCAGTAGGAATGTGGATCAAGTTAATTTTCTTTTTGTCCACATTATCTCTAATGAAATGATGTCTTATTTCAATATGTTTAGTCCTAGAATGATGAACTGGATTCTGAGCTATAGCAATAGCACTTGTATTATCACAAAATAAGGTTGAATTATTTAAGTTGATACCATAATGTAGGAGTTAGTTTTGTATCCATAGCATCTGTGAACAGCAGCTGCCAGCAGCCATATACTCTGTCTCAGCAGTTGATGTAGACACAGATGTCTGCTTTTTGCAAAACCAGGAGACAAGTCTCATACCCAGGAACTGGCAAGTTCCAGAGGTACTTTTCCTGTCCACTCTACATCCAGCATAGTCAGCATTTGAGTATCCAGTTAACTCAAATTCTGACTCTGCAGGATACCAGAGTCCTAAACTAGGACAACTCTTTATATATCTCAAAATCCTTTTTAGAAAAATAAGATGAGATTCTTTAGGATTCACTTGGAATCTAGCACAAAGGCATGTGGCAAACATTATGTCAGGCCTGCTAGCTGTTAAGTATAATAGGGATCCAACAATTTCCCTATAATGTTTCTGATCTACAGGTTTCCCTGCTGCATCAGAATCCACAACAGCATTAGTTGCCATAGGTGTTTTCATTCCTGAGGCATCACCCATCCCAAACATTTTAATAAGCTCTTTAGCATACTTATATTGGGAGAGGAAGATACCATCAGGGAGCAGCTTCACTTGGAGACCAAGGAAGTAGGAAAGCTCACCCATGCTACTCATCTCAAATTTGGAATCCATGAGGTCAGCAAACCTCTGACACAATTTGGGATCAGTAGACCCAAAAATAATGTCATCCACATATATTTGTACCAATAAGATTTGGTCCTTATGATGTCTAGTGAAAAGGGTTTTATCTATGGTTCCTCTTGTAAATTTATGCTCTAAAAGAAATCTAGCTAGGGTCTCATACCAGGCTCTTGGAGCTTGCTTTAAACCATAGAGAGATTTATGCAACTTGTAAACATAAGAGGGTTGAGTTAGAGAGATAAAACCTGGAGGTTGTTCTACATAAACCTCTTCTTGAAGTACACCATTCAGAAAGGCACTCTTAACATCCATCTGGAATACCTTGAACTTTTTGTATGCTGCATAGGCTAGAAATATTCTAATGGCCTCCAACCTTGCAACAGGGGCAAAGGTTTGATCATAGTCTATTCCTTCTTCCTGCCTATATCCTTGGGCAACCAGTCTAGCCTTGTTCCTTACTATGTTCCCTTCTGCATCTAATTCATTCATGTAGACCCATTTGGTTCCAATAACTGGGTAGTTATGGGGTCTTGGAACCAAATCCCAAACTCTACATCTCTCAAATTGATTTAGTTCCTCTTACATTGTAAGAATCCAGTGGGGATCTTGCTCAGCTTCATGGATAGTGAGAGGTTCAATTTGAGAGAGAAAACAGGCATGCATCAAGTCTTGATTAAGCTGATGTCTTATCTGTACACCAACTGAAATGTCCCCAATCACTTGAGATCTGGGGTGATCTGTAAGTGTGACAAGATCAGTTTGTGGAGTTGGTTGAGCAACAGCTTCTGCAAATAATTCCTCTTGAGGAATGGTGCTGGCTGTTGATGGAAGTTCAGTTACTTCCTCTTGGATTTCTTCTTCACTATCTTCAGCAGCCTGTGGAGTGGGATGAGTTGGAACATCTTGGGTAAGGTTTAGTCCATCCATAGACTCACACATTGGTGAAACCTGTAAAGGACTATTGGTAGAAATGTCTTTCTCCTTATAAGACATGTTAGATTCATCAAAAGACACATGAACAGATTCTTCAATTTTAAGGGATGATTTGTTGAAAACCCTATAGGCCTTGCTTACTTGGGAATATCCTAGAAAAATCCCTTCTTTAGCCTTAGCCTCAAATTTTCTGATGTACCTTTTGTTATTAGTATGGATGTAATAAATGCAACCAAAAACTTTAAAGTAAGTGATTTTAGGTTTCTTTTCTTTAAGTAATTCATAGGGGGTCTTGAGTTTTAGTTTATGTATAAGACATCTGTTCAGGACATAGTTAGCTGTGTTTACAGCTTCTGCCCAAAAGGATAGAGGCATGTAGGCATCTGCTAACAATGTACCTGCAGCTTCAATGAGTGTCCTATTTTTCCTTTCAGCAACCCCATTTTGTTGGGGAGTTCTAGGAGCTGAGAAGCACTGCCTGATACCTTCCTTCTCACAGAACTCATGTATAAGAAGAGACTCAAACTCTGTGCCATGATCACTTCTGATCAATGCACCATGAGTAGAGAAATCAATATGTATGGTCCTGAGAAAATCTGTAAGAACTTTGAATGTATCTGACTTAGCTCTCAGGAAGGCTACCCAACTGAATCTGGAGAAATCATCAACAATAACTAAGGTGTAAGACTTCACTCCTAGGCTTTGTACTGCAATGGGTCCAAAAAGATCCACATGAAGCAGATACAATATCCTAGGTGAATCACTTTTATTAATGGATTTGAAGCTAGTTTTAGTTTGCTTGCCTAGTTGACAAGCCCTGCATAGGCTTTCCTTCTTGTAGGGACCAGAAGGTAAACCTCTAACAAGGTTGTCGTTAGATAACCTAGATATGTTCTTAAGGTTTACATGTCCTAGCCTTTTGTGCCATAACTCATTTTGGTTACTAGTGATATTGAGTAAACAAATATCAGTTGTGGCAGAAATGAAATCTACTAAATATATGTTTCCTTGTCTAAGTCCAATTAAAACAGTTTGGTTTTTATCATTTATAATAGAACAAGAGGTAGAGTTGAAATGTACCTGATAACCTTCATCACATAATTGACTTATGGATATAAGGTTATGTTTAAGTCCTCTTACATATGTCACCTTTTTGAAGGTCACTGCTCCAATGCTTACTCTTCCATACCCTTCTGACTGACCACTCTTTGAGTCTCCAAATATCACCTTTGGTCCTAGCTTGGACTTATAGTTGGAGAGATTTGCTTTGCTGTCAGTCATGTGCTTGGAGCAGCCACTGTCCAGGTACCATGTCTGACTCAGCCTTGGACAGTTCTTCACCTGTACCTGCATCAAACAATAAAGCTCAATTGTTCTTGACCCAGGTTACCTTGGGTCCTTGGTTTGGTTGAAAAGAAAAACTAGAAATGACTGATAATGCAGGTTGAGACTTATACACTAGAGAGTGATATCTCCTAGGTGGAATTATCCAATTAGCTACTGGATTAAATGTCTTGTTAGCTGTTTTAAAATTTCTATAGGAGAAATTATTTATGTTTGGTCGTTCTGGAATCGACAAATTATTGTAAGTTCGTCGACCAGAGTTCGACGAATGGGGATGAGATCGTCGACCTCCACTCAGAGAATGACCATGGTCATTTTCTGCGTCCCACGTTCGTCGACCTCTGCTCGACGAACCGTACACAGTTCGTCGATCGTAGTAGGACGAATAATTATTTCTGAAGTTTGCGTTCAGTGTTCGTCGATCGGGGTTCGACGATCTTGCATGATTTCGTCGATCTAAGTTCGACGAATTCTGCTGAACTTGGTTTTTAACAGCTTTCTTCTATTTTCTGTTGCTATTGTCTAGGGGATTTAACTTGTTTTCTGATCTGGATTTTTTAGTTAGTTTCTCTTTACCTTTAGCAGTGATAAACTTTATGGGAGTGGAAAGTATATTCTTCTTTATTATGGGGGGTAAACCTGATGAAGCACCCAAGCCCAGGCTGCCATTTAATCTAGCATTTACTGTGCTTGTGATATCCATCAGCTTGAGGCTTCTCCCATTGAGAGATTGCTCAAGTTTATTTGCCTCACATAATTCAGATTTTAACTTGATTATCTGTTCATTATCTAGATTCAATTGGTCAGTTAGTTTTCTATTTTCTATGCTGACAGATTCAAGGTTTTCTAGTCTAGTCCTCAGGGTTTTTATCTCTTTCTTTGAGTTTATTAAATCCATGCACATGATTTTAAACTCTACTTTAAACAAATCAGAATTGAAATCAAAACTAGAGATTACCTGATCAGCCTCTGAGTCTGAGGCACCTTCATCTTCAGAATCCTCTTCTGATCCACAGTTGCTTCTGGAGGCATCAATTGCCATTAGGCACACCTCCTTAGATCTGGCTTCTTCCTCTTCTTCACTGGAGCTGGAGGAGGATGTTTCCTCTTCTGTGTCACTCCAGGACTCAGCAACAAATCCTTTGTCCTTCCTTTTATGCTTGTTGGAGGAGGGTCTGCTGCTTTGTTTTCTTCTTAAATCCTTGTCCCTGCCCTTGTCCTTTTTCTGATTCTCTGGGCATTCTGAAATATAGTGCCCTGGCTTTCTGCATCCAAAACACACAACCTCCTTAGTTGGTGTCTTGTCATATTTGGGTTTATCATCCTGCCTGGATGATTTTCTTCTAAAGTCCTTTCTTGCCATTTTGTAGAATCGTTTGACAAAAAGGCTCATTAACTCTTCATTGGAGGTAGATGTTTCACTGTCTTCAGAAGCTTTGAGGGCCAAGCTGTGCTCCTTTCTAACTGGGATAGTTGCCTTCTGTTCTGCTGCCTCTCTTGATTTGACAAGCTGCTCATATGACTTCAGCTTGCCTAGCAGAGATTCTGTTGAGATCTCATTGAGGCTTCTGGCTTCTTTGATTGGCCAGATTCTAGAGTCCCATGAACTGGGGAAGCACATCAATATCTTGTCATTCACCTCAGTTAAGGTGATGTCCTTGTCAAGGGTCTTGAGTTCACTAATAATTGAACTTAATCTATTGTACATCTCAGCCACTGATTCTGTCTCATCCTTTTTGAAATTCTCATAGAGAGAAATGAGACTGGATCTTCTATCCTTTCTTTCATCAGCTAAGCCAGCTACCATTTGATTGAGAGAGTCCCAAATGGCCTTGGCTGAGGTGCACTCAGCCACCTTCTGAAATATGTCATCTGACATTGTTTGGGCCAGAATATTCATAGCCTTTGCATCAGCCATCTTGGCTTTCTTATAAGCTTCAGTATTGTCTGGAGGTGGTACTGCACTCAGATTAGTTGATGTGCTGGCAAAGGTTGTAGGAGCTGGAGGAACACCTGTTGAAATGACAGAGAAAATATCCTCATCAATGGAGTTCATATATAATCTGATTCTTGCCTTCCAGATGGCAAACTTATTAAGATTGCACACTGGAGGTCTAATGGTTGTATAATCCTTGTTTTGGGCCATGTCTGTGAGAACAAAATCTAGTAACAGAATAAAAACAGAGAGATCTAACTAAGGGATCTTTGTGTTCAGGTGTTAGCCTGTACAACTAATCAGGTATGGTATGTTTAACCAACCTGGCTCTGATACCAATTGAAAGTGTAGCTAGATCTGATATACTCTAGAGGGGGGTGAATAGAGTATATGGTGATTTTAAAACTTTTACAACTGCTGTTGTATTTTAGGTGTGTGTCTGTGTGTATGCAGCAAATACAATAAACCAGGAAGCAGCAATGGAGTAATCACAACACAATCACAGAGCAAGGCCAGAAAACAAAATGAAAACAAAGCAACCATACGACACAAGAATTTTATAGTGGTTCCCCAAATCTGGGTATTCCACACTTCTACCACCCTGGTAGGAATCCACTGCAGGAAGGGGTTGATCAGGTGTCCTGGCACCAATGGGGTTTTGATCAGGTTCCCAAAAATCAAACCCTCAGGTCTTTTGGTAGAAGACTTGCAACCAGAATAATTTTGAAGGGAATTAAAACCCTGTACATAGGTGGAGTGAGAGGGTGATGAGGTCTTGTCTTTCTCAAGTCCAATGAGAAGACTTATGGAATGTTGTTTAGCAGCTTTGATCCCCCTGAGATGTAGAATGGTTCAGGAAGAATACTGGAGCACTGCTTTAGGGTGATAGGTCTTCAAAGACCTAGAATTCCAGGTCCAGAGAAAGTCTTCAGGAACTTCTTGCAACTGATATGAATGAATTGTTTTTGAAGTTCTCCTGAGTAAAAGCAGATGAAGAAGACTCTTGATATTGATGTAATGTTCTTCTTCTTCTTCTTCTAGATCAATTTCTCTCTGGGCCAAGTATGAATTTCTTTTCTTGTGTTGTCTGAATCACTGTGTATGTTGTTCTCTCTTTTTTTTGGTGTTGTATCTTTGTTGTATATTACTTCTGGTTTCTGTATCTCTATCTGTCATGGAGAGCATTTGAATTTTTGAATGTCGAGTAATAATGACAGACGGCCTGAAAAGGAAGCAGCAATTGATTATTTCCCCAACTGTTTCCATGGGAAAACGGCATGTAATAATCCAGAATTAACTGCGCATCCTAACGGTAGTATACTGTGAAGAACTGCCATTAATTGTTCAGGAATCAGCGCCATGAAATGAGACGGGAATGGAAGAAGACCTAGTCTGGAATCGTCGACTGAAGAACGAAATTCGTCGAACAGAGTCTTGAATTTGTCGAGCTGCGCTGAGTTCGTCGAGCTGAGCTGAGTTCGTCGAGCTAACAGTTTTCATTCGTTGAATAGACAGTCTTCAATATCAAACAAACATTATTCGTCGAGCAGAGAACCAACTTCGTCGAGCTGAGAATAAACTTCGTCGACCTGAGAGAAGTTCTGGACTTGGTCGAAATACTCTGCATCTACTGAAAAGCTGTGTCGACACAAAATGGTGTCGACAGATTGATCTTTGTGTCGACACAACTCCTCTGGTGTCGACAGATTGGCCTAGGTGTCGACACAAATCCTCTAGTGTCGACACAAGCTGGTGTCGACTGAAATCCTGGGTGTCAACACAAATCGTCTGGTGTCGATACAAGCCCTAAGTGTCGATACAGATTCTCTGAGCACAAAAAAATCATCGAGCGCACAACTTACTTCGTCGAGCTGAGTTCGACGAATGTCGAACTCATTTCACTTAGTCTGAAAAACTGATAGATCTGGAGTTCCTGATGGTCTTGAAGAAGGCTGGTCCATCTGAAGTTGAGATAGAGGACTGTCCTAGACTCTAAGACACAAACTTGACCCAGAATATACATGATGGGTCACATCCTAAGTCAGTGAACCTAGCCCAAATCAACTAGGAATCCAACACATACCATGCTCTAGGAGCTTGCTTAACACCATATAATGCTTTGTTAAGCTTAAAAATATAATCAGGATGAGTTGGAGAGATAAAACCTGGAGGTTGTCTGACATATACTTCTTCTTTGATGTCTCCATTGAGAAAGGCACTCTTTACATCCATCTGATATACCTTGAAGCCTTTGTGTGCTGCATAAGCTAAGAAGATTCTGATGGCTTCCAATCTTGCAACTGGTGCAAACGTCTGGTCATAGTCTATGCCTTCTTCTTGAGAGTATCCTTGAGCAACTAGCATTGCCTTAATCCTTACAATTACTCCTTGATCATCCAACTTGTTTCTGAACACCCACTTTGTTCCAACAATTGAGTGATCATTAGGCTTTGGCACTAGTTCCAAAACTTTGTTTCTTTCAAATTGATGCAACTCTTCTTGCATTGCAATGATCCAGTGTGGATCTTGCTCTCCATCTTGAATGGATTGTGAAAGTGCAACTAGATCTGATATACTCTAGAGGGGGGGTGAATAGAGTATATGGTGCTTTAAAATTTTTACAAACTTTTACAACAATTGTTGTAATATGTGTGAGCAGGGAAGCAGAAATAAATCTAATCACAGTACTAAGCTATGCAAAAACTAAGCACAGAAAAATCAAGGCCAAAAACAAAAAGAAAGCAAGCCAAAACCAGATGACATAAGGAAATATAGTGGTTCCCCAAACTTGGGTACATCCACTCTTCTACCACCCTAGGTAGGAATCCACTGCAGGATGAGTTGATCAGGTGTCCTGGGCACCAATGAGCTTTTGATAAGGTACTCAAAAACCAAAGCAGAGTTTTTGATCAGGTGTCTTGCCACCAATGAGCTTTTGACAAGGTGCTCAAAAACCAGGTTCAAACTTTTGAAGGGAGTTTGAAAAACCCTTTACAGAGTGGGGGTGAGAGATTGATGGCAGTCTTCTCTTTCTCAAACAACTGAGAAGACTATGTGGATTGATGTCAAAGCTCCCCCTGAATCCTTGAGATCTTCAGGAAGAAAAGCTTTGCTGAGGGTGATAGGCCTTCAAAGATAGAACTCCAGCAATAGATGGTTTCAGCAATGGCTGAAATGTTGAGTGTCTGGAGTCTTGAAATGATGTTGGCCTTGAACACTTTGAAAGCTGAAGAGATCTGAAGATTTGAAAACTAAATCTCCTTGGATGAGTGTTCTTCAGAATTCTTTTTGACAGAAGATTTTTGAGAATTCTTCTGTAATCTGTATTCTCTCTCTGTGTATGGTGTGTTCTATTCTTCTTGTTGTTATAGATTCAAAAAACATTCTGTCTTTTATTCTCTGGTTCTGAATAGAATATTATTCTCTGTCAAGGATAGCCGTTGGTCTGCATTGATTGCATCCTTAATTGCATAATCTCTTTTTGAGGAAAGTCCACAGAATTATTCCTTGAAAAGTCCCTTGAAACTTGGTCCAGAATTGAATACAAACGGCTAGCAAATCTCTAAATTAATTGCAGAATAACTCCTAACTGATTTGAATTTGAATTCTGGAAGTTATCTGAAATCGTTGAACTGAGCTCTGCTATCGTCGAGCTTAGCTCAGCGATCTGGAAAAAACACAGCAGCAAAATATCGTCGATCTGAGCTCAAAGATCGTCGAACTGAGCTCAGAGATAAAGATCTAATGCAGAGTCAAAATCGTCGACCTGAGCTCACCGATCGTCGAATGGAGTTCGACGATATTATGAAGTTGAGCTCAGCGATCGTCGAATGGAGTTCGACGATCTGTCGAAGTTGAGCTAGACGATCGTCGACCGGAGTTCGACGAATCATCGTGCTGAGCTCGACGATCAGACTTAGTCTCCAGACAAAAAAACTTGGTCTTCATGGCAGCTTCCAAACCTAGACTTCTAACCCTTAGACTCAATTCTAATTGACCTTTTAAGCTATACAGGAGGTCAAGCAAAGGTTCCTAGAGACATAGTGATCCTGACCCAAATTAGTAATAGGGTGTTCCAACAATCTCCCCCTATTTGGGTTAGGATTACTATTTACAGACTTTGGAAAATTCAAATAATAACATACAATCAGTAAAACATGAAAACAACAGCTAGACATTGCAGAAACATCACAGATATATATATGTCATCCAGATAATCAGAAATTCCAGAAATTGTCACCTTACAAAGTCATTTCTTCTCTTTGCTTTTGACAAGTTTAATTTCTCTGTTTGGATTTAGAGCTTCCTTGTTGGACCTGGTGTCATCTGCTGCACCCAAATAAGTTTGCTTTGTAGCCCTGGGAACCACAGCAGCAGGATGCAATTCCATATATCTCTCAGCATCAAAGAATTTGCTGGAAGCATATCTGTCTAGTTCTTTTTGTCTCTGCTCAGACATTGTAGAAATGTTGGAAGTATCTAGTCCTTGTTCTCTGGCCTTCTTTATCTGGTCCAGTGCAGCCAATTCCTTTAACCTGGCAGTCCAAGCAGCTGGGTTATTCTCAGGGTCCTCAAAAGGTACAGGTGGCTCATACCTGTTGGAAGGATTATCTTGAGGAGGCCTGGCAGACACATTCTCTTTTAGCTTATAAGGGAAAGGACCAGTTGATGTATCAGATGAAGCATGTCCTCCCCTGGAATATGGGTGCTGCCTGGAGTACCCTTTAGAATAAACTTGAAAATCTCTCTGATTACCCCTGTACCCTCCTCTCCTAGAATATGAACCCCTAGACTGGCTTTCCCTTTGGTAGGATCTGGCATGGGGTTGATAGGGAGCCTGGCTTCTAGCTGGGGCTTGACTTGCAGAGCTTCCACCTGCACCTGCATCAGGAGGAGGTGGTGGAGGAGGATGAGGGTGCTGGAATTGGGAAGAGCCTTTCTCAAATTTTCTCTTTTTATTCATGGCTTTCAGCTGGTTTTTAGAATACTGCATCCAGTGTTCAGTAATTTGGCAATTATGAAGGATATAATAAGGGATATCATTGTTATCTTTGACTTTTGCAGGAGGAACCCTTTTCATTGCCTTGCTCCTTGCCTTCCTTTTCCTGGCAATGGTAGCAGATGAGTCATCAGAGTCTGTTTTAAACTCATCAGATTCAGAACTCTGATCATCATATAGAGCATCTATTCTCTTCATCAAGTCTTTCTTCAGTTGAACAGAGGCAGATGAGGCAGAAGCAACAGCAGCAGCAGGGACATCAGCAGATGGAGCAGCAGATGGAGCAGCAGATGGAGAGGGTGCAACAGAAGCAAACACAGCAGCAGCAGCAGATACTGGACTGGTGACAGCAGTAGTAACAGTCTCACTTACAGCAGAAACAACAGATTCACTAACAGTCACAGAAGCTGGAGAGGTGATAGCAGCAACAACTTCATTGATAACAGCAGTAACATCATCAAAATCAGCAGCATGCTCAATTTCAGTGGCCTCTGACATTGGAAAATCCTTGGATAATTGCTCAGCAGAATCAGTTGGAACTTCAGCAGCAATATGAACAATCTCAGCAGTATCAACAATCCTGTCTTCAGCATCAGCAGCAGCAGCAACATCTTCAGTAGCAGCAATCACTGAATGTACAAAATAAGAGATAATGCTAGGGTCACAGCAAGAGAAAGGCACCAGTGCCTTGGATAAGTCTTCTGTGGGCTGGACAACATTACTCTCTGGCAGACAGCTGAAGAAGGCAGTGTCAAAAGCAGATAGCAAAGACCTTAGGTCAATTGCAAGAACTGTAGTAGGAGTCTGACATTCTGGAGGCACAGCAACAGGAGCAGAAGCAGCAGCAGACACAGAAACATCAGCAGCAACAGCAGTATCATCAGCAGCAGGAGCAGAAACAGCAGCAGCAACAGCATGAAAGCTTGCTTCATATGGCATCTCCCCCTGCCTAGATGCAGATACATCTGGATCAAGGCACACTGCTGGAGGTGCTGCCTGAGGAAGGAGGGAGGAAAGCCTGGCAGAGAGGGCTGCCACTGACAGGTGTAGAGGAGCTAAGGAGGTCTCCAAGAGTAGAGAGAGTCTGGGGGCAATTAGCTCATACAACCTGTCAGTGAGGGCTGAGAGGTCTACTTGCTCCACTGCTGGAGCAGAGGTAGATGGAGTAGGAGTAGCTGAAGATGCTGGAAGTGGAGGGCTGGAGAGTGGTGGTATGGATGGCTGAGGTGTGGGGATGGTGGATATGGAGGACAAGGGGATGGAGATGGATGGAGTGAATGTTGGTTGATCAATGATGTGGTGGAGGAGGTCTTGAAATGAAGTGGAGGTGGAAGGTAAATCAGGAGGAGATGAGGGGGAATCATCCATGTAGGAATCATCCAGGAGGGTGAAGGATGGTATGGATGGTGATGATGTGATATCTGGAGGAGGGTATGAGAACAATGGGTGGAATTGGTCAGCTGGAGGAGGTAGAATGGTTTCTGGAGATGGAGTTGATGTTGGAGATGGACTGGATATGGTAATGGTGGATGGAGCTGGAATGGTGGATGGTAGGGGCAGGGATGGAATTGGAGGAGGAGAAGAGGCAGCAACAGCAGCAGCCAGGTCATCTGCAGGGGCAGAGACCTGTGGGAGAGTGACTCCTTGAGTCCTTGTGCCTGAAGGAGCACTTGAGGAGGGCCTGCCAGGCTTGCTGATTTGCCTGTCCCACTTGCCAAAGAGGGCACAGGTGAGTCTCTTGGAGGCATTTATGTGAACTCCAGAGGAGACCAGCAAGGCAGGGCACCTGGTCTGCAGGAAAACTCCAAGAATCCTTCCAAAATTAACAAAACTTTTGTTTATTTTCTTCTTGATTAGGTCAAAGAAGACCTCTCCCCAGTTCAGATTTTTCTTATCTACCAGAGCTCCCATGATACAGAGCTGATGTCTGGAAATAGTATCATGTGCAGAGTGCTTTGCAAGCAGCACTTTCCCTATCACATCTGCTAGGAACCTGTATTCAACAGACAGATTCATTTTGAATAGCTTGCTAGGGTTTCCCTCTGGATGACCCATCCTGGCAAGCAGGTCAGAAAACTCCTCTCCAGATAACTCAGCAGATTCTTCTCCATTTCTCAGTCCAAAAACTTCTGTTAAAACTGTGGGGGTCAAGGGTACCTGAGTTCCAGCAATGGACTCAATTATTGTAGAGTTGTCTTGATTATGAGCAGTATAGACCCACTCCTTTATCTCATCTGAAGCTAGCTTGATCCTGGTGGTCATGAGGGCAGACAGATTTTGATCCTTGAACAAACTCAGTATGTCTTGGAAAATCTGATCAGTAGTGTTGAAGGATTCCAGATCAATGTCGAACCCAGCATCGAACTTCATTGCGGCAAGAACTGCAACTGACACAGCCATTGTACCTGTAAAAACTCAACAAACAAAACGACCAAGCGTAGAACTATTTGGAGGGAAAGAAAATCCTGCAGAGAAATCGAAAGCGCAAGAGAGAACGACGGCGAAAAATGAGTTTTATATTAGGGTTCGACGCAGAATTGGAAAGATCGTTGAACTCAGTTCGACGATCGAGGCTTCTAAAGGAATCTGAAGAGTCTTCAACATCGTCGATCTCCGTTCGACGATATTGGAGAGCGTCGAGCTCCGTTCGACGATCGTTCAGAGAACAAAATCGTCGAGCGCCGTTCGACGATCGTTGACCGAAAGAGATAGTTCATACTATCTGAGAGGCGCTGAACTCAGTTCGACGATTTTTGGAAATCGTCGATCTCCGTTCGACGATCTTAGGGGAAATCGTCGAGCGCAGTTCAGAGATTAGAAAAATTCTAGACACTAAGAAAAATCAGAATTTTTGCCTAGTCTTGGTCAATTTTGAGCTTTCAAAATCTTGGATATTATTTAAGACTTCCTCCATCTAACATTCCTAACTGATGTAGGAAGAAGGTGTGTTTCTTTTCATCCAAAGGCTTGGTGAAAATATCTCCCCTTTATAAATCAGTTGGGATATATTGTAATTCAATTTTATTCTTTTCAACATTATCCCTTAAGAAGTGATGCCTAATCTCTATGTATTTTGTCCTACTATGGAGGACTGGATTTTGAGCTATGGAAATAGCACTTGTGTTATCACAAAAGATTTTAGACTTTTCTAAGTTGTAACCATAGTCTAGGAGTTGGTTTTGAATCCACAAGATTTGTGAGCAACAACTGCCTGCAGCCATATATTCAGCTTCAGCAGTTGAAGTTGACACAGATGTTTGTTTCTTACAAAACCAAGAGACAAGTCTGTCACCAAGGAACTGACAAGTTCCACTGGTGCTTTTCCTGTCAATTCTGCATCCAGCATAATCAGCATCTGAGAATCCAGTTAAATCAAATGCTGAATCTTTTGGATATCAGAGACCTAGATTTGGACAACTCTTAACATACCTGAGAATCCTCTTTACTAAAGTTAGGTGTGACTCTCTAGGGCTTACTTGGAACCTAGCACACATACATGTAGCAAACATTATATCTGGTCTACTAGCTGTAAGATACAGTAGAGAGCCAATCATTGCTCTATATGTTGTCTGATCAACAGGTTTCCCATGTTCATCAACATCTAATACAACATTGGTAGGCATGGGTGTTTTCATACAAGATGCCTCAGACATACCAAATTTCTTAACCAGTTCATTAGCATATTTGGTTTGAGAAATAAAGATGCCTTCAGCATGTTGTTTGACTTGCAATCCTAGGAAGAAGGATAACTCACCCATGCTACTCATCTCAAATTTAGAATGCATTAGGTTAGAAAACCTTCTGCACAATTTTGAGTCAGTAGAACCAAAAATGATGTCGTCTACATAAATTTGTACTAGTAGGGTATGGGACTTATGGGTTCTAATAAAAAGAGTTTGGTCTACTCTACCCCTTATAAAACCATTTTCCAAAAGAAAGCATGCTAAGGTCTCATACCATGCTCTGGGAGCTTGTTTGAGACCATATAATGCTTTATTTAATCTAAAAACATAATCAGGATAAGTTGGAGAGATAAAACCTGGAGGTTGTCTGACATAGACTTCCTCTTTGATGTCTCCATTTAAGAAAGCACTTTTGACATCCATTTGATAGACTTTGAAGCCTTTGTGAGCTGCATAAGCTAGAAAAATCCTGATGGCTTCTAATCTTGCAACAGGTGCAAAAGTCTGGTCGTAGTCGATTCCTTCTTCTTGAGAGTATCCTTGAGCAACTAGCCTTGCCTTGTTCCTTATAATTACTCCTTGATCATCCAGTTTGTTTCTGAATACCCATTTTGTTCCAACAATGGAATGATCCTTAGGCTTTGGCACTAGTTCCCATACTTTGTTCCTCTCAAATTGATGCAACTCCTCTTGCATTGCAATGATCCAGTGTGGATCTTGCTCTGCATCTTGAATGGACTGAGGTTCAATTTGAGATAGGAAGCAGGTGTGCAACAGGTTTTGGTTGACCTGATTTCTGGTTTGCACACCAGCTGAGATTTCTCCAATTATTTGGGAGATTGGATGGTCTCTTGATGTTACTAAATCAACAGGGGGTGTTGATTGTTCACCAACCTGTGTTGTTGTTTCCTCTTGTGGTACAACAACTGGCTCTTCAGGTTGTGCTTTAATGTGTTGAGCATTCCCTTCATCTTCACTGCTTTCATCCTCTTGAGTAACCTGTAACCTGTTCAAGTCTTCAACTAGAGAATGTTCCTGCAAAGGTTCTATGGTAGAAGAAATCTTCTCCTTGAAAGACATGTTAGTTTCATCAAATGAGATGTGAACAGATTCCTCAATTTTCAAAGATGATTTATTATAGACCCTATAGGCCTTGCTGATCATGGAGTATCCCAGAAACACTCCTTCATCAGCTTTGGCTTGAAATTTTGCTAAATATTTCTTGTCATTATTGTGAATATAGCAAATACAACCAAAAATTCTAAAATAGTCAACTTTAGGTTTCTTCCCTTTGAGTAATTCATAGGGAGTCTTTCCCTTTAGTTTATGTATCAGACTTCTGTTCAGCACATAGTTGGAGGTGTTCACTGCCTCTGCCCAAAAGGTTAGAGGTAGATAAGCATCTGACAACAATGTAGTAGCAGATTCAATAAGGGTTCTATTTTTCCTTTCAGCTACCCCATTTTGTTGAGGAGTTTTAGGAGCTGAGAAAGTATGCCTGATCCCTTCACTCTGACAGAACTCTTGCATAAGAAGAGAATCAAACTCTGTCCCATGATCACTACTGATCAGGGCAATGTGAGTATTGAACTCAATCTGTATACATTTGAGAAACTCTGTCAGACACTTAAAGTTATCAGACTTCTTCCTTAGAAAGAACACCCAAGTGAATCTAGAGAAGTCATCTACAACTACCAAAGTGTAGGATTTCCCTCCTAGGCTTTATACTGTGATGGATCCAAATAGATCCATGTGTAACAGATACAATATCCTAGGTGAATCACTCTTATTAAGTGACTTAAAGCTATTTTTAGTTTGCTTGCCTAATTGACAAGCCCTGCAGAGTCCTTCCTTCTTGTAGGGGCCTGAAGGTAGTCCTCTAACAAGGTTGTCATTGGATAGCCTAGCAATAGTTCTAAGGTTTAGGTGTCCTAATCTCTTATGCCATAAAACATTTGGTCTACAGACTGAATTAAACAAGCAGATATCTACATTAGTTGAAAGAAAATCTACTAAGTAGATGTTACCTTTCCTTTTACCTGTCAACACTGTTGTGTTGTCCTCTGACTTGATTTTGCATAAGGTTTTGCTGAAGGTCACCTGGTAGCCTTCATCACACAGCTGGCTGATGCTGATTAGGTTGTGCTTCAGTCCTTCTACATAAGCTACCTTCTTGAAGGTTACTGAACCAATCTGGACTGCACCATATCCTTTAGTTTGTCCAAAGTTGGAATCACCAAAGATAACTTTGGGTCCAAGCTTGGCTCTAAAGGAAGTGAGGTTGTCCTTATTCCCTGTCATGTGCTTAGAGCACCCACTATCCAAGTACCACTGCTGGTTAGATGTTGGATAGGTCTTCACCTGCACATAAGACAATTCATTTGTTTTTGACCCAGTTTACCTTGGGCCTAGGTTGATAACCTCTAAATTCTGAAATGAAAGACATCCCAGGTTGACTCTTATATCCTTCAGGATGATATCTCCTTGGAGGTATAATCCATTCAGTATAAGGGTTAAAGGTTTGGGATGAAGAACCCTTAGGATTCAATTTTGATTTGCCTTTGAAAAGGTTTCCAGAGCTCTGACCTCTGTTCGATGATCTTGGAGCTGCGTTCGACGATCTTGGGTCAGATCGTCGAGCTCCGTTCGACGGTCGACTATGGCTGAGGTCAGGTATATGAGGTCGTCGACCTGCGTTTGACGACTTTGGCTGAGATCGTCGATCTGCGTTCGACGATTTTTCCTGAGATCGTCGAGCTACGTTCGGCGATCGTCGATCTTCATTCGGCGATCATCGATCTCCGTTCGACGATTGCTGCTGGGACTTAGTTTTCTGAGGCAGATCAGAATTTTTCCTAGCAACCTCTACAACTCCCTTTCCCTTGTCAGAAATGAATTTGATGGGAGTTGTTAGGACTATAGGTTGGCTGGATGAAGCACCCAAGCCTAGTGTACTGTTAAATCTAGAGTTCACTGTGCTTGTGATGTCCATCAGCTTGATGCTTCTCCCATTAAGGGATTCTTCAAGCTTCTTGGCCTCAGAGAGCTCACTTTTCAGTGTAGCTATCTGTTCCCTACAGTTCTCCAACTCCTGAGAGTGTTTGAGGTTTTCTGACTTTAAAACATTGTGTTCAGATAATTGATTTCTGAGAGAGATAATCTCTTTCTCAGACTTTAGCAGGTCTAAACACAGTGCTTTAAATTCAGATTTAAAATCTTCTGAACTAAAGTCAAAAGAGCTAATTACCTGATCTTCTTCAGGTTGAGTCTCTGAGTCTGACTCTGACTCTTCTTCCTCTGAATTGTGCTGTGAGGCATTAATTGCCATCATGCAGAACTCCTTTTCTTCTGCATCATCCTCATCATCACTGGAGCTGGAAGAGGCTTCTGACTCCTCTTCTGTCTCACTCCAGGATTCAGCAACAAACCCTTTTCTTGTATGCTTATTTTTGCTTGAAGAAGGTTTGCCATTTCCATTCCTTTTGGAGTCTTTCTCCTTGCTTCTTTCTTTTCTGTCCCTTCTGTCCTTGGTCTTGTTCTCTGGACAGTCAGGAACTATGTGCCCTGGTTTCCTGCAACCAAAGCAGATAATGTCTTTATTATTGCTAATGGACTTGTCATACCTTGGCTTGTCCTGCTCCTTGTATGATCTTCTTCTGAAGTCCTTTCTGGCCATCTTGTAGAATCTTTTGGCCAACAAGCTGAGTAGTTCATCATTGCCTGTGCTCTTATCTTCAGGCAGATCTTCAGTTGCCTTAAATGCTATGGTCTTCTCTTTCCTTGTGGCTGGTGAAGCAGCCTTCTGTTCTTCCTCTCTGTTCTTGATGAGTAGCTCATAAGATTTGAGCTTAACCAACAAGGCTTCAGTGGTGATCTCATTCAGACTTCTGGAATCCTTAATTGGCCAGATTCTTGAATCCCAAGTGCTGGGGAAGCACATTAGGATCTTGTCATTAAGTTCTGTCAGAGAGATCTCCTTGTCCAATGTCCTTAGTTCACTGACAATTAGACTTAGTCTGTTATACATGTCTCCCACTGACTCAGTCTCTCCCTTCTTGAAGTTCTCATATTGAGAGATGAGATGGGATCTTCTGTCCTTCCTTTCATCAGCTGAGCCTGAGACTATTTCTGAGAGCTTGTCCCAAATTTCCTTGGCTAAATTACATTCAGCTACCTTTTGAAATATGTCATCTGACATTGTCTGGGATAGAATGTTCATAGCCTTGGCATCAGCTACTTTCCATTTTTTGATGTCAGCATCTGTTCCTGATGGAGGTGGAACAGCATTTGTGCTTGTATTCTCTGGGGGTCTTGGACACACTGTCAAAACAGAATTAAATATATCTTCGTCAATAGAATTCATGTAAAGTCTAATCCTTGCCTTCCAAAGTGCAAACTTGGAAAGATTGCACACTGGAGGTCTGGTGCTAGCATAATCTTTGTTTTGGGCCATGATTTGTGCAAACAAAATCTAATAATAAAATACAAAAGAAAAACAGATCTAGTTTGGGATCTTTGGGTTCAGGTGTTAGCCTGTACAACCAATCAGGTATGGTATGTTTAACCAACCTGGCTCTGATACCAATTGAAAGTGCAACTAGATCTGATATACTCTAGAGGGGGGGTGAATAGAGTATATGGTGCTTTAAAAACTTTTACAAACTTTTACAACAATTGTTGTAATATGTGTGAGCAGGGAAGCAGAAATAAATCTAATCACAGTACTAAGCTATGCAAAAACTAAGCACAGAAAAATCAAGGCCAGAAACAAAAAGAAAGCAAGCCAAAACCAGATGACACAAGGAAATATAGTGGTTCCCCAAACTTGGGTACATCCACTCTTCTACCACCCTAGGTAGGAATCCACTGCAGGATGAGTTGATCAGGTGTCCTGGGCACCAATGAGATTTTGATAAGGTACTCAAAAACCAAAGCAGATTTTTTGATCAGGTGTCTTGCCACCAATGAGCTTTTGACAAGGTGCTCAAAAACCAGGTTCAAACTTTTGAAGGGAGTTTGAAAAACCCTTTACAGAGTGGGGGTGAGAGATTGATGGCAGTCTTCTCTTTCTCAAACAACTGAGAAGACTATGTGGATTGATGTCAAAGCTCCCCCTGAATCCTTGAGATCTTCAGGAAGAAAAGCTTTGCTGAGGGTGATAGGCCTTCAAAGATAGAACTCCAGCAATAGATGGTTTCAGCAATGGCTGAAATGTTGAGTGTCTGGAGTCTTGAAATGATGTTGGCCTTGAACACTTTGAAAGCTGAAGAGATCTGAAGATTTGAAAACTAGATCTCCTTGGATGAGTGTTCTTCAGAATTCTTTTTGACAGAAGATTTTTGAGAATTTTTCTGTAATCTGTATTCTCTCTCTGTATATGGTGTGTTTTATTCTTCTTGTTGTTATAGATTCAAAAAACATTCTGTCTTTTATTCTCTGGTCCTGAATAGAATATTATTCTCTGTCAAGGATAGCCGTTGGTCTGCATTGATTGCATCCTTAATTGCATAATCTCTTTTTGAGGAAAGTCCACAGAATTATTCCTTGAAAAGTCCCTTGAAACTTGGTCCAGAATTGAATAAAAACGGCTAGCAAATCTCTGAATTAATTGCAGAATAACTCCTAACTGATTTGAATTTGAATTCTGGAAGTTATCTGAAATCGTCGAACTGAGCTCTGCTATCGTCGAGCTTAGCTCAGCGATCTGGAAAAAACACAGCAGCGAAATATCGTCGATCTGAGCTCAAAGATCGTCGAACTGAGCTCAGAGATAAAGATCTAATGTAGAGTCAAAATCGTCGACCTGAGCTCACCGATCGTCGAATGGAGTTCGACGATATTATGAAGTTGAGCTCAGCGATCATCGAATGGAGTTCGACGATCTGTCAAAGTTGAGCTAGACGATCGTCGACCGGAGTTCGACGAATCGTCGTGCTGAGCTCGACGATCAGACTTAGTCTCCAGACAGAAAAACTTGGTCTTCAGGGCAGCTTCCAAACCTAGATTTCTAACCCTTAGACTCAATTATAATTGACCTTTTAAGCTATACAGGAGGTCAAGCAAAGGTTCCTAGAGACATAGTGATCCTGACCCAAATTAGTAATAGGGTGTTCCAACAGATTGAGGTTCAATTTGAGATAGAAAGAAAGTGTGCAACAGGTTTTGGTTGACCTGATTTCTGGTTTGCACACCAGCTGAGATGTCTCCAATTACTTAGGAAATTGGATGGTCTCTTGATGTTACTAAATCAACAGGGGGTGTTGATTGTTCACCAACCTGTGTTGTTGTTTCCTCTTGTGGTACAACAACTGGCTCTTCAAGTTGCTTCTCTTCAATATATTGAATGCTTTATTCATCTTCACTGCTTTCCTCTTTTTGAGTAATCTGTAACATGTTCAAATCTTCAGCAAGAGAATGTACCTGCAAGGGTTCTATGGTAGAAGTGTTCTTCTCCTTGAAAGACATGTTAGATTCATCAAATGATATGTGAACAGATTCCTCAATTTTAAGAGATGATTTATTATAAACCCTATAAGCCTTACTGATCATGGAGTATCGCAGAAACAGTCCTTCATCAGCTTTAGCTTGAAATTTTGCTAAATATCTCTTGTCATTATTATGTATATAATAAATACAACCAAAAATTCTAAAATAATCAACTTTAGGTTTCTTCCCTTTGAGTAATTCATAGGGAGTCTTTCCCTTTAATTTATGTATTAAACTTCTGTTCAGCACATAGTTGGAGGTGTTCACTACCTCTGCCCAAAAAGATAGAGGAAGGTGAGCATCTGACAACAATGTAGTGGCAGATTCAATAAGGGTTCTATTTTTCCTTTCAGCTACCCCATTTTGTTGAGGAGTTCTAGGAGCTGAGAAAGTATGACTGATACCTTCACTCTGACAGAACTCTTGCATAAGAAGAGAATCAAACTCTGTCCCATGATCACTTCTGATCAGGGCAATGTGAGTATTGAACTCAATCTGTATACATTTGAGAACCTCTGTCAAACACTTAAAGTTATCAGACTTCTTCCTCAGAAAGAACACCCATGTGAATCTAGAGAAGTCATCTACAACTACTAAGGTGTAAGATTTCCCTCCTAGGCTTTGTACTGTAATGGGTCCAAAAAGATCCATGTGTAACAGATACAAGATCCTATGTGAATCACTCTTATTAAGTGATTTGAAACTATTTTTAGTTTGCTTGCCTAATTGACAAGCCCTGCAGAGTCCTTCCTTCTTGTAGGGGCCAGAAGGTAGTCCTCTAACAAGGTTGTCCTTGGATAGCCTAGCAATGGTTCTAAGGTTTAAATGTCCTAGTCTCTTATGCCACAAAACATTAGGTCTACATACAGAATTAAACAGGCAAATGTCTACATCTGTTGAAAGAAAATCTACTAAGTAGATGTTACCTTTCCTTTTACCTGTCAACACAGTTGTGTTGTCCTCTGACTTGATCTTGCATAATGCTTTGCTGAAAGTCACCTAGTAGCCTTCATCACATAGCTGACTGATACTTATCAAATTGTGCTTCAGTCCTTCCACATAAGCTACCTTCTTGAATGTCACTGTCCCAATCTGGACTGCACCATATCCTTTAGTTTGTCCAAAGTTTGAATCACCAAATATGACTTTTGGTCCAAGCTTGGCTTTAAAGGATTTGAGGTTGTCCTTGTTTTGACGGAGCCGACCCTCTCCAACCCGCGGCGGTTGATGTTGAAGCGCTTACGGATGACACGCCGCCATTACAAAGCAAAGATCTACGGCGAAATAAAGGCGTGGGAGCGCGGCGCCGCACCCCTTCCCGCTACCATCTTCGCTCGCGAGATATCGTCATTAAATGACGTTGTTGTCATAAAAACTGCCGGGCTGCGGATAACAATTTTATGCTATGTTTTGTTAATTGGTGTCCTGCATTTAGCCTCCAAATGCTTTTAATTTCTGCAATATTTTATGTAAACTTTTATTTAGAGTGGGCCATATATATAAGGCATCCACTCCCTTGGTTTGGCATGAAGATAATAACCCTAAAAAAAAAGGATTTCAGCTTTGAGAATCTCCTCTCATTTCCGCCGCCCCCTATCCCTTGCCCGCCTCCTTGAGGGTTTCGGCCAAGTGCAGGCCATCTCTCTTCCGGCGTGGGAGCTTCGCGGTGTGACTCCGTTGAAGGTGGACGTGCAAGCTTCTTCCGGTGTGACTCTGGCGGAACCGTGGTTGAGCGATTCTCCACGTGCAACTATCTACGAGTTGGGGTAACGATTCCTCTTCTCTATCTTGTGTGCTTCTTCTACATCCTCCGCATATTTCTTGTGCGAAAGTTTTGGTGTGAGATCTGAAATTTTATTCATCGAAGTATTTCCACTTGATTTTCGCATTTGATTCTCCGAGTTTCTTGCAACCGAAGAAGGGTGGTGACCTTTGGTTTTCTTTAGTCGGGGGAGATCAACCACTTTTCCGAATCATTTTTCTTTGGTGGATCTCCTTGGTGCGACTTCACTCGACCGAGCCGTGTGGGTTCATTTCGCCGGAAAGGATAGTGGCCTCTAGTCACTATTTGATCCTAAGAGGGTTCGCGATCCTCACGTCGTTGTGTGACGATAAACGTTAATTTAAATTGTGGCTGCGCTCGCGTGTGGTGTTTCCAAATTAGATCGTGTGGGGGTAGATTTAGTCGCTAGAACGTGCCGGACATTTCGCCCCGATAGCCTACATCAATTTGGTATCAAAGCGAGGTTCGTGCCGGTTCCTAAATCGGCACAATCCTTCTCTGTTTGGTAGGCTTAGTTCTCGTAAATTCACATTTCAGCAAAGTCTCTATTTGTGGTGTGCTAACAGCGGGTTAAAATCTGAATTTTTCTTCAAAATCCAAAAAAAAAAATTTTTCTGGTAGACTCTCTTCACCTTAGGTAGAATTAAATTTAGAAAAAAAATTCAGTTTCGTCCATCGGTTAGGCGGCAAGAAATTATTTCTCATAAAATTTTAGGGTGTCTAGGACTAATTTAGAGTCAACAAAAACAAAAAAAAAATCTGCATGCGCACAAGGCACGACACCGAGTACGCTCCCTCTTCTTCCAATATGGCGGACGAGCGGCATGGGGGTCAAGATCCGACTCCCGTCGAGGCTCTTCGACAAGAGTTTAATGCGCACATCGTGAATCAAGAGCGTCGCATGGATGAGTTAAGGGACATGATCGCTCAACTTACGACTGCTAGAGCGACTCCACCCGCCCCTCCTAACCCTCTACCAATTAACCCTCACCCCCCGAACCACCAACAGCCCCGTTATCCTCCTCGATTTGACGAGGACTACGATGACCTTGCACCACGTGGTCCACCCTATTATAACCGAGCTCCACAAGAGTTCAACATCACGAAAGCCATCCGTATAGAAGCCCCTACTTACGACGGCATGGGGCAGCACCAAATCTTTCTGAATTGGATTATGGATATCGAGTGCTACTTCGAGTGGCATAACTTAACCGATAGGCAAAGGGTCCAAGTCGCTAGGCTGAAACTTCTAGACCACGCCAAGGTATATTGGCTCAACGAGGAGAGACGCATGGGAGCGCTTGATGGTATGCCACCAATTGGTTGGCAGGTTATGAAAGCTATGTTGTCGGATCAATACGTCCCCACGTATTACCGCACACAACTGTTTGACGACTTAGCCTCTCTTAAGCAAGGGAGCCAGTCGGTGTCTGATTACATGGGTACGCTTAATGATCTGTTAGTACGTTGCGATGTTAAGGAGATGCCCGAAGTGACCCTCTCGAGGTTTCGGAAGGGGCTGGATCCGGATATTCAGCGCAAGCTTTTGCGATATGGGCATACGGATATAAACACCACGTACAACGCGGCCTTGGACATTGAGAAAAATATCACTCTCAAGTCTAAAGCAAGGTATTTCCAAAAGGGGAAGTCCACGTATAAAGACAAAGGCAAGTTTAAGGCTACCGACACAAGTTCGATAGTCATCACCGCTAGGAATTCTAAGAATCCAACCGGGGAGCGAGTGCCAATTGGGAGAGTTAATAAAACAAATGCCACATGCTACGCTTGTGGAGTACAAGGGCATTATGCGAGCGAATGCCCCACCAAGCCTAAGGCCTTAGCTTTATTGGAGGCTCCTAACGACCCGGCCGAAATAATTTATGAAGCCGACGAGGGGTCCGATGTTGAGGGAGTCCCGAGTGATTTGGAGGATGAACATAACCTCATGGTTATGCGTTGTATCCTGACGGTTCCCCGGACGCCAAACGATTGGAATAGGACGACCCTCTTTTCGATGATATTTAAGAGCGGAGAGAAGTTATGTAAGCTTATCATCGATTGTGGGAGTTGTATGAACGTCGTTTCGGAGAGCGCGGTCGCTAGGATGTCTTTAGTTGCCGAACCCCACCCCCAACCTTATCATGTAGCTTGGGTAAATAAGACCTCTCTTCCTGTCACGAAGCATTGTCTAGTTCCCCTTAACGTCAAATCTTATTCCGAGCAAGTGTGGTGTGATGTCATCCCCATGGATGCATGTCACGTCCTTCTTGGCCGGCCTTGGCTATATGACCACGACGTGACTCACTACGGCAGGGCTAATACTTATGAGTTTAAGTTTAAGGGGAAGATTATTACCTTTAAACCAACGCCACCCAAGGACCCGACTATTCCGTCCAAGGATACCATCGTACCCGTGGAGAAGAAAACCTTGAACTTAATAGGAAGAAAGGAGTTCACCCGCGTCCCATTTCTGGATGGCGTGATCTATGCGCTAGTGCTCTTGAGTAGTAAGCGAGATGGTGATAAATTCGATGAGCTTCCCGAAGACTTAAAACACTTGTTGGATGAATATAAAGATGTGTATCCGGCCGAGTTACCCCCCATCTTACCGCCACTACGCGACATCCAACACGCCATAGATCTCGTCCCAGGTTCCTCACTTCCGAATCAGCCCCATTATAGGCTCCACCCGGCAGCGCATCAGGAGCTTCAAACTCAAATATCGGAACTCTTAACTAAAGGGTTCATCCGCCATAGCTTGAGCCCATGTGCCGTGCCGGCACTGTTAGCCCCCAAAAAAGACGGTACTTGGAGGATGTGTGTCGATAGTAGGGCGATTAATAAGATCACTATTAAATATAGGTTCCCTATTCCCCGATTGGATGATCTCTTGGATATGCTTGCCGGAGCCACGATCTTTTCCAAGCTGGATCTTAAAAGTGGCTACCATCAAATTAGAATTCGAGAGGGGGATGAATGGAAGACGGCGTTCAAAACTAAGGATGGTTTATATGATTGGCTTGTCATGCCCTTCGGGCTTTCTAATGCCCCAAGCACATTTTCTCGGATGATGACTCAAATATTCCAACCCCTCATGGGAAAATTCGTCGTAGTGTATTTTGACGACATCTTGGTGTTTAGCTTGACGCCCACTGAACATACAAATCACTTGAGGGCAGTCTTAACTACTTTAAGGAACGATAAACTATTCTTAAATCTGAAGAAATGCACTTTCCTTGTCCGTGAGGTTGAATTCTTAGGATATCTTGTGGGAGCGGACGACATTAGAGTAGACCCAAAAAAGGTGCAAGTTATTAACGAGTGGCCGGAGCCCAAGTCCATCCGTGACGTTAGACGTTTCCATGGACTCGCTACTTTTTATCGGCGTTTTATTAAAAATTTTAGTAGCATCATGGCTCCTTTGACGGAGTGCATGAAGAAAGGGGATTTCCAATGGACTAAGTCCGCCACTCATGCCTTCCACACGATCAAAACTCTCATGACGGAAGCACCCCTCCTCCGCTTACCAGATTTCTCTAAGGTGTTTGAATTAGCGTGCGATGCGTCCGGGGTTGGGATTGGGGGAGTATTAAGTCAAGAGGGCCACCCCATTTGTTATTTTAGTGAGAAGTTGTCCGGGGCTAAATTAAACTACTCCAATTACGATCGGGAATTTTACGCGGTGGTCCGAAGTTTACACTATTGGAGACACTATCTCCTTTCCAAAGAATTCGTGCTACTTTCGGATCATGAAGCTTTGCGTTTTATTAACTCCCAACATAAAATCAGCCCCCGACATGCTAAGTGGGTGTCGTTCCTCCAAGAGTACACGTTCACTCTTAAGCATCTTAAGGGGTCCAACAACCGTGTGGCCGACGCCCTTAGCCGACTCTCGTTACTATTGTCCACCATGCACGTTAAGGTGATTGGTTTTGAGCGCATTAAGGACGAGTACGCGACATGTCCGGACTTTAAGGACATCTATTTTGCCACCCAAGAGGAGTCCCCCTCCACTATTTCGGCATTCTACATTCGGGATGGTTACTTATTTAAGCACACGAAGTTGTGCATCCCGCAAACTTCCCTCCGCCATCATATCATTTGGGAACTTCATGGTGGGGGCCTTGGTGGCCATTTTGGCCGGGATAAGATGCTAGCTTTGGTAGAGGAAAAATTTTATTGGCCGGGTTTGAAGTCTCTCGTTGGTAAAATCGTTAGTAGTTGTCGTACTTGTCAACTAGCTAAGGGTAGTAAAACAAACGCCGGTCTCTACACCCCTCTACCCATCCCTTCTATCCCTTGGGAGGATGTGAGTATGGACTTCATCTTAGGCCTCCCGCCCACCTTCCGTCGACATGACTCTATTTTGGTAGTCGTAGACCGATTTTCGAAGATGGCGTACTTTATTCCGTGTAGCAAAACTAGTGACGCCTCGCACATGGCTAAAATTTATTTTAAGGAAGTTGTCGGGCACCGCGGCGTTCCGAAAACTATCGTTAGTGATCGGGACGTCAAATTTACTAGTTACCTTTGGAAGATGCTTTGGAAACTTATGGGAACCAAACTTTTGTTTTCGTCCGCCTATCATCCGCAATCGGATGGCCAAACGGAAGTCGTAAATCGAAGCGTGGGCAATCTTTTACGTTGTCTTGTTGGAGAGCACAAAGGCACTTGGGATCTCATTCTCCCACACGCACAACTCGCTTATAATAATTCTAAGAATAGGTCTACCAGGTTGTCGCCGAATGAGATTGTGCACGGTTATAAGGCGCCCGTGCCACTTGACTTGATTCCCCTACCGCCCACTTATAAATCAAGTCACTTCGCACAGGAATTTGCCCAACACATTCAAAATTTGCATAAACACATACAAGAAGTGTTAGCCACGCAATATACGTCCGATCAGTTACACGCGAATTTGCACCGCCGAGCCGTCCATTTTAATGTTGATGATTTGGTCTTGGTTTGTCTCATTCCCGAGCGGATGCCTTCGGGTACCGTCAAAAAGTTGGCCAATCGGCGAGCCGGCCCCTTTCGAGTTGCGAAGAAATTAGGCGACAATGCGTATCTTTTGGATTTACCATCCGATTGGGGTATATCCCCTATTTTTAATGTTTCCGATTTAACACCTTATACTTCTCCGCCACTTGAAATATGCAACTCCCCTGTCTCTTCTTCCTCTCGCTCTTCTCTTGGGTTTGGGGGGGAAAGGTCTCATGAATCGCCTCTTCCTTCGGATTCCGTTGGAGGTACGTTGGTGGATGCTTTTGCTTCAGTCTTACCTTATTCGACTAATGCTTTTCCTAGTTTTCCCAAGACCTCTTTCTTACCAGACAGGATCCTTGCCGATGAAGTTCTCCCATCTCCACTTGGTACCTCTCGCCGCTATTTGGTCCACTGGCGTGATCGCCCATCCTCCGATGATTCATGGGTTCCCGAAGTTGAAGTGGCTCGCTTGGATGATGCTCTCCTTCGCCGCTACAAAGACGCCAACTCCTCGGTGATGAGTCCTTTTGAGACGGGGAGGATTGACGGAGCCGACCCTCTCCAACCCGCGGCCGTTGATGTTGAAGCGCTTACGGATGACACGCCGCCATTACAAAGCAAAGATCTACGACGAAATAAAGGCGTGGGAGCGCGGCGCCGCACCCCTTCCCGCTACCATCTTCGCTCGCGAGATATCGTCATTAAATGACGTTGTTGTCATAAAAACTGCCGGGCTGCGGATAACAATTTTATGCTATGTTTTGTTAATTGGTGGCCTGCATTTAGCCTCCAAATGCTTTTAATTTCTGCAATATTTTATGTAAACTTTTATTTAGAGTGGGCCATATATATAAGGCATCCACTCCCTTGGTTTGGCATGAAGATAATAACCCTAAAAAAAAGGATTTCAGCTTTGAGAATCTCCTCTCATTTTCGCCGCCCCCTATCCCTTGCCCGCCTCCTTGAGGGTTTCGGCCAAGTGCAGGCCATCTCTCTTCCGGCGTGGGAGCTTCGCAGTGTGACTCCGTTGAAGGTGGACGTGCAAGCTTCTTCCGGTGTGACTCCGGCGGAACCGTGGTTGAGCGATTCTCCACGTGCAACTATCTATGAGTTGGGGTAACGATTCCTCTTCTCTATCTTTTGTGCTTCTTCTACATCCTCCGCATATTTCTTGTGCGAAAGTTTTGGTGTGAGATCTGAAATTTTATTCATCGAAGTATTTCCACTTGATTTTCGCATTTGATTCTCCGAGTTTCTCGCAACCGAAGAAGGGTGGTGACCTTTGGTTTTCTTTAGTCGGGGGAGATCAACCACTTTTCCGAATCATTTTTCTTTGGTGGATCTCCTTGGTGCGACTTCACTCGACCGAGCCGTGTGGGTTCATTTCGCCGGAAAGGATAGTGTCCTCTAGTCACTATTTGATCCTAAGAGGGTTCGCGATCCTCACGTCGTTGTGTGACGATAAACGTTAATTTAAATTGTGGCTACGCTCGCGTGTGGTGTTTCCAAATTAGATCGTGTGGGGGTAGATTTAGTCGCTAGAACGTGCCGGACATTTCTCCCCGATAGCCTACATCATGTTTCCTGTCATGTGCTTAGAGCACCCACTATCCAAATACCATTGCTGGATTGATGTTGGATAGGTCTTCACCTGCACATAAGATAATTCATTTGTTTTTGACCCAGTTTACCTTGGGCCTCAGTTGATAACCTTTAAATTCAGAAATAAAAGACATCCCAGGTTGACTCTTATAACCTTCAGGATGATATCTCCTTGGAGGTATTATCCATTCAGTATAAGGGTTAAAGCTTTGGGATGTAGGACCCCTAGGACTGGATTTTAATTTGCCCTTGAAAGAATTTCCAAAGCTCTGATCTCTGTTCGACGATCGTGGAGCTGCGTTCGACGATCTGAGGTCAGATCGTCGAGCTCCGTTCGACGGTCGACTATGGCAGAGTTCAGGAATTAGAGATCATCGACCTGAGTTCGACGATTTTGCCTGAGATCGTCGATCTACGTTCGGCGATCGTCGAGCTCCGTTCGACGATTTCTGCTGGAACTTAGTTTTCTTAGGCAGATCATAATTTTTCCTTGCTACCTCTACAACTCTCTTCCCTTTATCAGAAATAAACTTGATTGGGGTTGTTAGAACTATAGGTTGGCTCGATGAAGTACCCAAGCCCAGTGTACTATTGAATCTGGAGTTCACTGTGCTTGTGATGTCCATCAGCTTGATACTTCTCCCATTAAGGGATTCCTCAAGCTTCTTGGCCTCTGATAGCTCACCTTTCAGTGAAGCTATCTTCTCCCTACAGCACTCCAACTACTTAGAGAGTTTGAGGTTTTCTGACTTTAAGGTGCTATGTTCAGATAATTGATTTCTGAGAGAAATAATTTCCTTCTCAGATTTTAGTAAGTCTAAACATAATGCTTTAAACTCAGACTTAAAGTTCTCAGAATTGAAATCAAAAGAACTAATTACCTGGTCCTCTTCAAGTTGAGTTTCTGAGTCTGACTCTGACTCTTCTGCATCTGAATTATGTTGAGAGGCATTGATTGCCATCATGCAGAACTCCTTCTCTTCAGCATCATCTTCATCATCACTGGAGCTAGATGAAGCTTCTAATTCCTCTTCAGTCTCACTCCAGGATTTAGCAACAAATCCCTTCCTTGTGTGTTTTTTCTTGCTGGAGGAGGGTTTGCCATTGCCATTCTTCTTGAAGTCCTTATCTCTTCTTCTTTCTTTCTTATCCTTTCTGTCCTTGTTCTTGTTCTCTGGATAGTCAGGTACAATGTGCCCTGGTTTCCTGCAACTAAAGCAAACAATTTCTTTATTATTTGACTTATCATACCTTGGCTTATCATGCTCCTTGTATGATCTCTTTCTGAAGTCCTTTCTGGCCATCTTGTAAAATCTTTTGGCCAATAGACTGAGCAGCTCATCATTGCCTGTGCCTTTGTCTTCAGGCTGATCTTCAGTTGCTTTCAAAGCTATTGTCTTCTCTTTTCTTGAGGCTGGTGAGGCAGCCTTCTGCTCTTCTTCTCTGTTCTTAATGAGCAGCTCATAAGACTTGAGCTTGCCCAAAAGAGCTTCTATTGTAATCTCATTCAGACTTCTGGCATCCTTAATTGGCCAGATCCTTGAGTCCCAAGTGCTTGGGAAGCACATTAGGATTTTGTCATTAAGTTCAGTTAGTTAGATCTCCTTATCTAAAGTCTTGAGTTCATTGACTATCAGACAGAGCCTGTTATACATTTCAGCTACTGGATCAGCTTCTCCTTTCTTGAAATTCTCATATTGGGATATGAGGTGAGATCTTCTGTCCTTTCTTTCATCAGCTGATCCTGAGACTATTTGAGATAGCTTATCCCAGATTTCCTTTGCTGAATTACATTCAGCCACCTTTTGGAAGATGTCATCAGACATAGTTTGGGCTAAGATGTTCATAGCCTTTGCATCTGCTACCTTCTACTTCTTGATATCAGCATCTATTCCTGATGGAGGTGGAACAGCATTTGTACTTGTGTTCTCTTGAGGTCTTGGACAAACTGTCAAAACGGAATTAAAAATATCCTCGTCAATAGAATTCATGTATAGTCTAATCCTTGCTTTTCAAAGTGCAAACTTAGACAGATTGCACACTGGAGGTCTGGTGCTAGCATAATCTTTGTTTTGGGCCATGATTTGTGAAAAAATAATCTAATAATAAAATCAAAACAAGCAGATCTAACTAGGGATCTTGGGGTTCAGGTGTTAACCTATGCAACCACTGAGATGTGGTATATTTAACCAACCTCCCTCTGATACAAATTGAAAGTGCGAGTTAGATCTGATATACTCTAGAGGGGGGTGAATAGAGTATGGTGCTTAAAAATTATTTACATCAGTTGTTGTAATCAGAGTGAACAGGGAAGCAAATATTAAATCTAATCACAATCTACAAAATAAACTAATCACAGATCACAGCCAAAAACAAAAATAAAGATAAGCAACCAGAAGACACAAGGAGCTATAGTGGTTCCCCTAAACTTGGGTACATCCACTCTTCTACCACCCTAGGTAGGAATCCACTGCAGGATGAGTTGATCAGGTGTCCTAGGCACCAATGAGCTTTTGATAAGGTGCTCAAAAAACAAATCAGATTTTTTGATCAGGTGTCTTGCCACCAATGATCTTTTGATAAGGTGCTCAAAAACCACACAAACTTTTGAAGAGAGTTTGAAAAACCTTTTACAGAGATGAGGATTAGAGAGTGATGGAAGTCTTCTCTTTCTCAAAGCAGCTGAGAAGACTATATGGATATTGATGTTGTCAAAGCTCCCCCTGAGTTCTTGAGATGTTCAGGAAATGAAGCTTTGTTGTAGGGTGATAGGCCTCCAGAAGTTGATCTCCAACAAATGATGATTTCAGCAACAGCTGAAATGTTAGGTGTCTAGAGTCTTGAATGATGATAGCCTTAAACACTTGAATCAAAAGAGATTTGAAGATTTCAGATGGTTGATCTCCTTTTGGTTGTGTGTTCTTGTAAGAATTCTTTTAGACAGAGAATGTCTACAGCTCTTTCTCTTTTTCTCTTATGAACAGTTGGTGCTGAGAAAGTTGTTGTTCCAGAGAAAATTTTTGTTCTTGTTCTTCTTGTTCTGCTTTTCTTTGCTGTGAGAGAGATTCAACAATATTGTGTTTTATTCCTTTTGTTCTGAATAGAAAATGATCCTCTGTCAAGAATAGTCATTGGCCTGTCATTAATTACATCCTTAATTACCTTTGTCTTCTAGGGGAAAGTCCAAAGAAACATTCCTTGATAATCCCTTGAAACTTGGTCCAGAATAAGTGAAAATGGCTAAAAGATCTTCTGAATTAATTGCTGAGAATAACTCCTTAACTGTTCTGAATTTGAATCTCGAAAACCATTAACTCTTCAGAAAAACGTCGAACTGAGATCTACTATCGTCGAACTGAGCTCAGCGATTTGGACTTATACAGCAACAGAGATCGTCAATCTGAGCTCAACTATCGTCGAATTGAGCTCAGAGATAGAGAATTAATACTGGAGTCAAGATCGTCGAACTGAGCTCGAAGATCGTCGAATGGAGTTCGACGATTTGTTGAAGTTGAGCTCAGCGATCGTCGAATGGAGTTCGACGATCCGTCGAAGTTGAGCTAAACGATTGTCGATTGGAGTTCGACGATTCGTCGTACTGAGCTCGACGAAATGACTTAGTCTCCAAACTGAAAAACCTTAGTCTTGAGGGCAGCTTCCAAACCTAACTACAAACCCTTAGACTCAATCCTAATTGACCTTTAGATCTATACAATGAGGTCAAAAACAGGTTTCCTAGAGACATAATGATCCTGACCCAAATTACTAATAGGGTGTTCCAACATCCTCAATGGCCTACCACCTCTTTAAAATATAATTGTGCAACGGGTGACGCATCGTTGGTTTTATTGCAAGCGATAAAATAAGCCATTTTAGAGAAACGATCTACAACAACTAAGATAGAGTCGTGACGTCGAAATGTGATTGGGAGGCCGAGAATGAAGTCCATGCTAACGTCTTCCCAAGGAATAGACGGAATCGGAAGAGGGGTATAAAGCCCTGCATTAGTTTTGTTCCCCTTAGCCAGTTGGTACGCTCGACAACTACCCACGATCTTATTAACCATGGCCTTAAGACCGGGCCAATAAAACTTGTCTTCAACTAACATGATCGTCTTGTCACGGCCAAAGTGTCCACCTAATCCTCCACCATGCAATTCCCACACTATGAAGTGTCGTAGGGAGGAACGGGCGATGCAAAGCTTTGAATGGTTAAATAAGTAGCCGTCCCGAATGTAAAAAGAAGTAATGGTTGTCGGCGAGTCATCTTGAGTGGCGAAATAGATATCCTTAAAATCTGGGCAGTGGGCGTACTCGTCCTTAATCCTATCAAAGCCAATCACCTTAACTTCTAGCGTGGAGAGCAATAACGAAACACAACTAAGGGCGTCGGCTACGCAGTTGAGAGTCCCCTTGAGGTGTTTGATAATGAAAGTGTACTCCTGAAGATAGGAGACCCATTTGGCATGTCTAGGACTAACCTTAGTTTGAGAGTTAAGAAACCTTAGCGCTTCATGATCGGATAGGATGACAACTACTTAGGAAGTAAATAATGCCGCCAATGTTGGAGGCATCGAATGACCGCGTAAAACTCCCGATCATAATTGGAATAATTTAATTTTGGACCTGCTAGTTTCTCACTGAAATTCCCCACAGGGTGGCCTTCTTGACTCAACACTCCACCAATTCCCACTCCAGACGCATCACATGACAAGTCGAAAACCTTGGTAAAATCTGGTAGTCGCAAAAGGGGGGCTTCCGACATGCGCGATTTAATTAATTGGAATGTCGTAGCGGCCGAGTTCGTCCATGTAAATTCACCTTTTTTTCATGCACTCGGTAATAGGGGTCATAATACTACTAAAATCCTTAATAAATCACCGATAAAATGTAGCGAGCCCGTGAAAACTCCTAACATCCCGAATGTTGGCGGGCTCGTGCCAATCTCTAATGGCTTGTACCTTCTTGGGGTCTACGTGGATCCCCTTCGAACTCACAATATAACCGAGGAACTCAACCGATGTCACATGGAAGGTACACTTCTTAATGTTCACGAATAATTTTTCCGATCTCAGCGTGGTAAGGATGGTTCTTAAATGTGACTTGTGATCAATCGTGGAGGTGCTAAATACCAAAATATCATCAAAATATACCATGATGAATTTTCCCATATATGGTTGGAAGACGTGGGTCATCATCCTCGAAAACGTGCTCGGTGCATTGGAAAGCCCAAACGACATAAATAACCACTCGTAGAGCCCTTCCTTAGACTTAAAGGCGGTTTTCCACTCGTCACCTTCCCTAATTCGGATTTGATGGTAGCCACTCCTAAAATCCAATTTCGAGAAAATCGTGGCACCGGCTAACATGTCCAATAAATCATCCAAGCGAGGGATGGGAAAGCGATACTTAATAGAGATTTTATTAATGGCTCTACTATCCACACACATCCTCCAAGAGCCGTCCTTATTGGGGGCAAGTAAGGCGGGTACGGCACACGGGCTCTTGCTGTGGCGGATAAAACCCTTTTGCAATAAATCCGAGATTTGGGTTTGCAACTCTAAGTGCGCGGAGGGGTTTAGCCGATAATGTGGGAGGTTGGGAAATGAGGAGCCCGGAATGAAATCAATGGCATGTTGGATTTCCCGCAACGGGGGTAACTCAGCCGGTAGCTCGTCCGGGTACATGTCCACCAACTCTTCTAAGAGTTTCCTCAACGCCGACGGCAAGTTCTCAAACGTTGCCGCATCTTCCTTAACTTGTAGACACACTAAGGCATAGAGGATGCCATCTAAAAAGGCAGTACGCTTCAATTCTTTCCTTCCTATCAGACTCAACGTCTTCTTCTCGACCGGGATGACCGTATCCTTGGAGGGGGCCGAAGGATCCTTTGGCGGGGCGGGTTTTAAGAGTATGGTTCTGCCATTAAATTTAAACTCGTAAGTATTGGCCCGACCAAAGTGGGTTACGTCATGATCATACAACCGAGGGCGACCCAACAAGACGTGACAAACATCCATAGGGATGACGTCACACCAAATCTGCTCAGAATAAGCTTTGATGTTAAGGGGTACCAAGCATCGCTTCGACACAGGGAGGGACGACTTGTCTACCCATGCCACCTTATAAGGGTGAGGGTGCGGCTCGGCATCAAGAGACATTCGTCTCACCGCAGTTTCAGAAATAACGTTCATGCAGCTACCGCTATCAATGATCAACCACACCATTTTTCACCACTCTTAAAATTCAACGTGAAAATGTTCGTCCTATTCCAATCGCCTAACGCTCGAGGGGTCTCCAGAATACACCTCATAACCATCATATGGGAGTCATCCTCCATATCACTAGGCACTCCGTCCGACTCGCTCTCTTCGCCCGCCTCGTAAGTAATGTCGTCTGTCCCACCGGTGGAATCTAACAGGGCTAATGGTCTAGGAGTAGTAGGACAATCACTAGCATAGTGCCCTTGGATCCCGCAAGCGTAGCAGGTGACATTCGTTCTGTTGACCCGACCCACCGAGACTGTCTCACCAGTGGGGTTTCTATCATTCCTAGCCGTTACGACTATGGAGGTCGAATCGGGGGACTGATACTTTCCTTTAGCCTTATAGGTGGCGGTGGGGGGAGGTCCTAAAATGGACTTGCCCTTTTGGAACGAGCGAGACTTGCCCTTAAGCGCGTTGTGCTGCTCAATATCTAAGGCAGCGTTGAAAGTGGTGTGCAAGTCAGTGTGACCATAACGCAGAAGCTTTCCTTGGATGTTGGGGTTTAGTCCCTTACGGAACCTGGAGAGGGTGACCTCGTGCATCTCTTTCACGTCACACCTAACCATCATGTCCTTCAGCAAACTCATATACTCAGACACCGACCTAGTCCATTGCTTAAGGGTAGCTAAATCATCGAACATTTGTGTCCGATGGTAAGTAGGGATGTACTGTTCTGTTAGCCTAGCCTTCATTGCATCCCAGCCTATGGGCAACGCTCCGTTCTCGACTCTCAAACGCCGCTCCTCATTCAGCCAAAATATTTTAGCGCGCCCTAGCAAATTCATTCTCGCTACTCGCACTTTATCCGCGTCGTTCAGGGTATACCACTCGAAATAACATTCGATCTCCATGATCCAGCCCTGGAAGACTTGGGGATCTCCTAAACCATCGTAGGATGGTGGCTTGACTCGGATGGCCCGAGTAAGGTCAAACTCGTACGGTGCTCGTGGGGCGTTCTCATTAGGAGGGTGGGGGTAAGGGTTGTGATGTTCTCCCACCCGTGGGTGAGCGGGTTGATTACGGGGTGCCCCTTGTGGTAACCCCAGTCCGTAAAGTGCCTCCCTAATAGCCGTCAACTGCTCCGTGAAATCCTGACGGAGCTCCTCAATCTCAGTGAGGGCACGGCCCTCACCCCGGTCATCATCCATGTTAGACGACGATGGAGGATACTCCGTACCGAGCCTAGTGCGCATGCAAAAAGGAAGACAACAGATTCAGACAAACCAAAGAAGGAATTAATCCCGCTTAATGACTACAGGAAAATAAATTTTTTTTTTATTTTCTTAAAGGAAAAAAAAAGGGGATTATTAAAAAATTTATTTTGATTTTTTTGGCTGAAAAATAAGAAAACTACATCGCTATTGGCAGACCAAAAATAAAATTTTTTTTGAGAATTTTTTTGTGACAACTAACGTGCAAACACAAGTGCATGTTAACGTGCTAAAAAGAGGGGAGGGTGCCAATTAAAAAATTGACAAGAACCTCGCTTTGATACCAAAATTGATGTAGGCCTCTACCGCGGACACTATATGGGTTACGGGAAAGAAACGGACGCCACACTCAATCCACAATCTCACACGCACTAGAATTAACCGCAGCGCACTCGCAAACGTTCTATCACAGTTCACCAATGTACGGTAGCCACTCCGCGGGAAGGTCAAACAAACGGCTATGGGCCGACGTTCTCCCAAGCTAAGAGGACCAATATTGGGTCCGACCGAGCGAAAGTTGTACCAAAGGAGGTCTACCCAAAATGCGATCGAAAAATGGTAGATCTCCTCCAACAAAAATACGGGGTTCGCCAAACCCTTTCGAAAATAATGCAGTTAAGATAGATGCAAGTCAAAAGGAAAACCACGAAGAATCTAACGATTCAAATCCAACGCGAAAATCTTTCCGACCACTAGAATATCAAGAGGGAATCACACTTGATAGGAGATGATCGTTACCCAAGTCGGAATAGATGATTCTGACTACCTTTGAAGGTTCGCTCTTCCACGGTTCCGCCGGAGTCGCGCCGGATGGAGAGATAGATCGTCCGCCTTGGCCGCTTCACACCAAAGTCCAGATTCCTCGCCGTAGAAGGAGACCTTTCCGGATAAAGCTTTACGTGAAGTGGGGCTGCCGGGTTCTCGTCAAAGGGGCTGCTTGGGTGGAGGAGTTAGGTGGCCGGCCGGCTATGGAGGGTGGTGGTCGTGTTGGATTGGGTGAGAGGAGTTGGTGGCTTGGATGACGGAGATGAAGGGCTGGCCGAAATCTTTAGAGGGAGAGGGGGAGAGGAGGGTGGCGGTTTTGGAAGAGGGGAATGAAAGAGGGCTGGCCGAAATTTTAGAGAGAGAGAGGGGGAGAGGAGGGTGGCGGCTAGGAGATGTAGAGAGAAGGTTTAGCAAGAAAGGAAAGTCTATGGTTTTTTTCTCATTCAACTTAAGTTAAACAAACCATACATGTCTATATATAGGCTTAACAACAAGTATTGGCTATATGTAGCCCAAAATAAAAATAAAAATAACACACTAAATGGCTACATGCAGCCCTCAATAACATATCCCAAATAAGATAGCATACTAATAATAAGATAAATTCAACTAGATATTTGTCTTGCGCCGAGGGCGGAAATTGTAGCGCCGCTCCATACGAACACCACGGCGACGCGAGTCCTTTGTTGGAGACGAAGGCGGGTCTTCCGTTAGCGTGCCGTCATCAACAACTTGGGGGTCGTCGTCAACTTGGGGGCCATCGTCGCCACCACTGAGGTAGCCAGAACTCACACTTGCTCAACTTCTCATATAACTTATGCTCCCTCAGGGTCGACAAAACCAACTGCAAATGCTGAATATGTTCCCCAACATTGTGGGAATACACCAAGACATCATCTATAAACACAATAACGAATCGGTCCAAGAAATACTTAAACACCCTATTCATCAAATCCATGAAAGCAGAAGGTGCATTGGTTAAACCGAAAGACATCACCAAAAAATCATAATGTCCATGCCACGAACGGAAAGCGGTTCGTGGAATATCTGCCTCACGAATTCTCAACTGGTGGTAGCCTGAGAGAAGATCGATCTTTGAAAATACTGAGCTACCACGCAACTTATCAAACAGATCATCAATCCTTGGCAGAGGATATCTATTCTAAATGGTCACCTTATTCAATTCCCTATAATCGATGAAAAGCCTCATCGATCCATCTTTCTTCTTGAGGAACAAAATAGGAGCACCCCACGGAGAAGAACATGGTCTAATAAAACCACACCTCAGCAACTCATCGAGCTGATTACGCAACTCATCCAACTCACGCGGAGCCATACGGTATGGTGCCTTGGTAATAGGACGAGTACCTGGCTTGAGGTCTATCACAAACTCTATCTCCCTTTCAGGAGGAAGTCCTGGAAGACTATCAGGAAAGACATCTGGAAACTCTCGTACCACCAAGACATCCTCAAGATAGACTGTAATAAAAGCTATTTCCAGAGAAGAAATATAAACTAAAAATGCCTCACAACTAGAGTCTATAGCACGACAAGCACGTACCGCAGAAAAGACAGTGGAAACTCTGTCCTGGAGTCCATAGATGCTTATAGGTTGTTCGTTGTCCATCCTGAAATCCAATCATTTAGCCTAGCACTGGATGACCACATCATACTTGGACATCCAATCCATGCCCAAAATCACATCAAAATCAGCCAGATGTAAAATCATTGTATCCATAAAGGCAAGCAAATTGCCAAGATAAATAGGGCATCTCAGAACTCCTTGATTAGATATCACTGAATTACCTAAGGGAGCTTGACGCTTGATGAATTGTAAATATACGCATTTTTGTGTACATTAATTTAGTCGTTTTCATTTCTTTTCGTCATTTTTTTCATGTTTTTGCTTAATAATTTGCTCCTTTTTTGTAAATAATTTTGCTGACTTGCTTTATTTTTATGTTTCAGAAAATATCAAAAATCTGCCAAAAATTGTCAAGTCACGCCCGTGACAAATTGGTCACGCCCGTGACCAGGGCGTAACAATGCAAAAACAGTGAAATCAGCAAATTTTGAAGAGAAAAGCTTGACACGCCCGGCGTCACGCCCGTGTCCCTGACCCGGGGCGTGACCCAAACCCGTGTCCCCTGCTCTACGTTTCCAGCTCGACGTTCGTCGACCCCCTCGACACGCCTAGAGTCACGCCCGTGACCTAGGGTGTGACACCTCTTCCCGCTCGACGATTTTCAACTCGACATTTTCCGCTCGACGTTTGTCGAGTGTCGACACCAGCCGACACGCCCAGAGTCACGCCCGTGACCTGGGGCGTGACATCTCCACCTGGCCGACAAGAACCGCGCGGCGACTTTCGGCGCGACCCGCGCCCAGATCCACCTCCTTGACACGCCCAGAGTCACGCCCGTGACCTGGGGCGTGACCAACGCGAGACCGACACGTGTCCAGCCCGAGGTCAACTTTCCCGTCAAATCGACGGCCGCTATCAGGAATAGTGTCGACACGCCCCCTGACACGCCCGTGTCAGAGGGCGTGTACTTGTAAATTTTCTTCCTATAAATAACTGTGTTCTGCTAGAGTTCTTGTTCCATTTTTTGAACCATTTTGTATAAGTGTTATGCTGCTGGGATGAAATCCAAATGTGTTGTAAGGGATATTTTCTCTCCCTCTTTCTCTTTTTTTTAGCTTTGTAACGACCCATTTTATTAATGCAGTTGTAGTTTTTTTTCCATTACAACCCTTGGACTTCATCTATGTTTCATCCCTTATGCAATCTTTTTTTTTTGCTTTTATTTTAACTTAGTTTTAGTTCTTTTAAAAGCCATGTGTGTGTGTATGAGTATAGTTTTCACTTTAATGTTTTCATTAACTTTACTTGGACTTGTTTAGATTAGGTTTTTATAGCTTTCTATCTCATTGTTATAAACCCGTAAAAAATGATTTCAAGGTGATTTTCATTTCTTTTAACTTAGATTTTTCTTTTTAGGTTGTAAAACTTTTTCATTCTTTTAGCTTTATTTTCACTTTTTAATCAGTTTTACGGAGTTATAGGAATGATTATATAGTTGTTTTCATTTTTTATGCACTTAGTTTTTTCATTTTAAACTCTTGCTCTTTTAATTTTTTTGCTCTCTTTTTATGCATTTCTACCGCATTCTAGCGGTAGAAATGTATTCGTTTTAATTTTTCGAGCACTTGCATTTTCATTTTTGTTTGCAAAACTTTTTCGCTCGTTTAATTTTTATTTTAGCTTTTTATGCATTTCTACCGCATTCTAGCGGTAGAAATGTAGTTATTTTAATTTTTCGATAACTTAGTTTTTTGCAATTTTTTATGTATGCGCATTTATTTCCGCCTACTCGTTAAGAGTTAAATGGCGCTTGCTTATTTTACTTTCTGTAGAGTGCGTGAGTTTGTAATTTTCTTTATTTCCGCTTAGTCATTCGAGTTAAATGGCAGGTCTATATTTTCCCTACTCATTTGAGTAGGATTTGTGTGTGTGTTTTCATTTATGTCGAGAGAGTGTGTGCGTGAGTTTTACTTTATGTCGGTTGTGTGCGTGTGTTGCATTTATTTAGTCCTACTCGTTTGAGTAGAACACGCTTTCTTTCTCCCGCCCATGCATTTGCGCCGGGACTCGCAATTTACAGCTTTCTTCAATCCTACTCGTTTGAGTAGGACTTGCAATTTACTGCTTTATTTTCCTTCTTTCATTTACTGCTTTCATTTACCGCTTTCTTTACTGTTTTATTTTCTGCTTTTCCCGCAAGCCGTCCCCATTCCGATGAGTGGCTAACCGTTCTTAGCCCTCGGTATCGAAGAGCATTGGGACAGATAAAATAGCTTAAAATAATTAAAGGTCTAATTTTTCTAATTAATTAAAAGTACTTATGGTTTGCCTGGGGTAAACGACGCGTAGGACCACATATCGATGTGTGGGCCCTATTTCCGTAGTCCATATGCTAGCTAGCCGAGAGGCCGTGCATATGGACCGATCACCCCTTGACAAAGAGAGTTCCGCACTAACCCTCGAGAGAGGAGGCGTGCCAACTCTACCGGATTGGGTTCCCCACCCAATAGCAGGGTTCTTAGCGTAATGCGGGCGTTAAGAGGAATCCTTCGTCGGACGAGAGCCCGGTCGAATAGTCTTAGCGTTCAGGTGAGCGATAGCCCTATAGCTAGGTGAGCTCATTTTAGTGGAACCTCCACGGCCAAGTCTCCGCCGTAATAAATTAAAAATTTAGGAGCTCTTTTTATTTAAAGTCTATTTTAGTTCAATTGACTTTTTTCAGTGCCATCGAGCTAAGCTCTTCCTCGGCACCACCTTATTGCTTTCCTTTTATGCCTTTTATCTTCTGTCATTTTTATTATATATAATATATAACCCGACAAGTTAATTATCGGTAAAATAATAGTCTCCTCTAGGGAAGAGTAGAAATAATCGAACCGACCCCGAGAACAATACGACCTCGATATTCCACCTGGAATATCCTGTACTACTCACAATAGGTGCACTTGCCTCCTTTTGTTAAAACTCGATCACACCTTTTTATATCCAAATAAATAAATACGCGCGCCCCGTTTTCTAAATATAATCACATCCGCCTTTTTCTCAAATAAAACCGTCGGGGCGCCGCGCTTCATAAATAATTTTTGGAGTTTTAACGTATCAAGTTTTTGGCGCCGTTGCCGGGGAATTTTTGGTGTCGTTATTTTGAACCCTGGAAATCTATTAATTTTACCTATCTCTATATATATAACCAAAATTAAAAATGGCCAACAAAAATATAAAATAATAATAATAATAATAATAACTATAAAAAAAATTTAAAAATTATAAAATTTTTTTTTTTGAAAAACTATAAAACTAAAAAAAACTAACAAAAAAAAAACTAAAAACCTAAAAAAATGAAAAAAAAACTCAACAAAATTTTTTTTTATTCCTTACTTTTTTGAAAAAAAAAACTATAAAACAAACAAAACTAAAAAATTCGAAAAAATGAAAAACTTAACAAAAAAATAATAATAATAATAAACATAAATTTTCATTATTTTTATGAAAACAAAAACACAAAAAACTAACTAAAAAACCTACCTAAAAAATCAACTAAAAAATTAAAAAATCTTCTTAAAAACACCAAAAAAAATATAATAATTTAATATTAATAACTGTATATATGTTTTATTTAACTTCTTTTAATTTGTTTTAATTCGTTTCATTTTGCTTCGGCACGCTTCCATTATTGTGCGTGCTAGGGGATCACATTTTTATCACGCCATGGTAGCTAAGGTCTTAGCTACTTTCTGAGTCACCCACACACCTGCCCCCTACCGCCCGCATATCTTTTAGCCGAATTTATCGTTTTTGCTTTTATGATTGCCTTTTTTGCTTCTTTGTTCTTCTTCTAACCAATAATGCAGGGTTTCCACCCGGGCCTCCCGCACTCGTCTAAGGGAAGCTCCTACCCTCCCTTTTTCTTTATGTACTTATTATATTTTGTATATTATCTGTTCCGCATACTTAGATTGCAACATTTGGGACAATATTGGGTTTAAGTGTGGGGGTGTTTTCGTATTTCTTTATTTCTGCACTTTACAAAAACGCATAAAAATAAAAAAACATTACAAAAAATAAAACCTAAAAAATTTTTTTCGTTGTTTTTATTTTCATAAAACTTCAAAAAAAATCATAAAACTCAAAAAATTGACAAAAAGAGTTCCGCACAAAATCTTTTTACTTTGTAAATAATTTTTGTAAAAATCTCCCCCCCTACTTCTTATTTATAAAAAACTCGCATTTTGCCTCCACGCGGCGTTCGACTCATCGAACCAACCATCCAAATAGAGTCTGTTCGCAGGCCGCCCTCGAGTTTTTACTTTGTATATTATTTAAAAAACAACAAAATTTTATTCTCTTTCCCCCGTATCTCCTTTATAAATAACACTTCTTTCTCTACTCTTTCTTGTAAATAACTGATCAAACAACACTAAAACATCAAAAAATTAGAAAAACCAAAAATCTTAAAAAAAGAAAATAACTCTAAAAATCTTAAAAAGATAATAATTAAAACACAAAAAATGATAAAAAACTCTAAAAATTCCAAAAAATGTGTTTTGTTAAATTATGTAACAAAATAAATCGAATATACCATTTCTTAACCCTTTTTGCTTTCCAAAAATCTAGTTTCGAGTTAATTTATAAGCGAATTCTTTTTATTCTTTGCTTACTATTCGTTTATTAATTAAAGTTTGATAAATTTAAGTGTCTGGGGTTAAGATTTAAAGAATGTTTTGTGTCTTTTCCTTATAATAGGGAACTTGTTTTTCACCACCACTTCTAATTTTTATAAATAGAAGCTCGTTTTTTATGTTAGAAAATAACATTCATGGATTTCAATTATTTCTACTTCATGCTTTTAGAAAGATAGGAACGTTCATTTTAAAAAGGTTACTCTCAAAACTTTTTTATTAAAATCTAGTTTTCTTTTTGAAAAAATAAACTCACTTCCATTTTTTTCATGTCTTACTTGACATGTTTACCCCTATCCCTTAAAAGATCTTATGTCAATGGGAATAAGATTTCATTCCGTAAACATAGGCACCCAATATTTAAAAAGATTATATGTTATGGAGTAAGAGGATAAAATTCATTACCCCTACACATATACATTGGGTTATTTATTATTTATGAAGAAAGAAAAAAATTTATTATGTGTTAGGAAAATAAGATTTCATTTTCCTAACTATCCAAAAAAAAAATTGGAGGTTCAAGAAAAAATTGCCTCACCTCAATATTCAAGCCTTCTTCATAAACCACCAAACCACTTATCCTATTTCAATGTTTCTAGAATTAATTTAAAATTTTTTGAGAGCATAATTTTTAAATTGCATTATTTCCTTTAACTTTTTTTAAGCTAAAGTTTTTTATATAAATCCAATCCATCTTTGTTAAACTAACAAAATAAATATTTGCTTTCTATTTTATTTTATTTAGATGTCTTTTTGAAACTCTTCCTCTATTCATAACATTTCATAAATTAGGATTTAATTCTTTAACCCCGGATGTTTATTTTGATCTTACTTTTAATTAATTCAAGCGGTAGATAAACTTAGGATTTCTTTTATTCCTTATAAGTTTATCTCCAACTTTTGCTCTGGAATAGCAAAAGCTTAAGTATGGGGGTATTTGATGAATTGTAAATATACGCATTTTTGTGTACATTAATTTAGTCGTTTTCATTTCTTTTCGTCATTTTTTCATGTTTTTGCTTAATAATTTGCTCCTTTTTTGTAAATAATTTTGTTGACTTGCTTTATTTTTATGTTTCAGAAAATATCAAAAATCTGCCAAAAATTGTCAAGTCACGCCCGTGACAAATTGATCACGCCCGTGACCAGGGCATAACAATACAAAAACAGTGAAATCAACAAATTTTGAAGAGAAAAGCTTGACACGCCCGGCGTCACGCCCGTGTCCCCGACCCGGGGCGTGACCCAAGCCCGTGTCCTCTGCTCGACGTTTCCAGCTCGACGTTCGTCGACCCCCTCGACACGCCTAGAGTCACGCCCGTGACCTAGGGCGTGACACCTCTTCCCGCTCGACGAATTTCAACTCGACATTTTCCGCTCGACGTTTGTCGAGTGTCGACACCAGCCGACACGCCCAGAGTCACGCCCGTGACCTGGGGCGTGACATCTCCACCTGGCCGACAAGACCCGCGCGACGACTTTCGTCGCGACCCGCGCCCAGATCCACCTCCTTGACACGCCCAGAGTCACGCCCGTGACCTGGGGCGTGACCAACGCGAGATCGACACGTGTCCAGCCCGAAGTCAACTTTCTCGTCAAATCGACGGCCGCCATCAGGAATAGTGTCGACACGGCCCCTGACACGCCCGTGTCAGAGGGTGTGTACTTGTAAATTTTCTGCCTATAAATAACTGTGTTCTGCTAGAGTTCTTGTTCCATTTTTTGAACCATTTTTTATAAGTGTTATGCTGCTGGGATGAAATCCAAATGTGTTGTAAGGGATATTTTCTCTCCCTCTTTCTCTTTTTTTAGCTTTGTAACAACCCTTTTTATTAATGCAGTTGTAGTTTTTTTTCCATTACAACCCTTGGACTTCATCTATGTTTCATCCCTTATGTAATCTTTTTTTTTTGCTTTTGTTTTAACTTAGTTTTAGTTCTTTTAAAAGGCGCGTGTGTGTGTATGAGTATAGTTTTCACTTTAATGTTTTCATTAACTTTACTTAGACTTGTTTAGATTAGGTGTTTATAGCTTTCTATCTCATTGTTATAAACCCGTAAAAAATGATTTCAAGGTGATTTTCATTTCTTTTAACTTAGATTTTTCTTCTTAGGTTGTAAAACGCTTTCATTCTTTTAGCTTTATTTTCACTTTTTAATCAGTTTTACGGAGTTATAGGAATGATTATATAGTTGTTTTAATTTTTTATGCACTTAGTTTTTTCATTTTAAACTCTTGCTCTTTTAATTTTTTCGCTCTCTTTTTATGCATTTCTACCGCATTCTAGCGGTAGAAATGTATTCGTTTTAATTTTTCGAGCACTTGCATTTTCATTTTTGTTTGCAAATCTTTTTCGCTCGTTTAATTTTTATTTTAGCTTTTTATGCATTTCTACCGCATTCTAGCGGTAGAAATGTAGTTATTTTAATTTTTCGATAACTTAGTTTTTTGCAATTTTTTATGTATGCGCATTTATTTCTGCCTACTCGTTAATAGTTAAATGACGCTTGCTTATTTTACTTTCTATAGAGTGCGTGAGTTTGTAATTTTCTTTATTTCCGCCTAGTCATTCGTGTTAAATGACATGTCTTTATTTTCCCTACTCATTTGAGTAGGATTTGTGTGTGTGTTTTCATTTATGTCGAGAGAGTGTGTGCGTGAGTTTTACGTTATGTCGAGTGTGTGCGTGTGTTGCATTTATTTAGTCCTACTCGTTTGAGTAGAACACGCTTTCTTTCTCCCGCCCATGCATTTGCACCGGAATTCGCAATTTACAGCTTTCTTCAGTCCTACTCGTTTGAGTAGGACTTGCAATTTACTGTTTTATTTTCCTGCTTTCATTTACCGCTTTCTTTACTGTTTTATTTTCTGCTTTTCCCGCAAGCCGTCCCCATTCCGATGAGTGGCTAACCGTTCTTAGCCCTCGGTATCGAAGAGCATTGGGCCAGATAAAATAGCTTAAAATAATTAAAGGTCTAATTTTTCTAATTAATTAAAAGTACTTATGGTTTGCCCGGGCTAAACGACGCGTAGGACCACATATCGATGTGTGGGCCCTATTTCCGTAGTCCATATGCTAGCTAGCCGAGAGGCCGTGCATATGGACCGATCACCCCTTGGCAAAGAGAGTTCCGCACTAACCCTCGAGAGAGGAGGCGCGCCAACTCTACCAGATTTGGTTCCCCACCCAATAGCGGGGTTCTTAGCGTAATGCGGGCGTTAAGAGGAATCCTTCGTCGGACGAGAGCCCGGTCGAATAGTCTTAGTGTTCAGGTGAGCGATAGCCCTATAGCTAGGTGAGCTCATTTTAGTGGAACCTCCACGGCCAAGTCTCCGCCTTAATTAATTAGAAATTTAGGAGCTCTTTTTATTTAAAGTCTATTTTAGTTCAATTGTCTTTTTTCAGTGCCATCGAGCTAAGCTCTTCATCGGCACCACCTTATTGCTTTCCTTTTATGCCTTTTATCTTCTGTCATTTTTATTATATATAATATATAACCCGACAAGTTAATTATCGTTAAAATAATAGCCCCTCCAGGGAAGAGTAGAAATAATCGAACCGACCCTGAGAACAATACGACCTCGATATTCCACCCGGAATATCCTGTACTACTCACGATAGGTGCACTTGCCTCCTTTCGTTAAAACTCGATCACACATTTTTATATCCAAATAAATAAATACGCGCGCCCCGTTTTCTAAATATAATCACATCCGCCTTTTTCTCAAATAAAATAGTAGGGGCGCCGCGCTTCATAAATTATTTTTGGAGTTTTAACGTATCAACGCTGAAGGAGTCTCCTAATTGATCCACATCCAGGCGATGTTTATCACCAAACCTCTAGGCCACAAAGGAATGGGTGGCACCCGAATCGAAAAGAACGTGCGCCCACCTATTCCACACCTCACCCCTAAAACCGTAGCATACATATCTAAACAAACGATAACTAGAGCTTTCTTTTTCCTTTATCCAGGTTTGGCGGCGGTTGTTGATGCACGAAAACGAGAAGGGAGTCGAGCACCACCAGCTAACGGTTCGAGCACGGGGGAATAGAAATGAAAAGAGAAACTGCGAGTATCAATCTACTAAGCAGGCGAGAGTAGAAAGAACAGCAAGGCCGTGAGCCACGACAACAACAGATTTCGCCCATCGCGGCCTGAATGCCTCTCTAGCGACGAGCTTTCCTTTGATTGAAGAAGGATGGTTACAGGGTTGATTACAAATGAAGGAAAAGAGGAAGAGCTGAGCAAGATGGAGTCTGCAAAGCCTGGGATTCGAGTATGCAGCCTTTAACAAGTAGGGTCCTGGGCACGAGTCAGCGTGCTTTGGGTGCACCACTTCCCCCCTATTTATAGGATGGGGGCCTACCCAAATGGGCAGGGCTAAAATAACCAGCTGCCCGGGGTATAGGAGAATAGGGCAGTGGTGACGGGAAGCAAAAAAGAAATAACAAGCCAGTCCACGCAAAAGGGGCGGACTGGGCTCGCGGGCTGAAGCTTCTATCTGCTGCAAGGCGCGATCCTGCTAGAGGACGGCGGCTTGGGCGGACTGGACACGAAGCCCGCCGAAGTGGAATCAATCCAGAGATCCAAAGGCATGGCGAACTAGGCAGACGGAGCATTGAGTCTGTCGCTGGGGGATCAGCCTTGGGACGGCTGAATGCTGCTGCTCTGCCGAGCTTAGCGGACTGCCAAACCGAATCTGCCTCTAACAAGCCAGGGACCTTGGAACAATGTTGGGGCTTCACCGGGCCAGGCGGACTGCCAAATTGAGTCCGCGACTAATGAAGTTGGTGACCTTGGAATCTTGTTCGTGTTGCGGACTGAGGGGTTAACATAATCCCCGCACATTTTTAAGTTTCAAGAAAACTTCAAAAATGTTTGCTTAACCGCCGAGTTCGCAAGCCTCATTAATGCTGTCAGCGCTATAAATATCGCTGGAGGGGCTGGAATTGTCAAAAGTTTCAATGACATGGGGCGTTATTCACCTCTTGCTGTCTCAACTTTGCAGTCCAGCATTGCGAGACTCGGCGCTTTCTTTACTAGCCTTACTGCAAAAAATGAAAAACCAATAACGTGAATGAAAACTAAGAAAGTGATAAAGAGAGTGATGAGTGGGGAGCCTGTCCGCTCTACTGGAGAGAGCTCTCATAGTAAGAAGCCTGCTAAGGAAGCAGCCCGCCATGCTGATGTGCCTATGAGCGGGAAGGGAGATGCCACCGCATCTCATACTGAACAGCCGTCAACAAGTGCGGACAAGACATTGAATCCGTCAGACTCTGCCAACACTCAGAAAACTTCGAACTCGGCGGACGCGGATTGCGCAAAAATTGAAACCGAAGTATCATCCCCGAATGCACGGCAGCCCATCGTTAACCTTGATGAAGATAAGCGGTCTGCGGGAGAGGAAGTTGAGAAAGACGTGCCTTTAGAGGCATTGGTTGCTGCAAACCCTAAGACAGTCCGTGAGAGCCAGCCAGACTTAGGGAAGGCTGCCGCAGACTCCACTAAGAAAAGGGCCCCTTCTAAGAAGAAGAGGAAGAGGGACAAGTCCACTGTGGCCGAGCGGGTAGAGAAGAAACTGCGGGCTAGGAAGGAGAAGAATATCTCCTTGCGGACAGGGGTTACAAGCTTACAGCACAGGCTGCGGGAAAAAGAGATTTCTGAGAGCTACATCGTGACCCCGGAAGCCCAAATCCAAGGGAATAACTCTCTCTCGACGGTCAGTTTATCAACTGACGAAATACTGGATTCCTTAGACGTCGATCAACTTGATCTCATCAACAAATCCTTGTTGGATGTGTTGCATCCTGAGGTAGAGATTTTGGGAGAAAAGATTGGCGAGCTCCCCTCTTTATTCGCTGCTGAGGAAAAAGAGAAAGAAAAATTGAAAGAGATGATCGCAGAGCAGAAGAAGCAAATCGCCGCCCATGTGGCTACAGTTGAGGCGGCCTCGAAGCAGGCCGCGGTGGACAAAGAAGCTGAAGATCTGCGAACCGCTGCAGCGCTGCTGCGGAAAGGTAAACTCCAACCTGCTCCTAAATACTTAAAGCGTCAGTGGCTTTACAGGTCGCCGCAGCTGAAGTCAAGGCCAATCAAGATCATCACTGAGACCGACGACATCATTGTTTCAACAAGATCTGCGGCTGAAAAGAGAATCAAAGTCCACCGCGAATGGAAGAATCGGTTAAGCGCCTTTGATCCGGAGCGGATAAGGGGGCCTATCTTCAATAGTCGCAAATCATCGTTGCTTTTACCAAAAGTGATCATTTATCTTGATACTTTGAGTCCGCTGCGTACTGTATTTGAATGTGAAATTGACCTTCTTTATTGCAGGCAGAAAGTCGCCACCGAGCTCTATCGAGAGTGAGGAGATTGTGACTACGCCAAATACCGCTACTGATGCGGCCGCGCATGATGAGTCCGCAAAAGGCGAGCAACCCAGCATGGATAACATTGCAGAGTTAGAAAAGAAGTTTCAAGCTGAAATTCAAAAAATCAGAATGAAGTTAAGGAGGGAGGAAGAGCGCGAGAAGGCTACGGCGGAGCGCAAGAAGGCCTTAAAAGACCAGGTCGCCAGCATCTCAAGGGTGCTGGAGAGATCTGACAGGGAGAAGAAACGGCTTCCTGATGATGTCTGCTTCTACAAAGGAAAGTACATGGCGACGACTCGGGAAGAGAATGGCAAGCGGGCTACTGAGGTCGCAGAGCAGAGATCACGATTGCCAGATCGCGTCACTCTAGAGGCAGCAACACCAGAGGGTAGCCAGCGCGTCACGGACAAGGAGCTGAGGCCGGCAACAGAGCTGATGATCTCTCTGAGCCGGGTAGATTGGGAGGCTGCGCACATGCTCCGGAATATTAACACCGTTCACCATCACATCTGTCGCTTGTATAGTGAAATTCTTCAGATAAGTGACCAGGCAGCACACTTGTGCCGAGACAGGACGTAGTGGCCAGCGCGATCAGAAAATAGAGACCGCTGAGTCTGTTATTAAGACGAATTATGTAATGTATTAAATTCGAACAATTCTTGGTGATGTTACTTGTAATGAACAATGTTATGCTTTATGGGGACTAAATGCGATATCCGTGTATTCTGACGTTAAATTGCGCTTATTTTCCTGCGGTATTGTGGCGAACTGTGCGGACAGATGCTTTGTCCGCTTTTAAGAATTTAACTTATGAATTTGTCTGCAGGTGGGAAGTATCGCGAGCTGGGCAGATTGAAACTGTGTCCGCTTCATTTTGTGATTTGAACTTTGCTTGGCTGGTATTCTGGAGACTAGAAATAGCAAAGAGAGCGGACTCGAGATTGTGTCCGCGTTGTCTTTATTTTTGCTGCATGAAAAGCTGTATGCAGTGCGAACTTTGCAGACTCGATAATCGAGCTGCGCGGCCTGGTCAAAAAGCTGTCAGGCCTACGTTACTATAAATATTGCCCCGTTGTTTCTTCTATGCAAGAAAGCAGCTCTAATAGAGGATCTTGTGGCCTGTAAACATGGTGTCCGCCAGAACTGATGCTGTTGTTGCTTTCCACGCTGCCGATCACAGGAAATGCACTTTGACGGAGGCCGACCTTGAGGACTTCGTTGAGAGATATGGCGGACTCGACTCTGCTTGTCCGCCTTCCGGTGCGTAAAGAAAGATTGAACTTCTCAACCACAACTCAGATCGCCATACCTGTCGACCACTTCGATAGAGGGTTCAGATTCCCACTGTTATGGGAGATGGTAGAGATATTCAAACACTACGAGATGGTGCCAGGCCAGCTCATGCCCAACACCCTCGCTGCCATTTATAGCCTCCTTTCTTATCTGCGGTCTGAGAAGATCACTTTTTCCTTTAACATCTTCCGCAAGATATTCTCAGCTCGGTCAATAACTCCGTTTGGAGGCCGCCCTTATAAAGGAATGATCTATTTCTACTACAGAGGAATGAAGGTCATGGGTCTGCCCAACAAGATCCATAACTGGACCTCGAGGTTTCTGATCTTCGAGGGTGACCTCGGGTTTGTTCAAAACTATCCGCAGGAGCGCACAGACTCCGCCTTCAAGAGTGTCTGGCTCGATACGGTGGAGCTCGCCATTGTCGAGTTCCTTGCTGGAGCCAGGCTGGACATAGAGCACTACATCCCGCTTCTGACGAGCTTGGGTGACGTAAATCGCGAAAAAAGTAAGCTTCTGCGGACTCACTCTTGTATCTGTCGCGACCTGTATGCTAACACATTCTTTTTTTCCAGCGACCTTGGCTGTGCCTGCAAACCTGCCACAAACGCCAAGCGGATTTACCCCTACATAGATGGAAATAAAACAAGAAGTCGCAAGAAAAAGAAAAGTAGAGGAGGATCCCGCGGCGGACTGCTCCTCTTCAGAAAGCTTCGTGATGCAGGGCTTTGGTAACCGCCAGAAGGATCTGAGGGGTAACCCAATGATCCACTGGCATGCCAAGAATAAACATGTCCGCCTATCAACTGCGCTACCTTCATGGAGGAATCCAAAAATCACCCGTCATGCACATGTTGCGATCTCCGCGCTCTACGGGAAGCGCAACCTAAGCGACCTGAAGAGGGTTTCCTCTGCCGACCTCCCTCTGCTGGCCGCCCAGGCAAGCGCGAACAACGTCATTACCAACCACTTCGTCTGTTCGCTGACAAGGGATCTGTTTAGGCAGAATGACCAACTTCACGAAGAGGTGAAGTTGGTAAAGGAAAGAAACAAGCGGCTAGGGAAAAGAGTTGCTGCGCATAAAGAAGAGCTGGCGGTAAGTGTGGCTATTTTATGGCGCTCTGTTTGAAGTCCGCGATGAGTTGACATTTGTGTCTTTGCCTTTTGCAGGTCGCGTACGACTTGGAAAATGATAACTTCCAGGCCACTATGCTCCCCTTTGTGAAGGAAACCGTTGAGATCGCTATCGAGCGATTTGTTCGCGGCGGCATCGCAAAGGAAGGGGTGAACGGTGTCCCTTTTCTGCAGCTCTTCCCTGAGTTGAAGGAGAAGGTCGCGGCGATGGAGCGGACTGCCAAAGGAAAAGACGTCATTGTTGAGGAAGAAGGAGAAGAAGAAGAAGAAGATGGAGAAGGCGAAGAAGAAGGAGAAGATGAAGAAGAAGAAGAAGAAGATGGAGAATGCAGGGAATCCAGGACAATTGTTGACGACACTGGTTCGAGCCAACAAGGCGGAGAACAGTCCGCCGAGTTTGACGCCTCTGCATCTACCTCTGCTGGCAAGAGCTCGCATATAGAGTCCCCGGCCAGCACCAGTTCAGATGGCAGTAGTGGAAGTGGCTCGGAGGGCTATTCTCCAGAGATTGATGGCGAAAGCCTAAGCTCTGAACTCCCTGCGGAGAAGAAACAAAAGATTGCTGAAGCAGAATAATGTATTTTTTGCTTTTAATATTTTTGTAAAGAGAGCGGACTTAAGTTTGGAGTCCGCCGAATACACGAAAGATGTAACTTGATTTTTCATTAAATATAAAAGGATATTCTAGTATCAGTGTGTGTCTTCTGCAATGCTCTATTTTCTGTTATTTTAATACACTGACGTAGTTAAGTGCGATCTCCAGTCCGCGCAGTGCAAATATCATCAGCACTGTATAAGTTTCTGACTTGCTAATTAGGAAATTTTATTAAATAATTCGACCACTGTTCGCCGAAAAAAAAGAATGAGACTAAAGTTTAGTTGGTTGCCGAAGTAAAAGATCAAGCGGACTCTAACGTGTTCCAATAATAGTCTGCGATACTCTTTGCCAACAAACCTTTTAAGCTTAATGATAATAAGCATTGCGGCCTGGGCGGCAATAATTTTACCGCGAGATGAAAAGACAAACTGAGGACCAATCCTGCGTACTGGGCGGCTACAATTTACAGTTCGCACACATTTGAATAGAAATGATCCATAGCTTGAGACCAAGTGGGCAGGTGCGGCCGGAGCGGCATAGTTTTTTACACCGGGCCATAAGCTATAAGATCAACCCAAGAAAACTTGCGGACTGAGCGGATACCAGAAGACAGTCTGCACTAAATTGAGAAATGATCCATAGCTTGAGACCAAATGGGCAAGTGCGGTCAGAGCGGCATAGCTTTTCACACTGGGCCACAAGCTATAAGATCAACCCAAGAAAACTTGCGGACTAAGCTGATACCAGAAGGCAGTCCGCACTAAATAGAGAAATGATCCATAGCTTGACACCAAGTGGGCAGGTGCGGCAGGAGTGGCATAGCTTTTCACACCGGGCCACAAGCTATAAGATCAACCCAAGAAAACTTGCGGACTGAGTGGATACCAGAAGGCAGTCCGCTCTAAATAGAGAAATGATTCATAGCTTGAGAGCAAGTGGAAAGGTGCGGCCAGAGCGGCATAGCTTTTCACACTGGGCCACAAGCTATATGGTCAACCCAAGAAAACATGCGGACTGAGCGGATACCAGAAGACAGTCCGCACTAAATAGAGAAATGATCCATAGCTTGAGACAAGTAGGCGGGTGCGGCCGGAGCGGCATAGCTTTTCGAACCGGGGCACAAGCTATAAGATTAACCCAAGAAAGACTGCGGACTGTGCGGATATCAAAAATCAGTCTGCACTGAAATAATTCCCTGTGAAGAATGAGCTGCAGACTTGCGACCAGGTGGGAAGGTGCGGACGGAGCGGCATTGCTTTTCACACCGGGCCTCAAGATTTGCACACTCAATGGAACGGTCCACTGCCCTCTTGCCTGGAGTACAACCTTAGTTGATCTTTTTGGCAGGTGCGGCCGGAGCGACATTACTTTTCTCCAAGATCAACCAGGCTGTGGGTCTCCTGCAGACACTGCTTGAGGGTACCACAGAGTGTTCGAGTGTCACAAACTTAGATGACCCGTGGGCAGGTGCGTATAGTATTGCTTTTCACATGCGATCATCAAAGTTGTAATGATATCCCTAAAGTGGCATGGTAGAGCTTAACACCTACCCTGTCCCTCCATAATGTAGAGGTGGGGTCAGGTACTAGCCGGGATCCGAAGTTCAGTATCCTACCGCACTAGAACCTGCAAGCTCCCACTACACGGTGCGAAATATCCTCACAACACGTGGTCTTTGTGGTGTTACGCTAATGACAACGGCTCTAGGGGAGGTTTGCTGAAATTGCCGATGTCTCCTGGTATCAAGCAACCATTATTGTTGTTTGGGAGATTGAAAGTGCAGCTAGATCTGATATACTCTAGAGAGGGGTGAATAGAGTATATGGTGCTTGAAAACTTTTTACAATAATTGTTGTAATGTGAGTGAGTAGGAAAGCAATGAATAAATCTAATCACAGAACTAAACTAATCATAAGCTAATCACAGAACAATCACAGCCAGAAACAAAAATAAAGACAAGCAAGCCAGAAGACACAAGGAAATATAGTGGTTCCCCTAAACTTGGGTACATCCACTCTTCTACCACCCTAGGTAGGAATCCACTGCAGGATGAGTTGATCAGGTGTCCTGGGCATCAATGAGCTTTTGATAAGGTGCTCAAAAACCAAAGCAGAGTTTTTGATCAGGTGTCTTGCCACCAATGAGCTTTTGACAAGGTGCTCAAAAACCAAGTTCAAACTTTTGAAGGGAGTTTTAGAAACCCTTTACAGAGATGGGGGTGAGAGAGTGATGGAAGTCTTCTCTTTCTCAAACAGCTGAGAAGACTATGTGGATTTGATGGTGTCAAAGCTCCCCCTGAGTCCTTGAGATGTTCAGGAAAAGAAGCTTTACTGTAGGGTGATAGGCCTTCAGAAGTTGAGCTCCAGCAAGAGATGATTTCAGCAACAGCTGAAATGTTAGGTGTCTGGAGTCTTGAAATATATTGGCCTTGAACCCTTGAGACAAGAGAGATCTGAGGAAAGTTTGATCTCCTTGGATGTGTGTTCTTCAGAATTCTTTGAGACAGAGAATATTTTGTTCTTGTTCTTAAGATTACTGATGTCTGTCTTTCTGTCTGTCTGTGTGTATATGAGATTCTAAAATTTATTGTCTTTTATTCTCTGGTACTGAATAGAAAAACATCCTCTATCAAGAATAGCCATTGGCCTGCATTAATTGTATCCTTAATTGCAAAATGTCTTCTGGAGGAAAATCCATAGAAATATTCCTTGAAAATCCCTTGAAACTTGGTCCAGAAATAAATGAAAAACTGCTAGAAAATCTTCTGAATTAAATGCAGAATAACTCCTTAACTGATCTGAATTTGAATCTTGAAACATCCTTGAAGTTATCTGAAAACGTCGAACTGAGCTCTGCTATCGTCGAACTGAGCTCAGCGATATGGATTTATACTGCAACAAAATATCGTCGATCTGAGCTCAAAGATCGTCGAACTGAGCTCAGAGATAGAGATCCAAAGCCGAGTCAAGATCGTCGAACTGAGCTCACCGATCGTTGAATGGAGTTCGACGATTTGATGAAGTTGAGCTCAGCGATCGTCGAATGGAGTTCGACGATCTGTCGAAGTTGAGCTAGACGATCGTAGATCGGAGTTCGACGAATCGTCGTGCTGAGCTCGACGATATGACTTGGTCTCAAACTGAAAAAGTCTTAGTCTTGAGGGAAGCTTCCAAACTTAGACTTCTAATCCTTAGACTCAATTCTAATTGACCTTTAGAGCTATACAGGAGGTCAAAGATTGGTTTCCTAGAGACATAGTGATCCTGACCCAAATTAGTAATAGGGTGTTCCAACAATCTCCCCCTATTTGGGTTAGGATTACTACTTACAGAGTTTGGAAAAATTAAATAACATACAAGCAGCAATACAGAAAAACAAAAAGCTGGACATTGCAGAACCACAGATATATATATATATCATCGTAGATAATAACCAGAAGTTAAGATGATTGTCACCTTACATAATCATTTCTTTTCCTTGCCTTTAATGAGTTTAATTTATCTGTTAGGGTTGAGGGCTTCCTTCTTTGATCTAGTATCATCTGCTGCACCTAAAGTGGTTTGCTATTTGGGCCTAGGAACTACAGCTTCAGGATGCAGTTCCATGTACCTGTCAGAATCAAAAAATTTGTTTGACCCATATCTTTCCAACTCTTTCTTTCTCTGTTCAGACATTGTAGAGATGTTGGAGGAATCTCTTCCATGCTCTTTAGCTTTCTTGATCTGATCTAGTGCAGCAAGTTCTTTCATCCTTGCAGTCCAAGCAGCTGGATTATTCTCAGGGTCTTCAAAAGGTACTGGTGGCTCATATCTTCTAGAAGGATTGTCCTGAGGAGGCCTGGATGAAACAGTTTCCTTCAACTTATAGGGAAAAGGACCAGAGGTGGTGTCAGATGAAATTTGTCCTTCCCTTGAGTATGGATGTTGCCTTGAGTATCCTTTAGAGTAAACCTGGACTTCTCTTTGATTGCCTCTGTATCCTCCTCTTCTAGATTGAGAACCCCTGGATTGGCTTCCCCTATGGTAGGATCTAGCATGTGGCTGATAGGGGGTTTGGCTTCTAGCAGGGGGTTGAGCAACAGAACTTCCACCTGCACCTGCATCAGGAGGAGGTGGTGGAGGAGGATGAGAATGTTGGAATTGAGAAGAGCCCTTTTCATATTTCCTTTTCTTTTTCATTGCTTTGAGTTGATTCTTTGAGTACTGCATCCAGTGCTCCGTGATGGGGAATCATGAAGAATATAATATAGTATATCATTGTTATACTTGACCTTGGCAGGAGGTACTCTCTTCATGGCTTTGCTCCTTGCCTTTCTTTTCCTGCCAATGGTAGCAGAAGAATCATCAGAATCTGTTCTGAACTCATCACTTTCAGAACTTTGATCATCATACAGGGCATCAATCTTCTTCATCAAATCTTGCTTGAGCTAGATTGAAGCAGATACAGAACTGGTAGCAGGAGTTGTAGTAGCAGAAGTTGAGGCAGTAGCAGTAACAACAGCAGATACAGAAGGTGTGGCAGTTGAAATTGAGGCAGAAGCAGTAACAACAGCAGTTGGGACAGCAGCAGATTCACTGACAGAAACAGCATTATCAGCAGCAGAAATATCAGCAAAAAATTCAGAAGGCTCAAACTCATGTGCCTCTGTCATAAGGATCTCCTTAGGAATTGGCTCATCAGCAGTAACAGAAGTATTAGCAGCAGTATCAAAACTTTCAGCAGCAGGAGGGGCAGCAACATCAGAAACAACCACACTGCTTTCAGCAGAAGTAGCAGCAGCATAAACTGAGTTGACAAATGAAGTGATGATGCTGGGGTCATAGCAAGAGAAAGGCACAAGGGCCTTGGACAGATCCTCTGGGGGCTGGATAGCAATTGTCTCTATAAGATAAGCTTCCTCTGGCAGACATCTGAAATATATAGAATCAAATGCTGAGAGCAAAGACCTGAGGTCTATTGCAAAGACTGCAGCAGGAGGAACTGGATCTTGAGACACAGCAGCAGCAGCAGTAGCAGTAGCAAGAACTGAGGAAACAGCAGCAGGCAGACTCACTGAAACAGCAACAACAGCAGCAGCAGCAGCAGCAGGCATACTCACTTTATAGGGCATCTCCCCCTGCCTAGATTCAGACATGGCTGGATCAAGGCACACTGCTGAAGGGGCTGCCTGAGGGAATAGAGAGGAGAGCCTGGCAGAAAGGGCTGCCACTGACAGGAGTAATGGAGCCAAGGAGGTCTCCAAGAGAGGAGATAGCCTGGGGGATAGCAGTTCATAAATCCTGTCAGCAAGGGCTGGAATATCTACTTGCTCAGTAGTGACTGGAGTAGAGGTAGAGGATGGAGGAGTAGATGTTGGTGATGGTAGTGGAGAGCTGGAGTAGAGGGGAAGGGATGGTTGAGGTGTGGGTAAAGTGGATATGGAGGACAGTGGGATGGAGATGGATGGTGTGAAGTTGGGTTGGTCAATGATCTCTTGCAGAAGATCTTGATAAGATGTTGAGGATGAGGGTAGCTCAGGAGGAGAGGATGGCGAGTCATCCATAAAGGAATCATCAATGAGGTTGAAGGAGGGAATGAAGGGTTATGAAGTGGCAATGTCTATTGGAGGGTAGATGAATAATGGATGGAATTGGTCTTCTGTGGCTGGAAGAGTAGGGATTGGAGATGGTGTAGATGTTGGAGAGGGGCTGGAGATGATGATGGTGGATGGACTTTGAATGGTAGATGGAATGGGAAGAGATGTAATTGGAGGAGGAGGAGGAGGAGAGGCATCAGCAGGCAGGTCAGCTGCAGGGGCAGAGACCTGTGGGGAAGAGACTCTGACAGTCCTGGTGCCTGAAGGAGTGCAGGAGGAGGGCCTGCTGGGCTTGAGGATCTGTCTGTCCCATTTACCAAAAAGGGCACAAGACAGTCTCTTGGATGCATTAATGTGGATTCCAGAGGAGACCAGCAATGCAGGGCACCTATTCTGTAGAAACACCCCGAGAATTCTTCCAAAGTTTACAAAACTTTTGTTGATTTTCTTCTTAATGAGGTCAAAGAAGACCTCTCCCCAATTCAGGTTCTTCCTGTCTACTAGGGCTCCCATTAGGCAGAGCTGATACCTAGAAATTGTATCATGAGCAGAGTGCTTAGCCAGTAGGACTTTCCCAAGTACATCAGCCAAGAATCTGTATTCCACAGAAAGATTCTTTTTCAATAGCTTGCTAGGGTTAGCCTCAGAATGACCCATTCTGGCAAGAAAGTCAGCAAATTCTTCTCCAGACAAATCAGTAGAATCTCCACCAGTTCTCAACTCAAAAACCTCTGTTAGAATTGCTGGGGTCAAGGGTACCTGAGTGCCAGAGATTGATCCAACAATGGTGTTGTTGTCTTGATTGTGGGCAGTGTAGACCCATTCCTTAATCTCATCAGAAGCAAGCTTAATCCTTGTAGTCATGATTGCAGCCAGTTTCTGCTCTTTGAATAACTCTAAGATGTCCTGAAAAACCTGGTCTGTTGTGCTGAAGGATTCCATGTCGATGTCGAAGCCAGCATCAAATTTCATGGCGGCGAGAACAACAACAGACACAGCCATAGTTACCTGCAAAGATTCAACAAACAAAACGACCAAGTGCAGAAATGTTTGGAGGGAAAGAAAGTTTTTGCAGAGAAATCGAAAGCGCAAAGGAGAACGACGTCGAAAAATGAATTTTATATTAGGGTTCGACGCAGAAATGGAAAGATCGTCGAACTCAGTTCGACGATCGAGGCTTCTAAAGGAATCTGAAGAGTCTTCAACATTGTCGATCTCCGTTCGACGATATTGGAGAGCGTCGAGCTCTGTTCGACGATCGTTCAGGGAACAAAATCGTCGAGCGTCGTTCGACGATCGTTGACCGGAAGAGATAGTTCATACTATATGAGAAACGCTGAACTCAGGTCGACGATTTCAGAAATCGTCGAGCTCCGTTCGACGATCTGGGGGAAAATCGTCGAGCGCAGTTCAGAGATCAGAAAAACTCTAGACACTAAGAAAAATCAAGATGTTTGCCTAGTCTTGGTCAATTTTTAAGCTTTCAAAATCTTGGATATTTTTTAAGACTTCCTCCATCTAACATTCCTAACTGATTTAGGAAGAAGGTGTGTTTCTTTTCATCCAAGGGCTTGGTGAAAATATCTCCCCTTTGTAAATCAGTTGTGATATATTGTAGTTCAATTTTATTCTTTCCAACATTATCCCTTAAGAAATGACGACTAATCTCTATGTGTTTTGTCCTACTATGGAGGACTGGATTTTGAGCTATAGAAATAGCACTGGTGTTATCACAAAAGATTTTAGACTTCTCTAAGTTGTAGCCATAGTCTAGGAGTTGGTTTTGAATCCACAAGATTTGTGAACAACAACTACCTGCAGCCATATATTCAGCTTCAATAGTTGAAGTTGACACAGAAGTTTGTTTCTTACAAAACCAAGAGACAAGTCTGTCACCAAGGAACTAACAAGTTCCACTGGTGCTTTTCCTGTCAATTTTGCATCCAGCATAATCAGCATCAGAAAATCCAGTTAAATCAAATGTTGAATCTTTTGGTTACCAGAGACCTAGATTTGGACAACTTTTAACATACCTGTGAATCCTCTTTACTAATATTAGGTGTGACTCTCTAGGGCTTACTTGGAACCTAGCACATATACATGTAGCAAACATTATATCTGGTCTACTAGCTGTAAGGTACAGTAAAGAGCCAATCATTGCTCTATATGTTGTCTGATCAATAGGTTTCCCATATTCATCAGCATCCAATACAACATTAGTAGGCATAGGTGTTTTCATACAAGATGCTTCAGACATGCCAAATTTCTTAACCAATTCATTTGCATACTTGGTTTGAGAAATAAAGATGCCTTCAGCATGTTGCTTGACTTGCAATCCTAGGAAGAAGGATAGCTCACCCATGCTACTCATTTCAAATTTAGAATGCATTAGGTTGGAGAACCTTCTGCACAATTTTGAGTCAGTAGAACCAAAAATAATATCATCTACATAAATCTGCACTAGTAGGGTATGAGACTTATGGGTTCTAATGAAAAGAGTTTGGTCTACTCTACCCCTTATAAATCCATTTTCCAAGAGAAAGCATACTAGGGTCTCATACTATGCTCTAGGAGCTTGCTTGAGATTATATAATGCTTTGTTCAATCTAAAAACATGATCAGGATAAGTTAGAGAGATAAAACCTGGAGGTTGTCTGACATATACTTCTTCTTTGATGTCTCCATTTAGGAATGCACTTTTGACATCCATCTGATATACCTTGAATCCTTTATGTGTTGCATAAGCTAAAAATATTCTGATGGCTTCCAATCTTGCAACAGGTGCAAAAGTCTGGTCATAGTCTATTCCTTCTTCTTGAGAATATCCCTGAGAAACTAGCCTTGCCTTGTTCCTTACAATTACTCCTTGATCATCCAGTTTGTTTCTGAACACCCACTTTGTTCCAACAATGGAGTGATCCTTAGGCCTTGGCACTAGTTCCCACACTTTGTTCCTTTCAAATTGATGCAACTCCTCTTGCATTGCAATGATCCAGTGTGGATATTGCTCTGCATCTTGAATGGACTGAGGTTCAATTTGAGATAGGAAGCAGGTGTGCAACAGGTTTTGGTTGACCTGATTTCTGGTTTGCACACCAGCTGAGATGTCTCCAATTATTTGGGAAATTGGAAGATCTCTTGATGTTATTAAATCAACAGGGGGTGTTGATTGTTCACCAACCTGTGTTGTTGTTTCCTCTTATGGTACAACAACTGGCTCTTCAGGTTGTTCTTCAATATGTTGAGCACTTTCTTCATCTTCACTGCTTTCATCCCTTTGGGTAACCTGTAGCTTGTTCAAGTCTTCAACAAGAGAATGTTCCTGCAAAGGTTCTATGGTAGAAGGGATCTTCTCCTTGAAAGACATGTTAGATTCATCAAATGATATATGAATAGATTCCTCAATTTTTAAAGATGATTTATTATAAACCCTATAAGCCTTGCTGATCATAGAGTATCCCAGAAACACTCCTTCATCAGCTTTTGCTTGAAATTTTGCTAAATATTTCTTGTCATTATTATGTATGTAGCAAATACAACCAAAAACTCTAAAATAATCAACTTTAGGTTTCTTCCCTTTGAGTAATTCATAGGGAGTCTTTCCCTTTAGTTTATGTATCAAACTTCTATTCAGCACATAGTTGGAGGTGTTCACTGCCTCTGACCAAAAGGATAGATGAAGATGAGCATCTGACAACAATGTAGTGGCAGATTCAATAATGGGTTCTTTTTTTTCCTTTCAGCTACCCCATTTTGTTGAGGAGTTCTAGGAGCTGAGAAAGTATGCCTGATCCCTTCACTCTGACAGAACTCTTGCATAAGAAGAGAATCAAACTCTGTCCCATGATCACTTCTGATCAGGGCAATGTGAGTATTGAACTCAATATGTATACATTTGAGAAACTCTGTCAGACACTTAAAGTTATCAGACTTCTTCCTTAGAAAGAACACTCAAGTGAATATAGAGAAGTCATCTACAACTACTAAAGTGTAAGATTTCCCTCCTAGGCTTTGTACTGTGATGGGTCCAAAAAGATCCATGTATAACAGATACAATATCCTAGGTGAATCACTCTTATTAAGTGACTTAAAGCTGTTTTTAGTTTGCTTGCCTAATTGACAAGCCCTGCAGAGTCCTTCCTTCTTGTAGGGGGCAGAAGGTAGTCCTCTAACAAGGTTGTCCTTGGATAGCCTAGCAATAGTTCAAAGGTTTAGGTGTCTTAGTCTCTTATGCCATAAAATATTTGGTCTACAAACAGAATTAAACAGGCAAATATCTACATCTGTTGAAAGAAAATCTACTAGATAGATGTTACCTTTCCTTTTATCTGTCAACACAGTTGTGTTGTCCACTGACTTGATTTTGCATAAGGCATTGCTGAAGGTCACCTGGTATCCTTCATCACACAGCTGACTGATCTTATTAAGTTGTGCTTCAGTCCTTCCACATAAGCAACCTTCTTGAATGTTACTGATCCAATCTGGACTGCACCATATCCTTTACTCTGTCCAAAGTTTGAGTCACCAAAGATAACTTTGGGTCCAAGCTTGGCTCTAAAGGAAGTGAGGTTGTCCTTATTTCCTATCATGTGCTTAGAGAACCCACTATACAAGTACCATTGCTGGTTAGATGTTGGATAGGTCTTCACCTGCACATAAAATAATTCATTTGTTTTTGACCCAGTTTACCTTGGGCCTAGGTTGATAACCTTTAAACTCTGAAATAAAAGACATCCCAGGTTGACTCTTATATCATTCAGGATGATATCTCCTTGGAGGTATAATCCATTCAGTATAAGGGTTAAAGATTTGGGATGAAGGACCCTTAGGATTGAATTTTGATTTGCCCTTGAAAGATTTTCCAGAGCTCTGACCTCTGTTTGACGATCGTGGAGCTGCGTTCGACGATCTTGGGTCAGATCGTCGAGCTCCGTTCGACGGTCGACTATGGCTGAGTTCAGGAACTTGAGATCGTCGACCTGAGTTCGACGATTTTGCCTGAGATCGTCGATCTGCGTTCGGCGATCGTCGATCTCCGTTCGATGATTTCTGCTGGGACTTGGTTTTCTTGGGCAGATCAGAATTTTTCCTAGCTACCTCTACAACTCCCTTTCCTTTATCAGAAATGAATTTGATTGGAGTTGTTAGAACTATGGGTTGGCTGGATGAAGCACCCAAGCCCAGTGTACTATTAAATCTGGATTTCACTGTGCTTGTGATGTCCATCAGCTTGATGCTTCTCCCATTAAGGGATTCTTCAAGCTTCTTGGCCTCAGATAGCTCACTTTTCAGTAAATCTATCTGCTACCTACAGCACTCCAACTCCTGAGAGAGTTTGAGGTTTTCTGACTTTAAAGTATTATGTTCAGATAAATGATTTCTAAGAGAGATAATTTCTTTCTCAGATTTTAGCAGGTCCAAACACAATGCTTTAAATTAAGATTTAAAGTCCTCTGAATTAAAATCAAATGAACTAATTACCTGATCTTCTTCAAGCTGAGTCTCTGAGTCTGACTCTAACTCTTCTTCATCTGAGTTATGTTGTGAGGCATTGATTGCCATCATGCAGAACTCTTTTTCTTCTGCATCATCTTCATCATCACTGGAGCTGGATGAGGCTTCTGACTCCTCTTCAGTCTCACTCCAGGATCCAGCAATAAACCCCTTTCTTGTGTGTTTGTTTTTGCTTGATGAGGGTTTGCCATTGCCATTCCTCTTGGAATCTTTCTCCTTTCTTCTTTCTTTCTTGTCCCTTCTGTCCTTGTTTTTGTTTTCTGGACAGTCAGGACTATGTGCCCTGGTTTCCTGCAACCAAAGCAAACAATTTCTTTATTATTAATTGACTTGTCATACCTTAGCTTATCATGCTCCTTGTATGATCTCCTTCTGAAGTCCTTTCTGGCCATCTTGTAAAATATTTTGGCCAACAGACTGAGCAGTTCATCATTGCCTGTGACTTTGTCTTCATGCTGATCTTCAGTTGCCTTGAAGGCTATGGTCTTCTCTTTTCTTGTGGCTGGTGAGGCAGCCTTCTGTTCTTCTTCTCTATTCTTAATGAGTAGCTCATAAGATTTGAGCTTACCCAATAGAGCTTCAGTGGTGATCTCATTCAAACTTCTGGCATCCTTGATTAGCCAGATTCTTGAATCCCAAGTGCTAGGGAAGCACATTAGAATTTTGTCATTGAGTTCAGTTAGTGAGATCTCTTTATCCAATGTCCTGAGTTCACTGACAATTAGACTGAGCCTGTTGTACATATCTCCCACTGACTCAGTTTCTCCCTTCTTGAAATTCTCATATTGAGATATGAGGTGGGATCTCCTATCCTTTCTCTCATCAGCTGAGCCTGAGACTATTTCAGAGAGTTTGTCCCAAATTTCCTTTACTGAATTGCATTCAACCACCTTTTGAAATATGTCATCAGACATTGTCTGGGCTAAGATGTTCATAGCCTTGGCATCAGCTACCTTCCATTTCTTGATGTCAGCATTTGTTCCTAATGGAGGTGGAACAGCATTTGTACTTGAGTTCTCTAGAGGTCTTGGAAACACTGTCAAAACAGAGTTAAAAATATCCTCGTCAATAGAATTCATGTATAATCTGATCCTTGCTTTCCAAAGTGCAAACTTAGATAGATTGCACACTGGAGGTCTGGTGCTAGCATAATCTTTGTTTTGGGCCATGATTTGTGAAAACAAAATCAAATACTAAATTCAAAAGAAAACAGATCTAACTAGGGATCTTTGGGTTCAGGTGTTAGCATGTGCAACCACCAAGGTGTGGTATGTTTAACCAACCTGCCTCTGATACCAATTGAAAGTGCAGCTAGATCTGATATACTCTAGAGGGGGGTGAATAGAGTATATGGTGCTTGAAAACTTTTTACAACAATTGTTGCAATGTGAGTGAGCAGGGAAGCAATGAATAAATCTAATCACAGAACTAAACTAATCATAAGCTAATCACAGAACAAATACAGCCAGAAACAAAAATAAAGACAAGCAAGCCAGAAGACACAAGGAAATATAGTGGTTCCCCTAAACTTAGGTACATCCACTCTTCTACCACCCTAGGTAGGAATCCACTGCAGGATGAGTTGATCAAGTGTCCTAGGCACCAATGAGCTTTTGATAAGGTGCTCAAAAAACAAAGCAGATTTTTTGATCAGGTGTCTTGCCACCAATGAGCTTTTGACAAGGTGCTCAAAAACTAAGTTCAAACTTTTGAAGGGAGTTTGAGAAACCCTTTATAGAGATGGGGTGAGAGAGTGATGGAAGTCTTCTCTTTCTCAAACAGCTGAGAAGACTATGTGGATTTGATGGTGTCAAAGCTCCCCCTGAGTCCTTGAGATGTTCAGGAAAAGAAGCTTTGCTGTAGGGTGATAGGCCTTCAGAAGTTGAGCTCCAGCAAGAGATGATTTCAGCAACAGCTGAAATGTTAGGTGTCTGGAGTCTTGAAATATGTTGGCCTTGAACCCTTGAGACAAGAGAGATCTGAGGAAAGTTTGATCTCCTTGGATGTGTGTTCTTCAGAATTCTTTGAGACAGAGAATATTTTGTTCTTGTTCTTAAGATTACTGATGTCTGTCTTTCTGTCTGTCTGTGTGTATATGAGATTCTAAAATTTATTGTCTTTTATTCTCTGGTACTGAATAGAAAAACATCCTCTATCAAGGATAGCCATTGGCCTGCATTAATTGCATCCTTAATTGCAAAATGTCTTCTGGAGGAAAATCCATAGAAATATTCCTTGAAAATCCCTTGAAACTTGGTCTAGAAATAAATGAAAAACGGCTAGAAAATCTTCTGAATTAAATGCAGAATAACTCCTTAACTGATCTGAATTTGAATCTTGAAACATCCTTGAAGTTATCTGAAAACGTCGAACTGAGCTCTGCTATCGTCGAACTGAGCTCAGCGATAAGGATTTATACTGCAACAAAATATCGTCGATCTGAGCTCAAAGATCGTCGAACTGAGCTCAGAGATAGAGATCCAAAGTTGAGTCAAGATCGTCGAACTCAGCTCACCGATCGTCGAATGGAGTTCGACGATTTGATGAAGTTGAGCTCAGCGATCGTCGAATGGAGTTCGACGATCTATCGAAGTTGAGCTAGACGATCGTCGATCGGAGTTCGACGAATCGTCGTGCTGAGCTCGACGATATGACTTGGTCTCAAACTGAAAAAGTCTTGGTCTTGAGGGCAGCTTCCAAACATAGACTTCTAATCCTTAGACTCAATTCTAATTGACCTTTAGAGCTATACAGGAGGTCAAAGATTGGTTTCCTAGGGACATAGTGATCCTGACCCAAATTAGCAATAGGGTATTCCAACAGAGACAAAGGAGAAAACACTAGAAAAAGTGTTAGTTTGAATTCTTTGATCAATAAGAAACTTTTTGCAAGGTTAGCTTAAGAGAGAAAAGAGAGTTTAAAGATAGAACCGTTTTGAAATCTTCCTTGCTCAATGTGCTAATTGTTACAATTCAAGAGATACAAACACTTGAAGAAATGTTAGCAAGCAGCTTTTACTCATAATGATTCTTGAAAAGATTACATAGAAAGGAAATAATATGAGGAGGTTCAGGAATAGAACCGCTTGAGATCATCTTCGCTCCACGTATGTGGTATATCCTCTCCCTCATATGTTTGCAAGCGGTAAGCGCCGCTCTTTAACACTTCTTTGACAATGAAGGGGTCGGCTCTATTCGGATTAAGCTTTCCTACTAAGCTGGCTATTGCAGCAACGTCTACTTTTTTAAGAACCAGATCTCCCACTTGAAAGTGTTTGATCCTTACATTCTTATCAAAGTATCGGGCCATCCGTCTCTTGACCTCTTCCTGCCTTATTACTGCTTTGTCTCTGATTTCCTCAATGTGGTCCAAACTGAACTTCATCTCTTCGTTGCTCAACTCAAGCCAGTCCTCAAAACCTTTCCTTGCAAGCATAACTCTAGGTGATAGAACCTCAAATTCAACTGGAATGAGGGCCTCTGAACCATGAGAAAGTTTGAATGGAGTTTCTCTAGTTGCAGATGATGGTGTTGTTCTTAAGGACCAGAGGACCGATGGAAGGTTATCAGCCCAACTGCCTTTGAGATTCTGCACTTTCTTCTTAACTAGATTGAGGACCTGCTTGTTGGCTGCTTCAACTTGGCTGTTGCTTCTGAGATGATGGACTGATGCAAACCATAGTTCTGTTCCGATCTGCTTGCAAAACTCAATCATCTCTGAATTATTGAAATGTGGCCCGTTGTCGGTGATTATTGCCATTGGTATTCCATGCCGGCAGACAATCTCTCCCAAAATGAAATTCTTGACGACCTGAGTTTTTGTCTTTTCCAATGCCTTTTCTTCAATCCACTTGCTGAAATAATCAATCATCACTATGATAAAATGTCGTTGTCCGCTTGTCATGGGAAAAGGACCAATGAGATCCATCCCCCAAACTGCAAAGGGCCAAGGAGTTGCAATTGATCTAAGTGACTGAGCTGCTTGATGTTGAAGTGTAGCAAACTTCTGGCACTGAACACATTTTCTGGCGTAAGCCTCGGAGTCTCTCTTCATGGTAGGCCAGAAATATCCCTGTCGCAGGATCCGTCTTTCTATCGTTCTTTCTCCAAAGTGACTTCCACACTCGTCAGAATGAACTTCTTGCAAAACAGTCAGAGCTTCTTCTTCTGAAACACACCTTGCCATAGCAGACAGGAAGGTTTTTCTGTAGAGGACTCCTGCCACAAAGTAATAGTGAGCTGCTTTTATTCTGAACTTTTTCTGATCTTTGATTGAATGATGAATGTTCCCTGTTGACAGGTAAAGAATGAATGGAGCCATCCAGGAGGGACGCTGATCAACCTGCATCAACTCTTCTTCATCCACTGTCGGGCGGAAGTGTTCGGAAGTTGTTCCTCCTGATGGCAGCCCATACTTGGCAAGAACATCTGCCTCCTCATTTTCTGTTCTAGGGATGTGCTCAATGGTAAAGCTTTTGAATTTGCCGACTTCTATTTTCACAAGAGCAAGATAATTCTTCAAAATCGGCTCTATGGTCTCAAGGTTACCAAGGACTTGTGACGCCATCACCAGAGAATCAGTCTTGATATTAACATGATCAATTCCAAGTTCTCTTGCAAGTCTCAAGATTGCTAGCAAAGCTTCATACTCGGCCTGGTTATTGGTCACTGTAAAATAGAACTTGATGGCCTGCTCCAGTTTGATGTCGTTTGGGTTGATCAGAGCCACTCCTGCTCTAGAAGAATTTCTGCCTGAGGCACCATTAGCATAGATGGTCCAAGCCAAAGGAGATCTTTCTGCCTTATCAGAACTAGACTTTGTTGTATCAATCAAGAAGTCTGCTAAAACTTGAGTCTTGATAGCTGTCCTGGGCACATAGGAAATTTCAAACTCACTTAATTTTATCGCCCACTTGGCTAATATACCAGAATGCTCTGATTTCTCCAACACACTTTTCAAAGGTTGATCAGTAACAACTTGAATTGAGTGCACCTGGAAGTACGGACGGAGTCTGCAAGCAGACATAACCAGTGCTAAGGACAACTTCTCTCGAATCTGATATCGTGTCTCTGCACTTTTAAGAATATGGCTAACATAATAAACTGGGAACTATTTCCTGCTCTCTTCTCGAAGAAGAACAGAGCTGATCGCCTCAGGGCCAACTCCTAAGTATAAGAAAAGCATCTCCCCTGACCGGGGACTCTGGAGCAAAGGAGTTGAAGTCAGCTGTTTCTTTAACTACTCAAAGGCCTGAGAACACTCTTCTGTCCACTCAAATTTGGACGCTCCTCAAAGAGTTTTAAAGAAAGAAGCACTCTTGTCTCCAACCCGAGAGACGAACCTCCCGAGACCTGCTAACCTCCCGCCTAACTATTGAATTTCCTTAGGTGAATGGGGGGAGCCATATCAAGAATAGCTTTTACTTTGTCTGGATTGGGGGCAAGCCCTTCTGGAGTAAGGAGGTGACCAAGGAACTTCCCCTTACTCACCCCAAAAGTACACTTCGACAGGTTGAGCTTCATTTTATATCTACGTAGAGTAGTGAATGTCTCTGCTAGATCTTGCAGGTGCAGTGAAAAAGACTTGCTTTTTATCAAGAGATCTTCTACATACACCTCAAGGTTTCTTCCTTTTTGTTGCTTAAATACATGGTCCATCATGTGTTGGTAGTTAGCACCAGCATTTTAAGCCCATAGGACATCACAAGGTAACAGTAGCAACCATCATTGGTAATGAATGATGTATGAGGAACGTCAGGTTTATGCATTCTTATTTGGTGATAACCAGAAAATGCATCTAGAAAACTCATAAAGGAGTACCCTACCGCAGAATCAACTAAAGAATCTATCCGAGGAAAGTGGTAACAATCTTTCGGGCATGCTTTATTAAGTTTTGTGAAGTCTACACACATGCGCCATTTCCCTCCTGGTTTTTTAACCATTACAACATTGGATATCCAGGTAGGGTATTGAATTTCACAAATAAAATTTTCCTTGAGGAGCTTTGCGACCTCCTCTCTTATTGGTTCAGCAAGCTTTTTTGCCACATCTCTTTTCTTCTGCTGCACAAGCTTGAAGTTGGGATCAACATTAAGGTAGTGGCAAGAAACATCCGGATCCACGCCTGGCATGTCCTCTGCTGACCAAGCGAAGACATCCAGGTTCTTAAGCAAACAAGAGATCAACTCGGCCTTCTGATCTTCAGGAAACTCTGAGTTGATGGAAAGCTTCCTCTCCTCCCCCTCAGCAATGGGAACTGCTTGCGTCACCTGGGCAGGTTCCAGGTGAGCTCCTGCATCTACAACAGTTTTTGAACTTGGAGAGGCTTCTACAGTTGTTGCTGGAGCAATGGGAGGACTGGCTTCATCCATGTTGACAGTGCGAACATAATATTCCCTTGCTCTCCTTGGGTCACTCCTAACTCTGCACATCCGTCCATCAGCAAAAACCTTGATCGCGAGGTGGTAAGTTGAGACCAACGCTTGATACTTGTTCAGTAAGGGTCTGCCGAAGATGGCGTGATAACTGCTGGGAGCGTCAACCACTATGAATTGAACTTGCTTTGTTGCTCTTCCAAGCTTTACTGGTAGGGTGACGCTTCCTTTGACTTCTTTTCCCTCACCAGAGAAGCCGTAGAGTGGCCCTTCGGTGGAAAGCAGAGGCTTTCCAGTCTTCAGGGCCTCAAAGGTTGATTTGAACAATAGGTTGACTGAGCTGCCAGTATCAATGAGAATCCTGTCAACCGTAAAAGTTCTAATAACAGCCTTAATCATGACTGCATCATCAAACAGATTTGTTGTTTGAGGCAGATCAACATGGCCAAAAGTGATGACTTCGCTTGGTGGAGCAGAGGAGGAAGAAGAAGCAACCTCTGCTCGAGTGACCCTTGAGATCGAGGACTTCCAAGTAGACTCGGTTCCTGCCCCACTGTGAATAAAGAAGAGTAGCCCCAAGACTCCTTCATCATCCGCATCAAAACATTCAACTGGAACGTTGAATGGCACCAAACAGCCTTCGTCCTCTACCTCCACACACTACTGATAGGCTTCAGCTACCTCCTTTCCCTTGGAGGTAGATGGCTTCGAAGAAGAGTCTTTCTTACTCAAATCAATCTTTCCCTCAGCAAGCAGTTTTTCTATCAGCAGACGAAGGGCTTTGCAGTCTTCAGTTAAGCGACCCTTCTCTTTGTGAAACTGGCAGAAATGTGCGTTGTTCCTTGGCCTCCACTCTCTCTGAGGCCCTTGTTTCTTCTCATCTGATTTCTTCTGCAAGATCTGGATGACTTCGTCAAGATCCAGACCTGTAATCTCCTCCACGGAGTTGGTGTCACATTGGCTTGGAGCAGGCAGGGCTGCTTGCTAAAGAATGGGAAGCGCTTGCAGTGGTATGGCGGGAGTGGCAGCCAACGACAGTCTCTGATCTTTAAAATGTTGATGGCCGAGGAAGGGTTTCTTATGGCGGAAATTCCGGCCCCTTTGAGAAGGAGGTTGGAAATCAGGGCGAGGAGGTTTGTTGTGATGGTGGTTGCTATGAGAAGAAGAGCCGGAAGCATCCCTTCCTTCAGCCTTAGCTGTCAGGGATGAGACATAGGTGGGGTTGGCGTTCTCGCCTTCAATGAAGCGATTAACCATGGCTATCAACTCCTGGTATGTTGTTGGTGCCTTCGTTGTTGCTTTAAACTTTAAGGGGCCTTCCCGGAGGCCATGAATCAAGGCAACCTTATAATAATTGGGGTTCACATTCCTCACCCCCTGAATCTCTTTCTAGAAGCGATCAACGAACCGTGCAACCGATTCATTGTTCCTTTGCTTGATCTCGAAGAGAGCAGCCAGTCCATCTTTTCTCCTTCTTGAGGTAGCAAACCTCAGCAACAGTTCACTGCGAAGCTCAGCGAAGGAAGAAATCGTGCCCGAAGGCAGATCATAAAACCACTCTCTAGCCTGTCCCTCGAGAGTGGTAACCAAAAGTTTGCACTTGATGTCATCGGAGAGGCATCTCAGTGCAACTGCACCTTCGAACGCTTGGAGATGGGCGACTGGATCAGTCTCCCCTAAGCAGAATAGAAAATGGGTTCCCTGAAGTTACTTGTAGCCGACTCCCATCGGATTCAATCGACGAAGGGAGACGTAGTCTCAAACTCAGCAGGGTAAAAGGGTGGACTGAAGCTGGGGAGTCCGCGGGCTCGGCGGACTGGCGATCCGTGAAATGGAGCTGGCGGGAAGGAGTGCCCCTGGCTGCTTCCCTGAAGTAATTCATGAAGGAGGCGAACTTCTCCTCCTGAGGCCGCATAGGAGCGGCAGACTGAGAGGGATGATGAGGAGTGAGTGGAAATTCCCGAAGCGGAGTTCGGCGAGCTGAGGTCTGGCAGACTGGCGAGTCCTCAGGCTCTGCTGTGGCCTGGGGAGCAAGCCGCTGGGTCAACACAAGCAAGGCCTGGCTGATTGTATCAAGACGCTGATCGGTCTGTCTGCGAGATTGCTCGGCCTCAAAATGTGTCTGCTCGATGGCATCCCAAATAGAATCTTCTGAAGAGATGGAGCGGTCTGAGTGGCGAGCTCGGAGGTCTGACATGTCTGTCCACTGTATTCGAAATACTACTTGAATCTGAAGACCGTGTGTTAACTGTTGATGCACGAAAATGAGAAGGGAGTCAGGCACCACCAGCTAATGGTTCGAGCACGGGGGAATAGAAAGGGAAAGAGAAACTGCGAGTAGCAATCTACTAAGCAGGCGAGAGCAAAAAGAACAGCAAGGCCATGAGCCACGACAACAACAGACTTCGCCCGTCGCAGCCTGAATGCCTCTCTAGCGACGTGATTTCCTTTAATTGAAGAAGGATGGTTACAGAGCTGATTACAAGTGAAGGAAAAGAGGAAGAGCTGAGCAAGATGGAGTCCTCAAATCCTGAGATTCGCGTATGCACCCTTTAACAAGTAGGCTCCTGGGCACGAGTCAGCGTGCTTTGGGTGCACCACTTCCCCCCTATTTATAGGATGGGCGCCTGCCCAAATGGGCAGGGCTAAAATAACAAGCTGCCCAGGGTACAGGAGAATCGGGCAGCAGTGACATGAAGCAAAAAAGAAAGAACAAGCCAGTCTGTGCAAAGGGGCCAACAGGGCTCGTGGGCTGAAGCTTCCATCTGTTGCTGCAAGGCACGATCCTACTGGAGGAAGGCGGCCTGGGAGGACTGGACACTGAGTCCGCTGAAGTGGAATCAATCCAGAGATCCAAATGCATGGCGAACTGGGTGGACGGAGCATTGAGTACGCCGCCGGGGGATCAGCCTTGGGACAGCTGAATGCTGCTGCTCTGCCGAGCTCGGCAGACTGCCAAACTAAATCCGCCTCTGATAAGCCAGGGACCTTGGAATAATGTCGGGGCTTTGCCGGTCCAGGCGGACTGCCAAATTGAGTCTGCGGCTAATGAAGTTGGTGACCATGGAAACTTGTACGTGTTGCGGACTGAGGGGTTAACAGCGGCGGCAGAGCTCGAAGCGAGGCAGGCTGCAGTGGGGACTAAGCCTGGGTGAACGAAGACTTCTGGGGTCCCCTCTGCCTGCACTGGAAGCAAGTCCTTTCTTTCATCCAGCAATGACTTACATCATGATCATTGCTTGCACAGAACGAGCACACTAGCTCTCCCTTGGTTGAACCTTGGATGGCATGCACCTGCTGCTGCTTCAGGGTGGCAGTCTTCTTAAAACACCTTTTGTAAGGGTGGCCAGGACGACCCTAGAAGTAACACACTTCCTTACTTTTCTTCTTCGGACAAGGGCCAGATGCCCTAGAGCTACCATCCTCAACACCTTTCCTTTTCTCTTTCCTCGCCGCAGCACCTCGATTCTTGGCGTTCTCGATCGCCCCGACCTTCAAAGCGGCTTCCATTGCTCAGCATAACTTTCCGCTCGATAAGTGCATGCCCATTGCTAGACATCGCTTCTTAATCCTCCGAGGAAATGCTTCACTCTACCCTCCTCAGAAGCTACCAAATCAGGAGCAAACCTACTCAGTTTGCTAAACTCAATCTCCTACTCGCTCACGGTGAGTTGTCTCTGCTTCAGATGCAGGGAGTTATTCATCAGGCAGTCCTGCTCGACCGAGGGTAGAAACCTCTTCAGCAGCATCTTCTTAAAAGATACCCAAGAACAGCCTTCCTTAAGACTCTCTCTTTCCTGAATCCACCAGCTCTTTTCCAGACCTTCTAACTGATAGGCTACAATCACCTCTTTCTGGGCTTCTAGAATTCCGGAATACAAAAATATCTCCTCAATGGAGATGATCCAATCATCTAAAATCATAAAGTCGGCACTCCCATCGTAGGTGGGGGGTCCCAACTGCTGGAAGTGCGATATGAAATTCATTTCTGGTGGTATCATCATCGGGAGCACCAGAGGAGCAGGGGTAACATGCACAGCTTGGCCCAAGGCAGGATCTTGCACTAAGTGTTGCTGCGCGGGAGCGGCAAACAACAAAGACTCAATTTGCGATTGCATCACAACTAATTGCCTTGACAGAGCCTCGTTGCTCTGACGCAGACTCTCGATAATCGCATCACTTTGAGCACCTGATGACATACCCTCCGACTGGGGAGTCGACCTCATCGCGGGACGCTTTTGCGGTATTTCTAAAAAGCAAACGGACAACTCATCAAAATCCTAGCTTACGACTAGGGAAAACAAAACTAGTTCAAAACATACTTAAAAGACACTTGCTTATGCTGCAACTTGCTCTAGGGTTTTATAATGATGATATGTCCTACTTAGGATGATGTCCTATCATCCTATAAACTCATGTGCCTATGGTATGAATGCATGGATTCTTTGCTCTTATTTAAAATCATGTGTGTACATATGTCATCATGTAAATCTTTAACTTGGCATGTTGTGCTTATGTTATGTTATGTTATGTATGCAGTGTTATGCATCCTAAAAAGGCCTTAATGCATGTTATGAGCGGCGTACACATGAAATGTTATGCATCCCATACTACATAACATTGCATGCAACAAAAAAGAAAACATACTAATGGGCATTCATGTGGTGAGGTTATGCATCCCATACTACATAACCCTCACATGTTGCCACCTATGGTGGATCCATATACAAACACATATTATGCATCACATAATACATAATATGCCTCGTATACTTCTAATCATGCTTATGAGTGTAGTGTTCATGCTTCAGCCAAGACGTACTGATGACACATCAGTGTGTGTATGATATGATACTAAACAACTATCACTAACAAGGGAGGTTGCCCGATCAATTGTTAAGCAACCTCGCTCTGATAACAACTGTCACAACATGCAATTTTACCAACAATTAAGCTATATCAGAGTAAAGGGAAAATACGCGCCGTGATGTCACGCCGTGTAGGGGATAACTGCAGACGCTCAGGCAAGACTCCACACTCTACGGTTTTAAAAGAAAAAACATATGTTATTATGAATGAAATCCAGTTTAATTTGAGAAGATAGTCGTATCCCTCGGCTTAGTGGATCATCTAGTCCACTATTCAAAATATAGTTATACACTTGCGGAAGATACTTGTTTCAATTGACTCTAACATCCTACATGAGTATAAATGTCCTAGAGGAACAACTCATGCTATACAACTCTAGATTTATAATAAGTATAGGAAAAAGTCTTTACGCTAATCAGAAAGTAGTGACTTAGTTTGAAAGAAATTTGCATGTATTCTTTACTAATAATAGATTTTTTTTATAAGAGTAAAAATATCTAACATGCAGCCCTAGCAATAAATCATCCCAGAGAGCAAGTAATCTGAATCAAGCATAAAGCAGACATCAATAGCTAGCAAGCGTCAAAAATCAACAATCTTGTTGGCATCAACAACCGGACACGAACCCACAATATAACGTATGTCTGAACTAGGAAAGAAAATTAAAATAACAAACTACCTTGCTACGGCGAGGTGAAATAACACAGCCAAAACATCTGCTCAAAGAGTTCAAAAGACCAGCTCCACTACCTGCTACTGCTCTGAACCTGAGGCATTCCAAAAAAAAACACCTCAGCAAGAAGATACAAATGGTGGCAAAAAATAAGCTAAAATAAACAAAGGTAAAAAGGGGTACCAACCCAAGACCAACGTTATAGAAGTAAAGTAACGAACAGGAAAAGAACACGTGAATCGTCACGTACATCAACAAATACACCAGATGCACTAAGCTATAAGGTGAAAAATATAAGAAAATCATAAGGAAGGAATTGCACAACCTTTATTAGACGCCTGTGGTCAGCTCTACCCAAAAACACGGGCGAGGTGGTCACTCAAGTAGACACACCCCTCACGAATATATTATCCATCTAACTGCGGGGGAGTCTCATAACCTCCACCATACACCGCAGATAACCAAAAACCTGGTAGACTTCCACAAGGTACAACAAAGGAACCAAACATTACGGAGGTGGTTTTTTTCACTAACTCCCGCAATCAAGAAACCCAAAGAAACCACAACACATATATCTCGAGACTTGGCACGTCGGATTCTACTCAACACTCTAGATTAAAGACGTGGTTGATCAACCTCTAGGAACGATTTGCAATCTTAGATAAACTCTAACGCGTTTTTCAACAACGGTAAATAAGGCGATTAAAGCCAATACTAAAAACATTTCATCAAACCTCTATGAAGTTACAAGATTCAGTTAACAAGACAAGATTTAGAAATTTTCAAGTGATCGAAAGATTAGACATAGCTATAGCTTTGAAAAACATAAAAAATGCAAGAAGATAAAGGAACAAGACTCATTCGTTACCATCAAATCGGACAAGGAGAAAAGAGGGTAAACCACCACTTGCCTTGATTTTACCGGAAAAGTCCTCCGAATAACTCCACGTTGTAGATCGGGGAAAAAGGATGCGGGAGGAGTTGAAATCTGAACAAGAACGGCCAAAAAAGAGGTTAGGGCCGAAAAAAACCCTAACGAGAAATCTCACGAAACGGGAAAGATATTACTACGATGAAGTAGCTTTCAGTGAGAGTTTTCCGGATCTGTGTTCGGATGAAGATTTCGAGCACCGGAGCACCGTCGGCGGCCACCGCAAGGTTCACGAAATATTTTCTCTCTCACGCTCACACCGCTCTGGTTCGGGAGAAAAACAAATCGGAGAGGATGAAGATAAGACGTTTCTTTTCTTTCTATTAACCTAAGTATAAGAGTTTATATATATATATATATATATATATATATATATATATATATATATATATATATATATATATATATATATATATATATATATATATATATATATATATATAATACTCTTGTCTAAACCGGAAGGAAAACGGACCTAATACGAGCAGTTCCGCGGTAACGAAAAAACAGATCTAGGATGAGTTTAAATCGAAAAGTTCCCAACATGAAAGTTGTATATCTCATCGAGCCAAACAAATTTCATGTTTATTATGTTTTCATATGACACCGTTTTGACCCTCAAAACGGCACCCGAACTTAAACTGGAATGGAAATCTCGAGAAGAATAGGTTTACTCGAGATGGAGATTAAGGATACTCGAGATACACATACCTATCTCGAGACATAACATACAGTATTCGAGAGAATCAATAGAACTCGAGATAATGGGTATAGAACTCGAGATATATCAGTAGAACTCGAGATAATCAATAGTACTCAAGATAAAATACCACAGTACGGACTATTTATGAGTGGGTTCACGGAAATCAAAAATAGAGACCTAGGATGGCTTCAAATCGAATAGTGCCCAGCATGAAAGTTGTAGATATTATCGAGACGAACAAATGTCATGTTAACCATTTTAACATCCGACACCGTTTTGACCCTCAAAATGACGCCCGAATGCAGACTGAAACAGACAACTCGAGATAAAAAGCTGGTACTCGAGATGGACAAGAATTTACTCGAGATATATACAAGAATTTACTCGAGAGAACAGAAATCACTAGAGAACTTCAAAGCAGAACATCAAATAAAGAACAGTGCTGGAATAGTGAATTTCACAAATATACCAGAAATCAAACTATAGAGATGAATAGTGAATCACATTTTTGAATAGTGTTATAAAATATTCCTATTTTACATTTTGGAACAAGGAAACATGAGTTTAAAACGGAGGCTCATACGAGCGCTGAATTAAACAAAACTAACACCATAGGCGAATACTGACGCTAAGAACCCAACGGCAAAGTCAAAACCTAAATCCGTCGAGTCATTCCCGAGATATTAATCTTCAAAGTATACGGCGAACATAAACATTTCAAAACTTCAATCGCGCGCCGAGATTACAAAAATGCTCGGATTGCGACAAAACTTGACGAGCAAGTCCAAAATTATTCAATTTAAATTTCAAATGCAAAATTTTCCAATTACGACAAAAATTCAAGAATTTAGCCGACTCGACCGAACGGAAGCAAAAATACCTTAACGGCGCTGCGCCGTCAACTCGATGTTAAAAGTAACGCCATGACATCATAAATACGACGATACCAAATCAAATAAAATCATCGAAAAAATAGGCGGCATTACATCCTTGTCCTGAAAAATTTGGTTGTAACGTGGGTCAGCAATGACAGACCTCAACTGTGTGACCAACACATCTCCTCCAGGCCGTCCCTAACAGACCACGGGGTACTCCATCACCCTGTAGGTCAGCACTTCCTATGCAATAAATAATAACATGTAAAGCTATAAAACAGATTTGGATGTCTAAAGCAACAAACATCTTTTTAAGTTGAGTAAGTAATAAACAGCGGCCTACAGTGCAGCATGAATACAATCCTGGGTTTCACCCAAGGCACCCTAAAGCGTATGCTTCTAACAACATCATCATCACATCGAGTACCTTCAATTTCCCCATCCGCATTCATGCCGTAAACAAAAGGGCACTCCAACTTCCACCAACGACATACAAGCAGCCATACAGAACTCTTGCATCGACCCCACCCGCTTATGGATTTTAAACCTCGGGGTTGCCTGCAAACTCTGACTTCTCACATCAGGGTTCCACCATTCAAACAAACCGATGCTAAGAACACTTGCTAGACCCACCCGTTTGCAACCACCCAGGTCCGGCTCCAAAAGCGGGACCAAGTCACTAAAGGAGACCAAGCGGGACCCTACTGGGATCGTCTGGGCTTGTCCTAAGCATGGCATTCTTGTTAGTTACACAGAAGGGGACTTGTCTCGCCGGGACACTCTCTACACATAACCTTCTAGAGTCACAGGCTAGCCAGCCGACCACAGATACAAACCACTCCTTGTCACATCATTATCTCATTCCTTTCCCACCCTATTCCAACACTTGTATTGTAGCATCGCTGTGCCCCCGCGTGTACTCTAATTTCCACTTGGTCTGGTTCCGACCACACGTACTCGCACGAGAAAGGGGAAAAATATCATCACAGATGGCATCTTGTCACTATCATATTTCTACAAAATCCTTGAGGCTTGCAATGCAACATCACCGAGTCGGATAAACGGTCGCAACTACGGCTTCACGCACAATGCATAATCCACTAACGAAGAGGATCTCTAATGAAATATCATGTCGGGGATGGACACAATTGACCTGATGGCTCCTCTTGAACCATGGCAACCCGAATCCCTCTCACTTGAGAGATCCGGTGTCTAGAATGCTTGAAAGAAAACAAGAAAAGTGGAGATGCCATGCACGCATCATAAAACTGAGAGGAGTAGCGTCGTTACCCTTCGACTCCTCTTTCTAGCCATGAATCCCTTTTCTTGCATGAATGAAAATGAGTGCTTTTGCGTCCTCTTCACTGATCTCACCTCGGAACGACGATCTGAGGTCTGAAGCTCTAGCAATGGAGAAATAAATTCTCTTCTTCGTCCCCTAATTCTCTTGCCCAAACCATAAGTCAACTCCAGAAATGAGGAGAAAATGAGGAGAAATTCCGTTCGGCACTTCTTAAGCCCCTGGGCGGAAAAAGACTATTCCCTTAGATCCGTTTGAAGTGAAAACGTATGACTAAGTATACAGGTTTAAGGACTCCACGAAATGGCCTTCGATCTGTGTCGAACTGCTTCACTTCTCAGCTAATAAAAATAGTCGAACAAACAGAGATCGATAATGCCTTCACATTCGTCGAACGGCCTTCGACATTCGTCGAACAGCCTTCAATGTTCGTCAAACGGCTCCACAATGCAGCCAAACACACGTCGAATAGACAGAGCTCGGCGAATGGCCTTTTACTTTCATCAAACGGCCTTCGACTTTCATCGAACATCCTTTGAATTTTGTTGAATAGCCTCGAGATTGATGAACGGCCTTAGAATTTCATCGAACGCCCTCGAGATCGACGAACAGCCTTCGACTTTCGTCGAACGGCCTCGAGATCGACGAACGGACTTCGACTTTCATCGAACGGCCTCTAGTTCGTCGATGGTAACCCCGGATATTGACTTTTCAGGAAAACTGGGGCGTTACAACTCCTCCCCTCTAAAAGAATTTTGTCCGCGAAATTATTCTTCACACAGGAAGACATCAAGAAAATAGTTGCAACACATTCAAACATTATTACAACAACTTTAAACAAATCACATACACGATGAAAAGAGTTCTGGAAAGTCCCCCCGCATTGCTTGTTCACGCTACCAAGAGAACTAATCTCTCCCGTAGTTGTGCCAATGAACCTTTACGAGCTTAACCTATTTGCTCTGCAACTGCCGAAATTCTGTATCCTCTAAGCTAACTGTATGGACCTTCATCCTCAAGTCCTCTTCTATCGACAACGTCGCCGATTCGATCACATCATTAGCCTCCACCAAGGCTTTCCGCTAGACGGAGACATGGAAGACATCGTGTAATCCACTCAGCTCCGCATACAATGATAACTGATAAGCTACTTCTCCAACATGTTCTATAATCTCGCACGGTCCCAAAAACCTCGGGGTAAGATTCTTGAGTCGGCGAATCCGCGAAACGCCTTTGAACAGCTAAATCTTGGGGTAAACCTAGTGACCTACCGCAAACTCCACATTCCTTTGGCAGGCATTAAAATACTTTGATTGCCGGTCTTGGGCAACCTTCATGCGTTCCGGGATGGTCCACACCAATTCGCAAGCATCGACCACCACTTCTTTTCCCAAAAGTTTGGTGTCTCCCGCCTCTGCCCAAGACATCAGTGTTCGACACCGCCTTCCATACAAAGCTTCGTATGGCGCCATATTTATACTCACTTGATATCTGTTGTTATAGGCGAATTCTAGCATGAAGAGGTGATCTTCCCACATCTTCCCAAAGTCAAGAGCACACATTCTCAGCATATCCTCCATCGCATAGTTAGTTCTTTCTGTTTATCCATCAGTTTCAGGATGGAATGTCGTACTGAACTTAAGCTTCGTGACCAGACTTTTCTGAACTAGACTCCAATCTTTTTGGACGTGAAACGTCCTTCGCGATCACTAGCTATACTCTTAGGAATCCCGTATAGTCGCACAATGTTACGAACATACAACTCTATCAGCTTCTCCACGTTGTCCTCCTTCCGATTTGGGATGAAGTGAACCACTTTGGTCAAGCGATCCACGATCACCGAAATCGCATCATTTCCCTACTGCGATCGAGGTAAGCCATGCACAAAGTCAATGGAGATGTCATCAAATTTTAAATAGGAAGAGGCTTCAGGAACCCGCCCAGCTTCTGGCAGTCGGCCTTCACTAAGGCACAAGTTTGGCACCGACTCTCGTACAAAGCTATATAACGCTTCAAACCAGGCCACCAAAAATATTTCTTCATATCCAAGTACATCTTTGTACTGCCCGGGTGAATGTGGTGCTTCGTAAAATGAGCCTCAAACATCAACTCATCATGTAGCTTGCCAAACTGCGGTATAAATATCCTTCCATCCTTCCTCAAGACCCCATCAGTCATCTCTTAAGAGCTACCTTCGCCCTTTTGAGCTTATGCCATAAGCGGCTGAAACTCTTCATCCAAACTAGTCGCTTCCCCAATACGATCGGATAAGTAATATTTCAACTCAATTCAGTTCAATCGAGCCATGCTTGATTCGCCTCTTGCTACGCACTCAATGCCAAGGGACTCACAGTCATGCATCCACCGCTCATCATGAGCTTCTATATAATTCTCTTGACCAGAGTATTTCCTACTCAAGGCATCCACCACTACGTTGGATTTGCCTAGCGTATAATGAATCGCCACTTCGAAGTCTCCAAGGAACTCGACCCATCTGCGCTGCCGCATATTCATGTCCTTTTGGTCTATAAGATACTTCAAGTTTTTGAGGTCCGTGAAGATCTCCACTTTCGCACCATACACATAGTGTCGCCACAACTTTAATGCAAAAATTACTGCTGCCAATTCCAAGTCATAGACGGGGTAATTCCTCTCATGAGGCTTCAACTGCCTAGAACCAAAGGCTATAACAGTGCCATGTTGCACCAACACGCAACCAAACCCACATCCTAATGAGTCACTGAAAATTAGAAATCCTTCAGTCCCTTTAGGTAGACTTAGGATTGGAGCTGTCATCATCCTTTCCTTTAAGGTGTCAAACAAATGACCGCATTCCTGAGTCCACACAAATTTTTGGTCCTTACGAGTCAACGAAGTGAGGGGTATATCTATCCGCGAAAAGTTTTCCACAAATCTTCTATAATACACGGCTAGTCCAAGAAAACTCCTGACTTCCGCTACGGTGCTCAAAACTGGCTAATCTTTGATGGACTCAACTTTTGCAGGATCCACCGCCACCCCATCACCACTAATCACATGGCCCAGAAATGCCACCTTTTTTAACCAGAACTCGCACTTTGAGAACTTTGCATAAAGCTGGTTCTCTCAACACTTGCAAAACTATTCTCAAATGAGTCTCATGCTCCACCTCCAATTAGGAGTATACCAAAATATAATTGATAAAGACAACAACAAAACGGTCCAAGTATTCACGAAATACTCGATTCATCAAATCCATGAATATGGATGGCGCATTCGTCAGCCCAAATGACATCACTGAGAATTCGAAGTGACCATGCCTCGTTCCAAAATCTGTCTTGGGTATGTCCCCATCCTAAATTCGCAACTGATAGTACCCCGATTTCAAATCCAGCTAAGAATACGCCACTGACCCCACCAACTGGTCGAACAGGTCATCTATCCGAGGAATCAGATACTTATTCTTGAGAGTCAGTTTGTTCAACTCTCGGTAGTCTATGCACAACCGCATACTACCATCTTTCTTCTTCACGAACAGCACTAGCATACTCCATAGTGAAGAACTGGATCTAATATACCCCTGTTCCAAAAGTTCCTGTAACTGCACTTTGAGTTCAGCCAACTGCTTTGGTGCAATCCTAAAGGGAGGACATGATACCGGCCTAGCCTATGGCACTAACTCAATCGAGAAATCAATCTCCTGTCGAAGTGGTGCTCCAGGAAGCTCCTCGTGAAACACATCCTGAACTCTGCCACTACCGGCGTATCTCCAAGTGATAACCTAGAAATGCGAACCTCCAGCAATGCTACTAGAGCTACTCCTCCCTAGTTAACTACCCGCACCAACTGCATGGTTGAAATCAACAAACAAGCCACTGCACTAAGGACCTTAAACGTAACTTCTACCTGCCATTCGCTTCTCAAGGTCACCACCTTAGATAGGAAGTCAATACTGGCATGCTGCTCTGCAAAACAGTCCATTCCCAAAAGCACATTGAACTCAACCAATGGTAGAACCGCTGCTACTAACACGAAGTCAACACCACCTATATTCCAACAAATGCCCCCCTTCACCATGGTAGTCATGGAAGACCCATTGGGCAAGCACACCTTCAGCTTCGCGTTCGCCGAAAATGACTCAACTCCAATTCTCTAGATAAAGCTTTCCGTAAGGAAGGAGTATGATGCTCCCATATCAAACAATACCGTAGTGGGGTACCCAGAGTCTAACACAAAGCCTAAAGCATAGGCAACATACATAAACGGTCTTGAAGAGTATAAATTAAAAGATTAATTTAAACTTCCATACTTGTCACCACATCGGGTTGGCAGATCGCTTCCTGCTGCCCAAGGTTATATGCCCTTGGCTGCATGGGTTGGAAATGAGAAGCACTACACTGTGCCATCTTTCCTTTCTCTATTACGCTGGGCCCGGAGTGCACCGACTGTTCTTGCCTCGGCTCCTGCTCAGCGTCACACTCTGTACAGAAACAAGCTATGTGGCCCGTCTTGCCACACTTGTAGCATGATCGTGGTCCCTTGAAGCGAGACCCCCTGACATCGTCCTATACTTCTCCAAATTATTATAGGGATGGGACTTCTTCTTCCACATACTCCTGCGAGTCTTTCCTTGAGATTGAGAAGGCTTTCCTTCTCCCTGCTTGGCCGCAAAACCCATTCGATGTTGGGATCACTCCAAATTGCTTTCCAACGTTCCGGCTGCATTAACCAGCTAATTGAAACCACCATTCTTCATAACTATGAGGGGTTGTCTCAAATTCTCCCTCAACACATGGAAAAAGAGGTCGTTCCTCTCCACATCATCAGCCATGGTCGTTCCATCATAATGACCCAACCGAGTAAACTCATGAACGTACTTGTCTACAGTCTTGCCCCGTTGCACCAAGTGCAGAAATTGCCTCTAAAGGGCCAGCCTCGTCGACACGGGAATATACTTTTTCAAGAAAGCATTCCCGAACTCCTCTATGGATGGGGTGCATCCAGGAAATTGGCGACCGCGATGGCTCAAGTACCACAGCTTAGCATTACCTTCCAACATGAAACTTGTAAACTCATACTTCTTCTATACTGGTATCTCGGCCGCCCTTAGTAGTTCTTGAATCATTTCCCACCAATCCTCAGCATCGGTCGGCATGCTGACACCTTTGAATGTTGTAGTATGGAAGCTTAGAAAATATTTCATTTGTCGGACTCCATGTCGACAAACACTCTTTTTCCTAACGGCTCTGCTTGTCTCGCTCCTCCACCTTGCATGATTGTTGCCGCGTCCAGGGTAGAAGGAGTTCCTACATGTACAATAGGGGTCACAACTGGGCTGCTGCGGCAGCATGGGATGCCACCATCGCTTCTACGAGCATGCGACAGAAATCGGCCGAGGTTAACCCCATGCCCAAAGGACCCTGAACAATAGCACTGTTGGTCGAGGGCTCTTCTCGTGGCTTTGACATCTCGCCTCGTCGCTTGCACACTTCACAAAAGCAAAGTAGAACAAGAATCACCTTCTAGTCAAATAACTAGACACAAAGACACTCATAGTCCTGCGATACTCCTAGGTGGAAAACTTTATTACGCGCTCTGATTATGATATTCGATCACGAATGTTTACCTGGGACACTAACCTCCCTCTGATACCAAATTTTAACACCTCCACGATAATGACCGTATAATATGGGTTCGGGTGGAGCCCCACAACATACAAACTCCACAGCTTCAGCAATATAAGATGATATATAAACTACCCAAACTCAAAACTCAGACATTAACAGCGGAAATATACACCAAAAACTAGAAGTTATCCACCACAAGCCAGGAGTATCAAAATGGCCTTAAGGCCTTACACAACATCAGTCCAAAATTGCAACAATATTAAATAATAGTAACGTGTGCATCCACTCCTAGACTACCTCGACATGCAAGCCGTATTACATCTCAAGGATCATATCATTCAATCAAAATATATGAAAATAAAAGGAAATCTACTTCAAGAGGCTTAGGCCATTTTGGACGGCGAGCTTACTCCTTCTTACGATCCTTGCCCTGTAAAAATAAGTTGTAACGTGGGTCAACAAAGGTCGACCTCAATTGTCTAACCAACAAATCTCTTCTCGGTCGTCCCTAATGGACCCCAGGGTACTCCATCACCCTGTAGGTCAGCACTTCATATGCAATAAATAGTAACATGTAAACTATAAAACAGGTTTGGATGTCTTAAGCAACAAACATGTTTCTAAGTTGATCAAGTAATAATGATGGGCCTACAGTGTAGCTTGAATGCAATCTTGGGTTTCACCCGAGGCACCCTAAAGCGTATGCTTCTAACACATCATCATCATGTCGGTTAGCTTCAATTTCCCCATTGACATTCATGTCGTAAGCACAAGTGTACTCTAATTTCCACCAACGACAAACAAGCCGCCATATAGAACTCTTGCCTCGGTGCCACCCGCTAATGGTTCTCATACACCGGGCTTGCCTGCAAACTCTGACTTTTTACATCAGGGTTCCGCCATTCAAACAAACCAATGCTAAGAACCCTTGCTAGACCTCACCCATTCACTACGACCCAGGCCCGTATGCAAAATCGGCACCAATTCCACCGAAGGAGACCCAGCTGGTATCGTCCGGTCAAGTCCTAAACTTGGCATTATTGTCAGTTCCACAGAAGTGGAATTGTCTCGCCGGGACACTCTCTAAACAAGACCTTACAGCGTCACGGGCTATTCAGCTGACCATAGAGACAAACCATGCTTTGTCGCATCACAATCCCATGTCTTTCACGCCCTTTTCCAACCTTGTACCGTACCATCCCCATGCCCTCGCGTGTACTCTAATTTCCACTAGGTTCGGTTCCGGCCATACGTACTCACACGAAAAAGGGGAAAACATCATCACAGATGACATATTGCCTCTAACGGATTTCTACAAAATCCTTAAGGCTCACAATGCAACATCATTGAGGAAGACTAACAGTCACGACTAAGGCTTCACCCACAATGCCTAATCCACTAACAGAGTGGATTTCTAATGCAATTTCATGCCGGGGACGGACAAAATCGACCCAGTGGCTCCTCTTGAACCATGGAAACCCGAAGCACTCTCACTTGAGAGATCCGGTGCCTAAAATGCTTGAAATAAAACAAGAAAAGTGGATATGCCATGCACGCATCCTAAAAACGAAAGGAGAAGTGTCGTTACACTTCTACTCCTCATTCTAGCCATGAAACCCTTGTCATACATGGATGAAAATGAGAGCCTTTGCGTCCTCTTCACGGATATGCCCTTGGAAATACGATCGGAGGTATGTAGCTCTAGCAATGGCGGAAGAGACTCTCTTCTTCTTCCCCAAACTTTCTCGCCCAAACCCAAAGTCAACTCAAGAAATGAGGAGAAAATGAGGAGAAATCCAGCTCGGCCATTCCTAAGCCCCTGGGCAGAAAAATCTCGTGGCCTTAGATCAGTTTGAAGTAAAATTGGACGACTAAGCATACAGGTTCGGGACTCCATGAAATGTCCTTCAACCTGCGTCGAACGGCATCACCGCTCAGCTAATAAAAATCATCGAACGGACAGAGATCGACGAACGGCATGCACATTCATCGAATGTCCTTCGACGTTCGTCGAATGAACTTCGGTGTTCGTCGAATGACTCCACAACACAGCCAAACATGTGTTGAATAGACAGAGATTGACGAACGGCCTTCGACTTTCAACGAGCGAGCTCGAGTTCGACGAATGGCCTTCAAATTTCGTCAAACGGCCTCGAGTTCAATGAATGGCCTTCGACTTTCATCGAACGGCCTCGAGATCGACGAACGGCCGTCAAATTTCATCAAATGGCCTCGAGATCAACGAACGGCCTTTGACTTTCGTCGAACGGCCTCGAGATCGACGAACGGCCTTTGACTTTCGTCGAACATCCTCGAATTCGTCGACGGTAACCCCAAGATATTGAATTTCCGGGAAAACTAGGGTGTTACACCAAATACATTTGTGTTCCTAAGGTAAAGTGAATTTCTTTTCAAGAATGTCCAAAGGCCACCAAAAATCTGATTTGGTATTTGGACAGTGGATGCTCTCGGAACATGACCGAGACAAGAAGACTTTTACTTGAGTATACCCCAGTCAAAGACGGACCAAAAGTGTTCTTTGGAGGGTCAGACATGGGAACAACAAAAGGTTATGGTATGATTTCCAATGACATAGTCTCTTTCATAGACGTAGATTATGTTGATGGATTAAACCATAATCTTATAAGAATAATTCAACTATGTGATAAATGCTACATCGTTGAGTTCTGCAAGGAGAAATGTTTGATAAAATCATCTGAAAATTTGGAGACAGTCTTAATAGCTCTCGTTGCAGTAATATTTTCTGTTTAATTTTCTTTGCTTAGGCAATTCTACCCCCATTGTGTTTTATGGCTAAAATTAGTGTGTCACTCTGTGACCAACGACACAAGAGATTAGCACATATTAATTTCAAAACAATCAATATGTTATTTTCTCACAACTTAGTGTGTGATGCCTCCAACATTAAGTGCGTTAAAGAGAGTCCATGTCACTCTTGTCAAATGTGTAAGCAGACACGGGCTACCTTCAACGATATTGCTGAGAACGATTCTTCAAGAAGTTTGTACTTACTTCAAATGGACTTATTATATCCAATGTCTATTCACAACTTAGGAGGTAAGTTCTATACGCTAGTAATTATTGATGACAACTCGTGTTTTACTTGGGTGTTCTTTCTGAAACACAAGTCAGACACATTTTATTCTTTCACTAATTTTGCCTGACAAATTCAGAACGAATTAGACTGCTAAGTGGTAAAAATCAGAAGTGACCATGAAATAGAGTTTGAGTCTGGTTCCATGACAAAACTTTGTGAAAGTTAAGGTATCTTTCATGAGTTTTCATCCACACACACTCCACAGCAAAATGGAGTTGTTGAGAGAAGGAAGAGAACCCTAATTGAAGCATGGACAACTATGTTGGACGACGCTTCACTTTCTGATTTTAATTTCTCTTTTGCAGAGATTAGCAGGTGTTCGCAAGTTCATCTCAGGTACTCGTGTTATATGTTTACTTACCTTCTATTGACTTCTACTTTTCAGAGATTAGCAGGTGTTCGCGAGTTCCCTTTAGGTACTCACATTATATTTAAAATTTGCAAGCTTTTGACTTCTGTTTTGCAGAGATTTGCTGGTGTTTGTGACTTCACCTTAGGTACTCGTGTTATATGATTATTTACCTAATTTTGACTTCTCTTTTGCAGATATTAGTAGGTGTTCGCAAGTTCTATGTAAATTTACTTGCTTTTGACTTCTCTTTTGTAGAGATTTGTATGTGCTCACGAGTTCACCTAAGGTACTCGCTTTATATTTTTATTTACCTGATTTTGATTTCTCTTTTGTAGAAATATGCAAGTCTTCGTGAGTTCACCTCAGGTACTCGTGTTATATATTATTTTACCTACTTTTAACTTCTCTTTTATAGAGATGAGCAGGTGTTCATGTGTTCACCTCAAGTACTCCTGTTATATGTTTATTTACCTACTTTTGATTTATCTTTTGCATATATTAGCAGGTATTTGCGAGTTCACTTCAGGTATCCACATCATATGTTAACTTACCTGCTTTTGACTTCTCTTTTGCAGAGATTAGCAGGTGTTCATGAATTCACCTCTAGTACTCCTATTATATGTTTATTTAAATATTATTAGCTTCTCTTTTGCAGATTTTACCAAGTGTTTGCGAGTTCACCTCGTGTACTTGTTTTATATGATTATTTCTGTGCTTTTTTTACTTCTCTTTTGTAGAGATGAGCAGGTGTTCGTGAGTTCTCTTCAAATATTCCTCTTATATGTTAATTACCTGCCTTTAACTTCTCTTTTGCAGAGACTATCAGGTGTTCGCGAGTTCACGTTAGGTACTCGTATTATATGTCTATTTACCTTCTATTGACTTCTCTTTTGCGGAGATTAGCAGATGTTCGCGAGTTTTTTTTAGGTACTCACATTATATTTTAAATTTACCTGCTTTTCGCTTCTCTTTTGTAGAGATTTGCAGGTATTCTGTGCTTTTGACTTCTCTTTTGCAAAGATTAACAAGTGTTTGTGAATTCCCTTCAAGTACTTGCGTTATATGTTAATTTACCTGCTTTTGACTTCTATTTTGCAGAGATTTGTAGGTGTTCACCCATTCACCTCAGGTACTCGGTTTATATGTTTTTTACCTACTTATGTCATCTCCTTCGCAGAGATTGCAGGAGTTCGCGAGTTCACATCTCGTACTCTTGTTATTTGTTTATTTACCTAATTTTAACTTCTCTTTTGCACAGATGAGCAGGTGCTCACGAGTTCACCTCAAGTACTCGTGATATATTTTAAATTTATATTCTTTTAACTTCTCTTTTGTAGAGATTTACAGTCGTTCGCGAGTTCACCTCAGGTACTCTTGTAATATGTTTTTTTTACTAGATTTTTACTTCTTTTTTGCAGAGAGTAGTATGTTTTGGGGAGTTCTCTCCAGGTATTCATGTTATATGTCAATTTAATTGCTTTTGACTTCTCTTTTGCAGATATTAGCAGGTGTTTGTGAGTTGTCTTCAGGTACTCCCGTTATATATTTATTTACCTGCTTTTGACTTCTCTTTTGCAGAGATTCGTAGTTGTTGGTCAGTTTACCATAGGTACTCGCAGTATATGTTTATTTACCAACTTTTGATTTCACTTTTGCAGAGATTAGCAAGTGTTCGTGAGTTCTCTTCAAGTTCTCCAGTAATATATGTAATTTAACTACTTTTGACTTCTCTTTTGTCGAGGTTTGCAGGTGTTTGCAAGTTCATCTTAGGTACTCGCATTATATGTTTATCTACCTGCTTTTGACTTCTCTTTTGGAGAGATTAGTAGGTGTTAGCGAGTTCACCTCAGGTACTCGCATTATATGATTATTTACCTATTTTGGACTTCTCTTTTGCAGAGATTCACTGATGTTCATGAGTTTTATTCAGGAACTCACATTATTTGTTAACTTACCTGCTCTTGACATCACTTTTGCAGAGATTAGCAAGTGTTCTTGTGTTCTCTTCAGGTACATGTGTTATTTGTTAATTTACCTACTTTTTACTTCTCTTTTGCAGAGATTTGAAGGTGTTCGTTAGTTCATCTCAGGTACTCGTGTTATATGTTTATTTACGTACTTTTGACTTCACTTTTGGAGTGATGAGTAGGTGTTCATGACTTCTCGTTAATTATTCCCATTATATGATAATTTACCTGCTTTTGACTTCTATTTTGTAGAGATGAGCAGATGTTTTTGTTCACCTCAGGGACTCGTGTTATAAGTTTATTTCCATGCTTTTGACTTCTCTTTTTCAGAGATTAGAAGATGTTTGCGAGTTCTCCTTTGGTACTTGCAATATAAATTTATTTTCACGTAATTGACTTCTCTTTTGTGGAGATTAGCGGTTGTTTGAGATTGTACCTCAGGTATTCGTGTTATATGTTTATTTACCTACTTTTGACTTCTCTTTTGCAGAGACATGCAAGTGTTCGTGAGTTCATCTAAGGTACTCATGTTATATGTTTATTTACCTAATTTTGACTTCTCTTTTGCAGAGATTAGCAGGTGTTCACGAGTTCACTTCAGGTATTCATGTTATATGTTAACTTACTTGCTTTTAACTTCTATTTTGCATAGATTAGCAAGTGTTTCCGAGTTCACCTCCGGTACTAGCATAATATGTTTATTTACATGTTATTGACTTCACTTTAGTGGAGATTACTATGTCTTTGTGAGTTCACCTCAGATACTCATATTATATGTTTATTTACCAGCTTTTTACTTCTCTTTTACAGAGATGAGCCGGTGTTCGCGAGTTCTCTTCATGTATTCAAGTTATATGTTAATTTACCTGCTTTTGAATTCTCTTTTGCAGAGCTTAGCAGCTGTTTGCGAGATCACCTCTGGTACTCAAGTTATATGTTTTTTACCTTTCATTGAATTCTCTTTTGCGGAGATTAGCAGGTGTTCGTGAGTTAGCAAGTGTTCGTTATATTTTAAATTTCTCTTCTTGTGACTTCTCTTTTGCAGAGATTTGCATGTGTTCATGAGTCCACCTTAAGTACTTGCGATATATCTTTATTGACCAACTTTTGACTTTTGGTTTTCAAAGATTAGCAGGTGTTCACGAGTTCTCTTCAGGTACTCCTGTTATATGTTGATTTACCTACTTTTGACTTCTCTTTTGCAGATATTTGGAGGTGTTCGTGAATTCAGCTCAGGTACATGCTTTATATGTTTATTTACCTGCTTTTGACTTCTCTTTTGCTGAGAAATGCACGAGTTTGTAAGTTCACCTCAGTTATTCGTCTTATATGTTTATTTACCTATTTTTGACTTCTTATTTGCAGAGATGTACAGGTGTTCACGTATTTACCTTAGGTACTCAAGTTATTTGTTTATTTACCTGCTTTTGAGTTCTCTTCTGTAAATATTAGCAGGTGTTCGGGAGTTCACTTCAGGTATTCACGTTATATGTTAATTTAACTGTTTTGACTTCACTTTTTCAGAGATTAGCAGTTGTTCGCGATTTCACCTCCTATACTTGCGTTATATGTTTATTTATATGCTATTGACTTCTCTTTTACGGAGATTACCAGGTGTTCGCTAGTTCACATCAAGTACTCGTGTTCTATGTTTATTAACCTACTTTTAACTTCTCTTTTGTAGAGATTAATAGGCGTTCACAATTTCTCTTCAGGTACTCGTGTTATATGTTAATTTACTTACTTTTGAATTCTATTTTGCAGAGATTTGTAGGTGTTTGTGAGGTCAACTCAGGTACCCATTTTTATGCTTATTTACCTTTTTTACTTCACTTTTGCAGTGATTTGCAGGTATTCATGAGTTCACCTTAGGTACTCGTGTTATATGTTTATTTACCTGTTTTTGAGTTCTCTTTTGCAGAGATGAGCATGTATTCACGAGTTCACCATAGCTACATGCGTTATATATTAATTTACCTGCTTTTGACTTCTATTTTGCAGAGATTAGTAGGCGTTCGCGAGTGTACCTCAGCTACTCAGATTATATGTTTATTTACCTTATATTGACTTCTCTTTTGCGGAGATTTGCAGGTATTCATTAGTTCTCTTCAGGTACACAGTGTTAACCCTAGAATCCATAACGACCAGTAGGTTAGACCCTTCCCCTCTTCAGGCGTACTTGACTTTCTCTGTCCGCTCAGGTCGACTAGACCTTGCAGATCAGAATTTCCCCAGCAGTGGACTCCAGAGTCAGTCCGTATAGGTCAGCCACCAGATTTCCAGCCAGCCTCATTTATCGGCAGACTCGTTCCTCCAGTCCTCCTAGTTCGTCCAGCCTCAGTTGATCTTTCAGATCGTCCGCCAACTCTTCAAGCGGATTCAAGAGTCAGTACGCACAGGTCACGTGCCTTCAGCCAAGATAGCGCCCTACAACTATGGAAGCTCCAGCTCGTGAGCCCAGTCCGCCCCTTTTGCGCGGACTGCTTGTATTTACTTTTTGATTCCCGTCACCGCTTCCCGATTCTCCTGTACCTCGGGTAGCCGGTTATTTTTAGCCCTGCCCATTTGGGCAGGCCCCCAAACCTATAAATAGGGGGAAGTGGTGCACCCAAAGCACGCTGACTCGAGTCCAGAGGCCCATTTAGTGAAAGCTGCGGACTCGGATCTCGGGCTTTGCGGTCTCAAATCTGAATTGATTACCCCATTTTTCCTTGGTCCATTAGTAAACGGTTGCTTGTAGTTTCCTTCTCTCTTTTTCTGTTTTTACCGGAATTTGTGGGCGCATTTTCTACAACAACATCAACACGCGACCTTCAGATCCAAGCTATCATTGAAACTCATGGACCGAGATGTCAGATCGCCGATAATCTCATTAACATGCCCGTTCAGGTCACTCAAGCACCTCCGATGACCTGCGAGACACGCTCGACCGATGCCGGAGAGAGGCCGAACAGTCCCAAAGAGAGACCGACCAGCGCCTCGACGCAATCAGCCAGGCCCTAGTCGCACTTACTCAGCGACTCGATTAGCCTAGAGCGGCCTTCGCAGATGATTCAATCCGCCAAACCCCAGTCCGCCAAGCTGCTGCTGCGACGCCACTGCTAGCCAATGCGCCCATCCAGCCCATAGACTTAACTTTACTGAGGATAACCAGGTTGAACGGCCTCCTGTGGTTTTTGTTGTAGCTCAAGCCGGGGAGTCCCCTTTTGTTGATAAGATCCTCCAGGAGCAGGCTCCTAATAACTTCAGAGAACCTCGCATCCCATTTTACACTAGAGAAATAGATCCGGTCGCTCATCTCCAGGCATTTGAAGATGATGTAGAAATGAGGTGCTTGTCAGATGGTTTGAAGTGCAAGTTCTTAGTAACCAGTTTCGACGGCCAGCCATGAGAATGGTTTCACGAACTATATCCCGGATCCATCGCCAGTTTTGCCGAGCTATGCCAAGGGTTCCTGCTAAGGTTTGCCACTTCTAGTAAGAGGAAGAGTTGACCAGCTGCCCTCTTCAAGATCGAGCAAGCGGACAATGAGTTGGTAGCACAATTTGTGGATCGCTTCCAGAAGGAGAAACTGGGGGTCAAAAATGTGGATCTCAAGTTCTATAAGATCACCCTAATCAACGGACACAAGGAATGGCCGTTGAAGTTTGAAGCAACCACCAAAGATCCGGCCACCTTCCAGGATCTGATAGCCTTGGCTAACACCTTCATTGAAGGAGAGAGTGCCAACCCTTCATATGTATCCAACTTAACGGCAAAGGCTGAAAGGAGAGACACCACAAATTCCTCTATAAGTAATCGAACATCCAGACCCCCTTTACCAGAGTATCATCCTCCAGCACACAGGGGAAGAAATTTCCGGCACAAGCGGCCTTATCAAAATCATCAACAGTTTCATGAGCAGAAACCACAGCTGGCCGCTACCCCTGCTCCTGTGGCTCCTCGGATCCTGCCTATCCTTCAAGTTAGGGATGGCTCATTCTCAGATGATCAGCAAAGCCACGGTCCTATGGAAGAGCTCGCTAATATGGGCCTGACAGTAGATGAAGTTCTCCAGATCCTGCAAAAAAAGACTGAGTTAAAGAAAGAATTCCAGAAGGCAGAAGGAAAGAATCGAAACTCGGATCTTTTTTGTCGATTCCACAAGGAGAAAGGGCACCCAACTGAGGATTGCAGAGCTCTCCGACAGCTTGTGGAGCGACTACTTGCCGCAGGGAAAATGAAGGGTCTCGGAGTAAAAGAGGCCTCATCAAAGCCGTCCACCTCTAAAGGCAAGGAGGTGGCCGAAGTCTCCTGGGAGAATGAAGACATTGAGAGAGTGGGATACTATGGCAACATCAAGATTGGAGAAATCATCGACACAGACGACGTAGGTGTCCTCGGTGATCTCTTTTGCATCCACGGTGGAGCGGGTGCAGAATCAAGCAGGAAATCTTCTTTGGCAAAGATCTCATAGCATGAAGTAGCTATGAATTCCATAGCTCCACCAATGGGAATCGTTACTTATGGTCCAGACGATCTCCCGAAGATGGCCAACCCGTTCAACGATGCAGTCATAATCAGAGCAATCATTGAGAACTACACAGTTCCGAGAATTTTGGTTGACATCAGAAGTTCGGTCAATCTTATATTCAAAAGTGCTTATGAGGTCGTAAGGTCTGGAAAGACTTTGCTCTCCACCGAAGGGCCACTGTATGGCTTCGCGGGCAAGAAGAAGGATGTTGAAGGAAGCGTTACACTCTCAGTAATGCTCGGGGGGGGGGGGGGGTGACAAACCTTATCACATTTGTAATAGTTGATGTGGCCAGCAGTTATTGCGCCATCTTTGGAAGACCCCTCCTTAATGAATATCGGGCAATAGTTTCAACCTATCATTTGTCAATCAAGTTCACTGTAGGAGGAAAGCAATACCGGGTTAGAAGCAACCCAAGGGAGGCGCGAGAGTGCTATGTCAAAGCAGTCTACATGATCGAGCAAATGCCTCCCCAGGAGACTCTAGTCGCCGCCTTCGAAGAAAAGGCTCCCCAAGAAGATGTCGGAGATCAGGAAGAAATCCAGGAGGGGGTTCAGTTGGAGCCTGCTCAAGCAACCCAAGGAATCTCAATTGGCGAAGATGAAGAGAAAAGACTTACAATAAACTTAGAGCTCCCCGAAGAAGAAAAGGAAGAGTTGATCGCTTGCTTATTGAAGAACCTGGATGTTTTCGCCTGGGCTGCGGAAGACATGTCAGGAGTGGATCCTGATGTAGCCTGCCATCACCTCAATATTGCTCCTGACTTCAAACCTATTCAACAAAAGAAGCGGGAGGTGGCGATGAAGCTAGCCGAGCCAATCAAGCAAGAGGTTGTAAAGCTTCTAAAGGCTAAGTTCATTCGTGAAATCCAATACCCGGATTGGGTATCAAACGTTGTAATGGTAAGGAAGCCGGGAGGAAAATGGAGGATGTCTGTTGACTTTACCAAGTTAAAAAAACCAAGCCCGAAAGATTGCTATTCGCTACCTCGAATAGATTCTTCAGTAGATTCTGCGATTGGATATCCTTTTATGAGTTTTTAGATGCATTTTTTGGTTATCACCAGATTAGGATGCTTAAGCCTGACATCCCCCATACGTCTTTTATCACAGACAATGGTTGTTACTGTTATCTAGTAATGCCCTTCAGATTAAAAAAATACAGGCGCTACCTATCAACGCATGATGGACTTTGTGTTTAAAAAACAAAAAGGAAATAATCTTGAAGTATATGTCGATGACCTTCTTATTAAAAGTAAAACCTTAGCTTTGCATTTACAAGACCTCACAGAAACATTCACTACTTTACGAAGGTATAACATGAGGTTAAATCTATTGAAATATATCTTTGGAGTAAATAAAGGAAAATTCATCGGTCATCTCCTTACCCCCGAAGGGCTCACCCCTAACCCAGATAAGGTTAAAGCAATCCTCAACATGCCATCACCTTGCTCCCCCAAAGAAGTTCAACAATTAGGGGGAAGGCTAGCAGGCATTGGAAGATTTATTTATAGAGTAGGGGATAAGAGTGCCTCGTTCTTCAAGAATCTTCGTGGAGGGTCCAAATTTGAATGGACCAAAGAGTGCGAAGATGCTTTTGAGCAACTCAAAAAGCAGCTCACCTCCACTTCATTACTTCAATGTCCTCGCATTGGAGAAATGCTATCCATCAGTCTAGGAGTGGGCTCGGAAACAATAAGCTCAGTCCTTGTTAGAGAGGAAGGGAGAAGGTGATATCTGGTATATTATGTCAGCCACATATTGAAGAATGCTAAAACCAGGTATCCAATCCTTGAGAAGCTCATACTAGCATTAGTAATGTCTGCCAGAAGGCTTCGACCATAATTCCAAGCACACTCAATCAGGGTGATTACAGATCAGCCATTAAAAAGTATCTTTAAAAACCGGAGCATTCTGGGAGACTAGCCAAATGGGCAATTGAACACAGTGAGCTTGATATTTCATATGTACCTCAAACGACTATCAAAGCGCAAGTATTAGCAGATTTTTAATAGTCAAAACTAAGTCTAATGCTAAACAAGCCGATCAATCCCCGCTAGCATGGACAATGTACATAGATGGTGCTTCAGGCAAAAACTCCTCGGGGGCAGGAGTAGTCCTCATTAACCCCAATGGGGTCAAATTAAAACAGGCCATAAGGTTCTCTTTCCCAACCACCAATAACCAAGAAGAATATGAAGCACTTTTAGCAGGCCTGTGGTTTGCAAAAGAGTTGGGAATAGATTATGCGCATGTTAAAACCGACTCGCTAGTAATGGCATCCCAAGTATTGGAAAATTTTGAAACCAAAGAACCTACCCTGAAGAAATACTTAATGCTGGTAAAGGCTGAGATTGGAAAGTTTAAGAGGTTCACTATTGAGTATGTTTCAAGAGTATACAATGCAGAGGCAGACGAGTTAGCCATGTTCGGCCTCCCCTCGGGAGAGACAACTTCAGAGCTTTTTTACCCAGCTATAGAAGAAGGGGAATTGATTGAAATAGAACAACGACCCTCTTGGATGGAGTCATTCAAATCATATCTCTCGACAGGAGAATTGTCGCAGGCTTTGAAAGATAAGAGAAGATTCAGAATGAAAGCAGCCAATTACAAGCTATCTCCGGAATTCTCTATAGAAAGACTTTCCTCTCTCCAATGGAGAGATGCGTATCTGAAGAAGAAGTTCCTGTGGTGCTCCGAGAAATTCACTCTGGAGAGTGTGACAGCCATTCAGGGGCCAGAACTTTTGACAGAAGAATATTGTGGCAAGGATACTTCTGGCCCACAATGAGAAAAGATTCTGAATCCTATGCAAAGAAGTGTGCCCAATGCCAAAAATTTGCTCCGCTTCAACTCCAATCATCGCAGCGATTTTTGTCAATCACCATGCCCTGGCCTTTCGGAGTTTGGGGAATGGACCTACTCGGGCCATTTCCCATGGCGAGTGGACAGCGGCGCTTTATCTTGGTTATGATTAATTACTTCAGCAAATGGATTAAAGCCAAGGCACTAGCAAAGACAACAACCCAGGAGATAAAAAATTTTTTCTGGGGGGAGATAATTTGCAGGCATGGGATCCCGATGGCAATAATTACGGATAATGAGCCGCAGTTCAACAATGAAGAGATGAAGAACTTTTGAAAACAAGTCGGCATAGAGCTGCGGTTCTTGTCAGTTCATCATCCCAGAAGCAATGGCCAGGTAGAGCTGCAAATAAATAGATACATAATTTGCTAAAAAAGAAAGTGCAGAATCTGAGGGGCAACTGGGCAGAGGAGCTTCCTTCAGTTCTGTGGACCCTCAGAACAACCCCTTCCACAACTACTGGAGAAACTCCTTTCAAGCTATCTCATGGTTCAGAGGCTCTCATCCCGGTGGAATTTGAGGTTCCGACTCCTAGGGTCTTTTTGGCCAGGCAAAGTTGGGAAGACTGGCTTGAGATTAACGATGATAATATGAGACATAGCTTGGATCAAATTGAAGAAATGCGAGATGAAGCCACCATCAGGCAAGAGTAAGTCAAGTGAAGAATGGCCAGATATTTTGACAAGAATATTAGGATCAAGCATTTTTTAGTGGGAGATCTCGTCCTGAAAAAATTTGATGCAGCCGCAAGAACTGGTTCAGTGGGCAAGCTGAACCCGAATTGGAATGGACCATTCATCATTAAGAAAGTCCTGAGGAATGGTGCATATCAACAATAAACCTATGACGGAGAAGATGTCCCCCATACTTGGAATGGCGATGATTTAAAGAGGTTTTATGCTTAAGCAAACACTTATCATCTGTGTTCATTTCAATGATTATGGCAATAAGAATTTCTGGCTAATAATTTTTTCGTACATGGCACAATCACTTTCTCCTATCTACAATGCAAAGTAAAAAATTGAAAGGGGAAACTAGATCTGATATACTCTAAAGGGGGGGGGGGTGAATAGAGTATATGGTGCTTTTAAAACACAAAGAAAAACTTTTGCAAAGCTTTACAACAATTGTTGTAATGAGTGTGAGCAGGGAAGCAGAAATAAAACTAATTACAAAACTAAGCTATGCAGAAACTAAGCACAAGAAAATCTAGGCCAGAAACAAAAAGAAAACAGGCAGAACCAGATGACACAAGGAAATATAGTGGTTCCCCAAACTTGGGTACATCCACTCTTCTACCACCCTAGGTAGGAATCCACTGCAGGATGAGTTGATCAGGTGTCCTGCGCACCAATGAGCTTTTGATAAGGTGCTCAAAAACCAAAACAGATTTTTTGATCAGGTGTCTTGCCACCAATGAGCTTTTGACAAGGTGCTCAAAAACCAGATTCAAACTTTTGAAGGGAGTTTGAAAAACCCTTTACAGAGTGGGGGTGAGAGAGTGATGGCAGTCTTCTCTTTCTCAATCAACTGAGAAGACTAAGTGGATGGATTTCAAAGCTCCCCCTGAGTCCTTGATCTTCAGGAAGAAGAGCTTTGCTTGAGGGTGATAGGCCTTCAAATGTAGAACTCCAGCAATAGATGATTTCAGCAAGCTGAAATGTTGAGTGTCTGGAGTCTTGAGATGATGTTGGCCTTGAACACTTTAAGAGCTGAAGAGATCTGAAGATTTTTTGAAAGCTTGATCTCTCTGATGAGTGTTCTTCAGAATTCTTGTTGACAGAATATTTTCAAAGAGTCTCTGTATATTGAGTTGTGTGTCCTCTCCTTGTCAATCTCTCATTTGATTCAAAAACATTCTCTCTTTTATTCTCTGTGTCTGAATAGGATATCACTCTGTCAAAGATAGCCGTTGGTCTGCATTGATTACAGCCTTAATTGCATAATTTCTTCTAAAGGAAAGTCCACTGATTTGTTCCTTGAAAAATCCCTTGAAACTTGCTCCAGAAGTAAATGAAAACGGCTGGCAGATCTTCTGAATTAAATGCAGAATAACTTCTATCTGATTTGAATTTGAATTCTGAAAGATAACTGAAATCGTCGAACTGAGCTCTGCTATCGTCGAGCTGAGCTCAGCGAACTGGAAAATGCAAGCAGCAAAGAAATCGTCGATCTGAGCTCAAAGATCATCGAACTGAGCTCAGAGATAAGGATCCAGTGCAGAGACAAAATCGTCGACCTGAGCTCAGCGATCGTCGAGTGGAGCTCGACGATATTATGAGGTTTGAGCTCAGCGATCGTCGAATGGAGCTCGATGATCTGTCGAAGTTGAGCTAGACGATTGTCGACCGGAGTTCGACGAAACGTCGTGCTGAGCTCGACGATTGGACTTAGTCTCCAGAAAAACTTTGGTCTTCAGGGCAGCTTCCAAACCTAGACTCCTGATCCCTTAGACTCAATTCTAATTGACCTATTAAGCTATACAGAAGGTCAAACACAGGTTCCTAGAGACATAGTGATCCTGACCCAAAATAGTAATAGGGTGTTCCAACAATCTCCCCCTATTTGGGTTAGGAAAACTATTTACAGACTTTGAAAATCAAGCAACATCATACAATCAGAAAAATACAAAAACAACAATAGCTAGACATTACAGAACCATCACAGAGATATATATATATGTCATCCAGATATCAGTCAGAAAAACCAAGAATTGTCACCTTACAGAGTTACTTTTTCTCTTTGCCTTTTACCATCTTGATTTCTCTGTTAGGATTTAAAGCTTCCTGTTTGGATCTGGTGTCATCAGCTGCACCCAAATAAATTTGCTTTGATGTCCTGGGAACCACTGCAGCTGGATGCAACTCCATGTACCTGTCTGCATCAAAAAACTTACTGGAGGCATATCTTTCTAGTTCTTTCTGTTTTGTTCTGACATTGTAGATATATTGGAGGTGTCCAGGCCTTGCTCTTTGGCTTTCTTTATCTGGTCTAAAGCAGCCAACTCTTTCATTCTAGCAGTCCAAGCAACAAGATTCTTCTCAGGGTCCTCAAATAGAACAGGTGGCTCATACCTGTTGGAAGAAGTATCTTGAGGAGTCCTGGCAGTCACAGTTTCTCTGAGCTTATAGGGGAATGGACCTGAAGATGTATCAGAAGGAACATGTCCTCCCCTGGAATAAGGGTGCTGCCTGGAATGCCCTTTGGAGTAAACCTGAGTCTCTCTTTGATTTCCCCTATATCCTCCCCTTCTAGAGTAAGAGCCCCTAGACTGGCTTTCCCTTTGATATGTTCTAGCATGAGGTTGGTAGGGAGCCTGGCTTCTAGCTGGGCCTGAACTTGCAGAGCTGCCACCTGCACCTGCATCAGGTGGAGGTGGTGGAGGAGGATGAGGGTGCTTGAACTGGGAGGAGTCCTTATCAAACTTTCTTTTCTTCTTCATTGCCTTTAGCTGATTTTTGGAGTACTGCATCCAATGTTCAGAATTGGGCAGTTGTGCAGAATATAGTAAGGAACATCATTATCATCTCTAACTTTGGCAGGTGGAACCCTCTTCATTGCCTTACTTCTTGCCTTCCTTTTCCTTGCAATGGTGGCAGCAGAGTCATCAGAATCTGTCTTAAACTCATCAGAGTCAGAGCTCTGGGCATCATATATAGCATCTATCTTCTTCATAAGATCTTTCTTCAGTTGCATTGCAGCAGATGGGGCAGAGGCAGAAGCAAAAGGAGCAACAGAGACAGATACAGCAGCAGATATAACAACAGATTCTGGAGCAGCAGTAGAAGCAACACTGGTTATTTCAGGAATTATGGCAGCAGCAGGTTCAGAAACAACAACAACATCTACAGCAGGCTCAAAAACAACAGCCTCTATCATCAGAAAATCCTGGGGTGTGAGCTCATCAGAAACAATTTGAATGGCAGCAGCAGTTGGAACATTGTCTTCAGCAGCAGCAAGAACAATTTCAGAAACAGATTCAGCCTTTTCTTTATCAGCAGCAGCAGCAGTCATCACTGAGAGTACAAAGGATGAAAGAATGTTGGGGTCACAGCCAGAGAGAGGCACCAGTACCTTGGACAAATCCTCTGGGGGCTGGACAGCAAGAACTTCTGGCAGACAGCTGTAGAATGCAGGATCAAAGGCTAAGAGCAAAGACCTTAGGTCTATTGCTAAGACTGGAGTAGGCACAGCAACTGGAGCAGAAGATACAAGCACAGCAGCAACAGCAGCAGGAGCAGAAGCAGAAGCAGCAGCAACAGCAGCATGAAGGCTGGCTTCATAAGGCATCTCCCCCTGCCTGGATGCAGATACCTCTGTATCAAGGCACACTGCTGGTGGGGCTGCTTGAGGAATGAGGGAGGAAAGCCTGGCAGACAGGTCTGCCACTGACTGTTGTAGAGGAGCTAAGGAGGCCTCCATGAGAAGAGAGAGCCTGGGGGCCAGTAGCTCATACAACTTGTCAGCTAGGGCTGGCAGATCTACATGCTCAATGGCAGGAGCAGAGGTAGAGGGTATTGGGATGGCTGAGGATGCTGGAAGTGGAGTGCTGGATGGTGAAGGGATAGAGGGCTGAGGTGTGGGAATTGTGGAGATGGAGGACAAGGGTATAGATATGGATGGAGTGAATGATGGTTGGTCAAGGATGTGGTGGAGAAGGTCTTGGAAGGATGTTGAGGAGGAGGGGAAGTCTGGAGGAGAAGAGGGGGAATCATCCATGTAGGATTCATCCAGAGGGGTGAATGATGGTATGGATGGAGATTAGGTGACATCTGGTGGTGGATAGGAGAACAATGGGTGGAATTGGTCTACTGGAGGTGATGAAGTGGTTGCTGGGGATGGAATGGAGGTTGGAGATGGGCTGGAGATTGTAATGGGAGATGAGGCTGAAATGGTGGATGTAGCTGGAGGTAGGATTGAACTTGGAGGAGGAGGAGAAGCAGCACTAGCAGCAGGCAGGTCTTCTGCAGGTGCAGAGACCTGGGGGGGAGTGACTCTTTGAGTACTGGTGCCTGAAGGGGCAGTTGAAGATGGCCTGCAGGGCTTGCTAATCTGCCTGTCCCATTTCCCAAATAGGGCACAGGTGAGTCTCTTGGAGGCATTGATGTGCACTCCAGAGGAGACCAGCAGAGTAGGGCACTTTTCCTGAAGGAAGACTCCCAGAATTCTTCCAAAATTCACAAAGGTTTTGTTAATCTTTTTCTTTATCAGGTCAAAGAAGACCTCTCCCCAGTTCAAGCTTTTCCTATCTACCAGAGCTCCCATAAGGCAGAGCTGATGTCTGGAGATGGTGTCATGTGCAGAATGCTTGGCCAACAGCACCTTGCCTACAACATCAGCTAGGAACCTATATTCAACTGACAAGTTCCTCTTAAACAACTTGCTAGGGTTTCCCTCTGGATGACCCATCCTGGCAAGTATATCAGAAAATTCTTCTCCAGAAAGTTCAGCAGAGTCTTCACCATTTCTTAAACCAAAAACTTCTGTTAAGACTGTTGGGGTCAGAGGTACCTGGGTGCCAGCAATAGATCCAACAATGGTGTTGTTGTCAAGGTTGTGTGCAGTATAGACCCATTCTTTTATTTCATCTGAAGCAAGTTTGATTCTTGTTGTCATGAGGGCAGACAAATGTTGATCCTTGAATAAACTCAGGATGTCCTGAAAGATTTGATCAGTGGTGTTGAAGGAGTCCAAATCAATGTCAAACCCTGCATCAAACTTCATTGCGGCGAGGACAGCAACTGAGACGGCCATTGTACCTGCAAAAACTTAACAAACAAACCGAACAAGCGTAGAACTGTTTGGAGGGAAGAAAATTCTTGCAAAGAAATTGAAAGCGCAAGAGAGAACGACGGCGAAAAATGAGTTTTATATTAGGGTTCGACGCAGAATTGGAAAGATCGTTGAACTCAGTTCGACGATCGAGGCTTCTAAAGGAATCTGAAGAGACTCCAACATCGTCGATCTCCGTTCGACGATCTGGAAAGGCGTCGAGCTCCGTTCGACGATCGTTCAGTGAACAAAATCATCGAGCGCCGTTCGACGATCGTTGACCGAAGGAGACAGTTCATGCTGTCTGAGGGGCGCTGAACTCAGTTCGACGATTCTGGAAATCGTCGATCTCCGTTCGACGATCTTTGGGGAAATCGTCGAGCGCAGTTCAGAGATCAGATAATTCTAAACACTAAAAAAATTAGAATTTTGCCTAGTCTTGGTCAATTTTTAGCTTTCAAAATCTTGGGGATTATTTAAGACTTCCTCCATCTAACATTCCTAACTGATTTAGGAAGAAGGTGTGTTTCTTTTCATCCAAAGACTTGGTGAAAATATCTCCCCTTTGTAAATCAGTTGGGATATATTGCAGTTCAATTTTATTCTTTTCAACATTGTCCCTTAAGAAATGATGCATAATCTCTATGTGTTTTGTCCTACTATGGAGGACTGGATTTTGAGCTATGGAAATAGCACTTGTATTGTCACAAAACATTTTTGACTTCTCTAAGTTGTAACCATAGTCTAGGAGTTGATTTTGAATCCACAATATTTGTGAACAACAACTACCTGCAGCCATATATTCAGCTTCAGCAGTTGAAGTTGACACAGATGTTTGTTTCTTGCAAAACCAGGAGACAAGTCTATCACCAAGGAACTGACAGGTTCCACTGGTGCTTTTCCTGTCAATTCTGCATCCAGCATAATCAGCATCAGAGAATCCAGTTAACTCAAATGCTGAATCTTTTGGATACCAGAGACCTAGATTTGGACAACTTTTAACATACCTAAGAATCCTCTTTACTAATGTGAGGTGTGACTCTCTAGGGCTTACTTGGAACCTAGCACATATACATGTAGCAAACATTATATCTGGTCTACTAGCTGTGAGATACAGTAAAGAGCCAATCATTGCTCTATATGTTGTCTGATCAACTGGTTTCCCATGTTCATCAGCATCCAGTACAACATTGGTAGGCATGGGTGTTTTCATGCAAGATGCCTCAGACATACCAAATTTCTTAACCAGCTCATTAGCATATTTGGTTTGAGAAATAAAGATGCCTTCAGCATGTTGTTTGACTTGCAATCCTAGGAAGAAGGATAGCTCACCCATGCTACTCATCTCAAATTTAGAATGCATTAGGTTAGAAAACATTCTGCACAATTTTGAGTCAGTAGAACCAAAAATGATATCGTCTACATAAATTTGTACTAGTAGGGTATGGGACTTATGGGTTCTAATAAAAAGAGTTTGGTCTACCCTATCCCTTATAAAACCATTTTCCAAGAGAAAGCATGCTAAGGTCTCATACCATGCTCTAGGAGCTTGCTTGAGACCATATAATGCTTTATTTAATGTAAAAACGTAATCAGGATAAGTTGGAGAGATAAAACCTGGAGGTTGTCTGACATAGACTTCCTCTTTGATGTCTCCATTCAAGAAGGCACTCTTGACATCCATCTGATAAACCTTGAAGCCTTTGTGAGCTGCATAAGCTAGAAATATTCTGATGGCTTCCAATCTTGCAACAGGTGCAAAAGTCTGGTCGTAGTCAATTCCTTCTTCTTGAGAGTATCCCTGAGCAACTAGCCTGGCCTTGTTCCTTATTATTACTCCTTGATCATCCAGTTTATTTCTGAATACCCATTTTGTTCCAACAATGGAATGATCCTTTGGCTTTGACACTAGTTCCCATACTTTGTTTCTCTCAAATTGATGCAACTCCTCTTGCATGGCAATGATCCAGTGTGGATCTTGCTCTGCATCTTGATTGGACTGAGGCTCAATTTGAGAAAGGAAGCAGGTGTGCAACAGGTTTTGGTTGACCTGATTTCTGGTTTGCACACCAACTGAGATTTCTCCAATTATTTGGGAAATTGGATGGTCTCCTGATGTTACTAAATCAACAGGGGGTGTTGATTGTTCACCAACCTGTGTTGTTGTTTCCTCTTGTGGTACAACTACTGGCTCTTCAAGTGGTGGTTCATTATGTTGAGCATTGCTTTCATCTTCACTGCTTTCTTCTTCTTGAGCAACCTGTAGCTTGTTCATATCTTCAACTAGAGAGTGTTCCTGCAAAGGTTCTATGGTAGAAGAGATCTTCTCCTTGAAAGACATGTTAGTTTCATCAAAAGAAACATGAACAGATTCCTCAATTTTAAATGATGATTTATTATATACCCTATAGGCCTTGCTGATCATGGAGTATCCCAGAAACACTCCTTCATCAGCTTTGGCTTGAAATTTTGCTAAATATTTCTTATCATTATTGTGAATATAGCAAGTGCAGCCAAAAATTCTGAAATAGTCAACTTTAGGTTTCTTCCCTTTGAGTAATTCATAGGGAGTCTTTCCCTTTAGTTTATGTATCAGACTCCTGTTCAGCACATAGTTGGAGGTGTTCACTGCCTCTGCCCAAAAGGATAGAGGTAGATGAGCATCTGACAACAATGTAGTGGCAGATTCAATAAGGGTTCTATTTTTCCTTTCAGCTACCCCATTTTGTTGAGGAGTTCTAGGAGCTGAGAAAGTATGCCTGATCCCTTCACTCTGACAGAACTCTTGCATAAGAAGAGAATCAAACTCTGTCCCATGATCACTTTTGATCAGGGCAATGTGAGTATTGAACTCAATCTTTATACATTTGAGAAACTCTGTCAGACACTTAAAGTTATCAGACTTCTTCCTTAGAAAGAACACCCAAGTGAATCTAGAGAAGTCATCTACAATTACTAAAGTGTAGGATTTCCCTCCTAGGCTTTGTACTGTGATGGGTCCAAATAGATCCATGTGTAACAGATACAATATCCTAGGTGAATCACTCTTATTAAGTGACTTGAAACTGTTTTTAGTTTGCTTGCCTAATTGACAAGCCTTGCAGAGTCCTTCCTTCTTGTAGGGGCCAGAAGGTAGTCCTCTAACAAGGTTGTCCTTGGATAGCCTAGCAATAGTTCTAAGGTTTAGGTGTCCTAGTCTCTTATGCCATAAAACGTTAGGTCTACAAACTGAATTGAATAAACAGATATCTATAGTAGTTGAAAGAAAATCTACTAGGTAGATGTTACCTTTCCTTTTACCTGTCAACACAGTTGTGTTGTCCTCTGACTTGATTTTGCATAAGGTTTTGCTGAAGGTCACCTGGTAGCCTTCATCACATAGCTGACTGATGCTGATTAGGTTGTGCTTCAGTCCTTCCACATATGCTACTTTCTTGAAGGTTACAGAACCAATCTGGACTGCTCCATAACCTTTAGTTTGTCCAAAATTGGAGTCACCAAAGATAACCTTGGGTCCAATCTTGGCTCTAAAGGAATTGAGGTTGTCCTTGTTCCCTGTCATGTGCTTAGAGCACCCACTATCCAAATATCATTGCTGGTTAGATGTTGGATAGGTCTTCACCTACACATAAAGCAATTCACTTGTTTTTGACCCAGTTTACCTTGGGCCTATGTTGATAACCTTTAAATTCAGAAATGAAAGACATCCCTGGCTGACTCTTATATCCTTCAGGATGATATCTCCTTGGAGGTAAAATCCATTCAGTATAAGGGTTAAAGGTTTGGGATGAAGAACCCTCAGGATTCAATTTTGATTTGCCTTTGAAAAATTTTCCAGAGCTCTGACCTCTGTTCGACGATCTTGGAGCTGAGTTCGACGATCTTGGGTCAGATCGTCGAGCTCCGTTCGAGGGTCGACTATGGGTGAGGTCAGGTATATGAGATCGTCGAGCAGCGTTCGACGACTTTGGCTGAGATCGTCGATCTGCGTTCGATGATTTTCCCTGAGGTCGTCGAGCTGCGTTCGGCAATCGTCGATCTTCATTCGGCGATCGTCGAGCTTCGTTCGACGATTTCTGCTGGGACTTAAATTTCTGAGGCAGATCAGAATTTTTCCTGGCAACCTCTACAACTCCCTTTCCCTTGTCAGAAATAAACTTGATAGGGGTTGTTAGAACAATAGTTTGGCTGGATGAGGTACCCAAGCCCAGTGTACTGTTGAATCTTGAGTTCACTGTGCTTGTGATGTCCATCAGCTTGATGCTTCTCCCATTGAGAGATTCTTCAAGCTTCTTGGCCTCAGAGAGCTCACTCTTCAGTGAAGCTATCTGTTCCCTATAGTTCTCCAACTCCTGAGAGAGTTTGAGGTTTTCTGATTTTAAAACCTTTTGTTCAGATAATTGATTTCTGAGAGAGATGATCTCTTTCTCAGACTTTAGCAGGTCTAAGCATAGAGCTTTAAATTCAAATTTAAAATCTTCTGATGTAAAATCAAAAGAGCTGATTACCTGATCTTCTTCAGGTTGAGTCTCTGAGTCTGATTCTGACTCCTCTTCCTCTGAGTTGTGTTGTGAGGCATTGATTGCCATCATGCAGAACTCCTTTTCCTCTGCATCATCCTCATCATCACTTGAGCTGGAAGAGGCTTCTGACTCCTCTTCAGTCTCACTCCAGGATTCAGCAACAAATCCTTTCCTTGTGTGCTTATTTCTGCTGGAGGAAGGTTTGCTACTTCCATTCCTTTTGGAGTCCTTCTCCTTTCTTCTTTCTTTTCTGTCCCTTCTGTCCTTGTTCTTGTTCTCTGGACAGTCAGGAACCATATGCCCTGGTTTCCTGCAACCAAAGCAAATGATGTCTTTGCTATTGCCAATGGACTTGTCATACCTTGGCTTATCCTGCTCCTTGTATGATCTTCTTCTGAAGTCCTTTCTGGCCATCTTATAGAATCTTTTGGCCAGCAAGCTGAGAAGTTCATCATTGCCTGTTCCTTTTTCTTCAGGCAGATCTTCAGTTGCCTTGAATGCTATGGTCTTCTCCTTTCTTGTGGCTGGTGAAGCAGCCTTCTGTTCTTCCTCTCTGTTCTTGATGAGTAGCTCATAAGATTTGAGCTTACCCAACAAGGCTTCAGTGGTGATCTCATTCAGACTTCTGGCATCTTTAATTGACCAGATTCTTGAATCCCAAGTGCTGGGGAAGCACATTAGGATCTTGTCATTAAGTTCTGTCAGTGAGATCTCTTTGTCTAATGTCCTCAGTTCACTGACAATTAGACTTAGTCTGTTGTACATGTCTCCCACTGACTCTGTTTCACCCTTCTTGAAGTTTTCATATTGGGAGATGAGATGGGATCTTCTGTCCTTTCTCTCATCAGCTGAGCCAGAGACAATTTCTGAGAGCTTGTCCCAAATCTCCTTGGCTGAATTGCATTCAGCTACTTTTTGAAAAATGTCATCTGACATTGTCTGAGCTAAAATGTTCATTGCCTTGGCATCAGCTACTTTCCACTTTTTGATGTCAGCATCTGTTCCTGATGGAGGTGGAACAGCATTTGTGCTTGTGCCCTCTGGAGGTCTTGGACACACTGTCAAAACAGAATTAAAAATGTCTTCGTCAATAGAATTCATGTAGAGTCTAATCCTTGCTTTCCAAAGTGCAAACTTTGACAGATTGCACACTGGAGGTCTGGTGCTAGCATAATCTTTGTTTTGGGCCATGACTTGTGCAAGCTAAATCTAATAATGAAATATAAAAGAAGGATCTAGATTGAGATCTTGGGGTTCAGGTGTTAGCCTGTACAACCAACCAGATATGGTATGTTTAACCAACCTCGCTCTGATACCAATTGAAAGGGGAAACTAGATCTGATATACTCTAGAGGGGGGGGGTGAATAGAGTATATGGTGCTTTTAAAACACAAAGAAAAACTTTTGCAAAGCTTTACAACAATTGTTGTAATGAGTGTGAGCAGGGAAGCAGAAATAAAACTAATTACAAAGCTAAGCTATGCAGAAACTAAGCACAAGAAAATCTAGGCCAGAAACAAAAAGAAAACAGGCAGAACCAGATGACACAAGGAAATATAGTGGTTCCCCAAACTTGGGTACATCCACTCTTCTACCACCCTAGGTAGGAATCCACTGCAGGATGAGTTGATCAGGTGTCCTGGGCACCAATGAGCTTTTGATAAGGTGCTCAAAAACCAAAACAGATTTTTTGATCAGGTGTCTTGCCACCAATGAGCTTTTGACAAGGTGCTCAAAAACCAGATTCAAACTTTTGAAGGGAGTTTGAAAAACCCTTTACAGAGTGGGGGTGAGTGAGTGATGACAGTCTTCTCTTTCTCAATCAACTGAGAAGACTAAGTGGATGGATTTCAAAGCTCCCCCTGAGTCCTTGATCTTCAGGAAGAAGAGCTTTGCTTGAGGGTGATAGGCCTTCAAATGTAGAACTCCAGCAATAGATGATTTCAGCAAGCTGAAATGTTGAGTGTTTGGAGTCTTGAGATGATGTTGGCCTTGAACACTTTAAGAGCTGAAGAGATCTGAAGATTTTTTGAAAGCTTGATCTCTCTGATGAGTGTTCTTCAGAATTCTTGTTGACAGAATATTTTCAAAGAGTCTCTGTATATTGAGTTGTGTGTCCTCTCCTTGTCAATCTCTCATTTGATTCAAAAACATTCTCTCTTTTATTCTCTGTGTCTGAATAGGATATCACTCTGTCAAAGATAGCCGTTGGTATGCATTGATTACAGCCTTAATTGCATAATTTCTTCTAAAGAAAAGTCCAGTGATTTGTTCCTTGAAAAATCCCTTGAAACTTGCTCCAGAAGTAAATGAAAACGGCTGGCAGATCTTCTGAATTAAATGCAGAATAACTTCTATCTGATTTGAATTTGAATTCTGAAAGATAACTGAAATCGTCGAACTGAGCTCTGCTATCGTCGAGCTGAGCTCAGCGAACTGGAAAATGCAAGCAGCAAAGAAATCGTCGATCTGAGCTCAAAGATCGTCGAACTGAGCTCAGAGATAAGGATCCAGTGCAGAGACAAAATCGTCGACCTGAGCTCAGCGATCGTCGAGTGGAGCTCGACGATATTATGAGGTTTGAGCTCAACGATCGTCGAATGGAGCTCGACTATCTGTCGAAGTTGAGCTAGACGATCGTCGACCGGAGTTCGACGAAACGTCGTGCTGAGCTCAACGATTGGACTTAGTCTCCAGAAAAACTTTGGTCTTCAGGGCAGCTTCCAAACCTAGACTCCTGATCCTTTAGACTCAATTCTAATTGACCTATTAAGCTATACAGAAGGTCAAACACAGGTTCCTAGAGACATAGTGATCCTGACCCAAAATAGTAATAGGGTGTTCCAACAAAAATCACCACACCAAGAGACATCGCTAAGTCTAGCTTGGACCCCCCCCCCCCACCCCCCCCCCACCCCCCCACCGAGAATTGTTGTCATTAGCGTAACACCACGATGATCACGTGTTGCGGGGAGATTTCGCACCGTGTAGTGAGAGCTTGTAGATTCTTGCAGGGTGGGCTACTGGATTTTGGATCCCAGCTAGTACCTGACTCCACCTCTGCATTTTTGGAGGGACAAGGTGGTTGACAGCTCTACTAAGCTTGCAAGGGATAGCGTACACCTTGATGATCTCTTTGAGGAAAGCAATGCCATCTGGCACCTGCCCATAGATCATGTTACACCCCCTATCCGTCGCATAGCATATAGCAATAGGTCCGGCCGGGGCCCGACGCCATATAGCACAGACAGACCGGGAGGTAACTCAATGGAAACCATCCAACCATTCCAACGTCCTACACAGAGTCATTCTAGCGGAAGCAGTTTTAAGAGTTGCAAATAAAAGAACCCAGCAATAATATCATGAATGTCCACTAAACAAACCCAAAGGAATGAAGTACAAATACGCAAGTACTGGCCTTAAGGCCTTACAAATTGTTTCCTTCAAAATTACATGTTTTCAAACCTCGGCACGCAGGACGGCCATACATGAATAAAGAAAACACTCAAACATTAGGCCTTCGAGGGCCGGCTCGGCAACTTGGACTTTAGCCCGCTATTGACCGCTCGGTCCAGCAGCACCTGCAAGCAACAATCTACCGTACGGTTGCAAACAAAGGCAACGGTCAGCAATGCTGACCAAATTATAACAATCCCGACCCCAAAATCAGGGCGACGATGCTCCTTCCCTGCACTTTATTAGTATAACCAAGCAGTAGAGTAATGTCACTACATCACAGGCGTAGGCTCACACAGCCACACACCCCGTGCACTCAGGGCACATTCATGGTGAACCGGTCGATGTCACATCAATTTAAGCCATAGACATTCTGATCTCACCGCCGCCACTTTGACGGCCAAACTATGAGCACTTTGTCTTACCGGCATGGGTCACGTCAATTTAAGCCATAGAACATCGAAGACCCTCATCTATGCCAGCGGCTCTAACGGAAAGACATAGAATGGGTATGGTTCCATCTGACTCGTGCTCACATCGCAATGACAATTTAAGCCATATGCGCAGGTCAAACTTCTCCGAGTCCCATTTCTGTCACACAGTTCACATAACCCAGTTATGTTCAAGTTGGCTCCCAGGCCACCAAGTTGGCAGAACCACGCGTCTTCCCAGTTTTCCGGGTGCACCTTGGAGTTAATCCCCAAGGCTCCCTGTTGCAATCTACCTCGTAGAAAAACCCGAAAAAAAAACATTAGCACGGAGTCTTCTCCAGCCATTTATGCAATGCAACATCACCGATCCAGACCAACATGTCCGGGTAGGCTTCACACATCATGCCTATGTCCATTCTCGATTACAGACTCTACACAACGGGGACTTTATATATCTACCCGAAGGAACGCCTCAAACTCACCGCAAACTCGCGAGAGCGGGCTTCCTATGCAAAAGAAGGAGAGCTTCAAATGCTCAAGTAGAGGATCATTACCCTAGCGTTATTCCTTGGCGCCATGGAAAAGTATGCGGATGAAAAGCACCGCAATCCACATGCCTCTATAGATCCGGAGTCGGTTCACGATTTGGAGCTCCGAAGCTCCGCCGGTGACCGGATCTAAGCTTCTTCTTCCTCCTTTGCTCTCCTCTCTCTCTAAGATTTAGAAAGAGAACCACTCAAGTGAAATGAGGGTTTCAAGGGTCCAATCCCGGGTATATCCAAGCACTAACAGCCCCAAGCCGTCGGATTGCGAATTAAAGAAACGAATGGCCACGATCCAGATCTAAAATGCAGAATCTGGGCCGAACACGGCCTGTGACACGCCCGTGTCCAGGGCCATGTTCCCCATTCACCGTCGAACCAGACGCGTCTTGGAAAGTACACGGGAATCCGACACGCTCGTGTCCAATTTGCCACGCTCATGTCACCTGACACGGCCTGTGTTCCAACCTGTGCGACAAAGCACGCCACAGCCCGGCTTCAACCCGAGAAGGACACGGCCTGTGACACGCCCGTGTCTAAGGCCGTGTTCTCTGCTCAACGATCGTCGACTCCACGGCCAGATCATCGAACCACTCTCGACATGCTCTGGGACACACCCGTGTCCCAGGACGTGTTCTCTTCTCGACGATCGTCGAACCCAAAATCGTCGACCACAGCCAGATCGTCGAACCACTCTCGACACGACCTGGGACACGCCCGTGTCCCAGGCCGTGTTCTCTGCTCGACGATCGTCGGATCCAAAATCGTCGAACACGCGACCAAATCATAGAACGAAGCACGATACTGTTGAAACTTGTGAAGTGAAAGTGGGTGAATGGAAGGCTTGGGAAACCTATCCGCGCGGACTACGCGGACAGGGTTGGCGGACTGCTAGGTCGGCAGGGATGTTGCAGGCGGTTTGCTCTGTGGCGGCCTGGGCGGTCTATTCGCGCGGACTACGCGGACAGCAGCAGCGGTCTGACAGGCCAGTGTATGCTCAGCAGGCGGTTGACTCCCAGGAAGTAACCGGGCGGATAGGAATGCTATCCGCGGATTCCTACATGAAGCGGACTGAAGAACTGGAGCTCGGCAGACCGGTTTGGCAGTTGCCTTGGTCTTGCTCTGGTGCAGCGGGAAGCCGCGGAGACCGCCGGTCAGCGCGGACAGAAACTGGAGGTCGCCCGGTATGGCGGGCTAGATCCAGTGTCCGCCAGTAAGTGCGGACTGGCCCTTGTGGCCAGTGGACTGGACTTGGTGTGATCTGAACCAAGTCCAGGATGGCTCAGTCCGGGGAGATCGCGCAGTGGAGCGCGGGCTGCTTTCTCAGTCCGCCAAGTCTAGTAGAAGTGCTGATGCCTTGATTGCTAGCTTGGGGGTATACGGACTGGAGGATTTCCTGTGCAAGAGCGTGCGGACTGGAGCCAGAGTCCGCTGAATCCGGTTTAGCCTTGTGATGAGGTTATAGACTCAGGGATGCGGACTGGAGTCTGCTGTTAGCAGACTGGATTGGCGTGTCTGCTAAGTCCGGAGGTGCCTTGGCAATGAGGCAATGGACTTGGGATATGCGGACGGAAGCCGGGTGTCCGCTGAGTCCGGCAGGTGCCTTGATGGCGAGACTGCGGGCTCGGGGTTTGCGGGCTGATGCCTTGTCCGTAGATTGGCGGACACAGCTGTTGTGGAGTCCGGCTGTGGTGGTCCTAGCTTGGCCTCTGGCGGCAAGGCGGGCTGGATATTGGAGTCCGGCCTTGGAGAAGCTGGGGCGGACTGGCTATCTGCACAGGAGCGGCGAACTGGAATGTGTGTCCGCGGGCTGGCGGACAAACTTGTTCTTGCTGCGGGATGTGGCGGTGATCCTATCGGCTAGGGCGGTTACCATACTCATCATCGTGCCTATAAATAGGACCCATGTCACATCAGGAATATAATGGAACCTGAACCGAAGTATGTGAACAGTAATTGAGCTCGCGTAAGTTGCTGCTGTCTGGACTTTGGTGTCCGCACGGTTTGAGAGTTGACCCGGTTGTGCTGTGCAGGTTGTGCGGATAGCGCTGGAAAGCCAGGACTTGGCTCTGATTGCGGTCAGGGACAGTGCGGACTCTGCGATTAAGGAACAAGCGGTAAACAGCAGGTCGCGGATAGCGACCAGACGGTCTTCTCTTTGGCAACTTGGTTCGGGGTTCAGGAAGTCGCCTGCTTCAGGGGGACTGTTCCATTCGGTGACGCATCTTGTGCGGTCTGGCGGCTAGGCGACCTCGCGGTCAGGCGGCCTGCAGATCGGCGGTGAAGAGCTAAGCATTGGAATAAGGGGTAGTCCGCGCGGCTTGGGTTGCGGTCTGGCGACCTGGCGGACTGAGCAGACTCCACAGCAGTAGACCGGCGGCTTGGTAGTTGAGTCCGCGCGGCTTGTTTTTGGTTCTTGTCTTTGTAACTGTCTCTGCTCTCCCGGTTTGGTTTTTTGGTGAAGCATGTCTCGCCATGTATGTCTCGCCTTGTAAAGAAGTTTGCTCTTGATCAATAAAGAAGCTTGTGTTGCATGTGTTGCTTGTTGTTACTGCTTTGTTGAGAGAACCCCTGCTAACTCCACGATCCGGGAAAACTTTCAACATTATATGTTGGCGTATCCTCCTCCGGTTTGTTGAGTTTTCAACAGGGTATCCAAGGGGGCGTCTGCGGTTTGTTGAATTTTAACATGGTATCATAGGCAGGTTGTTGGAGTGGTCAAGCAGTGCTCAATGGAAGTAGTTACTCTTCTGTAGAGGAAACTAGTGGTAGAACCATGGCAGTGGAGGATGCAAGTTGTCTTGGTATTGATCTTCTTACAGAGACGAACTTTGAAAGGTGTAAGTCCTATATGAAGAGCTTTCTTCTTGGCGAAGACCTTTGGGAGGTCGTATGCAGAGCAGGAAGACAAGAGGATACTGGTGGCAATGCTGAGGCGATGAGAGCTTGGAAGGAGACAAATGCGAAAGTGGAGTCTATTCTCAAGCAGGTGATCTCATCGGAGCTCTTGGACCACATCAGTGGATGTCGGTCAGCTGCGGAGGTTTGGACTTCCCTTGATGGGTTGTTCAGGAAGGAGGTGAAGGTTGCTGCTGACGATGGTCCCTCTACTTCATATCAGGAAGAAAGGAGTGGTTCTCCTAGGCGTGATAGGAAGAGGAAGGAAGGACCAAGGTGCTATAAATGCAAGCAGCAAGGTCATCTTCGGAAGGAGTGCAAGGTTGTCTTGCTCTCGGCGAACGTTGCTCAGGTAGGGAGGAAGGAGAAGAGCCTTGTTGGGTTATCAACAAGTTCTGAAGTTGATCGGATGAATGCCAGTGATAGTGCAGCTATCTGGCATGAAAGACCGGGGCATGTAGGGATGGACAAGCTGAGAGCAATGGCGGAAAGAAGACTCGTAAGAGGCTTGCCTAGATCGTCATCCTATGGCGATGGTCGGGGGTGTGCGGGATGTCAGGAAAGTGGAGCCTATCGCTTCATGGTTGACAAAGCACAATCCAGATGTAAAGCACCATTGGCGGTTGTCCATTGTGCTCTGGTGGGACCGACCGTCACGGCCAGTCTTGGAGGCAGCAGGTTCATGCTGATATTGGTTGATGACTATTCTAGGTATACTTGGGTATACTTTATGAAGAAGAAGTCCAACATGGTACGCTTGTTTGTGGAGTTCAAGAAGCTTGTGGAAGGCCAGCTTGGCCGGAGGATCAAGGTGTTGAGGACAAGTATCGGTGGTGAGTTTGGCTCAACCGAGTTCTCACGCTTTTGCAGGAAGCAAGGGATCTGGATGGAGCTTTCTTGTGGACATACTTCACAACAGGGTAGTATTGCAGCTCGGATGATCCGTTGGTTAACGGAGACCTGCAAGTGTTGGCTTCAGAGTAAAGGCGTTCCGAAGGCTCTTTGGGTGGAAGAAATTGCCTGTGCTGCTCATGTCATCAACCGGATGCCTCTTAGTCCGATCATAGTGAAGACTCCTTATGAGCTGATGTTCGGAGTGAAGCCCTCAGTGAAGCACTTTCGGGTGTTTGGATCTACCTGCTATATACACTCTCCGGGTGCTCTCAAGACAAAGCTAGTTTTTGTTGGGTATGATGAGCAGAGAAGAAGATGGAGGTGTATGGATCCTGCGACGAAGAAACTCATAGTGTCGAGAGACATTGTTTTCGATGAGTTGACGCCGTATTGGGGTAGCTCTTATGTAGAGCTAGAGATAAGCAGGTCAGATGTTGGTTTGAAGGAGGCTGCTGCTAAGGAAGTGGAGTTACCTGAGTCACCAGGTGTTCTAGGTTGTTCTAGCTCTGGGGCAAAGGCGTCAGGGTCAGGAAGTAGGGGAAGCGATGCTCCAGGTACTTCTGGCTCGAAGGCGGAGGCTTCCTATTCAACAAGCAGGGGGAACGATGTTCCAGGAAGTTCTTGTTCAAGAGGGGAGTCTTCTGGTTCAGGTAGCAGGGGGAGCGTTGCTCCAGGTGCTCTTGGTTCCAGTAAGGAGGCGTCTTGTTCAGGGAGCAAAGGGAGCATTGTTCCGGGTTTGCCCGGGAACGGAGCTAGTTCAAAAGCAGCGGAGGTGGTTAGCCATGATCAGGTTCTTCGGAGATCGAAGAGGATCAGTAAGCCACCAGCTCGATATAGTGAAGGGAACACGGCGTACTCGGTTCCGTGTTTCCTTGTTAGCCCTCAGGTCGAGCAAGGTTCTTCTGGCTGTGATGACCCCACTAGAATCAAGGAGGTGGTTGACACCAAGGCTGAAGAGGTGACTTCTCTCAGAGGTAACAAGGCTTGGGCTTTTGTGTCCAAGGAAGTTGGTGATACTCCTATGATGCATGAGTGGAGGTTGAAGCTGAAGAAGGCAGAGGGAAGCATGGCTCTTTTTGGGAGATGCTGGAGGGCTCCCTCATGGTCCATGATATGCGGGGCGAGGACTATGTCTTTGACATCTCTTCGTAGATGCTATCGGAAGGACCAGGTGCAAGGTTGTGGGAGTTGCTGGAGTTATTCACCACTTCTCACTTCAAGGGGGAGTGTTGAAACTTGTGAAGTGAAAGTGGATGAATGGAAGGCTTGGGAAACCTATCCGCGCGGAGTACGCGGACAGGGTTGGCAGACTGCTAGGTCGGCAGGGATGTTGCAGGCGGTTTGCTCTGTGGCGGCCTGGGCGGTCTGTTCGCGCGGACTACGCGGACAGCAGCAGCGGTCTGACAGGCCAGTGTATGCTCAGCAGGCAATTGACTCCCAAGAAGTAACCGGGCGGATAGGAATGCTATCCGCGGAGTCCGGCATGAAGCAGACTGAAGAACTGGAGCTCGGCAGACCGGTTTGGCAGTTGTCTTGGTCTTGCTCTGGTGCAGCGGGAAGCCGCGGAGACCGCTGGTCAGCGCGGACAGAAACTGGAGGTCGCCCGGTATGGCGGGCTTGATCCAGTGTCCGCCAGTAAGTGCGGACTGGCCCTTGTGGCCAGTGGACAGGACTTGGTGTTATCTGAACCAACTCCAGGATGGCTCAGTCGGGGGAGATCGCGCAGTGGAGCGCGGGCTGCTTTCTCAGTCCGCCAAGTCTAGTAGAAGTGCTGATGCCTTGATTGCTAGCTTGGGGGTATGCGGACTGGAGGATTGCCTGTGCAAGAGCGTGCGGACTGGAGCCAGAGTCCGCTGAGTCCGGTTTAGCCTTGTGATGAGGTTATGGACTCAGGGATGCGGACAGGAGTCTGCTGTTAGCAGACTGGATTGGCGTGTCCGCTAAGTCCGGAGGTGCCTTGGCAATGAGGCAATGGACTTGGGATATGCGGACGGAAGCCGGGTGTCCGCTGAGTCTGGCAGGTGCCTTAATGGCGTGACTGCGGGCTCGGGGTTTGCGGGCTGATGCCTTGTCCGCAGATTGGCGGACACAGCTGTTGTGGAGTCCGGCTGTGGTGGTCCTGGCTTGGCCTTTTGCGGCAAGGCGGGCTGGATATTGGAGTCCGGCCTTGGAGAAGCTGGGGCGGACTGACTATCTGCATAGGAGCGGCGAACTGGAATGTGTGTCCGCGGGCTGGCGGACACACTTGTTCTTGCTGCGGGATGTGGCGGTGATCCTATCGGCTAGGGCGGTGACCATACTCATCATCGTGCCTATAAATAGGACCCATGTCACATCAGGAATATAACGGAACCTGAATCGAAGTAAGTGAACAGTAATTGAGCTCGCGTAAGTTGCTACGGTCTGGACATTGGTGTCCGCGTGGTTTGAGAGTTGACCCGGTTGTGCTGTGCAGGTTGTGCGGATAGCGCTGGAAAGCCAGGACTTGGCTCTGATTGCGGTCAGGGACAGTGCGGACTCTGCGGTTAAGCAACAGGAGGTAAACAGCAGGTCGCGGATAGCGACCAGGCGGTCTTCTCTTTGGCAACTTGGTTCGGGGTTCAGGAAGTCGCCTGCTTCAGGCGGACTGTTCCATTCGGTGACGCAGCTTGTGCGGTCTGGCGGCTAGGCGACCTCGCGGTCAGGCGGCCTGTAGATCGGCGGTGAAGAGCTAAGCATTGGAATAAGGTGTAGTCCGCGCGGCTTGGGTTGCTGTCTGGCGACCTGGCGGACTGAGCGGACTCCAGCGCAGTAGACCGGCGGCTTGGTAGTTGAGTCCGCACGGCTTGTTTTTGGTTCTTGTCTTTGTAACTGTCTCTGCTCTCCCGGTTTGGTTTTTTGGTGAAGCATGTCTCGCCATGTATGTCTCGCCTTGTAAAGAAGTTTGCTCTTGATCAATAAAGAAGCTTGTGCTGCATGTGTTGCTGGTTGTTACTGCTTTGTTGAGAGAACCCCTGCTAACTCCACGATCCGGGAAAACTTTCAACATTATAAGTGGGCGTATCCTCCTCCGGTTTGTTGAGTTTTCAACAGGGTATCCAAGGGGGCGTCTGCGGTTTGTTGAATTTTAACAGATACGCCATGGGAAACGCCCGTGTCCCAGGCCGTGTGCCCCCTGCCAAATTCCAAATTTGGCCTGAAACGTCGCCCGTCGCTCTTTTGAGTTTTGGGGCATTACAGCTCTCCCCCTCTTAAAATAATTTCGTCCATGAAATTACATAAAAGAAAGATAAGTACAAAACTAAAATTTGTACCTGAGCGGAACAACTCCGGGTACTCGTCAAGCATTGTCTGCTCTCGCTCCCAAGAGAGCTCTTCTCGACCGCAATTGTCCCAACAGACCTTGACCATCCTGATCTCTTTATTGCATAGCCGCTTGACTTCCGAATCCTCAATTCATACAGGCTTAACCTTTGTCGTCAACCCACTATCAATCGGCACTTGATCGACTGTGATCACTTGCGTAGGCTCTTGCACTGCCTTCCGCAGCACCGATATATGGAATACATCATGTAAACCACTAAGATCCACTGATAGCTTTAACCAATAGGTTGCTTCACCAACCTGCTCCAGAACCTAAAACAACCCAAGGTACGTCGGGTTTAGCTTCTTCAATCGCCGCACCCGTGAGACACCCTTGAACGGCTTAATGTTCAAGTACACCCAATCACCAACAGCGAACTCCACGTTCCTGTGCTTGGCATTATAGTACTTAGCCTGCCGGTCCTGAGCGATTAGCAACCTCTCCCGAATGGTTCGCACCAATGAAGTAGCATCTTCCACCTCTTGTTGCTTGCACAACTTTGACTCGTCGTTTCCAACCAAGACAATGGCATGCGACATCTTCTACCATATAGGGCCTCGAAGGGCGCCGTTTGAATACTCGTCTGGTAGTTGTTGTTGTACGCAAAATCCACCAAGTATAAGTGATCTTTCCATTGCTTTCCAAAGTCCAGGACACACATGTGAGGCATATATTCCATTGTACTATTGACCCTCTCGGTCTGACCATCCATCTGTGGATGGAAGGCTGTGCTAAAACTCAGCTTTGTTCCCAACATCTGCTACACCAGCCTCCAATCATTGGACATGAACTGCCCATCTCGGTCACTCATGATGCTGCGGGGCACACCATGAAGCCGCACAATATTGTCTACATACAACTTTGCCAATTTCTCAACCGGATCATCCTTCCTATGCGGAATGAAGCACGACCCCTCGTTAGACGATCTACGACCACCCAAATTACGGTGTTCCCTTTTTGCGACCTTTTCAACCCGTGCACAAAGTCCATAGTAATGTCGTCAAACTTCCACTCCAGAATAGGCAAGAACTTCAACAATCCTCCGGCTTTTGGCACTCCGCCTTCACCAAGGCGCACGTCTGGCACTTTGCCACGTACAGTGCCACATCCTTCTTCAATCATGGCCACCAGAACAATTTCTTAACCTCGCGGTACATCTTCGTGCTCCCCGGGTGAACCGAGTACTTGGTATGATGCGCCTCGTACAACAATTCCACCCGTAAATTTCCCACTTCCGGGACGAACAAACGATGACCGTCCTTCCAAAGCAGTCCAATGTCTGCCGAACCCGGTCAGCCAGGTCATACTGAATTTCAGTCCAGTTCAATAGTGCTTCAGCACTTGATTGCTTGTCTCCGCAAACGATCTCCAATGCCTCCAACTCCCGAACCAACCGCTCGTCATTGACCGACAGCCAATTGGCTTGAGCTGGGGCCCTGCGACTCAACGCGTCCGCAACCGCATTGCCTTTCCCCGGCACGTAATGGATCTTGAATATATAGTTCCCCAGGAACTCCATCCATCAATGTTGCCGCATATTCAGATCTTCCTGATCCAGTAAATACTTCAGGCTCTTATGGTCGGTATAAATATCGACCTTTATCCCATACAAGTAGTGTCTCCACGGCTTCAAGGCAAAAATCACGGCCGCTAACTCCAAGTTGGTGATTTTTCTTGCTAACAAGTAATAATTCAATGTGATTTCATTCTACATTCTAATACAATTATGTAGATGGACTTAACTAGATTGAATTAGCATTCAGGCAAGCGCACCTATCAATCGTAATATATGAGAAATCTACATCTCGTGTCGTATTCCACAGGGTCGTTTCAACTATTCGTACTCACCCTCCCTTTATTTTCATACCTCTAAACAAAAGTGATATTTAAGCTACATTAACCTAACTATGACCAATTGGATGATTCAGTATTGGAGAAATAAAAATGATAACAACATGAAGCTTTTAAATAATTACATGAACAAATCCATTTATCAATTCAATTCTAAGCGATCATGACATGAAAAGAGTGTTACATTTGTGCAATGTAAAGGTTAATTTTTCATCAAAATTCTCTCTCGAGCAATTCCAAATCTAAACCTAAGATAGTAAATTTTCTCTCGAACAATTCACAACACTCAAGTTCGCATTAAACAAAATACCTTTATTATTACATAAATTCATGACATGAAAATCTCTAAATTACCATGAATCCTTTTATTCGTGTTCTAATTTTCCAAACAAAATATCTCTCGATCATAAAGTTCGAATTACAAAGGGAATTATCATCACAATATGAACATACGAAAAGCATTGCAAATAACCAATTTCTCAATCTAGCCAATTGCAAATTGTGTAAAACAAATAAGTAATTCAAAGGGATGATTAAACTCTTTGTTTGATTGCATAAACACAAATAAAATACTACAAATATAACATAAACATGGTGATACATGATTACTAGAATGTTCAAAGAAAAATTCATGCAAATTAAAACATAAATTGAAGATGGATCATCAAGAGAAAGGAAGGATTCAAAGGGTTAATGATTAAATAAAATTACATATGAAATACCCTTCAATCCTCCTTGTCTTGGATGCTTCTCTTCGGCCTCCAGCAGTTCTCCAATCCAGAAATGATCCAAAAGTTCTCTACAAATTTTTCTACAGGAAATTTATAGTTCCATTGCAAACAGGTCGGACACGGGGTCGCACACGGCCGTGTGGCAGGCCGTGTGGACGGTTCCTAAGCGGTTCCTGGGCGGTTCCCCACGAGAAGGCGTGTTTGGTCGTGGGCCGTGTCAGATGACACGGGTTGGCACACGGCCGTGTGTCTGGCCGTGTGAGGTTCCATTGTCTGCGCCCAAACTCTTCAGCTCCAGGTGCATAGGACACGGGTAGGCACACGGCCGTGTGTCTGGCCGTGTGCCTCAAATTTTCGTCCTGTCATCAGCCATGTAAACTCCGTGAACTCCTCTGTTTGCTTCGAGACTTTTAGGTCCATTGGTTGTCATTACCTGCAATAGAAAAATGATAGACTCAGTAAATGGTTTATTATAAGAACTGCCAAAGACTTCTAAATACGCTCTTCTATCTATGATACGACAATTTCTTTGCTATTATCATGAAATCAACACAAAAGGGGCAGGAAATGGTAGATATGATTACAATTATGATAGTAAAAAGCCTATCATAATCGTACTCATCAAATACCCCCAGACTTAGATGTTTGCTTGTCCCTAAGCAAACTAATTCAAACACCTGGGTTACCATTAAATAATTTTGCCTCCGCACACTGGTTGCTATGAATTTAAGAGAACTTTGGTGATGTAATCGCATAAGAAATAATTTAGCAGACTTTTCTAAATATAAATTTATCTTAAAATTCCTCTAGTATATCATTTTAACTATCTTTCACTCGCTTTTAGAAATAAAAGTATAGTCATCTTTAACAAATATGAGTAGAAAATAACAATCTCTATAAAATACGTATTAGCATTTCAAAACTTATAAGTACTCTTACTGATAATCATGAGCTTACCCTTTTTACACCCTCATCACAGCACAATTTAGAATTAGTAAGGTTGGATCCTTAGGACTTGAATTTTGGTGTAGCCTTTTTGGCTAGGATAGAAGATTAAAGGTGAGGTAATGAAGGATAAGTTTGATGAATTTTTCACACCTAAATCTTGATTGAGCCTTATGTTGGAAGATACCTTAACATATTTCAATTTTTTGTAAACACCCCCAGGCTTTGCAATTTGTATATTTCCCATATTTTGAAGGGTACTCTATTTTTATATATATATTTAACCAAGGGACCATAGTAGGGATCATTCCAAGTGGGTGCAAGTATACACGCACTCAGGCCACATATCACTATGTCTTTTTTTTTGGGGTTCAAAGTAGGGATCATTCCATTTGGGTGCAAGGATACACGCACTCAGGCCACATATCACAATGAACAAATCATTCCAAGCAGGCATCAATGATAGGTGTGCTAATAGGTAAGGATTTAGCCTTGGTGAATTTAAATAGTAAAGCATCAAAAGGATGGGAATTAGGTTCAAATTGGGTGTGCAAGGTGTTGGGATAACAGGGCTCAAGCTATCCAATAGGAGGCCTAAGTCATTTTCGCCCTTACTAATTAACTTATGTAATGTTTTGAGGAATGCTAGAGGGTGAGTCCTAGACATCAATATGGAGTAATTTTTAATTTTAAAACCCTAATACCAAATTATGAAAATGTTACACTCATCGACTCACTTTATTATAGATAAATATATTTTCTAAAATAGAGTGTTGGATAGTTACTAATATAGAGGAGTAATCTTAAAATTAAATTATATAGAGAAAATTAAGCTAAAAAAAATTTCTATGCTTAATTACGAAATCAACAAAGTTGAATACTCTATGAGTCTACATCAATTCATTTTAATCAGTGTGCGAAGGTAAATTAAATATTTATAATCCCACATGAATGAATAATGAGAGCTTAAAAGATCAACAAAATTTGTAGGGGGAGGTATAACAAACTTGAGTATTATGATAGGCAGATTAACATCAATTGTAACCACATGAATAATCATTCTACCCCCAGACTTAAATTTTGCAATGTCCTCAGTGCAAATTAAAAAGCGAACATAGAGTAATTTCATGATGATAAAAAAAAACTGCTATCATGATAAGTAGAAGAGCACAGTACAGAAACAGGAGCTGTAATAGAATGCACTGATATATAATAGTCGACAGAACAGAATACACTGATATATAAAAAAAAAATTTACAAGATACGATACATGAAGATAGCACTACAACGATACATATCAGAAGTACTCATGGTGGCCTGTCGAATCATCCGGGAAGGAAGGCGGTGCTGGAGCTGGCGGCTGGCGAGGGGCGATCCCAAGGTGGTCTCTAATCTGTGTGAGGAGATCCTTAATTTCCTGATGTTCCTCCTTAATTTCCTGAAAGCGTGGCGAGAGCTCGGTGTCGAAATACTGACGGAACTCGCGCGAGTATCGTGACTGAGGTGGAGGAGGTGCAGTAGACGACTCTCCATGAGCGTAGGTGGAATGGGGTGGAGGCACCAACGGCTCGTCGAGGTCAGGGTCTATCTCATCATCATTGTCGGCCTGTACATGCGGTCCACGTCGAGCAATAGAATATATAACCCCTCCCCGGCCCTGACGGGCGGTGACGAGGCGGAGGGCGCGAAGACTAGCCATCATGATAGGCACGGTCTTTGCGACCACTGTCATCTGGGGGAGGGCTAAAAAGATGCCCATATTCTTCACGAGGCGAGTAATATAGGGTGCTACGCAAATAGACCCTATACGAGGGGTGTCAGCCTGATGAAGAATAAACTGGGCTAGAAGATAACCGAGATGTAGAGGATATTGTGATGTCATGCTGTAGAGGTATAACAGATCCTGCCTACTGACAACTCCGGAGCTTTCGCCCCGACCGCTCAACGTGTGGCTGAGTAAATGGTGGATGTAATGGAGGGCGGGGGAAATCAATTTGGATGTCTTAGATCTCTTGGCCTCGTAGGCGCCAGTGTCAAAAGAAATTTGGCGCCAAATAGCACCGGCCATATCGCGGTTGGGGAGATCGTAGTGGAGTTCGGGGTAGGCAGCACTGAAAAGGAACGACTCCTCATACACCCCTAAGTATTGGGTGAATTGGAGCATAGTGAGTGTATAAAATGTGCCACCCACTCGAAATGAAACTATCCCCTCGGGCGCGTGCGGTGCGTCGATGAAATTAGGCCTAAAGCTGAAATAAAATGACGATAGGAACTCTAAGGTGAGTTCCCTAAAGCCTAATTCCTCTATGGCAAAAAATTTATTCCACCCTGTTACAGAAATCAGCCCCCTGACATCTCCTGCTAGGTTTATCTCCTCAAGTACGCTCCAATCAATCATGCGTATGTCTTGAAATTTTTTGGATTGCAAGCGGTTGAAGCGGGCGGTGTGCGATGCATCTGTGAAAATTAGCGGAGCAGCGGCATCCCGCCTTTCCGTGGAGACTTGTAATTCCGGTCGGCGACGGCAACCTCCACTTCTTCCGGAAGACATAATGTAGACGGGGAGAATACGAGTGAAGGGGGGCGAGAATTGGAGAAAATGGAGCCCTTGAGTTCAGGCCACGGGTTGAATGGTGCTGGGAGAGGGTTTGGAGTGAGCAAGGAAGAAATCCACACGGCCCAATTTATTCATGTTGAACACGGGTTCGCACACGGGCGTGTGTGAACCCGTGTTAGGGAATCTGCAACCTCGTGGAACACGGGGTGCGTCGATCCGTGTAAAAAAATTGGGAACACGGGTGCGCACACGGCCGTGTATGCACCCGTGTTAGGGGATCCGAGGCCTCGTGGAACACGGGCCTGCCTCGGTCCGTGTGGTCAAATCGGCTAGGGTCAGTGCGTCAGGTGGACACGGGCGACAACACGGCCGTGTGGTGCCCCGTGTTGCAGCTGGCACGGTACATGAACACGGGTAGGTAGGAGACACGGGCGTGTGTAATCAGACACGCCCGTGTTCGATGTCTCGACACATCGGTCTCGACGATCGTCGAGACCGATGCACACGGCGCTGCACACGGGTTGGTGCGGACCCGTGTTGTGCTCGGGATGAAAATGACCTTATGCCGAATTATTTCCACACGGCTGGGCCTGAGCCTGTGTCATGTACACGGCAACCCACACGGCCGTGTGGTTAGCCGTGTGCCTCTCCAGAAAAAAAAATTTTTCTCATAAAAATTTTGGTGGAAAAATTTTTTCATAAATAAAAAAAAATAAAAAAAAATTCTTTTCTTCTTCTCTCTTTTTTTTTCAATGCATCTAATTAAATTTATACTAAAACAATAATACTTAAAAACACCTACTAAAGTTAATATAAAACTAATCTAGACGGAGGCAAGTCTCTAGACGAGCGAAGTCCATAGGGATTTCACCATAATAGGGTTTAAGTCGGTGACCCTTAACCTTAAAATCTCCCTTCTCGGGGTGAGTTAACTCGACGGTACCGTAGGGAAAGACTTCTTTAACTTTAAAGGGTCCGGACCACTTAGACCTTAACTTCCCTGGGAATAATCGTAATCTGGAGTTATAAAGGAGGACTTGGTCACCTTTTTGGAATACCTTGGGTTTGCGAAGGTGACGATCATGAAATAGTTTGGTTTTCTCCTTATAAATCCGGGAGTTCTCATAGGCTATAGTTCTCCACTCATCTAATTCGTTAAGTTGAAGTTTACGCTTCTCTCCTATAGAACTAGTGTCAAAATTTAAGGAGCGTATTGCCCAATAGGATTTGTGTTCTAATTCTATACGTAGGTGACAAGATTTACCGTAGACTAATCTAAAGGGGGTGGTCCCTATAGGTGTTTTGTAGGCGGTCCTATAAGCCCATAAACAGTCGTTAAGTTTCCTAGACCACTGCTTCCTATTCCCTTCTATAGATTTTTCTAAGATTCTCTTAAGCTCTCTATTGGAAACTTCAACTTGTCCACTAGTTTGAGGATGATACGGAGTGGCTATCCTATGTGTAACTCCATATTTTTCCAATACTTTGTCTAGTTGTCGATTACAAAAGTGTGAACCCCTATCGCTAATAAGTGCGCGTGGTGTGCCAAATCGTGCGAATAAGGATTTCAAAAATCTAATTACAACCCTACTATCATTAGTAGGCAAAGCTTGCGCTTCAACCCACCTTGATACGTAATCTACAGCTACCAAAATATATTTATTCCCAAAAGAAACTGGGAATGGTCCCATAAAATCTATACCCCACACATCGAATACTTCACATTCAAGGATAAATTTTTGAGGCATTTCATGTAATTTAGAAATATTACCTGCTTTTTGGCAAGAATCACATGAAAGCACATACCTTTGGGCATCCCTGAATAGAAGGGGCCAATAAAAACCGGAATCAAGAACCTTTTTAGCGGAGCGATTCGCTCCATAGTGACCACCAGCAGGACCTGAATGACACTGCTCCAAAATCTTCCAACCTTCCTCCGCTGATACACACCTTCTTATGACAGAATCTGCACATATCCGAAAAAGGAAAGGGTCCTCCCAAAAGTAATATTTCAAGTCAGAGAAAAATTTCTTTTTCTGCTGATATGAAAAGTCTTTTGGAAGGACCTTAGCCACAAGATAGTTTGCATAATCTGCAAACCATGGATAATCTAGATGTATATTGGTAGATATGGCAAATAATGATTCCTCAGGAAATGTATCAGAAATTTCAGACTCATCTAACATTGATCGTAGTGGGTTTTCTAAACGTGAAAGATGATCTGCCGCTAAGTTTTCTGCTCCTCGTTTATCCCTAATTTCTAGATCAAATTCTTGTAGAAGAAGAACCCATCGGATTAAACGAGGCTTTGCTTCCGCTTTGGCTAGCAAATATCTAAGTGCAGAGTGATCCGTATAAACTACCACTTTGGACAATGTTAAATATGGTCTAAATTTATCAAAGGCGAATACCACTGCTAGGAGTTCTTTTTCAGTAGTTGTATAATTCTCCTGTGCATTATTAAGTGTTTTACTAGCATAATATATTGGGTGAAAATGTTTGTTTCGGCATTGTCCTAAAACAGCCCCTACCGTAAAACTACTAGCGTCACACATGATCTCAAATGGTTGACTAAAGTCAGGTGCGATCATAATAAGAGAATTAATTAATTTTTCTTTTAAGAACTCAAAGGCGTGTAGACACTCTTGTTCAAAAATAAAAGGTGTGTCTTTTTCTAAAAGCCTTGTAAGTGGTTTAGCTATTTTAGAGAAGTCTTTAATAAAACGGCGGTAAAATCCCGCGTGTCCTAAGAAACTTCTCACTGCCTTTACGGAGGTTGGTGGTGGTAATTTTTCTATGGTCTCTATTTTTGCTTTATCTACTTGAATTCCTTGGCTTGAAATTTTATGGCCAAGTACTAACCCTTCTTGTACCATGAAATGGCACTTCTCCCAACTAAGCGCTAGGTTCGTCTCCTCACACCTCCTAAGAACTTTCTCTAAATTATTCAAACACAACTCAAAAGAGTCGCCAAAAACAGAAAATCATCCATGAATACTTCCATAATATCTTCAACATACTCGTTAAAGATGGCTAGCATGCACCTTTGAAATGTGGCGGGTGCATTACATAACCCGAAAGGCATACGTCTATAGGCAAAGGTATCAAATGGGCAAGTAAATGTTGTTTTCTCTTGGTCTTCTGGTGCTATGGGAATTTGAAAGTATCCAGAAAGTCCATCGAGAAAACAATAATAAGAGTGTCCTGATAAGCGTTCTAATATCTGGTCAATGAAAGGAAGAGCGAAATGGTCTTTCCTAGTGGCATCGTTTAATTTCCTATAGTCTATACAGACACGCCAACCTGTTACTGTTCGCGTTGGAATTAATTCATTTTTATCATTTGCTACTACGGTCAGGCCACCCTTCTTAGGAACTACTTGGACAGGACTAACCCATGAACTATCCGAAATAGGATATATAATACCAGCATCTAATAACTTCACAATCTCAGCCTTAACTACCTCTTTCATATTAGGATTTAGCCTACGTTGCGGTTGAATAGAAGACTTATAGTTTTCTTCCAAAAGGATTTTATGAGTGCAAAAACTAGGATTAATACCCTTTATATCAGATATTTGCCACGCTATTGCACCTCTACATTTCTTCAATACGGTTATCAATTTTTCTTTTTCAAGTTTGGAAAGATTTGAAGATATGATAACTGGGTACGTAGAATTTGTTCCTAAGAATGCATACTCAAGATGATTCGGTAATTTTTTTAATTCTACTATTGGTGGATTTTTAGTATTATTCTTAAGAATTTCATGATCTCCTTCAGTAATCAAACTATATTCCGTTGTTCTATTCATAGCAACACAATTTTCTAGAAAAAATAAATGTTCAATAATGTCATCATTTTTATCATATTCTAGATAATTGTTAGTTATGCAAATTTCTAAAGGATCTTTATAATAAAAATTAGAATTTATAGAAGACATAAAATCATCAATACCATGAGAAAAATAGCAATAATCATCGTTATCTAAAGATTGTTTCATAGTTTTGCCAATTTGAAAAGTGACTTCATCTTCTCCTACTCGCAATACTAATTTACCATCAAAAACATCAATAAGTGCTCTAGAAGTAGCTAGAAATGCACGACCTAGTATGAGTGGTACTTCGATATTTTCATCCATATCTAAAATAACAAAATCAGCAGGAAATATAAATTTATCTACCTTAACTAATACATCTTCCACTATTCCTCTAGGATACTTAACCGATCGATCTGCTAATTGAATACTCATTCTTGTTGGGCTAAGTTCTCCTAGGCCTAGTTTCAGATATAAATTATAAGGCATTAAATTTATACTTGCTCCTAGATCTGCTAAAGCCTTATTTACTGGTAAATCACCGATTAAGCATGGAATTGAAAATGAACCCGGATCCTTAAGTTTTTGTGGCAATTTATTTTGCAAAATAGCAGAACATTCTTCACTTAATGTTACTAATGATAATTCTTCTATTTTCTTTTTATTAGAAATCAAGTCCTTAAGAAATTTTGCATATTTAGGCATTTGAATAATTTCAGAAAAAGGTAAATTAACATGTAATTGCTTAAACATAGATAAAAATTTACCATACTGCGCATCCATGCGCTCCTTGCTATGCTGGATATGGTAATGCTTGGTCCTTCGCCGCTAGACTCCATTTTGGGTGCTTCTTTTGCAGGCCTTGGGTCTTGTAACTCCTTTCCGCTCCTCAATTGAACGGCTTTTGCATGCTCCCTTGGATTTATCTTTGTATTCCCTGGAAGTGTTCCTTGCTGCCTTTCAAAAACCATCCTTGCAAGCTGACCAATCTGATTTTCCAAGTTCCGAATTGAACCCTCTTGATTTCGGAAGGCTACATCGGTAGTTTGCATGAATTTGGTAAGCACATCTTCCAATGTAGGCCTCCTTGGTTCCAACTGTGGTTGTTGTCCAAACATGGGCTGCTTCCCTTGATTTCCTTGTCCTCCCCAAGAGAAATTGGGGTGGTTTCGCCATCCAGGATTATATGTAGAGCTATATGGGTTGTTGGCTTGATTGAAAGGTGGCCTAATATTGTTACCCATATAGTCAACATGCTCTTGAACTTGCGGTTCACAACTAGGCATTCCAGTGCATGAAGGGTCCCATTGTTGAGGTGCCATGGAAGGTGATGCTAAGGCAAGGTTGTCCATCTTTTGGTGAAGTTTCTCCACTTGAATTGCTAAGGCGGTGACGGCATCTACTTCATAAATTCCTGCGGGCTTGTTAGGCTTATTTCTTACGGTAGTCCATTGGTAATTGTTCATTGCCATGTCCTCTATCAACTGCTGAGCCGCTTCAGGTGTCTTGTTATTCAAAGTTCCTCCACTAGCCGCATCAATCATTTGTTTGGTGGCTGGATTTAGACCATTATAGAAGGTCTGAATCTGAAGCCATGAAGGTAGAGCGTGGTGGGGGCATCTCCTTAACAACTCCTTGAATCGTTCCCATGTGTCGTACAACGATTCAGACTCCAATTGAATGTATGTAGAGATGTCATTCCTTAACTTCGCAGTCTTCGCAGGTGGAAAGTACTTCATTAGAAACTTCTCAACCATCATGTCCCAAGTAGTGATCGACCCTCTAGGTAAGGAATTCAACCACTGCTTCGCCTTATGCCTTAAAGAAAATGGAAACAATCTCAATCGAATGGCGTCGTTGGAAACACCATTGATCTTAAATGTGTCACATATCTCTAAGAATCCGGCCAAGTGGGTGTTAGTATCCTCATCTTGCAAGCCATCATACTGGACATACTGTTGAACCATTTGTATCACACTAGGCTTCAATTCAAAATTATTGGTACTCACCCTCCCTTTATTTTCATACCTCTAAACAAAAATGATATTTAAGCTACATTAACCTAACTATGACCAATTGGATGATTCAGTATTGGAGAAATAAAAATGATAACAACATGAAGCTTTTAAATAATTACATGAACAAATCCATTTATCAATTCAATTCTAAGCGATCATGACATGAAAAGAGTGTTACATTTGTGCAATGTAAAGGTTAATTTTTCATCAAAATTCTCTCTCGAGCAATTCCAAATCTAAACCTAAGATAGTAAATTTTCTCTCGAACAATTCACAACACTCAAGTTCGCATTAAACAAAATACCTTTATTATTACATAAATTCATGACATGAAAATCTCTAAATTACCATGAATCCTTTTATTCGTGTTCTAATTTTCCAAACAAAATATCTCTCGATCATAAAGTTCGAATTACAAAGGGAATTATCATCACAATATGAACATACCAAAAGCATTGCAAATAACCAATTTCTCAATCTAGCCAATTGCAAATTGTGTAAAACAAATAAGTAATTCAAAGGGATGATTAAACTCTTTGTTTGATTGCATAAACACAAATAAAATACTACAAATATAACATAAACAAGGTGATACATGATTACTAGAATGTTCAAAGAAAAATTCATGCAAATTAAAACATAAATTGAAGATGGATCATCAAGAGAAAGGAAGGATTCAAAGGGTTAATGGTTAAATAAAATTACATATGAAATACCCTTCAATCCTCCTTGTCTTGGATGCTCCTCTTCGGCCTCCAGCAGTTCTCCAATCCAGAAATGATCCAAAAGTTCTCTACAAATTTTTCTACAGGAAATTTATAGTTCCCTTGCAAACAGGTCGGACACGGGGTCGCACACGACCGTGTGGCAGGCCGTGTGGACGGTTCCTAAGCGGTTCCTGGGCGGTTCCCCACGAGAAGGCGTGTCTGGTCGTGGGCCGTGTCAGATGACACGGGTTGGCACACAGCCGTGTGTCTGGCCGTGTGAGGTTCCATTGTCTGCGCCCAAACTCTTCAGCTCCAGGTGCATAGGACACGGGTAGGCACACGGCCGTGTGTCTGGCCGTGTGCCTCAAATTTTCGTCCTGTCATCAGCCATATAGACTCCGTGAACTCCTCTGTTTGCTCCGAGACTTTTAGGTCCATTGGTTGGCATTACCTGCAATAGAAAAATGATAGACTCAGTAAATGGTTTATTATAAGAACTGCCAAAGACTTCTAAATACGCTCTTCTATCTATGATACGACAATTTCTTTCCTATTATCATGAAATCAACACAAAAGGGGCAGGAAATGGTAGATATGATTACAATTATGATAGTAAAAAGCCTATCATAATCGTACTCATCACAAGTCATGGACCAGATAGTTCCTTTCGTGCACTTTCAGCTGTCTCGAGTCATACGCTATAACGCTTCCATGCTGTAGCAGCACACAACCCAAACTGCTGCCCAAAGCATCGCTATAAATCTCAAAACCTTCGGTCCCACTCGGCGAACTCAGCACATGCGTCGTGGTCAACCGACACTTCAACTTCTCAAAAGCGTGCGCGCACTCCTGCATGCAAACTAACTTCTGCTCCTTCCTCGTCAAAGTAGTGAGAGGTAACGCTATCCGCGAGAAGTTCTCCATGAAGCGCCCATAATAGCCGGCCAGCCCCAGAAAGCTCCGGACTTCCGCTACCGTAGAAAGCACAGGCCACTCCCGTATCGCAACTGTCTTCGCCAGATCCCCACCAATACCCCCTCCACTCACTATATGACCAAGGAACGCGGCTGAGGATAACCAAAACTCGCATTTGGATAGCTTGGCGTATAGTTGATTCCTCCTCAGCGTTTCCAACACCAAGTGTAGATGCTTGAAGTGATCTTCCTCACTTTGCGAGTACACCAATATATCGTCGATGAAGACGATCACAAAATGGTCCAAGTACTCCCTGAAGGTCCTGTTCATCAGATCCATAAACACTAATAGCGCATTAGTCAGCCCAAATGGCATGACCGTAAACTTGTAATGCCCGTATCTCGTACTGAACGTTGTCTTCGGGATATCACTCTCCCTTATTCGCAGCTGATAGTACCCGGACTTGAGATCCAATTTTGAGTACACCGTCGTCCCGACTAACTGATCGAATAGATAATCAATCCGAGGGATCGGGTACTTGACCTTTTCCGTTATCTTGTTGAGCTCCCGATAATCAATACATAGCCTCAAGCTTCTGTCCTTCTTCATAACAAAGAGGACCGGTGCGCTCCAAGGTGACGAACTAGGATGCACAAACCCTTACTCCAACAACTCTTGAAGTTGCACCTTCAGCTCCGTCATCTCCTTAGGCGCTAGCCGATACGGAGAGCATGACACAGGCTTTGCACCTAGTACTAGCTCTATCGTGAAATTTATCTCTCGCTGCGGCAGGGCTCCAGGAAGATTGCTAGGGAACACATAAGGGTACTCCAATACCACTGAAATACTGTCCAATGCGGGTTTACGCTTTGCAACCTCCACTAATGTAAAGAACAGTTCTGCACCGGCACGAACCGCCTTCACCACCTGAAGAGCAGACATCAACGCCTTGCTCGACCCCCTTCAAGCCCATAAAATTCATCTCACGACATGCTCCCAGCTTGACTTCCTTGCTACCGCAGTCAAAATAGGCTCGCTGCTCCGAGAGCCAGTCCAAGCCAAATATAACGTCGAATTCCACTAGCAGTAATAACGACGCTTGCAAATGGAACTCCTGATTCCCAATACGAATCTACACGCCACAGATTCTATCCGTGCGCATCAAACACCCATTCAGCAACAACACATCCAACTTGTCCTTTTCCATCGAAGAAGGTACTCCGATGCGCGATATGAATCCTTCAGACAAGAAGGAGTGTGAAGCTCCCGTATCAAAGAGTGCTCTTGCTGGATTCTCACAAATCAACACAAATCTTAGCACAAGCAGTTCTAAGCTAACACGCACAAGGGAAATAAGTATTTAAAGCTAAACTGCTATAACTTTAAACCGTACTTGTCATCATGACAACGCGCTTTTTCTCAGACTTGGGACGCCCGTTCCAGCAGTCTCGGGCAAAGTGCCCCGATTTTCCACAACTAAAGCATGCGCCCGGGGTTCGACCCGTAGTCGCCCCAGAAGCACCAGAAGAAGGAGCTGGACCCGAAGTCCTAGCCTTTTGAAGCGTGTAATACGGCAAGCTCACCGGTCGCACAAGTAATAAAGTTTTGGGAATAAATCCCCAAGTGTCGGTCTCTTGAGGAATGCAATTAGCGTAGAACAGCAACAATACCGAGAATATCGTTATGAGAGTTAAAAATAGAACAAAAAGGAAATAGCGGACTAGGGAGATTGTGGATGTTTGATCTACTGAACTAGTAAAAGCTATGCGGGTCGAAGACAACGCTTCACAAGGTGAAGTGAGTTTGTCGGCCGCTATGCCGAACTTCAGTTGGGCGAGTGGAAAGGGAGCTAATGGATTGCAGCGTTCTTGTGTGGATTGCAATCGGACAAGGCACATGAATGAAGTGGATGTGGGGTAAGCGAGGCTCATTCACAGACAGAACTCACAAGCATAAGAAGAAACTAACATTCTATTAACTAGAAAGTAAACTTGATGTTCAGGGATGGAAATGTTCGTTACACTGCTCAAGACATTCATAACATAGAGGAAGGGGAAGAGGAGTAAACCAAAAGAGAATTAAGATCCACCGCGGGTCGTGGCCGGAGTAGCGAGTTGTCAATCCGCTTCCGGGCTCAGTGCAAGGAGGCTTTCGGTACCAACGATCTGTCACCTCGAAGGCCTTTAAGTCCGTTCTCTAGGTTATCTACTTCACCAACACTCCAGGAAAGCTTGGAGTTGAAGTCATCAATGGTTGAGGGCTTCGCCGGAGTGTTGAAAAGCTTCGGAGTAGTTGGAAACGGCTTCCCGATGAAGGTGGAAGTGATGGAGCAGCTGGAGAGGTGAAAAGACGATTCCCACGCACTCTCCGATCGCAGCAAATGACAGTCGTTGACCTAAAACGCAGAGCAGGGCCTTATATACGGAGGCAGCAGAAGCAGTGCGAACGATCAGTGGCGCACGACCAGTGGTTGTGCGCACTGTAGGTCGATGATCGTGCGGCTTTTCCAAATAAACCTGCAACCTGGACAAGAAGCATCAGCATAAGCGCACGAGCAGTGGCGCACGACCCGTGGTTGTGCGCACTATGGCCAATGCTCATGCGATTACCGAGATAGGGTTATGAAAACGGGGGTGTAATGCGCACGAACAGTGGCGCACGACCAGTGGTCGTGCGCAGTAAGTCCAGTGGTCGTGCGCAGTATTCCTGCATCGTCGGAGTCTCCCGAGCAGTTCCGGAGCACGCACACGACCACTGTACCAGCAGAAGGGGCAGAAATGCCACCAGAACGTGCACACCACATCCCCGAGATAGAGCTAAAGAATAACAACAAAATGGAAACACAGAAAGCACACAGAAGCGGGCCTACAGTGCACTTAAGCGTGAAATAGGTACATAAACACAAATAAGCAATAAAGGCTCTCAAGTGTAGTGCTAAGGCGATAAAACTAGCCCAGATGAGTCCAAAAATCAGTGTAAAATGTGGACTCATCACACCCCCAGACTTAACCATTTGCACGTCCCGAGCAAATCATCACTCCATGGACTCGAAGATAGCTAACTGGCTCAGAAATTTCAAAAAGAAGTAAGACGAGAAATCAAATATATCATGAGTATAGAAGATATAATAGAAAAACTTTTTAATTATACAACGTAGTTTAAACTATTCGACAGACGTAAATAAATATTGTAATTGCTCAAAATTAGAATTCTGGAGAATCGTGCGATCATGTGCAGTAAGAAAGTGGGCAGGCCACTAAGGTGAGCATTGCCAAAGTTCGGGACTCAGGATCACCTCCAAAGGAATCCACCAATGTCGGGGACCATACGCTTGCACGTTCACACTCTCTCCACGGCGCGGGTTAGACTCAAGCGTGAATCAGTAGGACTTGTAGGAGGAAATGGGGCTTAGGCAACGGCTTGGTGGTCAAAGATAAACATGAAGGCTCTATGCAACCAAAGCGAGCGAAAACAACCCAAACCAAAACAGCCACTTAGAAAAGAATGGGGCACACGCCCCCAGACTTAGCTTGAAATCCGGGTGTGAACACGGCTGAACCCGACCAAATTCAATAAAGAGGATGGGGATCGAAATCTCAAAGCAATTCTTTGATATATATATATTTTTTCTATTGTGCGAATCAGCTTTTAATTTTCTTAAACCGTTGTTTTCTTTTCTGCGCTAGCAATCCCCAAACGAAGCAATCCAAACAGGAATAAAATTAGCACCCAAAAAAACAAAGTCCACTAATCACAAGCTCGACAAAACAGTAAATACAAATCAGCTTAAGCATTTGATTGCGAAGGTGGGTTTGGCTTCAGGCCTTGCTGAAAGTGAGTGGAGCTGGATCAAAGGAAGGGTAGGCACAAATTTGGCATGCAATGGTTAACAGGTAGGAATGGCTAAACAAGGCTCAAACTAGCCAAAAAGAAGGCCTACGTCATGCTCACGCTTAACTAACCGTGCACCAATGCTTCGAGAGTAGCTTAGGGCAAGTTCTTAGCCACCGAGAAAGACGATCCTTCCCCCCGACTCGAGCAATACGAGTCTAGTGGCGGCTACACACATTCCTACACTATCGTTTGATTATCCCAGATTCAGATTTTGAGCAGTACAAACAATATTTACGTGTGCAGAAAAGAATAAATCTACGAGCATAAAGATAAATTAGTTCTATCCTAACTCTACACAAACCATGAGTATTCGATTAGGAGCACTGCATGAGTTTCGAACGACTCAATCCTGAAATCTTAAGCCATTACCATTATTTTAAAGTTTACACAAAAGCAATAAATTTAACTCAGGTTGTGCGCGTGGGTAAGAGCGCACTTGTGTGGGTGATTCAGTGTGCGCAACAAAAAACAAGAAATAAGTAAATAAGAAAATGGAATGCAACAGAAAGTGCGGTGTAGTGACCACAGGCATACTTCCCCCCCCCCCCCAGACTTAAAGTTGACAACGAATAAAAATAAGCATTCCAAAGAGGAGAAATAGCTAGGGTAGGAAGTTACCTATGCTCAAAATTGAGCATACCAGTCGGGGAACGAGATGTCCAAGTGCGGCCAAGTTGTCACGCCTCAAATATTCCTACACCTGCGATTAAATGATGCAAGCCAAACAAAATCTAGACACATATATATATATATATGAAGAAATAAACCAAACTCAAAATGCAGCATAGGACCGAACGGTCCAACTGGGGTTGTCTCCCGAAAGCCCTTTTGTTTACCGTCCTTAAGGTGGACCAAATACCTGTATTAGCAGTTCAAATAGAGAGTTCGATACATAAAAAAAAGAAAAGACAACAGTCGGCTCCCATATGGGCACTCACAAAAATATAGTAGCTGTCTTGCTCAGAAAATATAAACAATAGAGAAGAAACAGAAGGCGTGGTAGACTAGCTCTGTGGTGAGTTCCACTCACTCCCCCTCACTATCACTGTCGTGAATCTCGATGGGCGATGGACGTGGACCAGGTGCTGATGGGGCGACACGAGTGGGCGGTGGTTGAATGTTCATCCCGCCTCGCACTGCTTGCTGATAAATAAAATCCTGCATCCAAAACTGGGAAGCCTCCAGATCAGCAAGGCGCTCGGATAAATATGGGACACCCCTCTCTTGAACTGAGCTAGACTGGCGGATAGATTGCCCCTCATGCTTTATGGGCGGCCTCAGTTGTTGTTGACTCTGCTGCGGTGGCACTCCTGCACTCCGCCTACCCATAGCGGAAGATTCACCCGGCTCTCCTTCATCTTCCCCTTCATCTCTACCCGCAGGCGCATCACCAAGCATGCAGACAATAAACTGTCGGCCACCTTTCCTCCCTACCACACGTAGCAAATGACAACTCACGAGGTTGGCCTTAGAGATCATGGATGGGGCAGTGACCTGCACCATCGGAGGTAGCTGGCTCCAAACTCCCAAACTTTTGGCAATGCGGGTAATGTAGTAAGCACCCCCGATCGCGCCCGTGAGACCATAAGTGGCCTCGTGGTGGAAGAAATAGGCCAGCATATACCCCAAATGGAGGGGGTACTGCTGCTACATGCTAGATAAGGAGATCAAATCCTGCCACCCCACCACATTCTTGCTCAGGGCCCTAGCGGTGAGTGAATGACTAAGCAAATGCTGCATAAACCTGAGAGCGGGGGAGACAATTTTTGTTGACTTGGCACGGCGGGCTACAGACTCCTCGTGCCCTCCGGTCAGAGAATGCCAAGCAGACCGCGGAGTCACACCCTCTGGAAAATCAATGCACAATGCGGGGAAATTAATCTGGGATGCCTCTGCCTCGGAATAGACACCTGCATGGATGGCAAGCTCGGGCAGTGTGACCGTGAAGACATTTCCCATCATCCGAAAGGAACAAGTGGGGAGAAACTGGTTGTCCGCCGTTGTCTCCCAAGTGAATGTGGAAAGGAATTCCAATGTCAATTCCCGGAATCCAAGCTCGTCGCATTCGAATAACTTGCTCCAACAATCGAAAGAGTAGAGAATGAGCACGGCCTCTGCTAATGCACCGTCATCCCCAATGGAACGCAGCTCGTTCCAGTCAACAAGCCGCTGAGAGAGGAATGGCTTGTCCTTCAGGGAATTATAGCGTTGAGTATGCTCTGCCTTGGCAAAAGTTCCCATTCTTCCCAAAATCTGCGCAGGGCTTGCTGAAGCACGACCGGATCGTTGATAGGCCTTGACTATAGGGCGGCGTCTAGGTTCCATTACAGCAAAGTAGGGAAGGGAGATAAGAAGTTGAGGGATCCTACCGGAGGAGAGAGAGACTGTTGGGTATTGTATCCACAATTACCTAGATTTGAGGAAGCCACCTGTCAAGCTAAGATGAATTCGCAATGTATTTGATGAAACATCTTAAGTTGTACTGGCAGCTCCTCCACTCTAAGTGCACACCAATGTCAGGGTGCAGTAGGTCAATATACACGGGTTTGCAAGACGTAATCCCTCGTTGAGCAGATCAGTGTGTTGGCCTACGTGTACTCTCTCTATTGGAGTGCACTTACTTTCAAGTACAGGTCCGTTCATATGCAAGAGAAGACAAGGAGCATGGATGGGTCAAGGAGCAGCTCCAGGGTGGAAGACGAAAATTCGTCCAAGGAAACTTAGACGAGAATCACCAAGTGATTCTCGTCGATTCGACGAGAATCACTAGTGATTCTCGCCGAATCGACGAGAATCATTAGTGATTCTCGCCGACTCCTTCTGGTTACCTCAAAACGGTACCAAGTAAGATTCGGCGAGAATCACTAGTGATTCTCGCCAAACCAGTGGCCAAGCAGCTCATGTATACAAAGTGAAATTCGTTGAGAATCAATAAGTGATTCGGCGAGAATCACTCACGATTCTCGACGAATCGTCGAGAATCACTTGGTGATTCTCGCCGATTCGTCGAGAATCGCTTGCGATTCTCGCCGATTTTCACTTAGCGTTTTCTCAGGTTGCTGCTGGACCGGATTCTGCCTCTAGACTAGTTTGAACCGGACTTAGGGATTTCTAGTGTGGGTCCCACAAACGGTCATATTGGAATTATCTATAGTATATATATTCCAGTATTTTGAACAGTAAAAAGATGAAAAAGAAAAAGAAGCTCAGCCGCGACGTAACCCTAGATTCGCGATTTCTCTCCTCCGCCGCCGTCGCGCTCGGGCAAGTAGGTCGCCGTCAACATTCGAGATTCCTTCGTGATCTCCGGCGACAGAAGCTTAGAAAAGCTTGTGTCTCACGTGTCTATCCAGAGATCTCTTGTCTCTCGATTTGTTGACCGGGAAAATCTCCTCCGTCCGAATCGATCGAGACGACCGATCCTAGAGTGACCGTTGGTAGACCTAGTTTGCTTTGCTACGAAGTTTGGATCTCCAAGTTCAGCAGCCGCTCATCATCGTAGCCGTCGATCCCGAAGCTAGCCGCCGCTCGTGTACCGCCGCCGGTTCCGGGGAGATCCTCTCCAAGAGAGACCAAGGTTGTAGACTCTTCGTTGAATTCACGAACACGTCGTCGAACGCAGAGGAACACCGTAGTCTCCGAAAGAAGTTTGTATCTCGTGTACATTCTATATTTACTTTTGTTGTAAAGGAACTTTTGTTCCCTGTTGTAAGGGTTGAGTGCAACCCGTTTTGTGGGAGTGTTGACTCTCACGTGTGGAAGGGCTCCTTCCGTTAGTGCAGGGATTGGATTTCAATCCTGTTGGAGAAGTGACCGAGTCGTCCCTTGTTGGGAGATAGGTCGAAGGGGGAAAGTGGATGTACCCAAGTTGTGGAACCACTATAAATTGCCTGTGTATTCTGTGTGCTGTGCTTTTTATCTTTGTTGTGCAGGTACATTCGTAAATTCCGCAAAAGCGCTACTCGTCACCTATTCCCCCCCCCCCCCATAGGTGCACATAGCTGACACTAGGTGGACTTTCAAGTGGTATCAAAGCGAGGTTGCTCTTCAAAAAGGTTAACACCTTGAGTAGAATCCTGCCACCAGTGTCAAAAGCATGGATCTGGATTATGAGATTCCGCCACTCAAACTCCCCGCGTGAACAAAGGATTATTATCCAATCTGGAGAATGAGAGTATCATTTCACCTTGATGCTATCGATCCTCGAGCATCCTTCATTCTGGAAGGGGGTCTGTTTATTCCCATGAAGACCTCTGACTCTGGGATCCAAGTGCCCATGGGCATTGCTGAGATGTCAGAGACGGAACTATCACTATTTCACTTGGACGAGAGGATTCGACAAATCATCATGGATGTCTGGTCTGGAGCCTCTCGCTCTAGATTGGAAAAATGTAGAACGGCTAAATCTCTGTGGATGATGATCTCAGAGCTGATGGGGGGTCAGAGAAAGCTGGATTATGCTGTCAATCAGAGGATGAAGCGTATGTAGGAGTCCTCACTTCTGAAGATGAAGGCAAGGATCCTTCGGACTGCATCAGAGCTCCAGTGTCCATGTCAGAGACTGAAGAGGACAGTGAGGAAAGCAGCTCTGATGTGGATGAAACAATAGTCACTGGATCTAACGACAATAACATAGAAGTGCAGGTAACTTCCTCATCCTGCCCCGTATCTCTTGAAATTTCTGAAGACAGGAACTGCCCTCCTTCAGAAAATGCTGATTCCCTGAAGAGAGCCCTTCAGTCAAGCAATCTACTTGCTGAGGAGCAAGCTCAAGAGATTGCTCGACTGAAGGTCTTGTTGGTTCTCCAATTGGCATCCAACAAGGCCAAGGACTCTAAGATATCAGCTCTAGAGAGTAGTCTGGAGAATGAGAAAAGAATAGTATCAAACTTCTCCAAGGTTGATGCCATTAAGAGAAAGCAAGAAAATGGGTGGATCTCCCGGATTGTCAATTCGTGGAGAAATGGGGAAACGGTATTCCGACCCCCCACTCCAAGCAGGAAGGCAACTCATCATGCCTTCAGGTATGACCAAAGGAATAATCGTGGTCACTGCAAGGGTGATCTGTCCCCATGTGGAGACACCCGGAGTGCAAGGCTGGCATGGCCACCCACGAGAGAATACCTAAGGCTCATTCTGAGCCCTTTGTATTCACTGCCACTGCCCCAACACAGTGTGGATCTGCATGTCCCAGCTCACAGAAGACTTCTCACCACTCGAGGACACGGGATAGAGAGGATAGAAGTCATGATGTCAGGTTCCATGGGGCCCCTGTAAGGGAGATGCCTGAAAGAATGGCACCACCTTCCCGGCCTCATAACGCTCACAACATGCATTCTTTCCACCCTTCCACGTGTCACGATGAAAGAGGAACTTTTGTGACAAGATCATGCCCTATTCCGTTTAGACCTAGGACCGTGACTACATCAGTCACGAGATCAGGTCGGAAACGGCGATACAACATTCACCCATGTTGGTGCTGTGGCAAAGTGGGACACTTTGCCATCGATTGTTGGCACAACCCCTCAGTGCCCACGGCAAGGGTTTATCCACATTCTCGGGACAGCGGTAGTCTTCCAGACAGGTTTTCTGAAGGAAGGCATTGGCGTGCTCATGCTAACAGGAACCTAGGACCCAATATGATTTGGTTTCCTAAGGTAATGTAATTCTTTCTTGCAGGGTAGTCTAGGTTCCCGTGAAGATGATGGGAACTAGACAGTAGGTGGCTCAAGACTAAAATGGAACAATCGTCTGCAATAATAGATGTGATATCAATTTGAGCATACTCACATTAAGCTTCTGATATGTTCTACCTGAGGGCCTAAAACGATGACTCTCAAAGTCCCAGGTACTCATGATCAGTTTCAAGACTTGAGTCATTTTCAATTGACAATTACATATATACATATATATATCATTATATACAGATACTTCTTTGTATGTTAGTGTATGTATGCACGTCTAAGGATAGGCTAACTCGATGCATGCAAACCTTTACACATCAATAAAGGGTTAACGAAGATATGTCATCGTGAATCTCGACAACACACAATTGACATTAAGAAGTCTTTGGAAAAGCCTCATTAAAATCCAAATAGATTGACTTTAGAATATACATGTATTTATCATTTTTATATTGACTTGACATCGGAAAATTTCAAAAATATTGCAAGCTTCTCAACGTGAAAATTTCTAGTCAAGAGACCCCTCAATTTCGAATTAGACAAATAGTATCAGAAACCGAATTAACCAAATCTCCTGAATCCCGCCGACCCTTCGCATTCTTCACGAATCCCGCCGAATTTGACAAATCTCGCTGAATCAGTCAAATCCCGCAAAACCCTTCGCCTTCTTCACGACTCCCGCCTCACGTCGCAGCAAGTATCCCGAAACCCGCAAGACTTCTTCCGCAGACTTGCTGAAACCCGCAAGAGATCTCTTGACGACCCGCAACAAGCTCGTCGCACCGTCTACGCCGAACCTCGCCGACTCTCCTCTGCTGGACACTCGCCGAGGGGCCACTAATCGCCGCAAGGAACACTTACCGGAAGGACACCTCGCCGACTCCTGCTGGAAAGCTCGCCTCCATCAAAGGTTTCCCGCAAGCATCCCGCCGAAGCCTTCACCGACGAACTCTTCAAGTTTCGATTCTTCTCCACTCGAACTAACTCACCGTATACGCCATTAGGGAACCTCTTCCTCACCCGTACTTGGACGCGCTCACTAGTGATGCTCTCTTTTTGAAAGTTCATTAACACTTAAAGTAGGGCTTCTCTCTCTAGATCTACAATGGCTCCAAGGACAACTGCAGGGTTGGTATCTGGCTGCGAGCTGGTTCGAACTGGGTTTTCTCACGCCTCGGACGAATTCCGCAACATTATTCTAATGCTGGAAGAGGCTGGGCTAACCTTCGTCTTGGAGCACCCTTGCAAAATCCTGGACAAAGAGGTGCTGGAGTTCTTCGCTACCGCAAGACTCCGAGATGGAGACTCCATAATCAAGAGCAAGGTGGCTGGGGCAAAAGTAAAGATGTCTGCCAGCAAGCTGACTCGCTACCTGCAGCTTTCTAGTTCGGAGCAGGAGGACTATCTGAAGGACGAGGACAAGACCAGAACTCTCTTGTTCTGCGGTCTTCCACGAGGAACTCGATCAATAAAGAGAAAGGAGATGAATGAAGAAGGGAAGCTCCTATCTGACGTTATTGGAAAAGTGCTCATCTACAAGCCGGGCTCACATGACCATATCTCAGGAGATATATTCAAGATCCTCATAGCTATTGTCTGCCGCAAGAGGTTCAACTGGGGGGAGTTGCTGTTCCAAAAGATCAAGGACACCTTGGGAACTCCAAGTTTTGGCTGCATCATAAGTCTATATCTAAACCAGCTAAACGGAGACAAGTTCGACATGAGCAAAGGTGTCCCTCTCCACTACTTGAAGAAGATGGATGCAAGTGTGTTTGATCGATGGGAGAGGCGGATCGGGCAGCCTGCCGTGGAAGAGCGACAGGAAGTATCTCCAGCAGTCACCCCCCGTGAAATTCCTGATACCCTGACTGCAGGAATCGAGGGGGAGACTCTACCACCTCATACAGATGTAGTTTCTGAAATTGCCCAGGTGGCCAGAGATGCGGTGGCCGAAATTCATGAAGTAAGTGAACCTGAGCTGGAGGATGAGGAGGTCCTAAACAGAAACACTCAAGGAACCGAAGCTGAAGCACTGGAGACTGCTGACCGAGAATTGGAAGAGGCTGCTGATATAGATGAATTCTTGGATGAGGACGGAGAGGAAGATGAGAATGAGGGACATGAAGCATTTGAGACTCCGGATCCTGTTGAACCTCCATCTGACAAGTCTGCACCAGTGGAGGGGGAGTTAGATAAATCTACAGAGACTGCCAACATTCCTCCTGTAGAGACTGTGATGGTATCCAGCTCTACAGATGCGTCTGCTGAAATGCATGGCCCACAAGTGCCTCTGGCTATTCCGTTACGAGATGAGCTAGTCACTCACACTATCAATATCGTTCAGGGCATTGTGAATGAACTTAAAGTCTCATTTGATGAAGCCCAGAATAAACTGCTGAACAGGATTAAGACTTCGAAAAATCTGATGCTCAAGAATATGGTGGAAATCAACCATAAACTGGACGTGATGGAGAAGAAATTTGAAGAGAAGTATACCGCGGCCGGCGAAGCTGTCACACTCCTAATGGCCGGTTTGAAAAAGAATACTGATACTCTTGCCGTCGTCAATCAGAATGCACATGTTGTAGCCAACAACATTCAGAAGTTTGACGGTAATATGGTAACTCTTAACGCCAATCAGCAAACCTTAGTCTCTGAATTCTCCAAGACCACCAAGCATATTGATGACTCCCTGCACTCATATGCAAACTGCATCGCTGTCGAAGCCAAAAAGGGGGAGAAAGAGTATATAGCTAAGTTGGCTGAGCTTCAAGAAAGCATGAGCACACACTTCGCCCAATCAAGCAAATATGTCTATGAGAGCTGCTGGTGGATGCTCCAACATGCGCTAGGTACGTTAGGCGTCGTTCTGCCTGACAATCCTGCCGGTATTCATGTCCCTGAGACATCTAAGGCCGCTGAGGAAGTAAGTGTTGCTGAGGATGTAAGTGCAAGCGCTACTGCAGATATTCCCACAACTGACGCTGATGCTAGGGCTCTCTCCAAAGCTAAACTGAGGAGCATGTTTGACCAAGAGGCCTTAGCAAAAGCCAGGGGAAAGAGAAAAGTTCACGAAGGGACCTCCAAGGAGACACAGGCTGCAAAGAGAACTCGAATGAATGAGGAGGATGTAAGAAACGAAAGGTGGAGTGCAGTTTCAAGGAACATCATCTTAGACACCTTCTGGCTGCAAGAAAGAGGAGAGATCAATCGAAACGAAGTATATAGCCAGTATGAGTGGGAAACGCACAAAACGTTTGAAGCGAAACACAACATTTTTTTTCAGAAACAACAAGGATGCAAATAAAGTTGCTCCTCCTAGGTATTACCCAAAGCCCAAAGAATACATGGAGAGGCAAAGCAAGAAGTACTTGGCTCAAACTCCTAAGGGTGACTTAGCTAAGGAAAAATAGTCAAAAACTTATAGCTTGTCACTTTGTCTTAAGAACAATTAATGATTATTGTTGTCATAGAAACAATTCTGGATTATATGTGTATATATTTATATTGGTATATATATTTGAATTTGTGAATGACTCAAGTCCTGATCTGATTGCATATATTCTCTTGTGCTGCATGTTTAATTTCTGAATGCTATGTTTATTATTTGATATGTGTTATTCATCTTAGCTAGTAGGGTTTTGGCTTCGTCAAATAGGGGGAGATTGTTGGGTATTGTATCCACAATTACCTTGATTTGAGGAAGCCACCTGTCAAGCTAAGTTGAATTCGCAATGTATTTGATGAAACATCTTAAGTTGTACTGGCAGCTCCTCCACGCTAAGTGCACACCAATGTCAGGGTGCAGTAGGTCAATATACACGGGTCTGCAAGACGTAATCCCTCGTTGAGCAGATCAGTGTGTTGGCCTACGTGTACTCTCTCTATTGGAGTGCACTTACTTTCAAGTACAGGGCCGTTCATATGCAAGAGAAGACAAGGAGCATGGATGGGTCAAGGAGCAGCTCCAGGGTGGAAGACGAAAATTCGTCCAAGGAAAATTTGACGAGAATCACCAAGTGATTCTCGCCGATTTGACGAGAATCACTAGTGATTCTCGCCGAATCGACGAGAATCATTAGTGATTCTCGCCGACTCCTTCTGGTTACCTCAAAACGGTACCAAGTAAGATTCGGCGAGAATCACTAGTGATTCTCGCCGAACCAGTGGCCAAGCAGCTCATGTATACAAAGTGAAATTCGTTGAGAATCAATAAGTGATTCGGCGAGAATCACTAACGATTCTCGACGAATCGTCGAGAATCACTTGGTGATTCTCGCCGATTCGTCGAGAATCGCTTGCGATTCTCGCCGATTTTCACTTAGCGTTTTCTCAGGTTGCTGCTGGACCGGATTCTGCCTCTAGACTAGTTTGAACCGTACTTAGGGATTTCTAGTGTGGGTCCCACAAACGGTCATATTGGAATTATCTACAGTATATATATTCCAGTATTTTGAACAGTAAAAAGATGAAAAAGAAAAAGAAGCTCAGCCGCGACGTAACCCTAGATTCGCGATTTCTCTCCTCTGCCGCCGTCGCGCTCGGGCAAGTAGGTCGCCGTCAACATTAGAGATTCCTTCGTGATCTCCGGCGACAGAAGCTTAGCAAAGCTTGTGTCTCATGTGTCTATCCAGAGATCTCTTGTCTCTCGATTTGTTGACCGGGAAAATCTCCTCCGTCCGAATCGATCGAGACGACCGATCCTAGAGTGACCGTTTGTAGACCTAGTTTGCTTTGCTACGAAGTTTGGATCTCCAAGTTCAGCAGCCGCTCATCATCGTAGCCGCCGATCCCGAAGCTAGCCGCCGCTCGTGTGCCGCCGCCGGTTCCGGGGAGATCCTCTCCAAGAGAGACCAAGGTTGTAGACTCTTCGTTGACTTCACGAACACGTCGTCGAACGCAGAGGAACACCGTAGTCTCCGAAAGAAGTTTGTATCTCGTGTACATTCTATATTTACTTTTGTTGTAAAGGAACTTTTGTTCCCTGTTGTAAGGGTTGAGTGCAACCCGTTTTGTGGGAGTGTTGACTCTCACGTGTGGAAGGGCTCCTTCCGTTAGTGCAGGGATTGGATTTCAATCCTGTTGGAGAAGTGACCGAGTCGTCCCTTGTTGGGAGATAGGTCGAAGGGGGAAAGTGGATGTACCCAATTTGGGGAACCACTATAAATTGCCTGTGTATTCTGTGTGCTGTGCTTTTTATCTTTGTTGTGCAGGTACATTCGTAAATTCCGCAAAAGAGCTACTCGTCACCTATTCCCCCCCCCCCCATAGGTGCACATAGCTGACACTAGGTGGACTTTCAGAGACGAACCACCGGAGAGGAATCGGAAGAAGATGAGCGCCGACAACGCACGTGCAGCGGACCAAGCGGGAGATTAGGGTGCACGCACAGTGGACAGCGGCTGGAAAATAAAAAAAAGAAACCGGGCATGCGCACGACCAATGGTCGTGCGATTATAAGTAGTGCGCACGACCAGTGGTCGTGCGCAGTGAAATTTTTCACACGCCTGAGTTTCCAATCTATTTCACGCTGCTGACCACGTGGTGCACAGAGAGCTCAACACACAACTGGGCTACCACACCCACATAATGAAATACAAACAAAAAATGTAACAAAAGAAAGACTATCCTAAATAACTGTTGGGTTTATTGTCTCCCAACAGGACTTATTCAAAATCTGAGCATCTCCTAACTGATGGGCGAATGAAACTGGAAATGCTCAGGCAGAGTTTCATGGTCACGCTGCGGTAGCGGGTACCGGAATGGAGATAGAATAGAAGCCCCAATACCTGTATACGTATACCTATTAGAAGTTTCAGGCATGGGCAGAAAGTCATTTGGGAAGCTCATCGGCTCCAACTCCATCTGCATCTGGTTACAATAAGTCCGAGGCCGCATTACAGGCCCTTGTACTGATTGGACCAATTCCACATTGTGGTCCTGCATGGGAGTAGACACGAGAGCAGGGTCAAGAAATAAACTAGAAGAATAACATAAACGGAACTCGATCTTGGGGATGATCCCGGAGTCATCCCCTATCGGCGGAATTGTGGATGCTTCCAAACAGCTGTCTAAGCTAGTGCAGGAATGTTCTGAGGCTGCATCTGCCTCGTCCATGCATCGGACATCCTCACATGGGATGGAGGTCAAAACCTCTGCCACGGAGTCATCCTCCTCGACTGGATCTAACAGACCGCGGGAAATGCTAATTTCCACCTGCGATTCAATCTCAACAGCACTGTCAGAAGAAGAAAGAATGTTATGCAAAGGGGAAGGTGAAGACACGAAGCTTGGTAGGACGTTGAGCGCTGGCTCTTCACAACTAAAAGATTCTATGCTAGTTGAAGTAGGCACTTCAGGAGTATAAATAGCAGTGTCGGAATGAGGATAAGCATATGTATTGGTGCACATACCTGGGATGTCTTCTCCATAACATAGAGATGGCAATGGCACATACCCCTATACAGAAGGGATGTTGCCCAAGGGTGAAGTGGAGACAATCCGAAAATCCGGCTCGTCATCCACCGCTAGCTCAGCTAGGTACGCGGCGCACTCCTTCAATGCATGATCCCAGCTTCGACAAAAAAGGCACTGCTTAGCCGGCTTCGGCGGTGCAACTGGTGCTGAAGCTGAATAAAAGTAGTGCGGCAATGGCTCCGCAGGTCGGTAGCTAACCGGCTTATGTCGACGATATGTCGATTCATGAATTTCCTGGCTACTATACTTCTGAGGGCATCTGTCGCTAACATGAGAGATGTCTCCACAATGACGGCAATTGATATTGAAATTGGCCCACATTGCAGCGACTTTAAATATCAGGGATACAACTACTTGGCAAAGATTCTGTGAATAAAACTAACACTTCCATCTGACGGAATAACAACATAAGAGAAAAGAGATCAACAACAACAAAACAACTCGTATAACGAAATTCTCAGTCATCTGGAGTCGCTCTACAGTTGCATTCCCCGGCAACGGCGCCAAAAACTTGATACGTGTAATACGGCAAGCGCACCGGTCGCACAAGTAATAAAGTTTTGGGAATAAATCCCCAAGTGTCGGTCTCTTGAGGAATGCAATTAGCGTAGAACGGCAACAGTACCGAGAATATTGTTATGAGAGTTAAAAATAGAACAAAAAGGAAATAGCGGACTAGGGATATTGTGGATGTTTGATCTACTGAACTAGTAAAAGCTATGCGGGTCGACGGCACCGCTTCGCAAGGTGAAGTGAGTTTGTCGGCCGCTATGCCGAACTTCAGTTGGGCGAGTGGAAAGGGAGCTAATGGATTGCAGCGTTCTTGTGTGGATTGCAATCGGACAAGGCACAGGAATGAAGTGGATATGGGGTGAGCGAGGCGCATTCACAGACAGAACTCACAAGCATAAGAAGAAACTAACATTCCATTAACTAGAAAGTAAACTTGATGTTCAGGGATGGAAATGTTCGTTACACTGCTCAAGACATTCATAACATAGAGGAAGGGGAAGAGGAGTAAACCAAAAGAGAATGAAGATCCACCGCGGGTCGTGGCCGAAGTAGCGAGTTGTCAATTCGCTTTCGGGCTCAGTCCAAGGAGGCTTCCGGTACCAACGATCTGTCACCTCGAAGGCCTTTAAGTCTGTTCTCTAGGTTATCTACTTCAACAACTCTGCAGGAAAGCTTGGAGTTGAAGTCATCAATGGCCGAGGGCTTCGCCGGAGTGTTGAAAAGCTTCGGAGTAGTTGGAAATGGCTTCCCGACGAAGGTGGAAGTGATGGAGCAGCTGGAGAGGTGAAAAGGCGATTCCCGCGCACTATCCGATCGCAGCAAATGACAGGCGTTGACCTAAAACGTGGAGCAGGGCCTTATATAAGGAGGAAGCAGAAGCAGTGCGCACGATCAGTGGCGCACAACTAGTGGTCGTGCGCACTGTAGGTCGATGATCGTGCGGCTTTTCCAAATAAACCTGCAACCTGGACAAGAAGCATCAGCATAAGCGCACGAGCAGTGGCGCACGACCAGTGGCCATGCGCACTCTGGCCAGTGCTCGTGCGATTACCGAGGCAGGGTTATGAAAACGGGGGTGTAATGCGCACGAACAGTGGCGCACGACCAGTGGTCGTGCGCAGTAAGTCCAGTGGTCGTGCGCAGTATTCCTGCATCGTCGGAGTCTCCCGAATAGTTCCGGAGCACGCACATGACCACTGTACCAACAGAAGGGGCAGAAATGCCACCAGAACGTGCACACCACATCCCCGAGATAGAGCTAAAGAATAACAACAAAATGGAAACACAGAAAGCACACAGAAGCGGGCCTATAGTTCACTTAAGCGTGAAATAGGTACATAAACACAAATAAGCAATAAAGGCTCTCAAGTGTAGTGCTAAGGCGATAAAACTAGCCCAAATGAGTCCAAAAATTAGTGTAAAATGTGGACTCATCACCTTCTTATACCACCTATGGTACGCAGGCTTTGAGGAGTTCGACATTTTGAACTCTGTCTTCTGCACATCCAAGTCTCTGCTTCCTTGGATTCGATTCAGATCTCTGGCATTTTGTCCTATACCTGCTCCCAACATGGCTTTCTTTAACTCCTAAGCACCATTCCGACAATCTCGGACAAAGTGTCCCGCCTTGCCACACTTAAAACATCCATGTGGAGCCTGACCAGTAGACGTTTTAGACTTCTTATTCCTCTTTCGGTATTTAGATTTTGCGGAATCTGGAGAGTCTAGTACCCAGGGCTCCGACGTTCGATTGACTTTTGCCAAATCTACTTCCAAAGATCTAGCTGATTCCACCAAGGCTCGGAATCCAAATAACTTTGGTCCTAGCAGTAGAAATCGTAACTCGGCGTGCAGGCCATTATAAAATCTATCGACTGTAGCATGCTCATTCTCCAACTCAAAGCATGGGTACCAGCTTATCATAAGAAATGCCCGCAATTACTCATCGACTGAGTGCGTACCCTACACCAAGAACATATTCAATTGTTGACCTGATGGCCTTCTCAATGCCAGTTGATTCAACACACCACCCGGCATTGAAGTCATCTCAGGGACAAAGGGTTGCACATTGCTTCCCTACTGTGCATTAAACATAGTGAATATCGCTTCAACGATCCTTCTTGTGGTTTCAAACGAAGGAGGGGTCTCAACCACTTCGCTGGGTGCACTATAATCCTCAGAAACCGAACTTTTTGACATCCTTGCACCACTCATGGCCACCTATAGTTGTACAAAACACCGTTAAGTGACCAACCAAAATTGCAAAATGCAATTATAGGAACACGCAGGTTACTCAAACACGTGTATTTTTATTCCTAAGTGGACATTCATAGGTTCTTTTGCTGTTATAACGATGACGCACACACATGTATTCACCACCCCTTAAAAATAATTCGCCCACGAATTCATTTTAAGCCCGACCAAAACCAGTAGTCTGATACCAAATTGTAACACCCCCTATCCATCACATAGCATATAGCAATATGTCCGGCCGGGGCCCGACGCCATATACCACAGACAAACCGGGAGGTTACTTAATGGAAACCATCCAACCATTCTAACGTCCTACACAAAGTCATTCTAGCGGAAGCAGTTTTAAGAGTTGCAAATAAAAGAACCAAGCAACAATAGCATGAATGTCCACTAAGCAAACCCAAAGAAATGAAGTACAAATACACAAGTACTGGCCTTAAGGCCTTACAAATTGTTTCCTTCAAAATTACATGTTTTCAAACCTCGGCACGCAGGCCGGCCATACATGAATAAAGAAAACACTCAAAAATTAGGCCTTCGAGGGCCGGCTCAGCAACTTGGGCTTTAGCCGCTATTGACCGCTCGGTCCAGCAGCACCTGCAATCAACAATCCACCGCATGGTGGCAAACAAAGGCAACGGTCAGCAATGCTGACGAAATTATAACGATCCTGCCCCCAAAATTGGGGCGGCGATGCTCCTTCCCTGCACTTTATTAGTATAACCAAGCAGTAGAGTAATGTCACTACATCACAGGCGTAGGCTCACAGGACCACATACCCCGTGTACTCAGGGCATATTCTTGGTGAACCGGTCGATGTCACGTCAATTTAAGCCATAGAAATTCCGATCTCACCGCCGCCACTTTGACGGCCAAACTATGAGCATTTTGTCTTCTCGGCATGGGTCACGTCAATTTATGCCATAGACTGCCGAAGACCCTAAACACACAGGTCGGAGGATCGTAACCTCCCTCTAATACCACTTGAAAGATATGGTACCTAAACACCTAGAGGGGGGGGGGTGAATAGGTGACCTAATCCTTTTTAAACTTAAATGACAGCAATCAGTTATATCATAGAATACTAACTATTTTATCACAGCAAACACACAGCATGCACAGCAACAATCACAGCACAGCACAGCATACACAGTGGTTTATAGTGGTTCCCCAAGATATGGGTACATCCACTTTCCCCCTTCGCCTGTCTAGCAGTGTACTAGATTCGGCCAAACTCCTCCACTGTCTCAGAACCCAAATTGGTTCCTACACGTCAGGCCCAAAGCCTTACAACTCAGCTTTATCCCAAAGCCTACACTCAGCCAATTAAGGCCTACACTCAGCCAACCAAGGCCTACACTCAGCCAACCAAGGCCTACACTCAGAGATCTCAATCTCCTACACTCAGGCTCTCAAGCCCTACCCTCAGCCTTTATAATTATAGGCTTACAATTCACTCAGATCCAAAGGATCCTACAAGATAAAAATGTATTACAAATATTAACTCAACAACTCAGAAATAAAAGAGGGGAGTTGAGAGTTTCTTGATGAGTTCTTGGAAGAACTCAGCTGAATTCAATCTGACTTAGCTTTCTTCAAAGCTTCTTGAGTAGAACTGAATAAGACTGAATCCTCCTGCAGTAGTTCCTTGACCTATGCCACTTAAGATCCAGAATGAATCTGAATCCTTCTTTTCAGCCTAGTTCCAGAGGTTGATTTCTTGGATGAAGCTCTCTCTCTCCAACTTCTTAGATCTGCACTTGGACTACAAGATCTTCTTGTATTGATACTTTGTGTACCACTTTAATAACTTGTTCTTCAATAATGTGATCAACTTCAACAACTACAATAGTTTCTGTAAACTGTAGGTGCCTATTTATAGGCCTTCTTCATGGTAACCGGCTGGTCCGGTCCATAACTGACTTCTGATATCTCTGACAGGTGCTGTAGACCGGCTGGAACGGCAGCTGTCAAGTCATCCAGTCATTTCTTGAAAATCTCTAACTGTCTGAAAGTGTCGAGACTTTCTGTCTTTAAGTGTCGACACTTATAGACCAAGTGTCGACATATGCTGTGTAAGTGTCGACACAAGTCTACAAGGTGTCGACACAACTCCTTGTATGTCTCGACACAGATTCTTCTTCAGGTGTCGACACTGAAATTGAGTGTCGACACAAGTACTTGATCTTCTATCTTTTAGCTGAATTCTTCTAAGTGTCGACACATCTCCTTTGTGTCGACACATCTTCTTATGTTGAATCTGTTAAGTGTCGACACAGCTTCTTGGTGTCGACACATAGTCTTCTATGTTGATACTTGCTAAGTGTCGACACAGCTCCTTGTGTCGACACACCTTCTTCTTATTGAGACTTCAGCTGAGTGTCGACACATTCCCTTAGTGTCGACACTTGTACTTAGAATAATTTTGTTGATCTTTCTGATCTTTGCTAAGTGTCGACACAGCTCCTTGTGTCGACACTTTCTTCAAGTGTAGAGTCTTTAGCTGAGTGTCGACACATTGTGCTGGGTGTCGACACATACTTCAAGTGCTGACTCTTCTGTTGAGTGTCGACACATTGTTCTGAGTGTCGACACTTTAACTTAGTCTCTGCAGACTTTTGCTGAGTGTCGACACAGCTCCAAGTGTCGACACTTTCTGGTGTAGACACAACTTCACTGGGTGTCGACACAGCTCCTTGTGTCGACACTTTCTGTCTGCACTTTTCTTCACTGAGTGTCGACACAGCTCCAAGTGTCGACACTTTCTGTCTGGTGTCGACTCTGCATCCCAGGTGTCGACACAATGACTCCAAGTGTCGACACTGCTTGTCTGGGTGTCGACACAAGCTTTCTTAAGTGTCGACACTTTCCCTCTAGGTGTCGACACATGGACTTAGAAACTTTTTTCTTCAGTCCAGTGATTACATAACCTGCACAAGTAAACTCAACATACATCAAATATATTATGATGTATATCATTGATTTGGGTGAGGCTTCTTCAAATCAGGTACATTTAGCCAATGTACCCAACAATCTCCCCCTATTTGGAGAAGTCATAACCCTTAGTCAATGATATACACCATTTATAATTAAAAATTACAAAGTGATGTAAAGCAGGATAAAGTACAGCAGGGTTAACATAACATGTATAAATCACACATGTATACACATACATCAACACAGAACAATTAAGAAATAGACATATTCACAGAACAAACATGAATTATATTGATCATATATTGTTCTAACATTAGTCTTATACATTTCCAATAGTTCACAAAAATGTTTTACATTCAAAAGATTACACAATAATCTTCAAGTAAATTCTTAATCTATTTCTGGTCAGGTTCCTTGATAACTATTCCCTTGCCAGCTTGGACTTGAGCTTTGACAGGGGCATCAACAGTTTCAGCATCAGCAGGCTTCTTGCCTTTTAGATCTTTCTTTTTGAGTTCTTCTGCCTTGATCTTCTGCCTCTCAAAATAGTGATATGGCTTAGGAAAGTACTTGCTAGGCTCCACTACAGTAGGAGGTAGCTTTCCCATCTTTGCCTTCCTTCTATACTGAACTATTGCTTCCTGCCTGATCTCATGTTTTCTCCATTCTGCTTCAGAAAACCATTTGTTCCTGTCATGAGTATTGTCCTTGGCAGCTTTCCAGGCAGTTAATATTATATTCCTAGAGGTAGGGCTCCACTGTTCAAAGTCTGGCCTTTGTTCTGCTTGTTCCCTAATCCTCTTTTTGGACAACCTTGTCTCTTCCTCGTTCTGTAGAGCCTCTTGCATGGCTTCAGATATAGGTTGAACAACCTTTTCAATATAGACATTGTCCTTGCCCTCAGGTGGGCTATACATTGTGCTCACATCTGCTTGAATCATTTCAAAGTCTGGAGGTGGATAAATGACCTGAGCTACTTCTGGTTGCTCACCTCCAAAATAAGCAGGATTTAGTCCAGATTCAGCAACCTCATTGTCATCACACAGAGGAGGATATCCAAGTGTAGCTCTGATGGAATTTGATATCCACTTAGCATGTTCAGAGCTTGCCTTGACTAGTACTCGCTCCCCCTTTATGACTTCTCTAGCCATGTGATCTCTGACATCATCCTTCTGAAATCTGATTTGACTATCGAAGAATCTGATGCCATATTTAAAGAAAGGTTTAAGCTTTTGAAGTTGATCAGATATAGCTTTCTGGGAGGCTTGGATTGCAGTCTTTACAGCAGAAATTTCTTCTTGAAATACTTTATCAAAATCAGCTTTAGCAGCAGCAGTAGATGTAGAAGGTTCAGCAACCTTGTTCTTCAACTTAGTGACTATAGCATTATGAGAGGCAGTCAAATTGTCATTCATTCTTAATTGATTCTCAAGAACATATCCTTGTTTCAATGCTATATCATCCACCTGTGCCTTGATCTTCTCTTGGTGTGTTGCCAAATACACCACTGCATTTCCACCTTTGTGGAAGCATTCAGTCATCTCTTTCTTGTTAAGGTTCATTTCAAACCATATAGACTTTATATCTTGGGCCAGATCAAACTGCAAAGCTTTGTGCCCTTCATCTACATAAGCCTCTATAGCTTTTCTCTGTTCATCCAGTTTTATCTGCATTGCAATCATTAATGCACTATAATCAACAGTTGGAGCTTGTTGAACTATAGGCTGTGGGGCTATAGATTGCAGAGCTTTCTTATAACTCTGACTTCTCCTTTTAAAGACATACGGTTTCTTCTTCTTTGCCCTAGCACTCTCCTCATCTTCAGAGGTAGAAGTGCTGGCTATGTCAACCCTATCCTTAGGGCTTGGAGGTCTGTCAGCTTGCACATCAGGTGCCTTCTCAGTTTCTGGCCTTAAAGGCTCTTCCAGAACTTGCACTTGCTCCCCCTCAGCAGCAGCATTATATCTTCCAGCAGCTTCCTTGTCCAGGTCAAAATCTTGTTGGTTGTTGGTCGAGATTGAGGAATAAATCTTCCATGGTGAACTCTTGTGGAGACTGTGCAGGAGAAGTTCTTAGTTCTTCAACTACTGGATCAGGAATCACTTCTTGTACAGCAGATGTGTCTTTTCTAACAACATCTGGAACTGGACTATTCAGCTGAGTATGCTGATTAACATCAGACAGATCAGCATCTTCTATAATAAAATCTAAGGTGTGGAGTTCAGTGAGTACCTCTTGTATGATGGTCGTGGCTTGCTCACTGGCCAGTGTAGAGGGTTCTTCTACAACTGGAGGCTCCCCCTAGCTGTGATCCTTATGGATGGGGCTAGCTTCAGGCAGCTCCCCCTGGATCTCAGCAATCTCTTGAGCAGCAGGAGATTTCACTGCAGGCTCTTCCTCATGCTCATCTGGAGTGAAGACAACATGTTCTTCACTCCCAGAACTGCTAGTGGACACTTGTTCCACAGGAGCTGTTTTCCTTTTCTTCTTTGGAGGAGTGTCTTTCTCAGTAACTATCTTCTCTGGGGTTGGCATTTCCTTGGACAACACCCTGTCCCATCTTGAAAAGATCCTTAGATCCATTTTCCTCATGTGGTTTATCTTGCTTCCTACAGCAGTACTCATTACCTCTGGTATCACACCAGCTAGGTATAGACTAATGATTCTGCCCAGATTGGGCTTCTTCAAGCTCTCCTTAATCTTCTCATAAACCACTATAGACCAGTCTGTTTTCAGAGTGAAGATTATCCTTGTCATGATTCCAAACATATAGGCAGACACTCTGTCATGCCCTCCAGGCTTGCTTAAGATCACCTTGCCAACTATCTCAGACATGAACTTTCCTTGATTATTCATGCCTTTTCTATTAAACACAGAGCCCAGCTTCATCTTTGGATCAAGACCACACCAGGTTAGAGCTTCCCTGGTCTTGGATGCAGTAATTTCTTCTTCATCTTGAGTTTTTGGTAGCTGGAGCACCTTCCTCAGAGTTTTAGGTGAAACCTTGACCTTAGTTCCATGAACTCTGGATTTGATTCTGTATCCAGATTCATCTACTGCAGCTCCATTAAGGAATACAAGCACCTCCTTCTTCCAAATCTTAGTAGGTTCAGAAACTAAGTATTCCAACCCTGAATCAGCGACTAGGGTTACTACTGCCTTGATTTCTGGATCAACATCGTCGAAGGCACCGCGCACAAGCTCATATCCTTCGTTAACGTTCTCCTCAAGCTTAGGAGCCATTAGGGTTTGTAGAATTTGTCTTTAGAAAAGAGAGGTGTTGACACAGTAGTTTTGGTCTTGAAACTTTGAAAGCGTGTCGACAAACAAAGACAGAACCCTATTTATACCTTTCTAATTTTGAAGATGAACAAGCGGGACAGCTAACTTAACATGTGTCGACACTGGCAATAAGTGTCGACACTGACTTATAATGTCTCGACACATATGTGTCGACACAAGTTTAGTCAACAGATTTTATGTGTCGACAATTGGTTATGTGTCGACACAACATAACTCGACACATTGTTGAGACTTTACTTAGAAAATTCTGAGTAAAACATAAGTGTCGACACCATATTGGATGTGTCGACACCTACTTGTCATGTGTCGACACTAACATTCTGAAGTGTCGACACCAACATCCTGGATGTGTCGACACCTTTTTCCTGAAGTGTCGACACCACTATTCTGTGTCGACATAGACTTGTCTATGTGTCGACACTTTTTTACTTAGCCAATTTTAATTCTGTAAACTTACTCTAAGTTTAACATTCCTAGTTCAATTTTGAATCTATTGAACTTAGCTTCTTCTAGGGGCTTAGTAAACATATCAGCTATTTGATTATCAGTTTTAACATATTCAAGTAAAATATCTTCTCTTTCTACATGCTCCCTAAGAAAATGATATTTAATTTCAATATGTTTAGTTCTACTATGTGATACAGGGTTATTAGCTATTGAAATAGCACTTGTAGAATCACAGAAAAGTGGAGTTCTACTTACCTGAAATCCATAGTCCTCTAGCTGATGTTGTATCCACAGAAGTTGAGCACAGCAACTTCCTGCAGCCACATACTCTGACTCTGCAGTGGAGATAGCCACACTGGTTTGCTTCTTGCCACTCCATGAAATTAGTCTCCCACCTAGGAATTGACAGGTTCCAGTAGTGCTCTTTCTATCCTCTTTGCATCCTGCAAAGTCTGCATCTGAATAACCTGTTAGATCAAAATCTCCATTCCTAGGGTACCAGAGGCCTAGATAGGGAGTGCCCTTTAGATATCTCAATATTCTTTTGACTGCTGTCAAATGAGACTCTTTAGGGCAGGCTTGATACCTGGCACAAACACATGTAGCATACATGATGTCAGGTCTACTAGCAGTCAAGTATAATAGGGAGCCAACTATCCCTCTATACAAGGTTTCATCTACAGGTTTCCCTGCATCATCCTTGCTAAGAGACATACTTGACCCCATAGGAGTCTTCATGGTACTGGATGAATCCATACCATACTTCCTTATGAGTTCTAGGGTGAACTTGGACTGACATATGGATAAACCACTTTCATTCTGTTTAACTTGGAGACCCAAGAAAAACTTTAGCTCTCCCATACTACTGATCTCAAACTGACCTTGCATAAGTTTTGCAAACTTTTTGCAAAGGCTGCTTTCAGTAGACCCAAATATAATGTCATCTACATATATTTGGACTAGTATAACTTTGGCTCTAGATTCCCTAAGGAATAGAGTCTTATCTATTTTCCCCCTTAAGAACTTGTTCTCAATGAAGAAACTAGATAGGGTTCATACCAAGCCCTAGGGGCTTGCTTTAACCCATATAAAGCTTTCCTAAGTCTATAGAGATGATGAGGTAGAGTTGGATCAACAAAACCTGAAGGCTGCTCCACATAGACTTCTTCTTTAATATTACCATTTAGGAATGCTGACTTGACATCCATTTGGTAAACCTTGAATCCTTGATAGGTTGCATAGGCTAAGAACATCCTTATGGCTTCCAGTCTGGCTACTGGAGCAAAGGTTTGATCAAAATCAATACCTTCTTCTTGCCTATATCCTTTAGCAACCAGTCTAGCCTTATTCTTAATGATGACCCCTTGTTCATCCATCTTATTCCTGTAGATCCACTTAGTTCCTATTACATTGTGGTCTTTAGGTTTAGGAACTAATTCCCAGACCTTGCACCTCTTGAACTGATTAAGCTCTTCTTGCATTGCTTCAGTCCATAGTGGATCTTGTATTGCTTCTTCAAACTTCTTAGGTTCAACTTGTGACAGAAAGCTGGAGTAGATTGCTGCATTCATGTTTCTACTCCTGGTTTGAACTCCTTGTCTTGGATCTCCAATAATCAGCTCTACTGGATGATCTCTAAGATGCCTGTGGGCTGGAGGAATCCTAACTTCTGGTTGAACCACTTCAGCATCTGCATCATGTTGTATTCCTTGTATTTCTTCAGCAATTGGCACATGTAGTTCTCCCCCTGGACAACAGCTACTTTCTTCTACTTGCTGTCTTGCAGCAGGCACTTCTTCTATAGTAAGCTTGTCCATTTTCTTTGTCAAACCTGTGGGGCTGCATACACTGCTAGACAACTCATTATTAATAAGTTTAGTCTCATCAAAAACTACATGCATTGATTCTTCTACAACTTGTGTAGTCAAGTTGTAGACTCTATAAGCCTTACTATTATTGTTGTACCCAACAAAAATTCCCTCTTGGGACTTGGCAGCAAACTTAGTTAAGTAAGACTTCCCATTGTTAAGTATGAAGCATTTACAACCAAAGATCCTAAAATAGGATAGGTTTGGTTTCCTACCTTTCACAACTTCATAGGGGGTCTTGTTTAGCCTTTTAGTGATGGTAGCCCTATTTATAACATGGCATGCAGTATTAACTGCTTCAGCCCAGAAATATTCTGGCAGTGATGTATCACTTAGTAGGGTCCTACCAGCCTCTATCAAGGTTCTATTCTTCCTCTCAGCAATGCCATTTTGCTGAGGTGTTCTAGGTGAAGAGAATTCTTGAAATATCCCAAAGTCTTCACACAATTTTGTCATGCTATCAGACTGAAATTCAGTACCATGGTCACTTCTAATTTTGACCATTGTACTATTTAGTTCATTCTGAATTTGCTTGATAAAGCAATAGAAGACACTAGGTATTTCAGATTTCTGTCTTAAGAAGAACACCCAGGAAAACCTTGAGTAGTCATCTACAACTACAAAGGTATAGACCTTCCTACCTAAGCTGTGAACTGGCATTGGACCAAAGAGATCCATATGCAAGAGGTATAAATACCTCACAGCATCTTTGTTTTCTGTGCTTCTAAAGGTGGATTTAGTCTGCTTGCCCTTTTGACAAGCTGAGCAAATACCATCTTTAACACACTTAACTTGAGGACCATTCCTCACTAACTCTTTGCTAAATAGTTTGCTAATAGTCTTGTAGTTAAGATGGGCAGGCCTCTTGTGCCATTTGACAAAATGAGAGACTGTCTCATCAGCTACAAGACAAACTGGAGAACCATTGTTCTCAACCATAATGTCTAGGCAGTAGACATTCCTCTTCCTATAACCTGTCAAAATGATCTCTTGATCACTTGACCTCTTGATATGACAACCATTTTTGACAAATGAGATGTCATACCCTACATCACTTAATTGACTTATACTTATTAGGTTGTGTTTCAACCCTTTAACATAAGCCACTTGAGTAATGGTAACTAAGTTTGTAGAAATGTTACCAAATCCTTTGATGATTCCTTTTTCAGAACCACCAAAGGTTACTTTTGGACCATCTTTTACTGGAATGTAGTCCTTTAGTAATCTTCTAGTTCCAGTCATATGTCTGGAACATCCATTGTCCAAGTACCATGTTGGGGTATGGCCACTTGGACTCACCTGCAAAACAGATTAATGAACCTTAGAACCCAAAGAATTCTTGGGTCCTTGGTACTTATTAGTCTGCAACTTGACAAAACTACCTACTGGCTTTCCACCAGGTAGCTTACTACTCACTTTGGCACTAACATTGTGCCAACAGTCCACTGCAAAGTGGTCAACCTTGCCACAGCACCAACATTCAAACTTGTTGTACCTTTGCTTAGGTACAGCCTTTGCTGTCTTATCTACAACAGACTTGTTGAATGTTGGGGCTTTGCCCTTGGACTTGGACTTGGACTGCTCAGTCCTTGCAGGTCTAGTAAAGCCCAGTCTAGCCTTGCCTTTATGATGAACAAAATCATCAATTAAAGGTAACACTGACTTAGGTTTAGAAAACCTAGCAACTAAGTCCTTCTCCTTCTGAAGATTGATCTCCAGACTCTTAATTTGATCATTCTTAAAGGTGATAGTCCTCATCTGAATCACTGTTATGTGTTTCAGTCTGGCTATCTCATTCAGCTTTTGATCAAATTGCTTCTCAAAATCTATTGCAGCAGCTTTAAGATCAGCAATTTCCTTTGCCTGACTTTTGGCTAGGGACTTGCTTTTCTTGTAAGCTTGCAACAGCACCTTATATTCATCTATAAGCTGATGAATATCATCCTCAGACTCAGATGCACTTTCATCACTTGATGAAGATGAATCTGATTCTGAACTAGAACAAGAAACTGAATTTAAACTTGAACTTTGTACCTGACTGGGTCCTGGCTGTTCCAGGATTTTGGCACTCTCTGTCAAAGCCATTAGCCCTTGGCATTGACTGTCTTCTTGTTCATAAATAGACTCCATTAACTGCATGAATTCTTCCTCTTCTTCTTCAGCAAACAGCCCTATGTAGGCTTCAGCCTCAGACTCAGTTTCTGAAGAAGAGATATCAGATAGAGTCTTCTCCTTCTTGGCAATAAAAGACTTTTCTTTCTTGCCTTTGAAGTGAGCCTTTTTCCTATCACCAGATTCCTTTCTCTTCTCTAGACAATCTGCAATAACATGGCCCTGTCTATTGCAGCAATAGCACACTATCTTTGAACTAGTTGCCTTGCTTGACTTTGTCCTCTTCCTGTCTTTCTTTGAAGGCTTTTTCTCCTGATAAAAGACTACCTTTCCCTTTGAAGTAGAGGGTCTTGACCTCCACTGTTTCTTCTTCAAGAATTTCTGAAAGTGTCTAGTGAAGGCAGCAAAGTCTTCATCACTTTCACTGCTCTCAGTCTTTGTGCTGACTGACTCATCTGATTCTGATTCAACTACCTCTGGAGGTGGAGTTGATGACTTATTCCTGCACTTTCTGGGGACATCTGTCTTGAAAGCAACAGTTCTTTCCTTGTGCTCAGTCCTTGTTGATTTCACCTCCTCCTTCCTCACTGTCAATTGTATTTCATATGACAACAACTTGCCAAACAGTGTAGGAGGAGGAATTTCTCCCAACTTAGCCATTTCTCTAATGGCACAGATCTTTGTGTCCCAATCTTTGGTTAGGGACCTTAGGAACTTGTCATTTAGTTCATAGTTACTGAACTCTCTTCCATAAGACATGAGTTCATTAACTATTATGTAGAACTTCTTGTAGCACTCAGTTATGCTATCACCTTTACCTTGTCTAAAACTCTCATACTCCTGATTTAGCAAGGATTTTCTATCTTGTCTTACTTCCTCAGATCCTTCCATATACACTATAAGAGTGTCCCACATCTCCTTGGCTGTCTTACAGTGTATAAGATTCTGAAATGTTGCATCATCTATGTCACTCACTATAATGTTTTGTGCCCTCTTGTCCATTGTGGCTAGGACAATCTCATCCTTAGTCATCTCAGAGAAATCCTTTGGAGTTCTCTGATTTTCATCTAAAACTGAAATCTTCATGGGCACATAAGGCCCTTCTTTTACTGTGATGTAGATTCTAGGGTCTGAGGCCTCCATAAACAGCCTTACCCTTTCCTTCCAGATCCCAAAGATCTCTTTCCTGCATATGGGTAATTTCATGGAACCCAATTCCTTGTGATTCTTAGAGGAACCCATGTTTCTTGATTTTCTCGAATTTCTTGAATCTGTGTTTTGCCTTACACTGAATCTGCCAAACAGGATCTCCTCAGACTGTTAGTCCTTTTTGAGGAACCTCGCTCTGATACCACTTGAAAGATATGGTACCTAAACACCTAGAGGGGGGGGGGTGAATAGGTGACCTAATCCTTTTTAAACTTAAATGGCAGCAATCAGTTATATCATAGAATACTAACTATTTTATCACAGCAAACACACAGCATGCACAGCAACAATCACAGCACAGCACAGCATACACAGTGGTTTATAGTGGTTCCCCAAGATATGGGTACATCCACTTTCCCCCTTCGCCTATCTAGCAGTGTACTAGATTCGGCCAAACTCCTCCACTGTCTCAGAACCCAAATTGGTTCCTACACCTCAGGCCCAAAGCCTTACAACTCAGCTTTATCCCAAAGCCTACACTCAGCCAATCAAGGCCTACACTCAGCCAACCAAGGCCTACACTCAGCCAACCAAGGCCTACACTCAGAGATCTCAATCTCCTACACTCAGGCTCTCAAGCCCTACCCTCAGCCTTTATAATTATAGGCTTACAATTCACTCAGATCCAAAGGATCCTACAAGATAAAAATGTATTACAAATATTAACTCAACAACTCAGAAATAAAAGAGGGGAGTTGAGAGTTTCTTGATGAGTTCTTGGAAGAACTCAGCGGAATTCAATCTGACTTAGCTTTCTTCAAAGCTTCTTGAGTAGAACTGAATTAGACTGAATCCTCCTGCAGTAGTTCCTTGACCTCTGCCACTTAAGATCCAGAATGAATCTGAATCCTTCTTTTCAGCCTAGTTCCAAAGGCTGATTTCTTGGATGGAGCCCTCTCTCTCCAACTTCTTAGATCTGCACTTGGACTGCAAGATATTCTTGTGTTGATACTCTGTGTACCACTTTAATAACTTGTTCTTCAATAATGTGATCAACCTCAACAACTACAACAGTTTCTGTAAACTGTAGGTGCCTATTTATAGGCCTTCTTCATGGTAACCGGCTGGTCCGGTCCATAACTGACTTCTGATATCTCTGACAGGTGTTGTAGACCGGCTGGAACGGCAGCTGTCAAGTCATCCAGTCATTTCTTGAAAATCTCTAACTGTCTGAAAGTGTCGAGACTTTCTGTCTTTAAGTATCGACACTTATAGACCAAGTGTCGACACATGCTGTGTAAGTGTCGACACAAGTCTACAAGGTGTCGACACAACTCCTTGTATGTCTCGACACAGATTCTTCTTCAGGTGTCGACACTGAAATTGAGTGTCGACACAAGTACTTGATCTTCTATCTTTTAGCTGAATTCTTCTAAGTGTCGACACATCTCCTTTGTGTCGACACATCTTCTTGTGTTGATTCTGTTAAGTGTCGACACAGCTTCTTGGTGTCGACACATAGTCTTCTATGTTGATACTTGCTAAGTGTCGACACAGCTCCTTGTGTCGACACACCTTCTTCTTGTTGAGACTTCAGCTGAGTGTCGACACATTCCCTTAGTGTCGACACTTGTACTTAGAATAATTTTGTTGATCTTTCTGATCTTTGCTAAGTGTCGACACAGCTCCTTGTGTCGACACTTTCTTCAAGTGTAGAGTCTTTAGCTGAGTGTCGACACATTGTGCTGGGTGTCGACACATACTTCAAGTGCTGACTCTTCTGTTGAGTGTCGACACATTGTTCTGAGTGTCGACACTTTAACTTAGTCTCTACAGACTTTTGCTGAGTGTCGACACAGCTCCAAGTGTCGACACTTTCTGGTGTAGACACAACTTCACTGGGTGTCGACACAGCTCCTTGTGTCGACACTTTCTGTCTGCACTTTTCTTCACTGATTGTCGACACAGCTCCAAGTGTCGACACTTTCTGTCTGGTGTCGACTCTGCATCCCAGTTGTCGACACAATGACTCCAAGTGTCGACACTGCTTGTCTGGGTGTCGACACAAGCTTTCTTAAGTGTCGACACTTTCCCTCTAGGTGTCGACACATGGACTTAGAAACTTTTTGCTTCAGTCCAGTGATTACATAACCTGCACAAGTAAACTCAACATACATCAAATACATTATGATGTATATCATTGAGTTGGGTGAGGCTTCTTCAAATCAGGTACATTTAGCCAATGTACCCAACAACCCTCATCTATGCCAACAGCTCTAATCGAACAACATAGAACGGGTAGCGTTCCATCTGACCCGTGCTCACATCGCAACAACAATTTAGGCTATATGCGCAGGTCAAACTTCTCCGAGTCCCGTTTCCGTCACACACTTCACATAACTCGGTTATGTTCAAGTTGGCTCCCAGACCACCAAGTTGGCAGAACCACGTGTCTGCCCAGTTTTTTGGGTGCACCTTGGAGTTAATCCCCAAGGCTCCCTGTTGCAATCTACCTCGTAGAAAAACCCAAAAAACAAACATTAGCACGAAGTCTTCTCCGGCCATTTATGCAATGCAACATCACCGATCCAGACCAACATGTCCGTGTAGGCTACACACAACATGCCTATGTCCGTTCTCGATTACAGACTCTACACAACGGGGACTTTACATATCTACCCGAAGGAATGCCTCAAACTCACCGCAAACTCGCAAGAGCGATCTTCCTATGCAAAAGAAGGAGAGCTTCACATGCTCAAGTAGATGATCGTTACCCTAGCATTCTTCCTTGGCGCCATGGAAAAGTATGCAGATGAAAAGCACCAAAATCCCCTTGCCTCTATAGATCCGGAGTTGGTTCACGATCTGGAGCTCCGAAGCTCCGCCGGTGTCTGGATCTAGGCTTCTTCTTCCTCCTTTGCTCTCCTCTCTCTCTAAGCTTTAGAAAGAGAACCACTCAAATGAAATGAGGGTTTCAAGGGTCCAATCCTGGGTATATACAAGAACTAACATCCCCCAGTCATCGGATCCCGAATTAAAGAAACGAACGGCCACGATCCAGATCTAAAATGCAGAATCTGGGCCGAACACGGCCTGTGACACGCCCGTGTCTAGGGTCGTGTTCCCCATTCGCCATTGAACCAGACGCATCTCGGAAAGTACACGGGCATCCGACATGCTAGTGTCTGATTTGATACGCCTGTGTCACCTGACACGGCCCATGTTCCAACCCATACGACAAAGCACGCCACAGCCCGGCTTCAACCCGAGAAGTACACGACATGTGACACGCCCGTGTCCGAGGCCGTGTTCTCTGCTCGACAATGGTCGACTCCACGGCCAGATCGTCAAACCACTCTCGACATGCCCTGGGACACGCCCGTGTCCCAGGCCGTGTTCTCTGCTCGACGATCGTCGAATCCAAAATTGTCGACCACAGCCAGATCGTCGAACCACTCTCGACACGCCCTGGGACACGCCCGTGTCCCAGGCCGTGTTCTCTGCTCGACGATCGTCAGATCCAAAATCGTTGAACAGGCGACCAAATCGTCGAACCAAGCTCGACACGCCATGGGACATGCCGATGTCCCAGGCCGTGTGCCCCCAGCCAAATTCCAAATTTGGCCCGAAACATCGCTCATCGCCCTTTTGAGTTTCGGGGCGTTACAGATCATCCAAGTTTAGACCCTCGAATACTCTCTCGTACCCTCAAGCGGTACCTGCAGGTTACCCACAGCCTTGTTGATCTCAGAGGAAAGCAATGTCGCTCCGGCCGTACCTGCCCAAAAGATCAATTTAGGTTGTACTCCATGCAAGAGGGCAGTAAACCTTTCCGTTGAGCTTACAGCTTCTATGACCCCGTGAGGAAAGCAATGCCGCTCCGGCCACACCTGCTAACTTGGTCACACAGTCCTGTAGCTCATTCTTCACAGGAAATTGACAAGGCACAGACGGCAAAATTTATGTCCGCTCAGTCTGCCAATACCTTGGGTTGATCTTACAGCCTCTGTAACCCAGCGAGGAAAGCAATACCGCTCCGGTCGCACCTGCGCGCTTGGTCACCTAGTGCTGTGAATCATTTCAATCTCTATTACGGACTGCACTGAAAGAACTAGTGCCTAAACACCTAGAGGGGGGGGGTGAATAGGTGCACTTAATCTTTTTAACTTTTAAGGCAGAAACACTGAATTATTAGACCTGTTTATGCAATTCACTACAGCAATTTAGCAAAGATAACACAGCAATCACAGAATTAATCACACACAGAGTACACACAGATTTTATAGTGGTTCCCCAAGGTCTGGGTACATCCACTTTCCCCCTTCGCCTATCTGGTAGTGTACTAGATTCGGCCTAACTTCTCCACTTCTCCTCAGATCCTCAGATCTTACAACTCAGAACCCCAAATAGATTCCTACAACTCAGAGTGATCCCACTTCTACAACTCAGGCACAAAAGCCCTACCACTCAGTCTTCAACAAGACCTACACTCAGCCACAACAGCCCTACCTCAGCCTTCAACAAGGCCTACACTCAGAGAAATGATTCTCCTACACTCAGACTCACATGCCCTACCTCAGCCTTTATAGATTTAAGCTTACAACTCAGATCTATACAAGATCCTATAGAAATTAGAAAATACAAAATATATAACCACAACTCTGATAGAGAGAGATGAGTTGACTGGCTTCTTGATGAGTTCTTGGAAGAACTTGACTGAGATCAACCTCCCTTGGCTTTCTTCAAAGCTTCTTGAATTAGAACACAGTAGGGTTGAATCTCCTGAAGATGATCTTTAATCAACTTCTATCTTGAGATTCAGATCTAAATCTGAATCTAACTTAGCAGCCCGGTTCAGCAACTGCACTTCTTAGAAGGAGCTCTCTCTCTCCAACTTCTTAGATCTTCACTTGAAGGTCTTCTTCTTATTGTGTTGTTTTTTCACTTCATTGATTGCTTCACTTTTTTGTTGAAGTAATAAGCCTTTATATAAGCTTTCTTCATGGTGACCGGCTGATCCGGTTTCTAACAACCTTCTATTGGCTCTAACAGTTGCAGTTGACCAGTTGAAATGGCAGCTGTCAAGTCATCCAGTCACTTCTTGAAATCTCTGTCACTGTCTGAAAGTGTCGAGACAGATAGTCTTTATGTGTCGACAAAAATAGACTAAGTGTCGACACAAGTAGACTAAGTGTCGACACTAGCCTTCATGGTGTCGACACAACTCCTTGTGTTGTTGAAATAGCTTCTCGACACTACTTCTTCAGAATGTGTTGACACTGACCCTGTGTGTCGACACAAGTCTTCTTCTTTAATACTTAGTTGAATTCTGCTAAGTGTCGACACAACTCCTTTGTGTCGACACATCTTCTTGTGTTGAAACTCGTTAAGTGTCGACACATCTTCTTTGTGTCGACACATGCCTTCTGTGTTGAAACTTTTGCTGAGTGTCGACACATCTCCTTTGTGTTGACACATTATTCATGTGTTGAGACTTTGCTGAGTGTCGACACATCTGCTTTGTGTCGACACTTGTACTTAAACTTGTTGAAGTTTGTTTGGTGTCGACATAGCCTCCTAGTGTCGACACATGTACTTGAACTTTGTTGAAGTTTTGCTGAGTGTCGACACAGCCTCCTAGTGTCGACACATGTACTTGAACTTTGTTGAAGTTTTGCTGAGTGTCGACACAGCCTCCTAGTATCGACACATTTGCTGTCGACAAAGTTTCTCTGAGTGTCGACACTGCTTCTAAGTGTCGACACTGATTATGTAGACATTTCTTCATTGTGTGTCGATACTGCCTGTATGTGTCGACACTTTCCCTCTAGTGTCGACTCTGCATTCCTGGTGTCGACAAAATTACTCCAAGTGTCGATACAGCTTCTCTGGGTGTCGACACAAGCCTTCTTAAGTGTCGACACTTTTCTTCTAGGTGTCGACACATGGACTTAGAAACTTTTCCTGCAAACCTGCAGTTACTTAACATGCACAAATAAACTCAAAGCACATCAAATACACCTTGATGTATATCATTGAGTATGGTGAGGCTTCTTCAAATCAGGTACATATATTCCAATGTACCCAACAATCTCCCACTATTTGGAGATGTCATAACCCTTAGTCAATGATATACACCAAACATAACAAATTCTCAGTATGATGTAAAACAGTAATATATGACAGGGTAAATAATTAAACGTGTATGAACAGAACATGTATAGACAATTATCTCAGAACAATTAATGTATATAAATTGAACATAGAACATTGTTCTTACAAATTCCAACATTTTCATTAAGCAAAAGTTTAAATAGAGTTTAAGACAAATGATTGCAAATTATAAACTTAAGAAAATGCTATCCTATGGCTGCTCTGGTTCCTTGATTACAATCCCCTTTCCAGATTGAATCTTTGCTTGAACTGCAGCTTCATTGTCATCAGCAGCAGCAGGCTTCTTCCCTTTAAGATCTTTCTTTTTCAGCTCTTCAGACTTTATCTTCTGCCTTTCAAAATAGTGATAAGGCTTAGGGAAATACTTGTTAGGCTCCTGTGCATTAGGAGGTAGCTTTCCCAGTTTAGCCTTCCTTCTATGTTGTACTATGGGCTCTTGCCTATTCTCATGTTTTCTCCACTCCAGGTCAGAATACCACTTGCCTCTATCCAGGACATTGTCCTTAGCAGCCTTCCAAGCAGTCAATATGATATTCCTGGATATGGGGCTCCATTGTTCAAAATCTGGCCTTAATTCAGCTTGCTCTCTGAATCTTTTCTTGGATAATTGGGCCTCTTGTTCTTTTAACAAAACCTCTTGTTCTTTTAGTATTGCCTCTAGCACAGGCTGGACAACTTTCTCAAGAATTATATTCTGATTACCCTCAGGAGGACTATGCATAGACTGTACCTCCTGATGTATCATGTCAAAATCTGCAGGAGGATCTATCACTTTAGCCACTTCAGCTTGCTCTCCTCCAAAGTATGCAGGATTTATTTCAGACTCTGCCACATTGTCATCATCACATAAAGGTGGATATCTAAGGGTGGCTCTGATGGAATTTGAAATCCATTTGGCATGATCAGAGCCTGCCTTGACTAGTACCCTCTCCCCCTTTATGACTTCTCTCTGTATGTGATCTCTAAGATCATCCTTTTGGAATCTTATCTGGGCATTCAAATAGTTGGCTCCATCGTTATAGAAAGGTTTTAACTTTTGTAGCCTGTCAGTAATAACCTTTTGAGAATCTGCAATAGTAGTGTGAACTGCAAGTAGGCATTCTTGGAGTTGCTTATCAAACTCAGCTTTGGCAGCAGCACTGTGTGTAGTCTGGGAAGTAGCTATATTCTTCATTTCAGTGACTATGGCATTATGAGAAGCAGTCAGATTATCATTCATTCTCAGCTGATTCTCCAGGACATAGCCTTATTTTAGTGCTAGGTCATCAAGTTGTGTCTTTAGCTTCTCTTGATGTGTAGCCAGATAGACCACTGCATTACCTCCTTTATGGAAACAATCAGTCATTTCTTTCTTGTTGAGATTTACTTCAAATCTGATTGATTTGATGTCTTGTGTCAGATCAAATTGCAGGGATTTATGCCATCTATCCATATATTTTTCTAGCGCTTGCCTTTGCTCATCCAGCTTAATCTACAAAGCCACTATCAGTGAACTATAATCAGTAGATGGGGCAGGCTACAGAGCAATGGTCTGTAGTGCTTTCTTGTAGTTCTGGCTCCTTCTTTTGAAGACCTGAAACTTCCTCTTCTTTGCTCTAGCAGCTTCTTCATCTTCTGATGCAGAAGTGCTGACTATGTCCACTCTATCCTTAGGACTAGGAGGTAACTCCTTCTCAGTCCTTGAGAGCCCTGCAGAATCTCTTGGCTCCTCAGTCTCCTTGCCTGCAGTTTCCTCTACAATCTCCACATGCTCCCCATCAATATTGACCTTATCCCCCTCAGCAGCAGCTTTCTCTCTCTCAAAATCAGTTTGTACAAGATCAGGGAATAGTTCTTCTAATGTAAATTCTTGTTGAGGAAGGGCTGGATAATCTCTGATCTCATCAACCACTTCATCAGCAACAGACGTATCCTCCATGACAACATCTTGTGGTTGAGGTTGTATCTGTGTTTGCTGATGAACATCAGCTAATGAATCAGTCAAAACTTCATCCTCAATAGTGAAATCTAATTGATTAATTTCAATGATTACCTCTAGAATGGTGTGGGTAGCCCTTTCACTCTCTAGTGGAGTTGGCTCTTCCATAAGTAGAGGCTCCCCCTGGAGTGGATCCAGGTGAATTGGGCTTGCTGGTGGTAGCTCCCCCTGCCTCTGTGCATCTTATAGTCTTCCTGGAGACTGTTCAGCATTTCTACCCTGTTCATCATCAGAACTAAACACCACTTGCTCTTTAGAGCTGCTAGAGGATTCTTGAGCCACAATGGCTATCTTCTTCTTCTTCTTTTGAGGTGTGTCCTTTACTGGAGTTGGCATTTCTTTTGTCAATATTCTATCCCACTTAGAGAAAATTCTCAAATCCATTCTCCTCATGTGGTTTATCTTGGAACCTGCAGCTTGGTTCATCATATCAGGAATACTTGCAGCTAGGTATAAACTCAGAATTCTACCGAGATTGGGCTTCTTCAGGCTCTCTTTTATCTTATCAAACAGAACTACTGACCAGTCAGTCTTAAGTTTGAAGATAATCCTTGTCATCAAACTGAACATATGAGCTGAAATTTTGTCATGTCCTCCAGGATTGCTCAGAATTACCTTGCCAACTATTTCAGACAGAAACTTTCCTTGGATGTTCGTCCCTTTTCTATTGAAAACTGATCCAATTTTCAGGTTTGAATCCAGTCCACACCATCTCAATGCCTCTCTAGTCTTAGAAACAGATACATCTGCTTCCTCTTTTGTTCTTGGTAGTTGAAGTACCTTCCTTAGACTTTTCTGTGTGACCTTGACTTTGGTTCCATGAACTCTGGACTTAATCTTGAGTTCAGTATCATCAAGTGAAGCTGCATTCAAAAATTCAATGACCTACTTCTTCCAGATCTTGATAGGTTCTGATACAAGGTATTCCAATCCAGTCTCGGCAATTAGGGTTACCACACCTTTGATTTCGGGTTCCGCGTCATCAAAGGCGTGTCGCACGAGCTCATATCCTTCATTAATGTTCTCTTCTAGCTTGGGCGTCATTAGGGTTTGAAGAAATTTTGAATTTAGAGAAGAGAGATGTCGACACACATGTTTGGTCTCGAAACTATGGTGAGCGTGTCGATAAACACTAGGGAAAACCTATTTATACCTTTCTAGAATCGAAGGTGAAAAGGCGCGTCAAAATACTTAAATTGTGTCGACACTGTTAAAAAGTGTCGACACTTACTGCTAATGTCTCGACAACTATGTGTCGACACAAGTATAGTCGACAGAATATATGGTCGACACTTATATATGTGTCGACACCACTCAGCTCGACACTTAGTCGAGACTCTACTAGACTAATTCTGTGTAAATCCTAAGTGTCGACACCACCCTGGATGTGTCGACACCTACACTGCATGTGTCGACACAAATTCTCTGAAGTGTTGACACAGACTTCCTAGATGTGTCGACACCATTTCTCTGAAATGTCGACACCACTTCTATGTGTCGACACAGACAACTCTGTGTGTCGACACCATTTTACTTAGCCAATTTTTGTAAACTATTCTAAGTTTATCATCCCTAATTCAATTTTAAATTTATTGAATTTGGTTTCATCTATGGGCTTAGTAAACACACCAGCTAACTGATTTTCTGTCTTAACATACTCTAGGGAAATATCTTCTTTTTCCATATGTTCTCTTAGAAAATGGTATTTTATTTCTATGTGCTTAGTCCTACTATGAGAGATAGAATTATTTGAAATAGAAATGATACTAGTAGAATCACAAAATAAAGGTGTTCTACTTACTTGAATACCATAATCTTCTAGCTGGTGTTGTATCCATAGTAGTTGTGCACAGCAGCTTCCTGCAGCAACATATTCTGACTCAGATGTGGAGATAGCCACACTGGTCTGCTTCTTGCTACTCCATGATATCAGCCTTCAACCTAGAAATTGACAGGTTCATGTGGTACTCTTTCTATCTTCCTTGCAGCCTGCAAAGTCTGCATCTGAATAACCTGTCAGTTCAAAATCTCCATTCCTAGGGTACCAAAGGCCTAGATAAGGAGTGCCCTTAAGATATCTCAAAATTCTTTTGACTGCTGTCAAATGAGATTCTTTAGGGCAAGCTTGGTACCTAGCACAGACACATGTAGCATACATGATATCTGGTCTAATAGCATTCAAATACAATAGGAAGCCAACTATCCCTCTATACAAAGTTTCATCTACAGATTTCCCTGCATCATCTTTGCTTAGAGACATTCTTGACCCCATAGGAGTTTTCATGGTAGTGGATGATTCCATACCATACTTCCTTATCAATTCTACGGTGAACTTAGACTGGCATATGGATAAACCATCCTCAGCCTGTCTAACTTGGAGACCCAAGAAGAACTTAAGTTCCCCCATACTGCTCATTTCAAATTGTCCTTGCATTAGTTTTCCAAACTTTCTGCAAAGACTACTTTCTGTATACCCAAATATAATGTCATCTACATATATTTGGACTAAGATAATCTTACCTCTGGATTCCCTTAGGAATAGAGTCTTGTCTATTTTCCCCCTTGTGAATTTATTCTCAATGAGGAAACTAGACAGGTCTCATATCAAGCCCTAGGGGCTTGTTTTAACCCATACAAAGCCTTCCTAAGTCTATATACAAAATCAGGTTTAAGAGAATCTACAAAACCTGATGGCTGCTTTACATAGACTTCTTCCTTCAGATTTCCATTCAGAAAAGCTGACTTAACATCCATTTCATATACCTTAAATCCTTGATATGTTGCATAGGCAAGGAACATCCTTATTGCTTCCAGTCTTGCTACTGGAGCAAAGGTTTGATCAAAATCAATACCTTCTTCCTGTCTATATCCTTTTGCAACTAGTATAGCTTTATTCTTTATAATAATTCCATTCTCATCCAACTTGTTCCTAAAGATCCACTTAGTTCCAATAATGTTGTGGCCCTTTGGTTTAGGAACAAGCTCCCAGACCTTGCATCTTTTGAACTGGTTCAGCTCCTCTTGCAAGGCCTCAATCTAATGAGGGTCTAGGATTGCTTCTTCAAATTTCTTTGGCTCTACTTGGGAAAGAAAGCTGGAGTAGAGAACTGAACTTAGATTCCTGCTCCTTGTTTGTACCCCTTGTCTGAGATCTCCAATAATTTGATTGGTTGGATGATCTTTTAAATGCCTATTTGCTGGAGGCAGCCTGTCTTCTGGTTGTACACCTTCAGCTTCTTCATTCAGCTGCCCCTCTTGGTCTTCTTCAGCAACAGGAGTATCTTATACTCCCCTTGGATAGCAGCCACCATCCTCCACTTGTTGACTTGTAGAAGGACCTTCTGTGAAGGTAAGCTTGTCCATCTTCTCAGTTACACCTGTAGAGCTGCAAACACTTCTAGACAATTCATTGTTAATGAGTCTAGATTCATCAAAAACTACATGAACTGACTCTTCTACAACTTGAGTAATCAAGTTGTAGACCCTATAAGCCTTATTGTTGTTGTTGTACCCAACAAAGATTCCCTCTTGGGATTTGGCAGCAAACTTGGTTAGATAAGACTTACCATTGTTAAGGATATAACACTTGCAACCAAAGATCCTGAAATAGGATAGATTTGGTTTTCTGCCCTTCACAATCTCATAGGGGGTCGTCTTGTAGCTCTTAGTGATAGTAGCCCTATTGATCAAATGACAAGCAGTGTTTACTGCCTCAGCCCAGAAATATTCTGGGAGAGATGTGACACTCAATAGGGTTCTACCAGCCTCTATCAAGGTTCTATTTTTCCTTTCAGCAATACCATTTTGCTAAGGTGTTCTTGGTGAGGAAAATTCCTGAAAAATACCAAACTCTTCACACAGTTTTGTCATACTTTCAGACTGAAATTCAGTAACATGGTCACTTCTGATTTTGACCACTGTACTGTTCAATTCATTCTGAATTTGTTTAACAAAACTATACAAGATACTTGGTGTTTCAGATTTTTGCCTTAGGAAGAACACCCAGGAATACCTTGAGTAGTCATCAACTACCACAAATGTGTAGACCTTCCTACCTAGGCTGTGAACTGGCATAGGACCAAAAATATCCATATACAAGAGGTATAGACACCTCACAGCATCTTTGTTCTCAAGGCTATGAAAGGTGGATTTGGTCTGCTTGCCCTTTTGACAAGCTGAGCATATCCCAACTTTTATACACTTAACCTGAGGACCATTCCTCACTAACTCTTTGCTAAAGAGTTGGCCAATTGTCTTATAGTTAAGATGAGACAGCCTCTTGTGCCATTTAAAACAATGTGAGACTTTCTCATCAGCTACAAGAAAAATAGGAGAAACAATGTTCTCACACATAATGTCTAGATAATAGACATTTCTCTTCCTATATCCTGTCAGAATGATCTTTTGATCACTTGACCTACTGATATGACAACCATCCTTGACAAATGAGATGTCATATCCTAAATCACTCAGCTGACTTATGCTAATGAGGTTATGTTTCAAACCCTTTACATAAGCCACTTGAAAATTGTAATTAGGTTACTAGAAATGTTACCAAAGCCTTTGATGAATCCTTTTTCTGAACCACCAAAGGTAACTTTAGGACCATCCTTGATTGGTGTATAGTCCTTCAGCAATCCCCTAGTTCCATTCATGTGCCTGGAACATCCACTATCCAAGTACCATATAGGGGCATGGCCACTTGGACTCACCTACAAAATAGATTACTTAACCTTAGAACCCAAATAATTCTTGGGTCCTTGGTGCAGGTTAGTTTGACTTTTAACAAGACTACCTGTAGCTCTTCTAGCAGGTAGTTTGCTAATCTCCTTGACACTAGAATTGTGCCAACAATCAATGGCAAAGTGGCCTACCTTGCCACAATACCAGCACTCAAATCTGTTGTACCTTTGTTAAGGTATAACCCTGGCTGTTTTATCTGCAGCAGGCTTCTTGTTGAGTACTGCGGCTTTGCCCTTAGACTTGGACATAACTGTCCTGGCAGGTTTTGTAAACCCCAATCCAGTCTTACCCTTTTGAGGGATAAACTCATATATCAAAGGTAAAACTGATTTTGGTTTAGAAAAACTTGCAACAATCTCTCTCTCCTTCTGAAGTCTAACCTCCAGATTCCTAAGTTGATCATTCTTAAATGTAATAGTTCTCATCTGAATAACTGTAATGTTCTTCAGCCTGGCTATTTCATTTAGTTTTTGATCTAACACTTTATCTGAATCGGCAGCTGCCAACTTAAGATTAGCAATTTCCTTAGTCAGTGTTTTGACCAGATTTTTGCTCTTCTTAAGTGCCTGTAATATATCTCTATATTCATCCATCAACTGATGAATATCTCCCTCAGATTCAGACCCACCCACATCACTTGATGCAGATGTATCTGATTCTGAATCAGTACTATAATCTGAAAAAAATTGTACCTTACTTGGTCCAGACTGATCCTGGATCTTGTCTCCTTCTGTTAAGGCCATCAGTCCATTGCACTGATTGTCCTCATGCTCATAAATTGAGTTCATCAGCTGCAAGAACAAATCTTCTTCCTCTTCAGCAAACAAGACAATATAGGCTTCAGCTTCAGAATCTGTTTCTGATGATGATTGATCAGTCAGACTTTTATCTTTCTTAGCAACAAAAGACTTTTCCTTTTTGCCCTTAACCTGATTCTTCTTCTTATCTGTAGTAGACTCCTTCCTCTTTTCAGGACAGTCAGCCACTACATGTCCAGACCTATTACAACAATAGCACACAATCTTTGAGGATGTAATTTTGCTTGGCTTGGACCTTCTTATGTCATTCCTTGATGACTTCCTTCTCTCATAGTAGTCATCTTTAGACTGTGAAGTGGATGGCTTAGACCTCCACTCCTTCTTCAGAAACTTTTGAAACTGTCTTGTAAAGGCAGCAAAATCCTCATCACTTTCACTGCTGTCTGAGTTATGGTTCTCTGAATTTTCTGAAGCAGTCTCAGCAACTGTTTGTGGTGGAGATGGAGACTTGCTTCTATATTTTTTAGTGGCTTCAGTCTTGAAGGCCGCAGCTCTTTCCTTGTTCTCCCTTCTTGTAGTCTTCTCTTCCTCCTTCCTAACTATTAGCTGCATCTCATAAGATAACAGTTTTCCAAACAATGTTGGAGGAGGTATATCAGCTAGTTTGGTCATTTCCCTTAAGGCACAAATCTTAGTATCCCAGTCCTTAGTTAGGGATCTCCAGAACTTATCATTCAGCTCATAATTGTTGAATTCTCTTCCATAGGACATCAATTCATTGACTATCCTATAGAATTTCTTATAACACTCAGTAATGCTATCAGACCTTCCTTGTCTGAATCTTTCATACTCCTGATTTAACAAAGACTTTCTGTCTTGTCTTACCTCTTCAGATCCCTCCATGTAAAGTACTAGAGTGTCCCTGATTTCTTTTGAGGTTTACAATGTATTAGGTTCTAAAATGTGGCATCATCAATTGCACTTACAATAATATTCTGGGCACTCTTGTCCATAGTGGCCAGAATTATTTCATCATTAGTCATTTCTGAATAGTCTTTGGGAGTTCTCTGATTTGCATCCAGAACAGATACTTTCATTGGCACATATGGCCCTTCTTTGACTGTGATGTATATTCTTGGGTCAGATGCTTCCATAAAGAGTCTAACCCTCTCTTTCCATATGCCAAAAATCTCTTTTCTGCAGATTGGCAATTTCATGGATCCTAGCTCTTTGTGATTCCCAGTTGAACCCATTTTCTTGATTCTTTATTCTGCCTACAGGATCTTTACTCAGACTGTTATGTCCTTTGTGAGTAACCTGGCTCTGATACCACTTGAAAGAACTAGTGCCTAAACACCTAGATGGGGGGGGGGGTGAATAGGTGCACTTAATCTTTTTAACTTTTAAGGCAAAAACACTAAATTATTAGACCTGTTTATGCAATTCTCTACAGCAATTCAGCACAGATAACACAACAATCACAGAATTAATCACACACAGAGTACACACAGATTTTATAGTGGTTCCCCAAGGTCTGGGTACATCCACTTTCCCCCTTCGCCTATTTGGTAGTGTACTAGATTCGGCCTAACTTCTCCACTTCTCCTCAGATCCTCAGATGTTACAACTCAGAACCCCAAATAGGTTCCTACAACTCAGAGTGATCCCACTCATACAACTCAGGCACAAAAGCCCTACCACTCAGACTTCAACAAGACCTACACTCAGGAACAACAGCCCTACCTCAGCCTTCAACAAGGCCTACACTCAGAGAAATGATTCTCCTACACTCAGGCTCACAGGCCCTACCTCAGCCTTTATAGATTTAGGCTTACAACTCAGATCTATACAAGATCCTACAGAAATTAGATAATACAAAATATATAACCACAACTCTGATAGAGAGAGATGAGTTGACTGGCTTCTTGATGAGTTCTTGGAATAACTTGACTGAGATCAACCTCACTTGGCTTTCTTCAAAGCTTCTTGAATTAGAACACAGTAGGGTTGAATCTCCTGAAGATGATCTTTAATCAACTTCTGTCTTGAGATTCAGATCTCAATCTGAATCTAACTTAGTAGCCCGGTTCAGCAACTACACTTCTTAGAAGGAGCTCTCTCTCTCCAACTTCTTAGATCTTCACTTGAAGGTCTTCTTCTTATTGTGTTGTTTTTTCACTTCATTGATTGCTTCACTTTTTTGTTGAAGGAATAAGCCTTTATATAAGCTTTCTTCATGGTGACCGGCTGATCCAGTTTCTAACAACCTTATGTTGGCTCTGATAGTTGCAGTTGACCGGTTGAAATGGCAGCTATCAAGTCATCCAGTCACTTCTTGAAATCTCTGTCACTGTCTGAAAGTGTCGAGACAGTTAGTCTTTATGTGTCGACACAAATACACTAAGTGTCGACACAAGTAGACTAAGTGTCGACACTAGCCTTCATGGTGTCGACACAACTCCTTGTGTTGTTGAAATAGCTTCTCGACGCTGCTTCTTCAGAATGTGTCGACACTGATCCTGTGTGTCGACACAAGTCTTCTTCTTTAATACTTAGTTGAATTCTGCTAAGTGTCGACACAACTCCATTGTGTCGACACATCTTCTTGTGTTGAAACTCGCTAAGTGTCGACACATCTTCTTTGTGTCGACACATGCCTTCTGTGTTGAAACATTTGTTGAGTGTCGACACATCTCCTTTGTGTCGACACATTCTTCATGTGTTGAGACTTTGCTGAGTGTTGACACATCTCCTTTGTGTCGACACTTGTACTTAAACTTGTTGAAGTTTGCTGGGTGTCGACATAGCCTCCTAGTGTCGACACATGTACTTGAACTTTGTTGAATTTTTGCTGAGTGTCGACACAGCCTCCTAGTGTCGACACATGTACTTGACTTTGTTGAAGTTTTGCTGAGTGTCGACACAACCTCCTAGTGTCGACACATTTGCTGTCAACAAAGTTTCTCTGAGTGTCGACACTGCTTCTAAGTGTCGACACTGATTATGTAGACATTTCTTCATTGTGTGTCGACACTGCCTGTATGTGTCGACACTTTCCCTCTGGTGTCGACTCTGCCTTCCTGGTGTCGACATAATTACTCCAAGTGTCGACACAGCTTCTCTGGGTGTCGACACAAGCCTTCTTAAGTGTCGACACTTTTCTTCTAGGTGACGACACATGGACTTAGAAACTTTTCCTGCAAACCTGCAGTTACTTAACCTGCACAAATAAACTCAAAGCACATCAAATACACCTTGATGTATATCATTGAGTAGGGTGAGGCTTCTTCAAATCAGGTACATATATTCCAATGTACCCAACATGCACTATGATGTCCGCGCAGTCTTCCAACTATTTCCAATTTTCCTGTAACTGACCTTGTGAGGAAAGCAATGCATTATGCACCTGCCCGCTTGGTTAGGTTTGAAATTTTTATCCTCGAGGACTGTACTTGGTTATCCGCGCAGTCCGCCATTTATGACGTAATCTTGTAACTGACCTTGCGAGGAAAGCAATGCATTATGCACCTGCCCGCGTGGTTAGGTTTTGAATTTTTATCCTCGAGGACTGTACTTGGTTATCCGCGCAGTCCGCCATTTATGCCGGAATCTTGTAACTAACCTTGCGAGGAAAGTAATGCATTATGCACCTGCCCGCTGGGTTAGGTTTTGGATCATGTCTTGGAGCGGACTGTATGTTAGTATCCGTACAGTCCGCCAAGTTCGGATTGATCTTGAAGCTTTTGTGACCCAACTATGAGAAAAGCAATGCTACATGCACCTACCTGCTCGGTCATTTAAGTCGGCAACCAATCACTCTCCGCCCGCAGAATCCTATTTATAATTTTCTCAGTTTGTAACAACAATCATCGATCTTTCTTAACTCACAAGAATTTATTTAATTAATTTTCATGCGGACTGAAATTGGAATCCATCAAAGTCCGCCAGTTATGTCTTTTTTGACAAATTATAAGGACTTGGCGAGCTGCAAATAAAATATCACGGCCTGGATTATTGTCGGCCTTAGTTATCGTCAAGCTATACTCATCCTAAGCATGCAGCCTAAAATCTAAGTTACACGGACTAGTTTTTTTGGTTAATCGACAGTGATTATTGATCGAACACAGAACGAGTCTCATCAAAGCATAAAGGAAGCAAAAAATGAGCAATAAAAAGTAGCAGAATGCGCGGACTGAGCAAAATATCCTTCATATTCATTCCAAAAAAATATTATATTTGCATCTGTTTATCTTTTGGTGACCTCAAATGAAGTCCGCCATTCTACAGTGAGCAGAAACAAAGGAACTCTTTTCATTCTGAAATCATCTTTCGCCTTTTTTCCGCAGGCACATCCGGGCTAGATCTGCCAATATTAACTACAGGAGAACATCCTCCCGAGCCACCGCCGCTGCTGTTATTAGATCTCGTGCTATCCGCAGACTCCGTCTCCGCGCTGCCATCAGAATCCAAAGAAGAGGCAGCCTGCTCCTACTGATCACCCTGCTGCCGGCTTGAAGAGGCATCATCAGGAGCTCCATCATCGGATAATTCTTCTTCCTCGTCTTCTTCCTCTTCTTCCTCAACGACAACTGCTTTCCCTTTTGCAGCCCGCTCCCATTCAACAACCCTCTCCTTCAGATCGGGGAAGAGCTACAGGAAAGGAACCTTGTCCACCCCTTCCTTCATGAAGCCATCGTTGACAAGGCCCTCAATGGCGATCTCAACGCTTTCATTCACAAAAGGAAACATGGCATTTTGGAAGCTAAGATTGGTGACATCATACGCAGACTGTAAAAAGAAATGAACGAAGTTAGTCCGTTGCGGATAAGTAACAGAGACCGCCGCGAATATCAAAAATTTACCGCTGCATCCTCTTTACACTGGTTGACCCATTTCCCTAACTTTACATTCCTGTCCTTTAGCAGCTTATTTTCTCGCAGACGCTGCTCGTTCTCCCTAAGCAGGTCGCGGGTCAGGTGACCCATATAATGGTTGGTGACGGCGCTGTTCGCGTTGTCTTGAGCAGCGAGCAGGGGGATGTCGGTAGGGTCCACTCTCTTCAGGTCGTGTAAGTTACGCTTTCCGTAAAGCATGGAGATTGCCACGTGAGCATGACAAGAGGCCCGCGGACTCCTCCAGGAGGGAAGTGAAGTGGAAAGATGGACGTATTTATTTTTTTCGTGCCAGTGGATCATCGGGTTGCCCTTCAGATCCTTCTGCTTTTTCCCAAAGCCTTGTATGTCAAAAATTTCCGAGGAGGAGTATTCCGCGGTGGGATCCCCCTCCTCCCTCCTCTTTCTCGCAATTTCCTTCCTCTTTTCTCTTTGAGTCGTAGTTAGCCCGCCCGATGTCTGAGGCAGATTAGCTGGCACAGCCAAGGTCGCTGCAGGAACAAGGAAAACTGAATCAGTGCACTACAGGTCGCGGCGGATATATTCCAGATCGCGGCGGACACTTACTCTCTTGGCGGGCTACAATATCCAAGCTTTCCAGGAGCGAAATATAGTAATCAATGTCGAGCCTCGCCCCTACCAAGAACTCGATGATGGCATTCTCCACCGCATCCAGCTGCACACTTTTAAAAGCAGAGCCCTCCTGTACATGTGGATAGGTATGAGCGAACCCTAAGTCGCCCTCGAAGATAAGATACCTCGAAGTCCAGTTATGGATCTTGTTCGGCAAACCCATAACCTTCATCCCTCGGCAGTAGAAGTATATGATGCCTTTATATTGGCGGCCTCCAAAGGGAGTCACTGAGCGGGCTGAAAAGATTTTTCTGAAGATATTCAATGAAAATGTTATTTTCTCAGATCGCAGATATGAAAGATAGCTATAAATGGCGGTCAGGGTGTCCGGCGCGAGCTGTCCAGGAACCATGCCGTAGTGTTCAAAAATCTTCGCGATCTCTCATAGCAAGGGAAACTTGAAGCCACTCTCGAAGTGATCAATGGGCAATGCGATCGGCGTTGCAGTAGAGAAGTTTATTCTCTCCTACTCCTCAGGCAAGCACGCAAGCACTGGCGTGCCCGCCATGTGCTTCTCCACAAATGCGTCCAGCTCGGCCTCGGTCAATTTACATTTCTTATGATCGGTAGCATGGAAAGCATTCGCAGCATCAGTACGTGCGGACACCATTTTCGTAGGCCGCAGGGACTTTTGCTTCAATCGCATTTCTTGTGTGGGAGACTGGGGGTCTATTTATAGAAAAACCAGTCTGACAGCTTTCAGCCAGTCCGCGAGGATTGGTCAATCAGTCCGCCCAGCCCGCAATTTTCGATATTAACAATTCACAAATAAAATGTGCGGACACATAATCAATCCGCATAGCTCATATTCAACATCAGGAAAAATTCTCACAGCATAGATTGCAGCATTTTTCAAATCACATAGCAAGATCATACAAAACAAATAAGAATTCGCATCACAATACAAATAAAACAAATAAGCATTGTTCAAAGATCTCCCCAAATTATACAAATCAAGTTTTGCTAATTCGCGGACTCGGCGACCTCTAGGATCAGGATGGGCAGGTCGCACCTCCCTATCCTTCCCGAGATAGGCCGCTTGGTCACTCCCTCGTAGAATTTCTTTGTACAGCTGCTGGACGAGATGGTGCATGGTGTTGAAAGTATGGTGCATGTGAGCGGTGTCCCTATTGATCTGGCAAACCAGGACCACATGCAAGCCTGTCGGCCTCGACTCCTTATTCGTAGCGGGCTGCCCACTTGATGCTGGAGCTGAAGCCCCTGCAGAAGTGGGCTGAACCGGTGGTTGCGGCCTCGTCACCGCGACCTCCGCGACCTGCTTCCTTTTCCCTTCCTGCACCAGGACCAAGTATCTTCCTCTATAGTGGTGGGCATCCTCACTTGACCATTACTTCTCCTTCTTCAGTTCCTCCACCTCCACTGAAAGTTTGGCGAATAGAGCCTCCGGAGATTTTTCTCGCTCTATCCGCTTATTTAGTTCTGCTTGGACTTCATTCAACTTTTCTTACATTTTCTTTCTAACAATACATATTTATCTAGGCCGGACTGTTCGCCATGTGCGGACTCTTCGAAGGAGGCCGTCCTAGCTCGCACCGATACATCTACCTCGTGTGACGGCACAATCTCGCCAGCTTCAACAGAACCGGGTGGCGACTTCCGTACTACAGCAAAGAAAACACAAACATTAATTCTCCGGTCGAGGTGAACTCAAAAGGTAAGATTAAATCACTTTTTGTAATCATGACAGCGATCTGGAGACTATCCACAATGGGTCGCCTCATGCACTCTGGGTCAAAAGCACTTAGGCGTTGCTTCCATCCGCGATGAACTTTTGCTCTTGTTTCTGCCATTGATCTACTTGAACCGACTATATCTTCGGTCTCCGTAATAATTTTTATTGGACGTGACTTCCGGGGAGGAGATTTGTAAAGCCACAAACTCTGAGATCGCCTAAGTGTCGGTCGCAGTTTACCTGACCGCATCAGCTCAACCGCAATACGAAAATCCTCTGCCCGCTTGTCCACATCCAGCTTTTCTGAGGCCGCCTCGACATTGGCCTTCATAATAGCGAGTTGTTCCTTCGCCGTCTTCTCTCCTTCCTCATCCACAACCGAGGAGGCAAGATCAGCAGCTTTTTCCCCCACAATCTCAGCATCAGAACGCAGTAGCTCCAAAAGAGATTGGTTCATGTCAGCAAGCTGCTCGTTATCAATACTTTCCAGTATTTCGGCAGTGGCCAAGCTGACCGTTGATAAAGGATTGCCTCCTACGGTCAAGGCATCTAGAGTAACTAAGCCGGCGTCCGGGACTTCTTTTTCTCGCGGCCTGTACTGCAAGATCGCAGCCCCAGTCCGCGTGGAGATGTTCTTGTCCTTTCGAGCTCATAGCCTCCTCTCCACTCGCTCAGCCACTGTGGACTTGTCCATTTTCCTCGTTTTCTTCTCGGGCGTCTTCTCTAAGTTTATGACGAGCTGTTGAGAGTCCGCCAGGACCTCGCGGACTGAGATCGGAGCTACAACCAGAGCCATGGAAGACACTGGTGTATCGGCTTGATTTTCAGTTAACTCTTCCGCAGGTCTTTCTGCTGGCTCATCGGCTCGCTCCTCAACTACCTCCTCTGTTTACTTCTCCACCTGTTCATCAGCAGGACATTTCTCCCCAACATTCAGCTGCCGGACTGTTGGTGACGAAACCTCCCTGTCCAGGTCTATCCGCAGCATGACTGTTCTTGAGGCAGAAGGGAGTATTTCCATGCCCCCAGAGATTACAGGATTCTGATCAGAAACGGACATCGGATTCGATTTTCCATTAGTAATTTGGGCTGGAGCAGCGGGGAAGTCACAGGTTTCTCGCGTTCAGTACTGCGAACTGAATCAGTCTCCTGACTTGGCCGTGAACTTTCCCCTTCATGCCGGACAGACGTCCCGCTCCGGTGGATGACCTTCTTAGTTCTTGCATTCGCCTTAGGCTTCTTTGAGCTTAAGGCGATGTTGCCAAAGAAAGCTCCAAGTCTTGCCATATCGGACTGGAAAATGCAGACCGCAAGGGGTGAAAACCGACCCATGGTGTAGACAGTTCTGCCTGAATACAGCGCTTCCAGCAGTATTTATAGCGGTGGCAGCATTGCTGACGATTGCGGATTCGGCGGATTAAGGAAACATTTTCGAAATTTCTTGAAATTTAAAAATATGCGGGGATCATGTTAACCCTAGAATCCACAACGACCAGCAGGTTAGACCCTTCTCCTCTTCCGGCGGACTCGACTTTCTCGGCCCGCTCAGGTCGACTAGACCTTGCAGATCAGAAATTCCCCAGCAGCGGACTCCAGAGTTAGTCCGCATAGGTCGGCCACCAGATTTCCAGCCAGCCTCATTTATCGGCGGACTCGTTCCTCCAGTCCGCCTAGTTCGTCCAGCCTAAGTTGATCTTTCAGATCGCCCGCCAACTCTTCAAGCGAATTCAAGAGTCAGTCCGCACAGGTCACGTGCCTTCAGCCAGGATATCGCCCTACAGATGTGGAAGCTCCAGCTCGCGAGCCCAGTCCGCCCCTCTTGCACGGACTGCTTGTCTTTACTTTTTGATTCCCGTCACCGCTGCATGATTCTCTTGTACCTCGGGCAGCCGGTTATTTTAGCCCTGCCCGTTTGGGCAGGCCCCCAAACCTATAAATAGGGGGAAGTGGTGCAACCAAAGCACGCTGACTCGAGTCCAGAGGCCCATTTAGTGAAAGCTGCGGACTCGAATCTCGGGCATTGCGGTCTCGAATCTGACTTGATCACCCCTTTTTTCCTTGGTCCATTAGTAAACGGTTGCTTGTAGTTTCCTTCTCTCTTTTTCCATTATTACCGGAATTTGAGGGCGCATTTTCTGCATCAAAACTCAGGTTATATTTTAAATTTACCTTCTTTTAACTTCTCTTTGCAGATATTTGCAGGCATTCGCGAGTTCACCTCAGTTACTCTTGTTATATGTATATTTACCAGCTTTTTAATTCTCTATTACAGAGAAGAGCAATTGTTCCCAAGTTCTCTTTAGGTATTCACATTATAAGTTAATTTACCTATTTTTTTGACTTCTCTTTTGCTGATATTAACTGGCATTCATGAGTTCTCATCAAGTACTCGCATAATATCTTTATTTACCCGCTTTTGACTTCTATTTTGCTGAGATTTGCAGGTGTTCGTGAATTCACTTCAGGTATTCAAGTTTTATGCTAATTTACCTGCTTTTACATTCTCTTTTTTATAGATTAGCAGGTGTTTGCGAGTTCACCACCGATACTCGCATTATATGTTTATTTAAATGCTATTGACTTCTATTTTGAGGAGATTACCAGGTTTTCACGAGTTCACCTCAACTACTCGTGTTATATGTTTATTTACCTTCTTTTACTACTCTTTTACAGAGATGAGCAGGTGTTCACGAGTTCTCTTCAGGTATTCACGTTATATGTTAATTTAGCTGCTTTTAACTTCTCTTTTGCAGAGATTAACAGGTGTTCTCGAGTTCACCTTATGTACTCGGGTTATATGTTTATTTACGATATCGACTTCTCTTTTTCGGAGATTATGAGGTGTTTGCGAGTTCTCTTAAGGTTCTTACGTTATATTTTAAATTTACCTGCTTTTTTGCTTCTCTTTTGCAAGAATTACAGGTGTTTGTGAGTTCACCTTAGGTACTCGTGTTGTGTTTATTTTCCTAATTTTGACTTCTATTTTGCAAAGTTTAACATGTATTCGCGAGTTCTCTTCAGGTACTCACGTTATATGTTAATTAACTTGCTTTTGACTTCTCTTTTGCAGAGATTTGTAGTTGTTCACGAGTTCTCCTCAGGTACTCGCTCTATATGTTTATTTACATGTTTTTGACTTCTCTTTTGAGAAGATATGGAGGTGTTCGTGGGTTCACCTCAGGTACACGTGTTATATGTTTATTTACCTGCTTTTGACTTCTCTTTTATATAGATGAGCAGGTGTTCACGAGTTCACCTCAGGTACTCATATTATATGTTTATTTACCTAATTTTCACTTCTCTTTTGCATAGATTAGGAGGTGTTTGTGAGTTCACATCAGGTATTCACATTATATGTTAACTTTCCTACTTTTGACATGTTTTTCGCAGAGATTAGTAGTGGTTCGCGAGTTCACCTCCTGTACGCGCGTTATATGTCTATTTACATTCTATTGACTTCTCTTTTATAGATATTGCCAAGGGTTTGCGAGTTCACCTCGGGTACTCGGGATATATGTTTATTTACCTGCTTTTTTACTTCTCTTTTGTATAGATGAGATGGTGTTCGTGAGTTCTCTTGAGCTATTCATGTTATAAGTTAATTTACCTGCTTTTGACTTCTCTTTTGCATAGATTATCAGGTGTTCGCGAGTTCACCTCAGGAACTCATATTATATGTTTATTTACCTTCTTTTAACTTCTCTTTTGCGGAGATTAGTAGGTGCTCATGAGTTCTCTTCAGGTACTCAAGTTATATTTTAAAATTACCTGTTATTCACTTCTCTTTTGCAGAGATTGGAAGGTGTTCGTGAGTTCACCTTAGATACTCATGTTATTTTTTTATTTACATATTATTGACTTATTTTTTGTAGAGATTAGCAGGTGCTCACGAGTTCACCTCTAGAACTCGCGTTATATGTTGGTTTACCTGCTTTTGACTTCTCTTTTGCAGATATTTGCAGGTGTCTGCGAGTTCACCTCAGGTACTCGCTTTATATGTTTATTTACCAGATTTTGTAATTTCTTGCGTAGAGATTTACAGGTGTTTGTGAGTTCACCTCTAGTACTCATGTTATGTGTTTATTTACCTACTTTTGACTTCTCTTTTGCAGAGATGAGCAGGTTTTCAAGAATTCACCTCAATTAGTCGCCTTATATGTTTATTTACCTGCTTTTGACTTCACTTTTGAAGAGATTAGCAGGTGTTTGCGAGTTCACCTTAAGTACTGGCCTTATATTTAAAATTTACCTTCTTTTGACTTCTCTTTTGCAGTGATTTGGAGGCGTTCGCGAGTTCACCTCTAGTGTCGTGTAATATGTTTTTTTACAAGCTTTTTACTTCTTTTTTTGCACAGAGTAGTAAGTGTTCGGGAGCTCTCTTCAGGTATTCATATTATATGTTAATTTACCTGCTTTTGACTTCTCTTTTTCAGATATTACCAAGTGTTTGGAAGTTCGCCTCAAGTACACGTGTTATATGTTTATTTACCTGTTTTGAATTTTCTTTTGCAGAAATTCACAGGTGTTCTCGAGTTCATCATAGGTACTCGCGATATTTGTTTATTAACCTGCTTATAACTTCTCTTTTGCAGAGATTAGAAGTGTTTGCGAGTTCTCTTCAGTTTCTCCAATTATATTTTAAATTTAACTACTTTTGACTTCTATTTTGCAGATATTTACAGGTGTTCGCGAGTTCGCCTCAAGTACTCATGTTATATATTTATCTACCTACTTTTTACTTTTCTTTTGGAGATATTAGCAAATTTTAGAGAGTTCACCTCAGATACTTGCTATTGCGGTATGGAGTCCGGGTGGCCTATTGTAGTTTGGAGGCCGGGCAGTCTGGCAGTTTATCTCAGTAGCTTTTCTGCCAGCCTATTGCAGTTTTAAAGGGCGGGTGGTCTAGCGGTTTGTCTCTGGCGACTTTGAGACCGGCGTTCTAGCGGTCTCCTGTGGCATCTTATTATCTGTGGTGATTGTTCTCTCCTTCTGGCTATAGTCGAGCGGTTAGCCTACTCGTCTAACCGCGTGACTTGTTCGGTTTGTTTATTTATAAAGCCGCGTATACTTATAATTATTTAGTCCCACATTGCTTATTATTAATCTCTCTCATCTCCTTCATTTTATGAAAGGTAGGCTATACCTTTGTAATACACACCTTTTTTGGATAACAAAATTTGTTACTTCAAATTTTCGTCCTCTTTGTTTTCTGTTCACACATGGTGTAAGACCCCATTTCTTTTCCTTTTTCAAACCCGGGGGTCTTATGCCCAGAATCGTTGTTTTGCGGTGGCACCGATACTCGGGAAGGCCGCCACTACAAAATGCCGATTCTGCCGGCCTTTTCGATCATCAAAGAGAGAGCAGTAATCATAAACTGAAATATAATTGTGTCCACAAACATCATATAGAAATGAGAAACCACAACAAGTACAAAAATATAGAAAAGAGAGAGTACAGCAATAGAACAGTACAAATGGAATATAAATGGGCTTAAGCCCGGTACATCAGATCCTCACTACAATCTCTCGTGGAAGCTATAAGTAACTAATCACTCACAGAACCAGTAGTTGGTGCTCCTGTGCTAGACTGGCCCACCTCCATGAAAACCGTACTCCGCAGGTGTTGTGTTCATTGCTGCTGCTCCCTGTCTCCCATCCGGAGCCCCCGCAATGCTGTGGTTCGAAAACCATTAGTCATAAAGACTAAATCCTATCATCACCTACCCCCCTGGCTCCTACGCACCGAGCGGGGAGGAGGAAAGGGAAGTTATGAAGGTGGAGAGTAGGCAAAGCAGGTGACGGTGGAACTATTCCAACAGTTAATTTATAATGTATAAACAACTAACGAAGAAAGGTACAAACTAGCAGTTCTATAATAGTAAGCAGTAAAGTAAACAAGTAAAGCAACGCATGTAGGAAAAATATTCTAAGAAGTAAGTAACCTTAACTTTTATGAATGCTCATACAAACTTATAAGTTAATGGGTCTTTTGCAAGGCTCCCTCGTATAAAAAGTCCCATACCAATTAATACCATGGAGTGTCGGTTGTATGGAAGTATGACTGTAGTGATATGCTATGCCATGATTCATGCATGTGCAACTCACGTACACGACTTTATGGGCACAGACCTTTAGTTCCCCCTATTTGGGCAGCTGGCTTCACTCCCAGGAACCTCTGTAGTGGAAAACGGAGATAGTGGGTCGGGCCCCCCACTCCTAGGCGGGTATCCACACTACCAGGCCTAGCCCTTACGTACGCCTCTAGAAGGACACAACCGATAATCTCTGGGTACTATGCTTTCCATATCCACCAGACTATCCCTGGCCAAGTGTCCCACACTGCCAAGTCAAAGTATCGACGTCGGTGTGAATGACCGTCCAATACCAAAGACCCACCACCTTATTTTTTTTTAATACAAATCCTTCCGAGCCACCGACTCCCCGGACTATCCCGTCTGTTACATCTAACTTCCGAACCTACCGTTCGGATGGCTAATCAACTAACCTAACCAACCGCCCGAGCTACCGTGGTGTGTGAATTGTGAATCCCTACTTATACTAATTGCTCTTTTAAACATTGGTTTTACATACGATTTAGGTTAGCCCAGGACTGCCTAAGGTATTCCCCTTGAAGGGCTCTCGAGGGCACTAGGAACTATGATGGTAGCTGAAGCTCATCGTTCCATTTCGCAAGAACTTACTATTATTGGTTGTTACCCTACTCTCAGTCCCTTTAATGTTGTACTGGATCTATCCCTAGTGTATTTGGACTCTTTCTCTCTCCACGGGGAAGACGATGTTTCGTCGACCCCGATCACCTTTTAAGACTAGTCAAACCTCCCACTCCTCATCACCACTCCCGATGATAATCTTATTTCACTTACTAGATTAATACACTAATATCACAACTCCCTAGGTTCATTTTGCACCATATTATGATTTTTGCAGTTTTTACTAAACGCAGACCATCCTAAGCTATATGATGTATACAATGGGAGGTACTCCTAAATATCATCCAAAATCCCTATAATATTTATTGGAGGTCTATCATGGCATGGTTAGCCTAAATCCAGAAGTTTATAATTTTCCTAATTAACTTGATAATTTATTTAATTTCCAAAGATATCTAAATGCCTTAGTTTGAACATGAAGTACTATTTTCAAGCATGCAAAATGTTCCACAATACTATGATAAATAGAAGACAACTATTTATAAATAAATTCAAGGTCTCCAAATTTTCAGTAAGACTTGAACCTCTAAACATAATTTTTGAACATAACCTACATTACCAAAATTAAAGAGACAAGTACTGCCAATATACTTCTAAAATTCAGACAAAATTCAATGATGAATTTAAAGACATATAAACACTCCAGGTCAAGTTTCACAATTTATCAGTGAATAATGAACTCTAAACTTGATTTTCTCATAATAATCTAAGTTAACAGGTTAATGAACTAAGTACAACAATTATTCATCTAAAAATTGCAATAAAATTCCTATATGAGCATATTGACCTAGAAACACTACTGAGTAAGTTTCATGATTTTCCAATAAAATGGGAGCTATAAATCTATTATAGAGCATATTCCCTTATTTATGTACTTGTGAAGTAAGCGTCGTAAATTTACACCTAAAATTACAATAACTTTCATGTATGATCATAATGGTCTAAAACTCACTCTGCCCCAATTTCATAATCATCTAATGGATATTAAGATCATAATAAAAACAAAATTAATTAGTTCCAATACTGCTATTGCAAAGGTGATACTAAAATTATTGATCTGAAATTCCCAATAAAATTATCCAATGTTTTAAAATGACAATCTGACTACACTACCCAAGTTTCACAACTTTTTGCTTAGTTCTAATTACCTATCCTTCAATTTTAAGGATTGTGATGTAAACTAGGGTTAGGGTTTTGAGGGGTTTAACCATCCCCAAAGCCTCTAATATTTTTTCCAGAGGACTTTAGCTACACTAGTGTCTGCTCTACAAAATTGCAAGTCCATACAAGGGCATTTGACCCCATGCCCTTCTCAAACCCCTAAAGTCCAAACTTAGAGTTTGAATTTGGGTCCTAGGGCAAATCTACCCTAATCCACCCCATCTCCCATGGGAGGGTGTACCAGGTCATAACAAAATAGTGGACAAAGTGTCAGCCTCTGTTGAGGTGATTTGGCCACCCAAATCTACAAAGTGCACTTTTGACCTAAATACCCTTTTTAGGGCAAAACTATGGTCTACTCATTTCCCAACCAAATCAACTCAAAATGAGTTGAATAGTTATACAGAACCTCATGATTAACCTGAGGACCACTCACCAAGATTTTGGAGGGTTTGGAGGTCATTAGGTCTTCCAATTAATTTATCCTATGACTATTAAATGATTTCTAAAACTATAGAAAAATTATATCCACAAATTCCCATTTTTGGACAGGACCTAGATATAGGTTAGGGTGGCTCCTTGTCCAAATTTCAGGTCATTTGGACAAGGGATGAAGTGGAGGCACTGATTCTAGTTTCTGTCTAACCATAGGTATAGACCCCACCAAAATGAGTGCCCTGGTCAAACCAGGCACCCAAATTGGTTCAAACTAGTTTTAAAATAAAGTACACTCATAGGGCTACAATTTTGATATTCATTACTTTTCCTTTAGGTGACCTAGGTATTTTTAATAAATTGAAACATTAAATACAATTTCTATGACAAAATGAAATAATATTAAATCATATACTATAGTTTAAATCCATCTCCAGCACAAATCTTAAAGCGCATCTAAGGGTGGCTGAGTCGTCTTCTTGCTCCAGCCAATGGACAGGATCATCCCATCCTGGGACCACTTCCAGGCCAATTTCCCGGAGATCCGGCCACCTCCCTGGCCGGCCACCGCAACCACCACCTCCGTTGAGGTGGTGGCTGTCGCCAGGCAGCGGTACAACCACCGGAGGGGCGGATTTCGGCGATCCCGACAAGTTCTTTCTTGCGGAAAAACTAGGATAAAGCTTCTCCCGACCAAGCTCAATTGAGCCCGAATCTTGGACCTAACATTTCTTATGATCTACCCACAGTGAGAGGAAGGGGAGGACCTTGCTTGTGGCCTGGAGACGCATCGATCGCCGGGATTCCATTGGTGGTGGAGGAGTTACCGGAGTTCTGCAACTACATAGTGAAGTTGCACGGGATCATCGAGGCAAGGGTGGAAACGAAAGCTTGGAGTCCAGTGAAGCTTTTAAAATGATAAAATGGGGGGAGGGGAGGGGTAGATCTGGTGGTGGCCATTAATTCCCCATTAAGGTGAATTTTAGCTATGGTGGTGGGGGATGAATGTGGGCTCAATCCAGCTAGGAAATGGCTGGAAACTTCTCCTCTTCCCCAGAGGAGTTGAACCTATCCCTTGATGGAGGGAGGAGAAGGGCCTTCCTTCATGGCACCATTAATGGCCATGAATAGGATTTCTCGGCCATGTGGTTCTGAGCATCCAGTTAATGAAAAGGGCTGGAAAAGCTCTTGATCTTCTCAGAGCTATTAGGGGAGATGAAGCAAGCAAAGAAGAAGGGCCTTTGGCTTCCCTATGCCATGAATGGCCTTTACCTCCTTTTCTCTCTCCTCCATTAAAGAAGAATTTGGAGTTTTCACTCTCCTGTCCTTCATGGCCGAATTATATCATGGCACTAGCCTAAATGCAGCCCACTGAGCTATTATAAAGTGGTTAGGGAGTGGTTAGCCTAAGTGGCTAGGGGCTTGAGCTTGGGTTAGCCCTTTTTGTGCTAAGTTTGACTTGACCTAGCCTTGGGTTGACTTTGGTAAAATTGAGCTTTTGGGTCACCATCAATGGGTCCTTGGTGACCTATTGGCCTCTCCTAGGGTCTAGGTAGGGATGTGTAGGGTTGAATTGGCAACTTGAAGGTCACTTGTCCCTTATTAAGGGCACTTTGACCACTTTGAGGCTAGAGTTGACTTGGGTCAACTTAGCCACTAAGGTTGACCCCAATTGGTCCTCGGTGACTCATTGACCTCACTTTAGGGTTAGGAGGGTATGGGTGGGGTCCAATTGGATAGGGGAAGGTTAATTGAGCCTAAGTAGGCTAGTTTGACCCATTTAGGGTTAGTGTTGACTTAGGTCAACTTAGCCACTTTCACTGTGATGTAGGCTTCTACCGCGGACACTAAATGGGTTACGGGAATGAAACGAACGCCACACTAAATCCACAATCTCTCACGCACTAGATTCAACCACAGCGCACTCGTAAATGTTTTACCACAGTTCACCAACGTACGGTAGCCACTCCGCGGGAAGGTCAAACGAACGGCTATAGGCCGACGTTCTACCAAGCTAAAAGGACCAATGTTGGGTCCGACCGAGCGAAAGTTGTACCAAAGGAGGTCTACCCAAAATGCGATCGAAAAATGGTAGATCTCCCCCAACAAAAAATACGGGGTTTGCCAAACCCTTTCGGAAATATCGCGATTAAGGTTGATGCAAATCCAAAAGGAAAACCACGAAGAATCTAACGATTCAAACCCAACGCAAAAATCGTTCCGACCACTAGAATATCAAGAGGGAAACACACGTGAGTGGAGAGGATCGTTACCCAAGTTGGAATAGATGATTCCGACTACCTTTGAAGGGTCGCTCTTCCGCAGATCCACCAGAGTCGCGCCGGATGGAGAGATAGATCGTCCGCCTTGGCCGCTTCACGCCAAAGTTCAGATTTTCGCCGTTGAAGGAGGCCTTTCCGGTCAAAGCTTCGCATGGAGGGGCTGCCGGGTTCCCTTCAAAGGGGCTGCTCGGTGGAGGTGGTAGGTGGCCGGCCGGTTATGGAGGGTGGAGTTCGGGTTAATGAGGGTATGTGGTGGTGGGGTCTTGGATGAGGGAGATGTGTGGGCTGGCCGAAACTTCTAGAGGGAGAGTGGGAGATGAGGGTGGCAGCTTGTGGAAGAGGGGGAAGAAAAGGTGCTGGCCGAAATTTTAGAGAGAGAGAGGGGGGAGTGGGGGTGGCGGCTAGGAGATGTAGAGAGAGAGGGAGAGAAGGCTTAGAAATGAAAGACTTAGGGTTTTCTTTTCTCATTCAACTTAAGTTAAACCAAACATACATGCCTATATATAGGCTTAAAAATAAGTCTAGGCTATATGTAGCCCAAAATAAAAATAAAAACAACACACAAAATGGCTACATGCATGCCTCAAAACAATATCCCAAATAAAATAGCATAATGAAAATAAGATAAATCTAAAGATAAATTTAACTATATATTTATCTTGCGCCGAGGGCGGAAATTGTAGCGCCGCTCCATACGAACACCTCGGCGACGCGAGTCCTTTGTTGGAGATGAAGGAGGGTCTTCCGTTAGCGTGCCGTCATCAACCACTTGGGGGTCGTCGTCAACTTGGGGGCCGTCGTCAACTTGGGGGCCGTCGTCAACTTGGGGGCCGTCGTCGCCACCAATCCTCCCCCGCTTGAAAGGACTCATCACCGATGAGTTGTCTTGAAGATACCGTCGGAGAAGAACACCATCCAAGAGAGCCACTTCCGCTTCCGGGAGCCAAGAGTCATCAGAGGCGGGCGATCACGCCAGCGGATCAAGTAGCGGCGCACATCGCCATCAGCAGTGGGAAACACGTCATCCTGGAGAATCCTGTCGGGCAAAAATGCGGTCCTGGCAAACCTGGGAAAAGCATTAGGCAGCAAATGGGGAAAATCTATATCATCAACATGTAGCGTACCTCCGTTGGAGACCGACGGAGAGAGCGAGCCCTTACCCCCCTCAACCCCATACCTATGAGAATCTATAGTGGAACTAAACGGAGAGGAAGATAGTTCTAGTGGCGGAGCAATATATGGAGTTAAATCCGAAACATTAAAAACAGGGGAAATACGCCAATCAGTGGACAATTCCAAAAGAAAAGCATTGTCTCCCAACCGTTTTAAAATCCGAAAAGGGCCAGCTCGCCGATCCGCTAACTTTTTTAAGGTGCCCGTAGGCAACCGTTCAGGGATGAGACGTACCATTACTAAATCGCCCACTTTCAAAGGAGACACTCTCTTATGTGCGTTGGCATGAACTTGATAAGACGCGTATTGAGTGGCAAGCGTTTCATTTATGCGTTTGTGAAGATCATGGATGTGAGAGGCAAAGTCCTGTGCAAATTGACTTGACTTAAACGATGCCAGTAACGGAAGCAAGTCAAGGGGCATGAGAGCTTTATAACCGTGCACGATCTCATTCGGGGACAAACCCGTGGACCTATTTTTGGAATTATTATATGCTAACTGAGCATGAGGGAGGATAAGGTCCCATGTACCCTTGTGGTCGCCCACAAGGCATCGAAGCAAACTACCTAAACTTCTATTCACAACTTCTGTTTGCCCATCTGTCTGCGGATGGTACGCGAAAGAGAATAGAAGTTTGGTGCCCATAATCCTCCACAGGGTCTTCCAAAAATAACTAGTAAATTTCACATCCCTATCAGTAACTATAGACTTCGGAACTCCTCGATGGCCTACCACCTCTTTAAAATATAAGTGTGCGACGTGTGACGCGTCGTTGGTTTTATTGCACGCGATAAAATAAGCCATTTTAGAGAAACGATCGAAAACAACTAAGATAGAGTCGTGACGTCGAAATGTGATTGGGAGGCCGAGAATGAAGTCCATGCTAACGTCTTCCCAAGGAATAGACGGAATCGGAAGAGGGGTATAAAGCCCCGCATTAGTTTTGTTCCCCTTAGTCAGTTGGCATGCTCGGCAACTACCCACGATCTTACTAACCATGGCCTTAAGACCGGGCCAATAAAACTTGTCTTCAACTAACGTGATCGTCTTGTCACGGCCAAAGTGTCCTCCTAACCCTCCACCATGCAATTCCCACACTATGAGGTGGCATAGGGAGGAACGGGGGATGCAAAGCTTCAAATGGTTAAATAAGTAGCCGTCCCGAATGTAAAAAGAAGTAATGGTCATCGGGGAGTCATCTTGGGTGGCGAAATAGATATCCTTAAAATCTGGGCAGTGGACGTACTCGTCCTTAATCCTATCAAAGCCAATCACTTTTACTTCTAGCGTGGAGAGCAATAACGAAACACGACTAAGGGCGTCGGCTATGCGGTTGAGAGTCCCCTTGAGGTGTTTGATAATGAAAGTGTACTCCTGTAGATAGGAGACCCATTTGGCATGTCTAGCACTAACCTTAGTTTGAGAGTTAAGAAACCTTAGCGCTTCATGATCGGATAAGATGACAAACTCCTTAGGATGTAAATAATGCCGCCAATGTTGGAGGCATCGAATAACCGCGTAAAACTCCCGATCATAATTGGAATAATTCAATTTTGAACCTGCTAGTTTCTCACTGAAATACCCCACAGGATGGCCTTCCTGACTCAACACTCCACCAATTCCCACTCCAGGCGCATCACATGACAACTCGAAAACTTTGGTAAAATCCGGCAGCCGCAAAAGGGGGGCTTCCGACATGCGCGATTTAATAAATTGGAACGCCGCAGCGGCTGAGTTCGTCCATGTAAATTCACCCTTTTTCATGCACTCGGTAATAGGGGCCATAATACTACTAAAATCCTTAATAAATCGCCGATAAAATGTAGCGAGCCCGTGAAAACTCCTAACATCCCGAATGTTGGCGGGCTCGGGCCAATCTCTAATGGCTTGCACTTTCTTGGGGTCTACGTGGATCCCCTTCGAACTCACAATATAACCGAGGAACTCAACCGATGTCACATGGAAGGTACACTTCTTAATGTTCACGAATAATTTTTCCGATCTCAGCGTGGTAAGGATGGTTCGTAAATGTGACTCATGATCAGTCGTGGAGGTGCTAAATACCAAAATATCGTCAAAATATACCACGATGAATTTTCCCATATAGGGTTGGAATATGTGGGTCATCATCCTTGAAAACGTGCTCGGCGCATTGGAAAGTCCAAACGGCATAACTAACCACTCGTAGAGCCCTACCATAGACTTAAAGGCGGTTTTCCACTCGTCACATTCCCTTATTCGGATCTGATGGTAGCCACTCCTAAGATCCAATTTCGAAAAAATCGTGGCACCGGCTAACATGTCCAATAAATCATCCAAGCGTGGGATGGGAAAGCGATATTTAATAGAGATTTTATTAATGGCTCTACTATCCACACACATCCTCCAAGAGCCGTCCTTCTTGGGGGCAAGTAAGGCGGGCATGGCACACGGGCTCTTGTTGTGGCGGATAAAACCCTTTTGCAATAAATCCGAGATCTGGGTTTGCAACTCTAAGTGCGCGGAGGGGTTTAGCCGATAATGTGGGAGGTTGGGCAATGAAGAGCCCGGAATGAAATCAATGGCATGTTGGATTTCCCGCAACGGGGGTAATTCTGCCGGTAGCTCTTCCTGGTACACGTCCACAAACTCTTCTAGGAGTTTTCTCAACGCCGACGGCAAGTTCTCAAAAGGGGCTGCGTCTTCCTTAACTTGTAGGCACACTAAGGAATAGAGGACCCCATCTACGAAGGTAGTATGCTTCAATTCTTTCCTTCCTATCAGGCTCAACGTCTTCTTCTCGACCGGGACGACCGTATCCTTCGAGGGGGCCGAAGGATCTTTTGGCGGGGAGGGATTTAAGAGTATGGTTCTGCCATTAAATTTAAACTCGTAAGTGTTGGCCCGACCAAAGTGGGTGACGTCATGATCGTACAACCAAGCGGCGACCCAACAAGACATGACACGCATCCATAGGGATGACGTCACACCAAATCTGCTCAGAATAAGCTTTGATGGTAAGGGGTACCAAGCATCGCTTCGTCACAGGGAGGGACGACCTGTCTACCCATGCCACTTTATAAGGATGAGGGTGTGGCTCGGCAACAAGAGATATTCGTCTCACCGCGGCTTCAGAAATTACGTTCATGCAACTACCGCTATCGATGATCAACCTACACCATTTTTCACCACTCTTAAAATTCAACGTGAAAATGTTCGTCCTATTCCAATCGTCTAACGCTCGAGGGGTCGCCAGGATACACCTCATAACCATCATACGGGGGTCATCCACCATATCACTAGGCACTCCGTACGACTCGCTCTCTTCGCCCGCCTCGTAAGTAATGTCGTCGGCCCCACCGGCGGAATCTAACAGGGCTAATGGTCTGTGTGTAGTAGGACAATCACTAGCATAGTGCCCTTGGATCCCGCAAGCGTAACAGGTGACATTCGTTCTGTTGACCCGACCCACCGGGACTCTCTCACCAGAGGGGTTTCAATCATTCCTAGTTGTTACGACTATGGAGGTCGAGTCGGGGGACTGATACTTTCCTTTAGCCTTATAGGTGGCGGTGGGAGGCGGCCCTAAAATGGACTTCCCCTTTTGGAACGAGCGAGACTTGCCCTTAAGCACGTGGTGCTGCTCAATATCTAAGGCAGCATTGAAAGTGGTGTGCAAATCGGTGTGACCATAACACAGAAGCTTTCCTTGGATATCGGGGTTTAGTCCCTTACGGAACCTGGAGAGGGTGACCTCCAAAATTTGATGTAGGCTTCTACCGCGGACACTAAATGGGTTACGGGAATGAAACGAACGCCACACTCAATCCACAATCTCTCACGCACTAGATTCAACTGCAGCGCACTCGCAAACGTTTTACCACAGTTCACCAACGTACGGTAGCCACTCCGTGGGAAGGTCAAACGAACGGCTATAGGCCGATGTTCTCCCAAGCTAAAAGGACCAATGTTGGGTCCGACCGAGCGAAAGTTGTACCAAAGGAGGTCTACCCAAAATGCGATCGAAAAACGGTAGATCTCCCCCAACAAAAAATACGGGGTTCGCCAAACCCTTTCGGAAATATCGCGATTAAGGTTGATGCAAATCCAAAAGGAAAACCACGAAGAATCTAACGATTCAAACCCAACGCAAAAATCTTTCCGACCACTAGAATATCAAGAGGGAAACACACGTGAGTGGAGAGGATCGTTACCCAAGTCGGAATAGATGATTCCGACTACCTTTGAAGGGTCGCTCTTCCGCGGATCCACCGGAGTCGCGCCGGATGGAGAGATAGATCGGCCGCCTTGGCCGCTTCACGCCAAAGTTCAGATTTTCGCCGTTGAAGGAGGCCTTTCCGGTCAAAGCTTCGCGTGGAGGGGCTGCCGGGTTCCCTTCAAAGGGGCTGCTCGGTGGAGGTGGTAGGTGGCCGGCCGGTTATGGAGGGTGGAGTTCGGGTTAATGAGGGTATGTGGTGGTGGGGTCTTGGATGAGGGAGATGTGTGGGCTGGCCGAAACTTCTAGAGGGAGAGTGGGAGATGAGGGTGGCAGCTTGTGGAAGAGGGGGAAGAGAAGGTGCTGGCCGAAATTTTAGAGAGAGAGAGAGGGGGAGTGGGGGTGGCGGCTAGGAGATGTAGAGAGAGAGGGAGAGAAGGCTTAGAAATGAAGGACTTAGGGTTTTCTTTTCTCATTCAACTTAAGTTAAACCAAACATACATGCCTATATATAGGCTTAAAAATAAGTTTAGGCTATATGTAGCCCAAAATAAAAATAAAAACAACACACAAAATGGCTACATGCAGCCCTCAAAACAATATCCCAAATAAAATAGCATAATGAAAATAAGATAAATCTAAAGATAAATTTAACTATATATTTATCTTGCGCCGAGGGCGGAAATTGTAGCGCCGCTCCATACGAACACCTCGGCGACGCGAATCCTTTCTTGGAGACGAAGGACGGTCTTCCGTTAGCGTGTCGTCATCAACCACTTGGGGGCCGTCGTCAACTTGGGGGCCGTCGTCAACTTGGGGGCCGTCATCAACTTGTGGGCCGTCGTTGCCACCACACTACCCACACTAGATCCTTAATGGTCCTATAGACTACCCAATGTGTTAGGGGTTTTATGGTAGGGTCATGAGATCAAGTTGTATCCCTAAAGTCAAACCTTAGGTCTAAATGTTGAGGATGAGCTATAAGCAAACCAAGGTGATTTTTCACCTTGGGCATTGCCCACTTGGTTTAGAGCTTCTGATGGTTTTGCCATGACCTAGTCATGACAAAACAAAATCCTAGGGGTCTAGATATTGGAGGGATTTTACACATGGTTTCAGAGGACTCGATCTTTTCCTCCTAATTGTGTGAGCCCTCTCGGTCTGCACGGCCTGTTTCTTCTGCACACAACCTGTCTTCGTGACTTGTTTCTTCCACCGGCTTTCGACCTGTTCGCGTGAACTCTTTGATTCCTCTTTCTTCTTACCGTGACCAGTTATTAAGTCGCAACGACCTGTTCTTCTTGCCGCGCCCTGTGCCTAGTCGTCGCGCCCTCATTTTCTAGCCGCGACCTATGCCTACGTCGTCGTGACTAGTTCTTAAGTCATCGCGACCTGCTTTTCTTGCCACGACCTGTGCCTCTTTTTCTATCCGAGCCGTGCTCTTTATCGCCACATCCTCTCCTTCTAGCCGTGACTAGTTCTTCTCGCTGCTCTCTTCTATGGCAACCTCAGATATCTCTACCACCAGTACTCTCGTTGCCGCTCCTACTACTCCTCCCACTCCTTCGGGCAACCTTGGCACCATTTCCATACTCATCGGTCCCAAATACCCGGATTGGAGTGTCTCCTTCACCTTGCTTCTCCTCTCTTAACGCAAACGTCATCATCTCCCCGATGACCCTCCTCTGCATGATTCCCCTCTCTTTGATGATTGGGATGCCAACGACATTATTGTCCACACATGGCTGGCTAACAACCTCTCTGATGAATGCCTACCTGTCATCCGTCAAGATGAAACGGTCAAGGCTGCTTGGCTTCATCTCGCCGCTCTCTCCTCCAAGGGGGATCAGACATCCTACATCTATACTCTATATACGGACCTCTTTGCCCGCCCCTCCATGTCTCATGCTACTGCTTACCAACAAATTCAGTCTCTCGGAGCTGAAATTCTCCAAAATCGCCCCTTCTCTACAGATCTTATTCAGCAAAACAAACACTTCCAGGAACTTCTGGTTGTGTGTTATCTTCTGCGACTTCCTAAGTCATATGACATGATCCGTAAACAAATCCTTGGAGAGGCGGAGTCTACCACGCTAGATGTCATTGCTGCCCGCATTGCTTCTGTTACCTATCTGCCACAAAATCCGTTGTTCTCCTCCCCTCCTCAACCGGACAACTCCGCTCATCATACTCAGTGAAGTGGCTCTGGTGGCCGCCACCTCCTATCCAGCGAACGTGGTGCTTCCCACTTTCTCTGCTCTCACTGTTGCTGCACCAGTCACACGGTTGATCGCTGCTGGAAGAAGCACCTCATCTTCAACCATCTGGAGATGCTTCCACTTCATCTTTGAACTCGGCCGCCTCCGTGGTCACAACTTCAGGTAGTGCCCACATCGCTACACAAGATAAATGATAGATCGACTCTAGTGCTACCAATCATATGATCGACAATCTGCAATGTTTTTCTCTCCTAGAACAGCATGATCGGTTGCCCCCAATCTTTATTGCGGACGGCTCTCCCTCACCGGTCAATGGAATAGGAGTTGTTCAAGTAACTTCATCTATTCGCTTGACGGACACCCTCTATGTGCCCAAGTTCCCTTGCAACTTATTATCTGTTAATTTTCTTTGCAAGCAACTACAATGCTCCGTCACATTCACTTATACTACTTGTTCTTTTCAGGATTCGGGCTCCAAATGGACGAATGCTACTGGGACTGAGAGTAGAGGCCTCTACTTCCTCGACAACATTTCCGCACTATCCACCTTCTCCTCATCTTCTACAGATCTTCTCCAGTGGCACCTCCATCTTGGTCATGCTCCTGCATGACTTCTTCGTCAGCTTATGCCACACCTTCCTCTGTAGAGTCCTCCTCTTAATTATGGCACCTGTCAGCATGGCAAGCATCACCGCTCGTCCTTCCCACCGAAGCAAGGTCGTGAATCTTCCCGACCGTTTGATCTTGTTCACTCCGACATATATGGTCCTGCACCTACCCTTACCATAGGTCGGGGTAGTTCATATTTTGTAATCTTTATTGATGATTTCTCTTGGTGTACGTGAGTGTATCTTTTAATGGATCGTACCGAACTCTTTTTTGTATGAACATCATTTTATAATATGATTAAGAATCAGTCTGATGTGTCTATTAAAATCTTTCGCTCTGACAATACCAAGGAATATCTTAGTTTTGCTTTCTCTTCTTTCTGTATGCAACATGGTATTATTCATCATACTAGCTGTGTCTATACATCACAGCAAACTTGGGTGGCTGAACGCAAAAACCGTCATATCCTCGATGTCGCTCGCACTCTGATGGCACAGATGCAGGTTCCTCGCTCCTATTGGGGCTACGCTGTTCTCATCTCCTGTTACCTCATTAATAGCATTCCGTCCATGGTTCTCCACGGACAAACCCCATTATCCATTCTCTATCCTGGCAAGGATCTGTTTCCTCTCCCTCTGCATATCTTTGGGTGCACGGCTTATATGTGCGCTCCTTCCGCCACTCATGATAAAGTAGACTCACGTGCCATCAAGTGTGTCTTCTTGGATTACTCAACTACTCAAAAAGTCTATTGTTGCTTTGATCCCATTCTTCATAAGCAATAGGTATCCGCGGATGTGACCTTCTTTGAGAATGTCTCCTATATATATTCAGACCCCTCTCCCTCTTTGGCTATTTCATCTTCTCCTACCATCCCCTCCACCACGTCTACTCCCATCGAGATTTTCCCACTGTCACCTCCACCATCTCCTCCTCCCTCTCCCTCATTACTACTGCTCTCTCCCTCCTCTCCGCTGCCATCTCTCTCCACTCCCGGGCCAGCTCTCTCCGCCACGGATGCTCGGGTCACTAAGGAATTCGCCAACCTAGATCTTCCCATTGCTCTTCGTAAAGGGGTGCAGACGTCTACCCAACTCTCGCTGGCTGCTGTTGTTTCATATGATCGTCTCACTCCTTCTCGTAGGGAATTTACAATGGCTATCTCTGCGAATGTCACTCCCTGCACCTATCAGGAAGCTCTTATTGTTCATCATTGGAAGGCCTCCATGGATGAGGAAATTGCTACCCTCACTGAACAGGGTACCTGGATAGTTGTTCCTCCCCCTTTAGGCACTGATGTGGTTGGTTGTCATTGGATCTTTATTGTAAAGTTCTGTTTGGATGGCAGCGTGGATCTCTACAAGGCCCTCCTGGTTGCCAAAGGCTTCACTTAGAAATATCGTGTTGATTACTTTTACACCTTCTCTCATGTTGCTCATCTCAGCACCATTCAGGTCCTTCTCTCTATGGCTATCAACAGGGATTGGCCCATTTCACAGCTGGATGTTAAGAATGCATTTCTCTATGGTTATTTTCAGGAAGATGTTTACATGGAGGAACCTCCTTGGTATGTTGCTCAGGGGGAGACATGAGTATGTTGGCTAAATAAGCCCATCTATGGCCTAAAGCAAAGCCCTCGGGCTTGGTTTGATAAGTTTAGCGTCATTGTTGCGGCCATTGGTTTGGCAAGAAGTTCAGCCGATTACTCCTTGTTCATTCACAAAACTTACTCGGGGTTGGTGGTTCTTGTGGTATGTGTGGATGACATTCTTCTTTCTGGCGATGACGAGGCTGGGGTAGCATTGATAAAGAAACACCTCTGTTAACACATGATCACAAAGGATATGGGCTCCCCAAAATACTTTCTATGGAATGAAATCTCTAGGAAGCCCAATTCCATAGTCCTTTCCCAATGGAAGTATGCTCTTGATCTACTAAAAGAGGCATGGTTGACTGGTGCTAAACCTGCCCGATGTCCCATGGCTGCCGGAGAAGGCAAAAATTGGACTGATGACACACATCTTCTATTCAATCTTACGAGGTACCAGCATCTGGTTGGAAAAATCATTTACCTCACGGTAACCAGACCTGACATCTCCTATGTTGTGGGCAAGGTGATCCATTCATACAAGCTCCTAGGGAGTGTCATCTACAATCTGCCCTGAGGATATTAGAGTATGTTAAAGCAGGGCCAGGGAAAGGACTTCTTTTTCAGAAGAATGGTCACTTGAGGGTTGAAGCGTACTCAGATTCGAGCTATGCTGATGACAAAGATGACATCAAGTCAACATCAGGTTTTTGCATATTTGTTGGAGGAAATCTTGTGATCTATAAGAGCAAGAAATAGTCTGTGGTCTCCAAGTCCAGTACAGAAGCAAAATATTGTAGTATGGCATCGACAACATGTGAGTTGAAGTGGTTACGAGCTCTCATGCTTAACTTAGGAGATGTCTACAACTATCCTCTTCCTATGTTCTGTGACAATAAGACTGAGATATACATCTCCAAAAATTCGGTCTTTCATGAGAGAACAAAACATATAGAAGTCGACTGTCATTTTATTCGTGAAGAGATCTTGAAGAAACAGATTTGTACTCCATTCGTCACTTCTGATAATGATTTGGCAGATATCTTCACCAAGCCGGTGTCCGCTTCCTTTTTCCCCATTTGCGACAAGCTTGGCATGATTGATATCTATGCTCCAGCTTGAGGGGTACTGTTGCGGTATGGAGGCCGGGCGGCCTGTTGCAGTTCGGAGGTCGAGCGGTCTGGCGGTTTATCGCAGCAGCTTATCTGCCGACATGTTACTGTTTGAAGGCCGGGCAGTCTGGCAGTTTGTCTATGGAGACTTTGAGACTGGCAGTCTAGCAGTCTCTTGCGGCGGCTTGTTCTCTGTGGCGATTATTCTATCCTTCTGGTGGTTGTCGAGCGGTTAGCCTACTTGTCTAACCGCGCGACTTGTTTGGTTTGTTTATTTGTAAAGCCGCATATACTTGTAATTATTTAGTCTCATATTGCTTAATTATAATCTCTCTCATCTCCTCCATTCTATAAAAGGTAGGCTATACCTTTGTAATACACACCTTTTTTGGATAATAAAATTTGTTACTCCAAATTTTCGGCCTGTTTATTTTTTGTTCGCACACTCACGTTATATGTTTATTTTCCTTCTTTTGACCTCTCTTTTGTAGAGATTTGCAGGTGTTCGCGAGTTCTATTCTTGTACTTGCATTATATGTTAATTTACATGTTTTTGACTTCAGATTTGCAGAGATTACCAGGTGTTCACGAGTTCTCTTCAGGTACTTGCATTATTTGGTAATTTCCCTACTTTTGACTTCTCTTTTCCAGAGATTTGCTGGGGTTCGTGAGTTCACCTCAGGTACTCGTGTTACATGTTTATTTACCTGCATTTTACTTCACTTTTGCAGTGATGAGTTGGTGTTCATGAGTTCTCATTAGTTATTCCCGTTATATGTTAATTTACCTATTTTGACAACTATTTTGTAGAGATGAGCAGGTGTTCATGAGTTCACCTCAAGAACTCATGTTATATGTTTATTCACCTGCTTTTGACTTCTCTTTTGTAGACACTAGCAGGTGTTAGCGAGTTCTCCTCTGGTACTAGCATTATATCTTTATTTACATGCAGTTGACTTCTCTTATGCGGAGATTAGCAGGTGTTTGCGATTTGATCTCAAGTACTCGTGTTATATGTTTATTTACCTACCTTTGACTTCTCTTTAGTGGATATTAGCATGTGTTCATGAGTTCTCTATAGGTACTCGCGTTATATATTAATTTATCTGCTTTTAACTTCTCTTTTGCAGAAATTAGCAGGTGTTTCCAAGTTAACCTCGGGTACTCGCATTATATGTTTTTTTACATGCTATTGACTTGTCTTTTGCGAATATTACCAGGTGTTCACAAGTTTTCTTTTGGTATTCAAGTTATATGTTAATTTACCTGCTTTTGTCTTCGCTTTTCTGGTGATGAGTAGGTGTTCACGAGTTCACCTGAGGTACTCGTGTTATATTTTTATTCACCTTCTATTGACTTCTCTTTTGGGGGGATTAGCAGGTGTTTGCTACTTCTCTTCGAATACTGACATTATATTTTAAATTTTCCTTCTTTTGACTTCTCTTTTGCAGAGATTTGCAAGTGTTTGTGAGTTCACCTTAGGTACTTGTGTTATGTCTTTATTTACCTACTTTTAACTTTTAACATCCCATTTCATGCTCGGCCCCTCGCGTGTGTTCTGAGTCAAGAGACTTGACTCGGGTTCGGGGTGCACTGGCAAAAGGTGTCAAGAGCGTTGGATAAAGGGTTGGGTTGAGTGATACCCAACGGGTCAAAGTGGGATAGCCTAGGTGTCACAACCCACATTTTCTATGTATTAAATAATACTTCAGAGTGAGAGAAAACATGCGTCGTGATACCTCGCCGTGTAGGAGACAACGACAGATGCTCAGACGACCCGTCCTCGCATTTACTTTAAATAAAAGACTTATGAAACTAAGGTTAAAAAGAAAATATAAGTTATTTGAGTTATTGACCGTGTCCCTCGTTCGGGTGGATCACTAGTCCATAGGTGAGAAAATAATTATTTTGATTTATTTATTATCCTATATGACCATGAATGCCTAGCATATTGTAATGATGATGTGACTTCTACGTTTAATATAAACCGGGACGTTATACTAGGAGAAAATGACCAAGGGATATTCGTCAGATATCGTCAGGGATATCCGACGAATTCGTCGAATATCGTTGGAAGAAAGTCCAAGGGAAATTCATCGGATATCACCAAAGATATCCAATGAATTCATCGAGTATGGTTGTTATTCGTCGAGTATCGTTGGTTGGTACTCAACGAACTCGACACCAGAAACCAGGAAAATTGTCAAAGTGAAATTTGTCAGATATCACTGGTGATATCCGACGAATTTGTCGAATATCATCAAAGGAATTCGATGGAATTGAAGATGGAATTTTTGGCCAGGGAAAATTCTTCGAATATCGCTAAGGATATTTGATGAATTCGCCGAGTATCGTTTCGTCGATTCGGCGGGATTGGAGGAGGATCCGTCAAGTATGATTGACTATACTCCCGATTCAGCGAGTATGGAAGATTGATAGTCGCCGAATTTGACTTGTACGGTTTTTATTTCAGGCAGAATTTGCTGGCTTGATTAGGCAGGTTAAACCTGACTTCGAGATTCGTGCTGGGTGATTCTTTGAACCGGTCATTTCATTAAGACTTAATATTGGTGGTCCAATGACATGGAGACAGGTGGCAAGTCACTAAACCTAATACTTAATATAAAAAGGGATGAAATCCAAAACCTAGCCGCACTTACCGATCGTGCCGACCCTTGTTGCACGAAACCATCGAGAATGGAAGAGTGAGGGACGTCGCGGGTCGCCGGAGTCAGAGATTTCTGGGGGAAAAGCTTCGTTGTTCCCGTGGAAGAACATCGCTAATGAAAAGGAAGGATGCCGCTAAGGAGGATGACTAGATCCATGGCCGGAAATCTTGGAACCGCTAGAAATGAAGTGAGCTTCCTACCCTCTCCCTTGGTGCTAGATCTATAGTTATTCATAGGAGAGATATCGACTCAAAGGAGTCTTGATTCGTGAGGAGATGTTTCCTAGGAGGAGGCCATACTAGGACTTCTGTCCTTGAGATATGATGTCTTCGACCACTCCTTTCTTCTTTGTGAAGATAGAGACTTGGTTTCGTGAAGAGAGTTGGACTTTTGAGGGTGAATAAGGGAGGAGGAATTCTGGATGTGATTTGGGAATTTTAGTTGGAGGAGGAAGACGAACTGATGACGTTTGTTTCGCTTTAACATGCGCGCAAAAAGAAATTTTCTGCACGCAGCAATCTTCAAGGCGACTTTAAGACATGATATGGCCAGATCTGGGTTTTCATCTACACATTAAAGTCGTAGCCCTTGGAAATACCTTTCCAATGATTTATTGCACGTTCTCATACGATGTTTGTAGCGGATAGAACATGCTGGCTATAAACGTGCAAAAAACTATTTTTTTTAACATAGCAGACTTCGAGGCTGATATCAAGTATGTTAGGTTCTGAACTGGGTTGTAGGCCGAATACAAAAGTTGTATTCCTTGGTAATACCTTTCGAACGGATGGTTATGCGCCTTCATACGAGCCCCATAGATGCTGGGATGGATGAACGAAGTGTCTGTACAACCAAGCCTTGCTATTTATTAATCTCGGAATAGTATTGTGTTAGTCCTTGTTGAGTAAAGAAATGGTAAGAATAATTGTTGGGTTTTTTAGTGAATTTGGCCCTAGGATAATGTATTAAACAAATGGCTTGGAAACACAATTAGGCATGATTATAATTGTATAATGGAATAGGTTTGGAAGAAGTTCTGATGCTTAGTAATCGAACGAGTAAACCGTGTATCCACGTTAATTAAAAGGGGTGAACTATTTTATGTTGATGAGATTACCATGATGGAAGCAAAGCGGTGGATGGATGCTTGATCCTTAAATGAAAATGGAAAAAGTTTGATGCATGGTCATGAGGCTTGTCAAATAAGGAAAGTGTAAATTGGTCCACTGCTTAGAGTCGTGTCTCCATACGGGTAGCTGTGTGGATTGTATGTCGTGTGAGGTGGTTCGCCACCTATGTTATTGATGAACCCTTAAGTGCCTTGGAGCACGAGAATGTGAAAGGGAATAAGTGCGAGTGTTTGATCGCACTGGAATTGCTAATGATTAAAAGATACATAGGTCGGTTGGGCTTGGCACTCGGTGCTTACTTCCCGAGGCTCCTTCCGTGCCAAGTGGACGGTGGGGCTTGGTCCATTGGTGATATGCTCCCTTAGGCTCCTTCCATGCTACGTTGATGTGAAATTGCATGCGGTGTGAATCGACATGCGTTGTCGTAATCCTGGGTTAAGGATAGTGTGGCTGCTCTACGGGCTCGCCAGTCATCACACCGACGGGAGTTGACAGATAGACCTTAGGCGGTTGGGCTTGGTCCTCAGGGCTCATTATTTGGGCTCCTTCCATGCCAAGTGGATGGTTGGGCTTGGTCCTGTGGTGATACGCACCCATAGGCTCCTTCCGTTACATGACATAAGCAAGTTGTGCTTGGTCCTCAGTGCACATCTACCTGAGGCTCCTTCTAAGCCGTAGGACACATGTGAGCTCAATTGTTGTGTTCTTAGTGTTGAGGATTAGGAAAGCCTAGGCTTGGTAGTGTGGATGCCCGCCTAGTAGTGGAGAAGACTGCTCTACTGTCACTGTCTGGCCATGACGGTTGATGCCTGAGAGGTTAGCTACCTGCTCGAAAAGTAGGAACTACAAGTCTGTGTCGACATAGCATTTGCATATGCGTGTGCATGGGTGAGTCATTGCACTGCATTCATATCATTACATCACATTGCATACTCAAGATCCTCATTGTATACATTTGTATGGTCATTCATATACGATGAGTTACTTTACTATTAATTCGATCCTAAACTTATATGTCTGTATGGGCATTCACATAAGTTATGTTACTTTTTGTCATAGTTTCATATTATTTACTACTATAGATGGTAGAACTGCTAAAGTAGATTGTTTATTCACTTGTTGTATTACTGATATACACTTATATTGTTCACTCTTATACCACCTCTTTGTACTTCTACTTATATATATATATATATATATATATTTATATATATTTATATATATATATATATTTATATATATATATAGTATCTTGTCCTTTTCTCCTCCCGGTGCCAAGGAGTCGTCGAGGAGCGGATGTAATAGTCACTTAGTCTTTTGACTAACGGTTGCTTCTTCTTCCTTTTTAGGAGGAAACCCCGCAGATGGAGCAGTAGCAGGTTACGCAGGAGGACAGCCAAGCCAGGGCGACAGAGCATAATATGACGGTACCGTTGTAACACCCCCATCCGTCGCATGGCATATAACAGAAGGTCCAGCTGGAACCCGACGCCATATACCACAGACAGTCGGAAGGGTTACTAAATGAATAATCAAACCAACCAATTAAGACTACTCGTCCTAATCACAGAGAATTCTAGCGGAAGATTTTTAAAGTTGAAAGAACTCAAAAATAAATCCATCAAAATGAATGTCCACAGCTACAACAACAGGAATGAAACCCCAAATACACAGAAACAGGTACATGGCCTTATGGCCTTACAAATGTTCACTTCATAAATTGTGTTTTACATACATCGACTCGCAGGCCAGCCACACATGAAATATATAAATAAAACTATTCTACGGCCTTCTAGGGCCAGCACAGCAACATGGGCTCCAGCCCGCTATTTGGCGCTCGGCTCCGCAGCACCTGCAAGCACATACCACCGCACGGTGGCAAATAAAGCAACGGTCAGCTAAAAGCCGACCAAATTATAACGACCCCGCCCCTTACTCGGGACGGCGGTGCTCTTTCGCTGCATAACATTAGCCCAACAATATAAATATAGCGCAATTATAATTCGCCACAGGTGTAGGCTCGCACGGCCAAACACCCCGTGCACTCAGGGCACATTCATGGTGAACCCTGACCCATCAGTGCATTCACCACCACCCCCAGGATGGCAACAACATGTGAGCATTTAGCCTTTCTGACCACCGTCTAATGCTCCGACTATGCCAACGGCCAGTCCCCGTCTTCGGGTCTCTCGCACCGAACCACATAGCCTAGGTCCAATTCCACTTGCCCTTTGCTCACGCCGCATGTCCAATTTAAGGATCTTTGCGCGGGCCAAGCTTCTCTCGGATCCCAAATTTTCCAAAACAATCTCATAACCCAGTTATGATCAAGGCCGGTTCCCAGACCGCCAAGTTAGCAGAACACGTTTCCGCTCAATTTTCCGGGTGCGCCTTGAAGCTAAACTTCAAGGATCCCTGCTGCAATCTACCGCGTGGAAACCCGAAAAATCCAAAGCACGGAGTCTTCTCCGGCAAAACCACCTCAAATGCAACATCACCGATCCAGACAAAACACGTCCGGGTAGGCTTCACACACAATGCCTATGCTCGTACTTACGATTCCGGGCTCTACATGCAACACAAGGGGGACTATTCCCGTCAACCCCAAGGAACACCACGCACTCACCGCATACTCGCGGGAGCGGGATTCCCTATGCAGAAAGAAAGAGCTTCAAGCGCTCGAGTTGAGAATTGTTACCCTTGTAGTCCATTTTGGTGTCATGGAAAAACTACGCGGTTAGAACTCTTCGCAATGACCTTCCCTCCACGGATCCGCTCTCCAATTTCGAAACGGTACTCCGATGCTCCGCCGGCGGCCGGAAACCTCCCTCTTCTTCCTCTCCTCTCTCACTTTGGAAGGGGAGAACTTTGGAGAGAAAAATGAGGGAATAACTCTCTATTCCCGGCCTTAACAGAGCAGAGTTAAATCTGGGCCATCGGATCCTAATTAAAGAAAATGAATGGCTCGGATCTGCACAAAATTCCCCAGACCTGGGCCGCACACGGCTTGGCACACGGCCGTGTCCATGGCCGTGTGCCTCGATCCAAGCACGATCGTCGAACTGAGAAACGCACACGGGCCAAGACACGCCCGTGTCTGACCTGACACGCCCGTGTCGGGTTCCTCGACACGCCCGTGTTCGTGGGCTTGTCACACATAACCGCCACGGCAACGGACACGACCCATCAGGACACGGGTAGGGACACGGGTTGACACATGCCCGTGTCGGATGACACGCCCGTGTCATCTGGCCGTGTTCCTGGCCGTGTCCTTCTCGGGTTGAAAACGACCAAAAAAATCACCAGCCAGACACGGCCTTGGACACGCCCGTGTCCTAGGCCGTGTACCCCTACAGGCACCAAAAACTCTTTTTTTTCCGCGACCAACTCGCACACAAAATTCGGGGCGTTACAAATCTCCCCCACTTAAGGAATTTCGTCCCGAAATTAAGCAAAGGTACACAAAAGCTAAATGATACCTGAGTGGAATAACTCGGGGTATTCCTCCAACATAGCTTGCTCTCGCTCCCAAGAAAGCTCCTCACGTCCGCAATTATCCCAACGGACTTTAACCATTCGGACCTCCTTGTTGCGGAGTCGTTTGACTGCAACATCTTCAATTCGCACTGGCTTGACCCTTGTTGTTAACTCATAGTCAACCGGTACCTGATTGTCCGCAACGATCTGCGAAGGCTCTTGCACTGCCTTACGCAACACCGATACGTGGAATACATCATGCAGCCCACTCAACTCCGTCGACAGCTTTAATCTATACGCCGCCTCGCCAACACGCTCCAGGATTTCAAATGGTCCAAGGTATCTCGGACTCAGCTTCTTCAAGCGTCGAACCCGTGATACACCCTTGAACGGCTTGATCTTCAAATATACCATGTCGCCAACGTTGAATTCCACATTACTATGTTTGGCATTGTAATACTTTGACTGTCTATCCTGAGCAATCTTCAGCCTTTCCTGAATTGTCCGTATCATTGAAGTGGCATCTTCCACCGCTTGACGTTTATACAACTTTGATTCGCCTGCCTCCAACCAAGACAACGGCGTACGACACTTCCTTCCATACAAGGCTTCGAAAGGCGCCATTCCAATGCTTGCCTGAAAGCTGTTGTTGTAAGCAAACTCCACCATGTACAGGTGATCCTCCCAATGCTTCCCGAAATCTAGGACGCACATGCGAAGCATGTCCTCCATAGTCCTGTTGACTCTCTCGGTTTGGCCATCTGTCTGCAGGTGAAATGCTGTGCTGAACTTTAGCTTAGTACCCAACAGACCATGCACCAACCTCCAGTCATTTGACGTGAAGCGTCCATCTCGATCACTAACAATACTTCTAGGCACACCATGCAATCGTACAATATTATCCACGTTGAGTTTGGCTAACTTTTCCACTGGATCCTCCTTTCTCACTGGGATAAAGTGCGACACTTTTGTCAATCTATCTACGACCACCCAAATGGCGTCATTTCCTTTCTGCGACTTCGGCAAACCGTGCACAAAATCCATAGATATATCGTCGAACTTCCATTCTGGGATAGGAAGGGATTTCAAGAAACCTCCGGGCTTCTGGCATTCCGCCTTCACCAATGCACAAGTACGACACTTGGCCACATAAAGTGCCACATCCTTCTTCAAACCCGGCCACCAGAATAATTTCTTCATGTCTCTATACATCTTAGTGCTTCCCGGGTGGATTGAGTACTTGGTATGATGAGCCTCATACATCAACTCCTCCCGAATATTATCCGCACTAGGAACGCATAGACGACTGTCCTTCCTTAGCAACCCATCTTCAACCAGAAACTGGGAATTTGACCCATCCAAAGCTTCATCCAAGATTTGCTTCATGCTGCTATCCTGAACCAAAGCCCTCTGAACTCTATCCGCTAGGTCTTATTGCACCTCTGTCCAAAACAGTTTTGCCTCGTCACTTGACTGCTTATCGACGCAAGATATTTCCAATGCCTCCAACTCTTGGACCAATCTCTCATCATGTACTGATAACCAATTGGCTTGTGCGGGAATCTTACGACTCAACGCATCCGCCACTGCATTTCCCTTCCCAGGCACATAGTGTATCTTGAAGGTGTAGTTCCCTAAGAACTCCATCCACCTCCTCTGCCTCATGTTCAAATCCTTTTGGTCCAATAGGTACTTCAAACTCTTATGATCGTTGTAAATATCGACCTTCACACCGTACAGATAGTGCCTCCAAAGCTTAAGAGCAAATATCACGGCCGCTAACTCTAAGTCGTGGACCGGATAATTCCTCTCATGAACCTTCAGTTGTCGTGAACCATAAGCTATCACTCTCCCATGCTGTAGCAGAACACAGCCCAAACCACTGCCCGAAGCATCACTATAGATCTCGAACCCTTCGGTTCCACTTGGCGAACATAAAATGGGCGCCGTGGTCAATCGCCTTTTCAATTCTTCAAAAGCCTGTTCGCACTCCGGAGACCACACAAACTTCTGATCCTTTCTTGTCAACGTCGTGAGTGGTAGTGCTATCCGCGAGAAGTTCTCTACGAAGCGCCTGTAGTAGCCAGCAAGCCCCACAAAACTCCGGACCTCTGCCACCGTAGTCAAAGTAGGCCACTCCCGTATCGCCACTATCTTCGCCGGATCCACAGCTATTCCTTCTCCACTGACAACATGACCAAGGAACGCTATCGAGGATAACCAGAACTCACACTTGGAGAACTTTGCATACAACTGACTTTTCCTCAATGTCTCCAACACCATGTGTAAATGCTTGTAATGATCCTCCTCGCACCGCGAATACACCAGGATATCATCGATAAATACTATCACAAACTGATCCAGGTATTCTCTGAACGTCCTATTCATCAGATCCATAAATACGGATGGCGCATTCGTCAACCCAAACGACATAACCGTGAACTCGTAATGCCCAAACCGCGTACTAAATGCTGTCTTTAGGATGTCGCTCTCCCTTATCTTCAACTGATAGTAACCGGACTTCAAATCTAACTTCGAATATACAGTTGATCCAACCAGCTGATCAAATAGATCGTCAATCCTCGGGATTGGATATTTGTTCTTCTCCGTAAGTTTGTTCAATTCCCGATAATCGATACAAAGCCGCAAGCTCCCATCTTTCTTCTTAACAAAGAGAACTGGTGCGCTCCAAGGCGACGAACTTGGACGCACATAACCTTGCTCTAGCAACTCTTGCAGTTGCACCTTCAACTCTGCCATTTCTCTTGGGGCTATCCTATAGGGGGAGCGTGACACCGGTTTGGCACCCGGTACCAGCTCTATAGTAAAGTCTATCTCCCGCTGAGGAGGGGCTCCTGGGAGATCATCTGGAAACACATCAGGATACTCGGACACAACTGGGATGTTGCCCAAACTAGGTTTAGGCGTCGCAGTCTGCACTAGAGTGACATACAGTTCTGCCCCAGACCGAACTTCCTTGAACACCTGAAGGGCCGTAATCAGAACTTTCCCTGACCCCTTCATGCCCGCAAAAGTAGTCTCCCGTTCAGTGTCCAGACCCAACTTGACTTCTTTACGGTTGCAATCAATACATGCACTTTGCTCCGAGAGCCAATCCATACCGAAAATTACGTCGAACTCCACTAATGGTAGAACCAACGCCCGCAAATCAAACTCCCGGTCTCCAATCCGAATCTTCACAACACAAATCCTATCCACACGCATTGAGCACCCATTAGGCAACAACACATCCAACTTGTTTTCTGCCATCGAGAACGGAACTCCGATGCGCGATATAAACTTTTCAGACAAGAAGGAATGTGATGCCCCCGTATCAAAAAGGGCTCTCGTCGGAAACCCAAAGATCAACACAAAGCCTAGCACTAACAAACGTAAGCTAACAAATACGAAGGTAACAACTATAAAAGTTAAACCACTGTAATTTAACTCATACCTGTCACCACGTCTGCTTGCTTAATGGCCTCCTGTAGGCCAAGGTTGTAGACTCTAGGTTGGGCTGGAGCATGATGGGATGCGGTTGACTCCACCGCCTTCCCCTTCTCCTCATAAGTCGCTCCAGGTCTCCTCTCAGACTTTGGACGTCCGCTCCAACACTCTCGAGCAAAATGCCTCGTCTTCCCGCAGTTGTAGCAAGCCCCGGGGACTCGACTTGTAGTTGCCCCCGATGCATCAGCCGAAGGGGCTGAGTTTGAAGTCCTCCGCTTCTTGTTCCATCTGCGGAAACCTGTCTTGTTACTTGGCACCTTGAACTCGGTCTTCCTTTCTCCTGGGTCCCTCTTCTCTTGAACCATCTTCGCAATCTTTTCCAACGATCGGGCTGAATTGACCAAGGCTAGGAAGCCCTGTGCCTTAGGCCCAGCAAGGAGTAACTGTAAATCGCCGCGAAGACCCTCATAGAATCGGTTGGTCTTCCTCTCTTCTTCTGAAAACATAGCACCAGCATAACGACCCAACCGTGTGAACTCATGCAGATATTCGTCCACGCTTCTGGATCCCTGAGTCAACCCAAGAAATTGATTCTCCATATCCAACCTCTGAGCAGAAGGTACAAATCTGGCTAGGAACAATCTTGAAAATTCCTCCATCGGCACATCCGCAAGCTGCCTTTCCACTAGAAGATGAAACTCCAACTCGTCCCACCACATCCTCGCTTCTCCTTCCAAAAGAAAAGTCGCTATGGTGGTCTTCTGCCACTCCTCAGTCATTGTGGCCGTCAACACCCTCTTTATGGAAGAGAGCCAGTCCTCAGCTTGAGTTGGTGTTCCAACCCCATTAAACCTCGGAGGATTCAAGCCCATCACGTGCTTTATCTGCCTCTCCGTAGTTCTCCTCGGCTCTACTAACTCAACTGCCGCGCGTTCCACCACTCTCGGCTCTGCCGCCCTAACCGGTTCTTGCTCATTTGCAGGAGGTGCGCGATGCATTTGCCCTGCAGGTTGGGCATTTATCATTGCGAACACGGCTTCAGCCACCATCCTGATGGTTTCCGCTGAAGGAGGTGTAGCAGGCACGTCCCTTGGTGCACTACTTTCCGCTGATTGCGGACGCTCTGACTGACCAGCACCGCTCCCAGCAGCCTAAATTAGCAAAGACACACGATTAGACAACAAACAAATTGCTAAAAGCAATCATTGGAACACTCAGGTTCCACCAAACAAGTGTATTTTTCATTCCTAAGTGGACATTCATGGGTTCTTTTTGATGTTATAACGATGACGCACACATGTGCTCACCACCCCTTAAAAGAATTCGCCCACGAATTCATTTAAGCTTGACCGTAACCAGAAGTCTGATACCAAATTGTAACACCCCCATCAGTCGCATGGCATATAACAGAAGGTCCAGCTGGAACCCGACGCCATATACCACAGACAGTCGGAAGGGTTACTAAATGAATAATCAAACCAACCAATTAAGACTACTCGTCCTAATCACAGAGCATTCTAGCGGAAGATTTTTAAAGTTGAAAGAACTCAAAAATAAATCCATCAAAATGAATGTCCACAGCTACAACAATAGGAATGAAACCCCAAATACACAGAAACAGGTACATGGCCTTATGGCCTTACAAATGTTCACTTCATAAATTGTGTTTTACATACATCGGCTCGCAGGCCGGCCACACATGAAATATATAAATAAAACTATTCTACGGCCTTCTAGGGCCAGCACAGCAACATGGGCTCCAGCCCGCTATTTGGCGCTCGGCTCCGCAGCCCCTGCAAGCACATACCACCGCACGGTGGCAAATAAAGCAATGGTCAGCTAAAAGCCGACCAAATTATAACGACCCCGCCCCTTACTCGGGACGGCGGTGCTCTTTCCCTGCATAACATTAGCCCAACCATATAAATATAGCGCAATTATAATTCGCCACAGGTGTAGGCTCGCACGGCCAAACACCCCGTGCACTCAGGGCACATACATGGTGAACCCTGACCCATCAGTGCATTCACCACCACCCCCAGGATGGCAACAACATGTGAGCATTTAGCCTTTCTGACCACCGTCTAAGGCTCCGACTATGCCAACGGCCAGTCCCCGTCTTCGGGTCTCTCGCACCGAACCACATAGCCTAGGTCCAATTCCACTTGCCCGTTGCTCACGCCGCATGTCCAATTTAAGGAACTTTGCGCGGGCCAAGCTTCTCTCGGATCCCAAATTTTCCAAAACAATCTCATAACCCAGTTATGATCAAGGCCGGTTCCCAGACCGCCAAGTTAGCAGAACACGTTTCCGCTCAATTTTCCGGGTGCGCCTTGAAGCTAACCTTCAAGGATCCCTGCTGCAATCTACTGCGTGGAAACCCGAAAAATCCAAAGAACGGAGTCTTCTCCGGCAAAACCACCTCAAATGCAACATCACCGATCCAGACAAAACACGTCCGGGTAGGCTTCACACACAATGCCTATGCCCGTACTTACGATTCCGGGCTCTACATGCAACACAAGGGGGACTATTCCCGTCAACCCCAAGGAACACCATGCACTCACCGCATACTCGCGGGAGCGGGATTCCCTATGCAGAAAGAAAGAGCTTCAAGCGCTCGAGTTGAGAATCGTTACCCTTGTAGTCCGTTTTGGCGCCATGGAAAAACTACGCGGTTAGAACTCTTCGCAATGACCTTCCCTCCACGGATCCGCTCTCCGATTTCGAAACGGTACTCCGATGCTCCGCCGGCGGCCGGAAACCTCCCTCTTCTTCCTCTCCTCTCTCACTTTGGAAGGGGAGAACTTTGGAGAGAAAAATGAGGGAATAACTCTCTATTCCCGGCCTTAACAGAGCAGGGTTAAATCTGGGCCATCGGATCCTAATTAAAGAAAATGAATGGCTCGGATCTGCACAAAATTCCCCAGACCTGGGCCGCACACGGCTTGGCACACGGCTGTATCCATGGCCGTGTGCCTCGATCCAGGCACGATCGTCGAACTGAGAAACGCACACGGGCCAAGACACGCCCGTGTCTGACCTGACACGCCCGTGTCGGGTTCCTCGACACGCCCGTGTTCGTAGGCATGTCACGCATAACCGCCACGGCAACGGACACGACCCATCAGGACACGGGTAGGGACACGGGTTGACACACGCCCGTGTCGGATGACACGCCCGTGTCATCTGGCCGTGTTCCTGGTCGTGTCCTTCTCGGGTTGAAAACGACCAAAAAAATCACCAGCCAGACACGGCCTTGGACACGCCCGTGTCCTAGGCCGTGTACCCCTACAGGAACCAAAAACTCTTTTTTTTCCGCGACCAACTCGCACACAAAATTCGGGGCGTTACAACCGTCATTGTCGTTAGTGATTGATGTGAATGTTTTGTAGAGAGACTCTTTTGTAGCCCTTTAGGCATGTAGTCTGATATTTTAGAAGCCTTGGTTGCTTCTTATTTCTATTGTACTTGTGGACATTTATACTAGTGTGTATTTTGACTTCTGTTTTTATATTCTTTCTATTGGGTTGACATGTATGAGATGGTTAGCCGGCAGGATAGGCGTCTTGTAGTACATGTTAGCCCGTGTGCTAATGCTACCACAAGGCGGCTGTTCTGGGCATAAGACTCCCCTCGTGCCCTGTCTTATGTTCCGGGAGGGGGGTATTTCCGATGGTATCAGCTTGTTACAATCCTGAACAAAAGAAGTCATTGAACAATAGTGCCAGCCCCATTCGATTAGTCAGTTTGGTGACAAACTAACTTAGCGGAAGCAATGGTGTGTCCATATGTAATTCAGACTATGTATGTCCAATTTTGACAATACGATTAGACAACCTGACCTTAGGTTTGTACCTTACGTGTAGATCCCAGTGCACGTTGAGCCATTGGGAGGCACTCCTGCCCCTACCGTACCCACTCTGTTCTAGTAATCAGAGTTGGGACAGATGCTCACGACCATTCTGGATGCCTTTAGGTCTCAACAGGCCCCAGTACAGCAATGGGTTCCAGGATCAAAATTGTTGAGCACTTTTCGGGCTCTCTCCCCTCCTGCCTACCTTGGGACAGAGTCGGCCGTGTGTACGAAAGAATGGCTCAACACAGTGCAGGAGTTGTTTGCAGGAATCCGTTGTCCAACCAACATGGAAGTGACATTAGTAGTGTCTGCCCTGGAACTACACACCAAGAGATGGTGGAATTCCCCGATGGGTTCAACCTTCCATGGCCGAGTCTATAAGGTGATTAGATGGATGGAGTTCTCTGGAGCCTTTTTGGAACATTTCATCCTATCAACTGTTAGAGACAAACTCGAGGAAAGATTCCTGTAATTAAAATATGGATCAAAGTCAGTCACAGAATACCAGAGGGCGTTTCAGCATTTGCGTTGACTCCTACGAGTTAGATGATCAAGGTTATGCTAAACGATTCTACAAAGGCTTGCAGGATCCCCTAAGGCAAGGCCTTTTGTTTATAGCAGACTCAAGTTTAGATGAGATCATTGACAAGGCAAAAAGGTTGGAGGCAGATCATTTGGGGAGAAGTAAGAGACCTACGGAGGTTGTAATGGAGGCTAGACCCTGGTATAGAGGAAGGCAGTACAACTGGGGAAGAGGAAACATTAGAGGCAGAGGTCGCTTCCATCAGAATTTAAGGATGGAGCAGCCAGCACCGCAGCCAGCACTACCCCCACCACAACCACAATACATGCAGCCTAGTAAGCAACACGAACGAATTTGCTTCCAATGCAACCAGCCTAAGCACATTTGGCACTATTGCCCACAGTTAGGTGGGAATGCTCTCCCTACCCTTCCTCTGGCAGCTCCACAAGGTCGGGGACACATGCGTGGATGAGGACAAGGACCATGAGTGTAACGCCCCCGGTTTTTCTGTGTTTTGTTTGATTTTGGATTGGCGTTACGATGACGCATTTCCGGCCCTTCGCCGTTGTAGAGCGCGGTCCTAGCTCTGTAGGTTCCTTGTGTAGCCTGGTTGTACCCAGTTGGCAAGTTTCCCCAGCTAGCCGGAGTCTGTTTTGGTGACTCGGTTGGGCCTCTTAGGGAAATGCTTGCGTTTTGGCTTCGGGAGGTGTTAGCCCGAGTGTTCGATCGTCGGATGTTGTTTTCGACCTCGCCGTTGTTTTCGTGGCTGGTTTGTTTAGCTACGGTGCGAGTTTTTGTCGAAATCCGAGATCGTTTGCCTTCGCGTCGTTTCGGCGCTGTTTTGTTAGCTGCATGTTTGTAATGTTTGCTGTGCTGTGCATGGCCTGTTGTGGCTGAGCTTGTAGGCAGGTGCCTTGTCTCTTGTTGGCTAGGTATTAGCAGGTTTCTTTTTCTGTGCAAGTTTGGGTGACACGGCCTGGGTCACGCCCGTGACCCAGGGCGTGTCGTGCTCGGGTAGAGCTCCCGTTTCTCCGGTCGACGAATTTTTCGTCCACGGGGTTTTTGTAGGAACACGGTCGTGACACGGGCGTGTCACGGGCGTGTCCCCCTTCGGTTCGTCGAGCTACGCTCGACGGTCGTCTGGCGGTGTTTAGTGAGAACACGGCCCTGTCACGGGCGTGTCGTGTCGAACACGGGCGTGACATTGGGGCGTGTCTCTCTGTTCGACGATCGGCACTCCACGATAGTCGGGCGGTGTTCGAGTTGGTACACGGCCTGTGACACGGGCGTGTCACAGGGCGTGTCCCTTGCTTCGTCAAGCGGAGATCGACTTTCGTCGAGTGGGTAGGTGCGTGAGTACACGCCCCGTGACACGGCCGTGTCGGGCCGTGTCACGGGCGTGTCTGGGGGGCGTGTCCCGTGTTTTCGTCGAGTAGAGATCGACGTTCGTCGAGTGTGTGAGTACACGCCCCGTGACACGGGCGTGTCGGGCCGTGTCACGGGCGTGTCTTGGGCGTGTTCCGTACTTTTTTTCCTGAAATCGTCTTTTGTTGCCGTGAACTGTTTTTCCTCCTCATTTTTCATCGTTCCCGAGTCTGGAGAGCTTCCAGCGGAAGGGTTTTGAGAGGAGGCGGTGGTTGTTTTGGCCGGCGATTTCGGGAGGGTTAGAGCCCGTTCTTCTCGTGTGATAGTGGATTCGGCTTGCTCTCGGCTAGATCTTCCCTTCCATGTAAGTTTTTCTTGATTTAGGGTTCGATTCCAGGAATTTCTAAATATCTGATTTCTTTCTTCCCTCAAGTTTCTTCTAGGTGGCCGATCTTGCCGCCGGAGCCAAGCCGTGGTGCGGCTGTTGTTTGTTTTTCGAAGAGGTAGAGGCAAGTGGCCCATTTCCCTTGCCAAATTTATTTCTAACCCATGATCTGTTTTTATTTCTTGTGCATAAGCTCTGTTCTCCTTGTTTTTCCTCCCTAGGGCAGCAGGTTAAGTTATTTCATCAAGCTTCTAATCAAGTGCTGATCCTTTATTTTCTTTTCTGGAATTTTAATCATGTTCTCTTTTGTCGGAGGTTTGGTGTTCTGTGGGTAGCTAGAGTTAGGGTGAAGCTGCGGTAGAGGTGGTTCAGGTTCGGTTGCGATAGTCCCGAGTAGTTAGGACGGAACGGAGGGTTGGGATTAAATTTCCAACTCTCTGCTTGCTCGCAATGAGAGAGCTTAGGCTGCAATTTCTAACGAGACTTACGTTTACCCTAAGTGGAAAGCGCTGATAGCGTCGAGTGAGCCGAGCTCACTCAACGCCGTCACCTAGCTTAGGACTTGCGGCTAAGTATTTTTTTTAGGCGTCAGGTGAGTGGAGTTTACTCAACGCTGCGTCGAGTGGGCTCGACATTTCTGTCTTGAGTCCTTGTGTACCTTAGGATTCTTAGTGTGACTTTTCCCTTCCTTTAGGCGGTGGTATTGGGTGTTCGGCAAATTTTTGCTTGCCGACTCTTGGGTTGTGGCAGGTGGTGCATGTTTAGTGGCCTCTAAGAGGGGTGGATTTTGATGTCGAGAGCTGTGGCCACGACCTGTTTGCCCTGGTTTGGGTTGGTGTGGGACCCTAAAGCTGCCACTGGCGACCCCTTAGCCCTTTTTGGATCTGATTCTGGTTATGTATTCAGATCCATGTTTTTTTGACCACTGCCACTTACCCACGTATTAGGAATGTTAGACTCTATCGTTGAGCTTGTTGCTTTTATTGCTCGCACTTGGTGTGCTTTGCTGTGCTTTAGACTGTGCTTTTTCTTACTGTCATGCTCTTTCTTTTGCTTATGGCAGCTTGTTGTCGGGTTGGTAAACCCTTCTTTTTGCTCTTAACTCTAATGCTTTATTTACACTTTGATTATTTCCTTGCTGAGGTGTTCTTTTCTTGAATGCCTCAGGTCCAGGTTGTAGCCGGTTCAGCGGCTAGTTCTTTTGGAGGGGCTGGTTTGTGGCCTCTTGGGTAGCTGAGACAGCTGATCCCGATTTTGTGAGGTAGTTCTTTACTTTTCTGTATAGACATACATACTCACCAGTGGGTTCGTGTCAGGTTGTTGGCGCCCACTGGTGGCTTCTTGCGATGCTGGGTATGAACTTAAACTGCTGTTTTTGCCTTTTAGTAGTTGTTTACTTGCTTCTGGGAAGGATTTTTGCTAGGTTGCATGTTAGATATTTTAAACCCTAAAAGCATTATTATATGTATATCATGCATAGCATAATTACAAAACAAAGTCACTATATTTACTTAGCGTAAAAAGATTACCTTTTTATATCTATTATATCCACCTTAGAGTCGTGCATAACATGAGTTGTCCCTCGGGGACACTTATGCTCACTAGGGTGTCAACTTAATTGAACCAAACTATTTTCTGCTGCGTATACTTATATTTTAATTGTGGACTAGCTGATCCACCGTGCCGAGGGATACGGCCTTTCAACATAACTGCTTTCCTTTCATAATTAATCAACGATTTTTCCTTAAAATTTAAGGGGTGGAGTTTTGCCTGAGCGTGTGCAGTTATCCCCTGCACGATGTGGCATCACGGCACGCGTTTTCTCTAGCTCTGATATGATTTTATCGTTGAGAAAATGCGGGTTGTGACAGTTGGTATCAGAGGGAGGTTGTTTGACAAATGGTCGGGCAACCTTTCCCCTTGTTTGCATTAGTGGTTAGCGTCATATCATACACACACCGATATGTCATCAGCACGTCTTGGCTAAAGCACGAACACTACACTCATGAGCATAAAGAAGTATACGGGGCATATTATGTAGTATGGGATGCATAATATGTGTTTGTATATGGATCCACCATAGGAGGCAACATGTGAGGGTTATGTAGTATGGGATGCATAACCTCACCACATGAATGCGGCTAGCACGTTTTCTTTTTTCGTTGCATGGGAATGTTATGTAGTATGGGATGCATAACATTTTCATGTGTATGCCGCCCATGGCATGCATTAAGGCCTTTTTTTAGAATGCATGGCACATCATGCATAGCATAACATTTCATAAGCACAACGTGTTAAGCTAAAGATTTGCAAGATGACATATGTACACACATGGTTTTGAGTCAAAAAGAATACAAATACATGCATTCATGGTTTAGGCACCTGAGTTAGTGTGATGGTGGTGAACCATCTTAGGTTAAGCATAACATCATCATGATAAAACAACTCCCAGAGCAAGTTTTGCAGTTGAAGTTCATATTTAAGTGTGTTTGTCTGTACCGGGTAGTTTTGTTCTAGCTGTTGGGCTAAGTTTCGTCTAAAGCTTGTGCGATTATAGGATGGCGAGACATCCTGCAACAAGGTCGACCCCCCAATCCGAGGGTGAGACGTCAGCAGCGCAGAGCGAGGCATTGGTAGAAAACCTGCGGCAGAGTAATGAGACCTTATCGAGGCAGGTGGTGGCTATGCAGGCTCAGATTCAGTCCCTGGTGGCCGTGGTGGCGGGACAGGCCCTGAGAGTTCCGGACCCCGCTGAGGGGGTAGCTGTTCCTGCTCCTCCCGTGCCTTTGGTTGTGGTGCCCCTGGAGATGGCATTTATATCCCAGTTTCAGCGACTGAGACCCCCTACTTATGATGGGCAAGCAGATTTCATGATTTTGGATGACTGGCTGATTACTATTGAGGAGATGTTCTCTTATTCGGGGATTTCGGATGATCAGAGAGTGATGCTCGCTGCCTACCAGCTCAAGGGCTTAGCAAAGAATTGGTGGTTGAGGGAGAAGGAGAGCTTGGTGGCAGGATGCTCTTGGGAGTCATTTAAAGGGATGCTGTTGAGTAAGTTTTTGCCTTCAGTCGAGAGGGACCGGCTGATGAATGACTTTCTCCATTTGAAGCAGAGGAAACTCACAGTCAGTGAGTATGAGATTGAGTTCAGTAAGTTGAGTCGGTTTGCTCCTGGTCTGGTGAGTGTTGAAGCAGACCGAGTTAAGCGATTTCTGGGTGGACTAAGAAGCGACATTCAGCAGTTAGCGAATGCCTACGGTGCAGTCAGTTATGCCAGCGTGGTCGAAGCTGCCTTGAGGGTTGAGGCCATTGAGAATGCCAAGAATAGAGGTCAGCAGTTGTGGAAGGATAAGCGAAAGTCCGGTGGAGGGAAGAGCCCTCAGGAACCCGACGCGGTCTCGAGAAAGAAGAGCAAAGAGGTTTGTAGTTTCTGTGGCCGACCAGGCCACCCCTTTGAGAAGTGTTTCAAAAGGTTTGGAGCGCAGAAGAAGGATCAGGTGCACGCAATTCAGGGTGCTCCCAGAGGAGACTTGGTGTGTGCCTTGTGTGGAAGGAAGGGGCATGAGGCTGCCCGTTGCTGGTCGAGGGATAAAGTCTGTTTTCAGTGTGGGCAGAAGGGGCATCTCAAGACAAAGTGCCCACAGTCCCAGCCTATTTTGCAGCCAGTACCCCTCCAGGCTTTGCCACCGCCTCAGCAATTGGATAGAGGAAAGGGGAAGCTGAATGTGCTTTCGGCAGACGAAGCGCAGACTTCGGCCCAGGTTATCTCAGGTTTGATTTCTCCTCAGTCGTTTCGTTATGCTCCCTTTGTGGTTGTAGTTTTCGTTTTAGCGTTTGTTTCCTTAGATGCGTGCGCTATTTGTAGGACGATTTAAGGTAAAGAACCGCTGGGCGCGCGTTCACTTCGATTCAGGCGCTACCCACTCGTTTGTGGCTAGAGCCTTCGTGGAGCGGTGCAGTTTGGGCCTAGATCGTGTTGGTGGTGCCTTTTGCGTTAAGTTCCCCTCCGGTGACTCTGTGGTTACGGACCTGGGTGTCCTTGATTGTCCGATTTTGTTGGGAGATTTTCTAGCCAAGGCAGATCTGAAGGTGATTGACCTGGAGGACTTCGATGTTATCTTGGGCATGGACTGGTTGTCAAGGTACGATACTGTGATCCAGTGCAAAGGTAAGCGCTTGGACTTCGTCAAGGACAACGGTCAGCCAGGGAGCGTTTATGGGTATTCTCTCCAGGAGTCTCCAGTCATTTCTGCGGTGCGTGCTCGGAAGTTGCTTGATTCTGGTTGTTCTGCCTGTGTGGTCTCTCTGGTAGGGGCTGTTGTTAGAGTGCCGTGTTTGCAAGAGATCCCTGTGGTGTGTAACTTCTCTGATGTGTTTCCTGATGATCTTCCCGGTCTTCCACCCGATCGAGATGTCGAGTTTGCTATAGATTTGGAGCCAGGCACGCGTCCTATTGCCAAGGCGCCGTACCGGATGGCCCCGCGAGAGCTGGAAGAGCTGCGAATTCAGCTGGATGAGATGTTGGCAAAAGGGTTCATTAGGCCGAGTTCTTCACCATGGGGTGCTCCAGTGCTGTTCGTTAAAAAGAAGGATGGGTCGATGAGGCTATGCATCGACTATAGGGAACTGAACAAGGTTACTATTAAGAACAGGTACCCTTTGCCTCGGATTGACGATCTGTTTGACCAACTGCGTGGTAGTGCCGTGTTTTCCAAGATAGATCTTCGTTCGGGCTATCACCAGTTGAGGATTCGGGAGTCAGATGTTCCGCGGACGGCGTTCCGCTCTCGTCATGGGCATTTTGAGTTTTTAGTTATGTCATTTGGTTTGACTAATGCGCCCTCAGCTTTTATGGATTTGATGAACAGAGTTTTCAAGGACTTCCTGGATAAGTTTGTGATTGTCTTTATAGACGATGTTTTGGTGTATTCTAAAGATGCGGAGGAGCATGATCGGCATTTGCGACTGGCCTTGGCGACTCTGAGAGACCATAAGCTATACGCCAAGCTGAACAAGTGCGAATTTTGGTTACCTCAAGTTTCTTTTCTCGGCCACGTGGTGAATAAGGAGGGAATATCGGTGGACCCAGAAAAGATCGCTGTTGTTATGGAATGGGCGAGGCCTGTTACTCCCAAAGAGATCAGAAGCTTCTTGGGCTTGGCTGGATATTATAGGAGATTTGTAGAGGGATTCTCTACTTTGTCTGCGCCGTTGACCAGGTTGACGCAGAAGAATGCAGCCTTCATATGGGATGGCAAGTGTGAGGAGGCTTTTGAGGAATTAAAAAGAAGGTTGTGTTCAGCTCCAGTTTTGTCTTTGCCTACTGAAGATAGTGAGTATGATATATATGTGGATGCGTCGCACGTCGGACTGGGCTGCGTTTTGATGCAGGGCGGGAAGGTGATTGCGTACGGGTCGAGGCAGCTAAAGACTCATGAGAGGAATTACCCTACGCATGACCTGGAGTTTGCAGCTGTGATCTATGCGTTGAAATTGTGGAGGCATTTTCTGTATGGCGCGCAGTGCAAGATTTTCACGGATCATAAGAGTTTGAAATATGTCTTCACTCAGAAAGAGTTGAATCTGCGCCAGCGGCGGTGGTTGGAGTACGTGGCCGACTATGATGTTGAAATCCAGTATCATCCGGGTAAGGCGAATGTGGTGGCCGATGCCCTAAGTCGGAAGTCAGGAAAGATTTTCAATCTCTCCGCCGAGCGTCTCGTGGAAGAGTTTCTTTTGATGGACATTTCAGTGAGAAGCTGCGATTCGCAGAGTAGCTTGGCAGTGGCAGAACCTTCGTGGATTGCGCTTACGCGACTGCATCAGAAAGATGATCCAGATCTTTTGCATTTGTACCTTCGAGCTGAGAAAGGTGAATTACCAGATTTCTCTATAGATGATGCGGGTACCTTGAAGTATCGTGGCAGGTTTTGCATTCCCGCAGTTGGAGATATCCGGAATATGGTGTGCAGAGAAGCCCACGGATCTAGTGTTGCCTACCATCCAGGGTCTACCAAAATGTATCATGATTTAAAGCAGATTGCGTGGTGGTATGGGATGAAGAAGGACGTAGCCAGATTTGTTTCTGAATGCCTCACTTGCAGGCGTGTGAAGGCCGACCATGGGAGGCCTGGTGGCAAGCTAACTCCCTTAGAGATTCCGATGTGGAAGTGGGAGAGTATCTTGATGGATTTCATTACAGGCCTACCGAGATCTCCTAAAGGGCATGATTCAGTTTGGGTGATCGTAGACAGATTGACGAAGAGTGCTCACTTCGTACCTTTTAAGATCGATTATCCGATGAGGAAGATAGCCGAGCTGTATTTGGATGAGGTTATTAGATTGCATGGTGTACCCGTGAGTATCATATCAGATCGAGACTCCAGGTTTACGTCTCGTTTTTGGAAGAGCCTTCAAGAAGGGTTGGGTACAGATTTGAGATATTCCACAGCCTATCATCCCCAGACCAATGGTCAGACGGAGCGAGTAAATCAGATTGTGGAAGATATGATCCGATGCTATGTTCTGGAGCACGGAGGAGCGTGGGATGAGCGCTTGCGGCTTATGGAATTTGCGTATAATAACAGTTATCAAGAAAGCTTGCAAATGGCTCCTTTTGAAGCTTTGTATGGGAGGCGCTGCAGGACTCCCTTGTTTTGGGCTGAGGTTGGCGAGAGACCTTTGTTGGGTCCAGAAGCACTCGAGGAGATGGAAACTGCTGTGAAGCTTATTCGGGAAAAGCTTCGGATAGCCCAGGAGAGATATGAGAAAAATGCCAATCGGCGTAGATCGGATTTGGAATTTTTGGTGGGGGACTCAGTGTTCTTAAAGGTCTCCCCGTTGATCGGAGTCAAGCGTTTTGGCAAGAACAGGAAGTTGGACCCGAGGTTCGTGGGGCCGTTTCCGATTGTTGAGCGGATTGGGATATCGGCTTATAGGCTGGCGTTGCCCGAAACTTCCCTGGCGTGCATAACGTCTTCCACGTCAGTCAGCTGCGGAAATATGTATCGAATGGCAGGCAGGTTTTGGATTCTGTGCCTCAGTTGGAGCTGAATCTTTCTTATGTGGAGGTGCCTGTCCGCATTCTAGATTCTCAGGTTCGTGCGCTGCGGATGAAGTCTATTCCGATGGTTAAAGTTTTATGGAAGAATCAGGATGTAGAAAGCGCGACTTGGGAGTTGGAGTCGGCTATGAGGGAGGCTCACCCTCATCTGTTTCCCTGAGCTTGTGCCTGGTATGTTTTGTTTTATTTATGATTATATAGCCCTTTCCTGGCTCTTTCTCTCTCCTTCTTCTTAGGAGTGTTGTGAGTAAAGTTTCGAGGCGAAACTTTCTTTTAGGGGGAGTGGCTGTAACGCCCCCGGGTTTTCTGTGTTTTGTTTGATTTTGGATTGGCGTTACGATGACGCATTTCCAGCCCTTCGCCGTTGTAGAGCGCTGTCCTAGCTCTGTAGGTTCCTTGTGTAGCCTGGTTGTAGCCAGTTGGCAAGTTTCCCCAGCTAGCCGGAGTCTGTTTTGGTGACTCGGTTGGGCCTCTTAGGGAAATGCTTGCGTTTTGGCTTCGGGAGGTGTTAGCCCGAGTGTTCGATCGTCGGATGTTGTTTTCGACCTCGCCGTTGTTTTCGTGGCTGGGTTGTTTAGCTACGGTGCGAGTTTTGGTCGAAATCCGAGATCGTTTGCCTTCGCGTCGTTTCGGCGTTGTTTTGTTAGCTGCATGTTTGTAATGTTTGCTGTGCTGTGCATGGCCTGTTGTGGCTGAGCTTGTAGGCAGGTGCCTTGTCTCTTATTGGCTAGGTATTAGCAGGTTTCTTTTTCTGTGCAAGTTTGGGTGACACGGCCTGGGTCACGCCCGTGACCCAAGGCGTGTCGTGCTCGGGTAGAGCTCCCGTTTCTCCGGTCGACGAATTTTTCGTCCACGGGGTTTTTTGTAGGAACACGGCCGTGACACGGGCGTGTCACGGCGTGTCCCCCTTCGGTTCGTCGAGCTGCGCTCGACGGTCGTCTGGCGGTGTTTAGTGAGAACACGGCCCTGTCACGGGCGTGTCGTGTCGAACACGGGCGTGACATTGGGGCGTGTCTCTCTGTTCGACGATCGGCACTCCACGATAGTCGGGCGGTGTTCGAGTTGGTACACGGCCTGTGACACGGGCGTGTCACAGGGCGTGTCCCTTGCTTCGTCAAGCGGAGATCGACTTTCGTCGAGTGGGTAGGTGCGTGAGTACACGCCCCGTGACACGGCCGTGTCGGGCCGTGTCACGGGCGTGTCTGGGGGGCGTGTCCCGTGTTTTCGTCGAGTAGAGATCGACGTTCGTCGAGTGTGTGAGTACACGCCCCGTGACACGGGCGTGTCGGGCCGTGTCACAGGCGTGTCTTGGGCGTGTTCCGTACTTTTTTTCCTGAAATCGTCTTTTGTTGCCGTGAACTGTTTTTCCTCCTCATTTTTCATCGTTCCCGAGTCTGGAGAGCTTCCAGCGGAAGGGTTTTGAGAGGAGGCGGTGGTTGTTTTGGCCGGCGATTTCGGGAGGGTTAGAGCCCGTTCTTCTCGTGTGATAGCGGATTCGGCTTGCTCTCAGCTAGATCTTCCCTTCCATGTAAGTTTTTCTTGATTTAGGGTTCGATTCCAGGAATTTCTAAATATCTGATTTCTTTCTTCCCACAAGTTTCTTCTAGGTGGCCGATCTTGCCGCCGGAGCCAAGCCGTGGTGCGGCTGTTGTTTGTTTTTCGAAGAGGTAGAGGCAAGTGGCCCCTTGCCCTTGCCAAATTTATTTCTAACCCATGATCTGTTTTTATTTCTTGTGCATAAGCTCTGTTCTCCTTGTTTTTCCTCCCTAGGGCAGCAGGTTAAGTTATTTCATCAAGCTTCTAATCAAGTGCTGATCCTTTATTTTCTTTTCTGGAATTTTAATCATGTTCTCTTTTGTCGGAGGTTTGGTGTTCTGTGGGTAGCTAGAGTTAGGGTGAAGCTGCGGTAGAGGTGGTTCAGGTTCGGTTGCGATAGTCCCGAGTAGTTAGGACGGAACGGAGGGTTGGGATTAAATTTCCAACTCTCTGCTTGCTCGCAATGAGAGAGCTTAGGTTGCAATTTCTAACGAGACTTACGTTTACCCTAAGTGGAAAGCGCTGACAGCGTCGAGTGAGCCGAGCTCACTCAACGCCGTCACCTAGCTTAGGTCTTGCGGCTAAGTATTTTTTTTAGGCGTCAGGTGAGTGGAGTTTACTCAACGCTGCGTCGAGTGGGCTCGACATTTCTGTCTTGAGTTCTTGTGTACCTTAGGATTGTTAGTGTGACTTTTCCCTTCCTTTAGGGGGTGGTATTGGGTGTTCGGCAAATTTTTGCTTGCCGACTCTTGGGTTGTGGCAGGTGGTGCATGTTTAGTGGCCTCTAAGAGGGGTGGATTTTGATGTGGAGAGCTGTGGCCACGACCTGTTTGCCCTGGTTTGGGTTGGTGTGGGACCCTAAAGCTGCCACTGGCGACCCCTTAGCCCTTTTTGGATCTGATTCTGGTTATGTATTCAGATCCATGTTTTTTTGACCACTGCCACTTACCCACGTATTAGGAATGTTAGACTCTATTTCTGAGCTTGTTGCTTTTATTGCTCGCACTTGTTGTGCTTTGCTGTGCTTTAGACAGTGCTTTTTCTTTCTGTCATGCTCTTTCTTTTGCTTATGGCAGCTTGTTGTCGGGTTGGTAAACCCTTCTTTTTGCTCTTAACTCTAATGCTTTATTTACACTTTGATTATTTCCTTGCTGAGTTGTTCTTTTCTTGAATGCCTCAGGTCCAGGTTGTAGCCGGTTCAGCGGCTAGTTCTTTTGGAGGGGCTGGTTTGTGGCCTCTTGGGTAGCTGAGACAGCTGATCCCGATTTTGTGAGGTAGTTCTTTACTTTTCTGTATAGACATACATACTCACCAGTGGGTTCGTGTCAGGTTGTTGGCGCCCACTGGTGGCTTCTTGCGATGCTGGGTATGAACTTAAACTGTTGTTTTTGCCTTTTAGTAGTTGTTTACTTGTTTCTGGGAAGGATTTTTGCTAGGTTGCATGTTAGATATTTTAAACCCTAAAAGCATTATTATATGTATATCATGCATAGCATAATTACAAAACAAAGTCATTATATTTCCTTAGCGTAAAAATATTACCTTTTTATATCTATTATATCCACCTTAGAGTCGTGCATAACATGAGTTGTCCCTCGGGGACACTTATGCTCACTAGGGTGTCAACTTAATTGAACCAAACTATTTTCTGCTGCGTATACTTATATTTTAATTGTGGACTAGCTGATCCACCGTGCCGAGGGATACGGCCTTTCAACATAACTGCTTTCCTTTCATAATTAATCAACGATTTTTCCTTAAAATTTAAGGGGTGGAGTTTTGCCTGAGCGTGTGCAGTTATCCCCTGCACGACGTGGCATCACGGCACGCGTTTTCTCTAGCTCTGATACGATTTTATCGTTGAGAAAATGCGGGTTGTGACAATGAGGAAGAAAACCCGGGCCTGCTCGGGATCAGATGTTTATGCTGGAAATGGCGCAGGAAAGTAATCCTCAAGAGTTGATTGCAGGTACGTCTTAATTTGCTTAATGTGTTATGAGCATTTTCTTTCGATTGCCTAGGATATGCTATGAGTCTAGCTTTGAGTCGTTATAATTGATACATAGGCACCGTGATGGTTGGTGGAAAACCGGCCTATACTCTATTTGATACTGGTGCCACACACTCATTGGTGTCAGCAGACTTCGTTAAAGGCCTAGAAGGAGTGCAATACTTCACTAGTATTGCTCGGAGAGTAGGCCTCCCAGATCGCTCGGAGATGACTGCAACCGCCAAGTGTGAATTGGAGATACTTCTTGTGGGAAGGAACTTTGAAACCCCTGCCATAGTTTTGAGAATGCCAGAATTCGACCTCATTTTGGGCATGGAGTGGTTGGATTGGCACCACGCCAGAATTGATTGTGCGGAGAAGCGGATTTCCTTGAGACATAGGGATACTGAAATCATCTTGCAAGGTATTAGACTCACATCTCGTATGTTATTATCTACAATTCAGGCCTTAAAGGCACACATGAAAGGGGAAGAAGTCTACATGATTTGCTTTGAGTTGAAGGAGATGACAATAGATATGAAAAATGTGCGAGTGGTGCGGGATTTCCCTGAGGATTATCCCGAAAAGCTGCTGGGACTACCCCTGCTTCGAGAAGTGGACTTCTAAATTAAGCTAGTACCGGGTACAAAGTACGTCTCCAGGACACCTTACCGAATGGCCCCGAAGGAACTCGAAGAGTTTAGAGTTTAGTTATAGGAATTAGTAGAGTCAGGGTTTGTTCACCCGAGTTCATCACCTTGGGGTGCCCCTATTTTGTTCGTTAAGAAGGAGGATGGAACCTTACGATTATGTATAGATTACCAGGAACTCAACCATTTAACAGTGCAGAACACCTACCCTTTCCCGAGGATAGATGAGATATTCGATCAACTAGTAAGAGCGTACTGGTTTTCAAAGTTGGACCTGCGCTCGGGGTATTACCAATTAAGGATACAAGAGGAAGATATCCAGAATACGGCGTTTAGCTCGAGGTATGGGATATGAGTTCACCATGATGCCATTTGGGCTCACAAACGCCCCTTCAGCATTCATGAGCCAGATGAAAAAGTGTTTGAGCCAAACTTATATGTATTCACCATTGTCTTCATCGATGACATTTTAGACTATTAAAAGACAGAAGAGGATCATACGGAACACTTGACCTTGGTGCTGAAGAAGTTAAAGGAGAATACCTTGTTCGCCAAATTTAGCAAGTGTGAATTTTGGCTACGAAAAGTTGCCTTTTTAGGCGACGTGATTAGTGGTGCAGGGTTAGTTGTGTATCCGGCCAAGGTGCGTGTCGTGAAGGAATGCTCACCTCTTAAGTCAGCAGCCGATGCAGGGAGTTTCTTTGGACTTGCTAGGTATTATTGCAAGTTTGTGAAAGGATTCTCAAAGATAGCCATCCATCTCACTAACCTGATGAAGAAAGGTGTGTCATACGAGTGGACACCCCAGTGAGAAGCCGCATTCCAGGAGCTGAAAGATAGACTCACCTCCGCGCCTATCCTAGCCCTTACATCTAGGAAGGAAGGATTCTAGGTCTACACTAATGCATAGTACCAAGAGATGGGAGCAGTACTGATGCAGCATGGACATGTGATCGCTTATGCTTCGAGAAACTAAAGAAGCATGAATAAAATTACCAAGTTCATGAGTTGGAGTTGGGTGTAGTGGTGTTCGCCTTGAAGGTTTGGAGACATTATTTATACGGCATCCACTGTGAGATATTTTCGGATCATAAGAATTTAAAATACGTTCATATTCAAAAGGAGATGAACTTGTGACAACGGTAGTGGATAGAATTTTTATGTGATTATGAATTTACCGTGAACTACCACCCCGGAAAAGAAAACTCCGTAGCTGACGCTTTGAGCAGGAAGGAAATGAGTCCTGAGTCCGGATTGATGAGTATGAAACTAGCTCGGATGCTTGAAAATATGGAGATTCCCCTGGTGTATAAAGACCATTCTAAAGGGTATACGGAGTACCTAACCTCAATGAGCAAAGTTTGTGATATTCAGGACCGAATCCTGGCAGAGCAAGGATAGGATGGTGCTCTGGCCCAAGTATTTAAGTTAATTGAAGATGGGTCTAATGACGAATATTCCCTAAGAGACGGTCGCCTTCATTTTCGTGGCCTGCTCTACATTCCTAAGGGCGATAAAATTCAGGAAGATATCTTGAGTGAGGCACATTGCTCTCAGTATTCAGTGCATCCTGGGATTGCCAAAATGTACGCTGACTTGCAGAAGACCATGTGTTGGCCAAGAATGAAGAGAGACGTCAGATATTTTGTTACGTACTGTGAGTCCTACCAAAGGGTGATGGTGGAATACAAGAGCCCCAGAGGATTATTACAGTCGTTGCCCATCCCTGAGTGGAAGTTCGAGGATATCTGATAACTCTAATTTTATCTTTATCTTTTATATAGTTTTTATCTAATAATTAAATAGATTATAATTATATTTTATTAATTTTGTTACTAATTACTTTCATCTCTTATTTTAGGGTCAATCTGGGATATCAACTTCAATTTGGAGCTTACAGAACTGATCAGGAGAAAAAGTTAGACAAAACTGGAAAAATGCCAATTTCACACTACGATCACGGGCGTGAACACCAGGTCCCGGGCTTGTCAAGCGGGCATGACCCTTCAAATGCTCCAGAAACCATTGCCACGTCGGATTAAAAGTAAACGCCCATGTCACGGGTGTGACCATCAGGTCACGGGCATGACCATCAGGTCATGGGCATGACTACCAGGCATGACTCTTAGGCATTCCGTACTTTATGACAACATTTTCGAATCAATCAGTTTTCTATCTACACGGCCCATGTCACGGGCGTGTCAAGCGGGTGTGACTTTTTAGCAACTGCCAAAGTCCTTCCTGCCATTTCTGCTTCCCACCATTTACAACAACCGACATGACATGCCCTAGGTCACGGGCGTGTCCTAGGGCCGTGACCCGCCACATAACGACTTTTGGCAGTTTCTCTCCAATGTTCCCTAGCTTTGAATACGATGGTTCTGAACCTTACATGCCCTAGGTCACGGGCGTACTGTTGGGTATTGTATCCACAATTACCTGGATTTGAGGAAGCCACCTGTCAAGCTAAGATGAATTCACAATATATTTGATGAAATCTCTCAAGTTGTACTTGCAGTTATTCCACGCTAAGTGCACACCAATGTCAGGGTGCAGTAGGTCAATATACATGGGTCTGCACGACGTAATACCTCGTTGAGCAGATCAGTGTGTTGGCCTACGTGTACTCTCTCTATTGGAGTGCACTTACTTTCAAGCACAGGGCTGTAACTATGAAGGAGCAGACAAGGAGCAAGGATGGGTCAAGGAGCACTTCATGGGTGGAAAGACGAAAATTCGTCTAAGTGTAAATCGACGAGAATCACCAAGTGATTCTCGCCGATTCGGCGAGAATCACTAGTGATTCTTGCCGATTCGTCGAGAATCAGTGGTTGATTCTCGCTGAACTCGATCCAGCCACTTCTAAGCAAGCACCTCTGCTTCTAAGCAAGAATCGACGAGAATCACCAAGTGATTCTCGCCGATTCGGCGAGAATCACTAGTGATTCTCTTCGAATCGTCGAGAATCACTGGTTGATTCTCGCCGTCTCGACCTGGCCTAAAGCAGTGCGTGCAACCAAGGCAAATTCGACGAGAATCATCTTTGATTCTCGCCGAATCGTCGAGAATCACCTTTGATTCTCGGCGACTCGGCGAGATTCACTTTCGATTCTCACCGATTTTGACTTGGGCGATTTTCTGGAACTTCCTGAACCGGATTCTGCCGCTGTCAATATTTTGAACCGGATTTCGGGTTTCTACTTGTGGGACCCACAACGGTCATATTGTAAGTGACTACGGTGTATAAATACACGGGTATTTTTGAACAGTACCGTGAGCGAAGAAGAGAAGAAATACGCGAGCACGGACGAACCCTAAAATCGCCGCTTCCGCTCCGTCGCCGCCGTCGTCGCTCGCGACAAGTTGTTCGCCGGTTGATCGTGGTTTTGCCCAGATCCTCCTGCGACAGAAGCCTAGCTAAGCTCAGCGTCTCACGTGTCTAACCGGAGATCTCTTGTCTCTCAATTTGTAGATCGGGAAAGTCTTCCCCATCCGAATCGATCGAGACGATTGATCCTAGTGTGACCATTGGTAGACCTAGCTAGCTTCGCTACGAAGTTTGGATCTCTAAAGAAGTGCAGCCGCACATCGTTGTTGCCTCCAATACCGTGAACCTTGACGCCGCCCATCTTGCGCCGCCGGTTCCGGGGAGATCCTCTCCAAGAGAGATCTAGGGTAGTGGACTCTTTGTGGACTTCAAGAACACGTCGTCAACAAAGAGGGACACCTTAGTCTCCATACGTAGTTTGTATCTCTTGTACATTCTAGTTTTACTCTTGTTGTAAAGGAACGTTTGTTCCGTGTTGTAAGGGTTGGGTGCAACCCGGTTTGTGGGAGTGTTGACTCCTACGTGTGGAAGGGTTCCTTCTGATAGTGCAAGGATTGGATTTCAATCCTGTTGGAGAAGTGACCGAGTCGTCCCTTGTTGGGAGATAGGTCGAAGGGGGAAAGTGGATGTACCCAAGTCGGGGAACCACTATAAATTGCCTGTGTATTCTGTGTGCTGTGCTTTTTATTTTTATTGTGCAGGTACATTCGTAAATTCTGCAAAAACGCTGCACGTCACCTATTCCCCTCCCCCCATAGGTGAAGATAGTTGACACTAGGTGGACTTTCAAGTGGTATCAGAGGGAGGTTACTCATCAAAAAGGTTTACACCTTGAGTAGTATCTTGCCACCAGTGTCAGAAGCATGGAGCTAGATTATGAGATATCGCCACTAAGACTCCCTGCATGTACAAAGGAGTATTATCCCGTCTGGAGGATGAGGGTGTCATATCACTTGGAGGCCATCGATCCTCGAGCATCTTTCATCCTAGAAGAGGGTCCTTTTATTCCTATGAAGACCTTCTGCTCGAGAAAGAATATCGAAGTGCCCAAGTGCATTGCAGAGATGTCCGAGACGGAACTGTCACTATTTAACTTGGACAAGAGGATTCGTCAAATTATCTTGGACATCTGGTCTGGAGCTTCTCGCTCTAGATTGGAAAAATGTAGGACGGCTAAATCAATGTGGGTGATGATCTCAGAGTTGATGGGGGGTCAGAGAAAGCTGGAATCTGCTGTCAACCAGAGGATGAAGCCTATATGGGGGTCCTCACCTCTGAAGATGAAGGCATGGATCTCTCGGACAACATCAGAGCTCTAGTGTCCGTGTCAGAGACTGAAGAGGCCAGTGAGGAAAGCAGCTCTGATGAGGATGAGACAATGGTCACTGGCTCTAATGACAATAACACAGAAGAGTAGGTAACCTCTTCATCCTGCCCCGTATCTCTTGAAATTTTTGAAGACAGGAACTGCTTTCCTTCAGAAGATTCTGATTCCCTGAAGAGAGCCCTTCAGAAAAGCAACCTACTTGCTGAGGAGCAAGCTCAAGAGATTGCTCGACTGAAGATCTTGTTGGTTCTCCAATTGGCGTCCAACAAGGTCAAGGACTCTAAGATCTCAGCTCTAGAGAGTAGTTTAGAGAATGAGAAAAGAATAGTATCAAACTTTTCCAAGGTTGATGCTATAAAGAGAAAGCAAGAAAACGGGTGGATCTCCCGGATTATCAATTCGTGGAGAAATGGGGAAACGGTATTCCGACCCCCCACTCCAAGCAGGAAGGCAACTCATCATGCCTTCAGGTATGACCACAGGAACAATCGTGGTCACTGCAAGGGTGATCTGTCATCATGTGGAGACACCCGTAGTGCAAGGGCCGTCGTGGCCACCCATGAGAGAATACCTAAGGCTCCTTCTGAGCCCTTTGTATTCACTGCCACTGCCTCAACTTAGTGTGAATCTGCATGTCCCAGCTCACTGAAGACCTCTCACCACCCGAGGACACAGGATAGGGAGGTTAGAAGTCATGGTGTAAGTTTTCATGGGGCCTCCGGAAGGGGGATGCCTGGAAGGAAGGCACCACCTCCCCGGCCTCATGAAGCTCGCAACATGCATTCCTTCCACCCTTCCACGTGTCACGGTGGAAGAGAACATTTTGTGAGAAGATCATGCCCTATCCCGTTTAGACCTAGGACCGTGACTACCTCAGTCATTAGATCAGGTCAGAAATGGCGATACAACATTCACCCGTGTTGGTGCTATGGCAAAGTGGGACACTTTGCCATCGACTGTTGGCACAACCCATCTGTGCCAAAGGCAAGGGCCTATCCACATTTTCTGCGCAGAGGTAGCCTTCCTGACAGGTTTTCTGAAGGAAGGCAGTCAAGTGTTTATGCTAACAGGAACCTAGGACCCAAAATGATTTGGGTTCCTAAGGTAAAGTAATTCTTTTTTGCAGGGTAGTCTAGGTTCCCGTGAATATGATGGGAACTAGACAGTAGGTGGCTCAAGACTAAATTGGAACAAGCGTCTGGAATACCAGATGTGATATCTACTTGTGCATATTCACATTGAGCTCCTAAAATGTTTTACATGAGGGACTAAACGATGACTCTCAAAATCCCAGGTACTTTTGATCAGTTCTAAGACTTGAGTCGTTTTCATCGACAGTTACATATATATATATATATATCTTTATATACATATACATATTTATCTATACGTATATGTGTGCACATCTAAAGATAGGTCAACAAGGTGAATATAAAGATTAGATACATCATTAAAGAGTTATCGGAAATTCCACTGGTAGATTCGAGAACTAACATCCGCAGGTGTAAATTAATTCACTGAAAACTCACAAAAATACATCATTGGAAACCTTGCCATCAATAAATGTATGGAAAAGCCGGCTTAAACCCTAATAGCTTGGCTTTAAGGAATATCTATATAGTTAGAAGACTTTCAAATTAACTTAGACAAACGGAAACCGTAAGAATCCCATTTAACTCGTCGAGCTTGGCATTTAAGGAGAATCCCATTCTCGCCGAAGGATCAAGAAGAATCACATTTAAGGAAGAATTCCCGCCGACTCTTCACATTCCTTAGGAATCGCGCAAGGTTTCTTCCGCCGACCCGCAGGAAGCTCGTCGAATCGTCTTCTCGCAAGGTTCTCGTCGAATCCCGCCGAACTCCGCAGGAAACTCTCCTACTCACCGAAGGTCTCCATCGTTGTTTCCCGCAAGTTCTCCATCGAACCTCTTCCCAAAGGTATCTCCCTGAGTCGTGAAAGTTTCCGTTGACATCTCGCAGGAAGCTCACCGACCACTTCTCGCAGGACGCTCAAGGAAGATTTCTCGCAGGAAGCTCACCAACTCACTCCCGTCTACGCCTTTAGGTAACCTCTTCCTCACCCGTACTTGGACGTTATCACTAGTGACGCTTCCCTTTTGACTGTTGATTAAGCATAGAGTAGGGATTTTCTCCCTAGATTTACGATGGCTCCAAGGACAACTGCTGGGCTAGTCACTGGATGGGAGCTGGTTCGCACAGGGTTCTCTCATGCCTCAGATGAATTCAGGAACATCATCCTTATGCTAGAGGAGGCTGGACTCTCGTTCGTCCTGGAGCACCCGTGCAAAATCTTGGACAAAGAGGTGCTGGAGTTCTTCGCTACCGCAAAACTCCGGAATGGAGACTCTCTTATCAAGAGCAAGGTGGCTGGGGCAAAGGTCAAGATGTCTGCCAGCAAGCTGACCCGCTTCCTGCAGCTCTCTAGCTCGGAGCACGAGGACTATCTTGAGGAAGAAGACAAAAGTAGGACTCTCTTATTCTGTGGTCTCCCACGAGGAACTCGGTCAATAAAGCGTAAGGATATGAATGAAGAAGGAAAGCTTCTGTCAGACATAATCGGAAAAGTACTCATCTACAAGCCAGGCTCTCATGATCATATCTCTGCAGATATGTTCAAGATCCTGGTGGCTATTGTCTGCAGAAAAAGGTTCAACTGGGGGGAGTTGTTGTTTGAAAAGATAAAGGATACCCTGCGATCTCCGAGCTTTGGCCGAATCATAAGTCTGTATCTCAATCAGCTGAATGGAGACAAGTATGACATGAGCAAAGGTGTTCCTATACACTACTTAAAGAAAATGGACTCCAGTGTGTTCGACAGATGGGAGAGGCGAATTTGGCAGGCTGCCTTGGAAGAACAACAGGAAGTATCTCCAGCAGCAACCCCCAGTGAAATTCCTGATACTTTGACTGCAGGAATTGAGGGGGAGCCTCTACCCACTCATGCTGATGTAGTATCTGACATCTCCCAGCTGGCCAAAGATGCTGTGGCAGATCTACACGAAGAAAGTGAACCTGAGCTGGAGAATGAGGAGGCCCTGAACCGGAACGATCAAGGAGCCGAAGCTGATGTACAGGGGACTGCTGACCAAGAGTTGGAAGAGGATGTTGATGAAGATGATTTCATGGATGATGAAGGAGAGGATTATGGCAATGAGGGACAAGAAGCCTTGGAGACTCAGGATCTCATAGAACCTCCATCTGACAAGCACGCACCTAAGAGCGTTCCTAAGAACATTGGTGCACAAGTGGAGGGGGAGTCCGAGAAATCTGCAGATGCTGCAAGTATTCCTCCATTAGAGACTGTGCTGGTGTCTAGCTCTACAGGTGCTTCTGCTGAAGAGCAAGGCCAAGAAGTGCCTCAGAATATTCCTCTACGAGATGATATAGCCACTCACACCGTGAATATCATTCAGGGCATAGTGGATGAGCTTAAGACCTCTTTTGAAAAAACTCAAAATAAAATGTTGAAAAGGATTAAGGAATCTGAAAATCTCATGCTCAAGAATATGGTGGAGATCAATCATAAACTTGACATTATGGAAAAGAAATTTGAAGAAAAGTATACCACGGCCGGCCAAGCGGTCACTCTTCTTATGGACGGGTTGAAAAAGAACACCGACACTCTTGTCGTGGTAAATCAGAATGCTCATGTTGTAGCAAACAACATTCAAAAGTTTGACGGTAATATGGTAACTCTCAATGCCAATCAGCAAGCCTTAGTCAATGAATTCTCCAGGACTTCAAAGCATATTGATGAGTCACTGCATTCTTATGCAAACTCCATAGCGGTCGAAGCCAAAAAGGGGGAGAAAGAGTATATAGCTAAGATGGCCGAGCTTCAAGAAATCATTATCACAAACTTCGAACAGTCAAACAAATACGTCTATGACAGTTGCTGGTGGATGCTTCAACAGGCGTTAGGCGTCGTGTTGCCTGAAAATCCTGCAGGTATTCATGCTCCTGTGACTACTACGGCTGCTGTGGGAGTAAGTGCTGCTGAGGGAGTAAGTGCTGCAGATGTTCCCATGAGTGAAGCTGATGCTAGGGCTATTTCTAAAGCAAAACTGATGAGCATGTTTGACCAAGAGGCCCTAGCAAAAGCCAGGGGAAAGAGAAAAGCTCAAGAAGGGACCTCCAAGGAGACACAAGCTGAAAAGAGAATTCGACTGAGTGAGGAGGAAGTAAGAAATGAAAAGTGGAGTCCAGTTTCAAAGAATATCATCTTGGACACCTTCTGGCTACAGGAAAAAAGAGAAATCAATCGAAACGAAGTATACAGCCAGTACGAGTGGGAAATGCACAAGACGTATGAAGCGAAACGAAACATTTTTTTCAGGACCAACACGACGGCTGATAAAGCTCCTCCTCCCAGATATTATCCGAAGCCCAAAGAGTATATGGAGAGGCAAAGAAAGAAGTATTTGGCTCAAAAACTCAAGGATGACTTAGCCAAGGAAAAATAGTCAAAACTTTATAGCTTGTCATTCCTTCTTAAGAACGATTAATGGTTATTGTTATTATTTGAACAATCTTGAGATTATGTATATATACATATATATATATGCATTTGAAATTATGATTGACTCAAGTCTTGATTTGTCTGCTTATATTATCTTGTGCTGCATATTTAAATTCTTAATGCTGTTTATATTATTTGATTGGTGTTATTCATCTTAGCTAGTAGGGTTTTGGCTTCGTCAAATAGGGGGAGATTGTTGGGTATTGTATCCACAATTACCTGGATTTGAGGAAGCCACATGTCAAGCTAAGATGAATTCACAATGTATTTGATGAAATCTCTCAAGTTGTACTTGCAGTTATTCCACGCTAAGTGCACACCAATGTCAGGGTGCAGTAGGTCAATATACACGGGTCTGCACGACGTAATCCCTCGTTGAGCAGATCAGTATGTTGGCCTACGTGTACTCTCTCTATTGCAGTGCACTTACTTTCAAGCACAGGGCTGTAACTATGCAGGAGCAGACAAGGAGCAAGGATGGGTCAAGGAGCACTTCATGGGTGGAAAGACGAAAATTCGTCTAAGTGTAAATCGACGAGAATCACCAAGTGATTCTCGCCGATTCGGCGAGAATCACTAGTGATTCTCGCCGATTCGTCGAGAATCAGTGGTTGATTCTCGCCGAACTCGATCCAGCCACTTCTAAGCGAGCACCTCTGCTTCTAAGCAATAATCGACGAGAATCACCAAGTGATTCTCGCCGATTCGGCGAGAATCACTAGTGATTCTCGTCGAATCGTCGAGAATCACTGGTTGATTCTCGCCGTCTCGACCTGGCCTAACGCAGTGCGTACAACCAAGGCAAATTTGACGAGAATCATCTTTGATTCTCGCCGAATCGTCGAGAATCACCTTTGATTCTCGGCGACTCGGCGAGATTCACTTTCGATTCTCACCGATTTTGACTTGGGCGATTTTCTGGAACTTCCTGAACCGGATTCTGCCGCTGTCAATATTTTGAACCGGATTTCGGGTTTCTACTTGTGGGACCCACAACGGTCATATTGTAAGTGACTACAGTGTATAAATACACGGGTATTTTTGAATAGTACCGTGAGCAAAGAAGAGAAGAAATACGCGAGTACGGACGAACCCTAAAATCGCCGCTTCCGCTCCGTCGCCGCCGCCGTCGCCCGCGACAAGTTGTTCGCCGGTTGATCGTGGTTTCGCCCAGATCCTCCTGCAACAGAAGCCTAGCTAAGCTCAACGTCTCACGTGTCTAACCAGTGATCTCTTGTCTCTCGATTTGTAGATCGGGAAAGTCTTCCCCATCCGAATCGATCGAGACGATTGATCCTAGTGTGACCGTTGGTAGACCTAGCTAGCTTCGCTACGAAGTTTGGATCTCTAAAGAAGTGCAGCCGCACATCGTTGTTGCCGCCAATCCCGTGAACCTTGCCGCCGCCCATCTTGCCGCCGCCGGTTCCGGGGAGATCCTCTCCAAGAGAGATCTAGGGTAGTGGACTCTTTGTGGACTTCAAGAACACGTCGTCAACAAAGAGGGACACCTTAGTCTCCATACGTAGTTTGTATCTCTTATACATTCTAGTTTTACTCTTGTTTTAAAGGAACGTTTGTTCCGTGTTGTAAGGGTTGGGTGCAACCCGGTTTGTGGGAGTGTTGACTCCTACGTGTGGAAGGGTTCCTTCCGATAGTGCAAGGATTGGATTTCAATCCTGTTGGAGAAGTGACCGAGTCGTCCCTTGTTGGGAGATAGGTCGAAGGGGGAAAGTGGATGTACCCAAGTCGGGGAACCACTATAAATTGCCTGTATATTCTGTGTGCTATGCTGTTTGTTTTTATTGTGCAGGTACATTCGTAAATTCCGCAAAAACGCTGCACGTCACCTATTCCCCCCCCCCCCCCATAGGTGAAGATAGTTGAAATTAGGTGGACTTTCACGTACCTAGGCGTGTGATTCTCTAGCAAACTTACCTATAAATTCCAGACAATTTCAGAAGCTAAAGGAGATTTTTTGCGGGGAGTTGAAGTTCTGTATTTTCTGCTTTATTTCTTGTATTTTTCCATTTCCTAGTCTAGATCTTTTACTTTGTAAGCATTAGCTAAAGTTGTTTTTACATTCAATCACGTCTCTCTCTTCTCTATTTTGTAATTCTCTCATCATGATGAATAGCTAAACTTCTTTTAACACTTGATCATGATGAAACTTGGAATAAAATAAGCTTTTCAATTTTATGAAAAATGTCAAGCTCTTTACTTTACTCACTAACGATTTATCTTTGATTTTTATCGTGTCGAGTTCAGATTTCTCGGATATGTTATTCAATCTAAGATCCTTATCCTAAATTACCGAGAGGTTGCAGATACGAGGAGATCCCTCAAAGATAAAAGGAGTTGATTGCACTCCTCTGGAGAGGATGACATAAAGCTTGCGGATTGGAGTCAAATCTAATAGAGGGATTCACCGCCTAAAGCAAGCTTAGGGGTTTCGACTGGGCGAGAGGTATTAATCGAACAACCTAAGGTTAGTCAAAAGCATGAGCTCGAGAGAGATACTTTTGTACTTTAGGAACCTCCAAGGTCGAGTGAGTAATTTAAGAGTCTTACATACTTTATTTTCAAGAAAGTTTATTTTAATCCAAGGGGATTCTAGATCAAGTTCTAGCTTTCCCATCATCGAATTTATCCTTAGTAGTTTAACGTTTTCTTTTCCAAAATCTCAACACCAACTTTTTGTCCGATAAGATAATAGCTCTTACTTGTGAGCACGATTACTCAACTGTCTCCGAGTCTAAATACAACATTTCCTATACTATATTTTGACAGGTACACTTACCTTTTTCGAGATTTTAGATCGGAATTAGTTTTAAAACTAAAAAATTTTGCATCAAGTTTTTGGTGCCGTTGCCGGGGACTTTCTTTGTTGATATTTTGAAAGCAAGGTACTATTAATTTTATCCATTTTTGTTTTAAAAAAATCAAATAAAATTGTTTTATTTTGTTTTTATATTGGTGTATGACCTGAGGGAATCCAAATCTACTCTATTTGGATCCAGAGATCGAGCAAAGCTTACGGCGACGCCTAAGACTCTTTCATCTCAATTCTCCAGATTTGGTTGAGGAATCCTTAGGTGACATTTCTTTTTCTTCTTCCTCTTCCTCTTCTTCTTCTTGTTCTTCTTCTACTTCTCCTTCTTTTCAGTCTTCTTCTATTTTGTGTGACCCAAATCCAAATATGGCTGATCAACTTCTATGTCCTATTATGCCCTACCAAATTTGGATGATGCACAATCAAGTTTTGTTCGACCCGCTATTGCAAACAATAACTTTTAATTGAAGCCAAGCGTCATTCAAATGGTACAACAATCTGTACAATTTGATGGGATTCAAGATGAGGACCCAAACACGCATATTTCTAACTTTTTAGAAATATGCAATACTTTTAAAATTAACGGGGTTTCTGATGATGTCATTCATCTAAGGCTTTTTCCTTTTTCTTTGTGCACCAGGCCAAGAAGTGGTTGGGTTCTCTACCAAGAGGCTCCTTTACTACTTGGGCCGAGATGACGGAAAAATTTCTCACAAAATATTTTTCGCCCGCTAAAACGGCCAAGTTGCGCAATGATATTACATATTTCTCCCAAGTTGATACAGAAATGTTATATGATACTTTGGAGCGATTTAAGGAATTGCTTCGGCGTTGTCCGCATCATGCAATCCCCGATTGGTTGCAAGCACAAACCTTCTATAATGGCATCAATCAATAAACAAGGCAACATATTGATGTCGCCACCTGGTGGAACATTAAATAATAAAACATCGGCGACCACCTAAGAAATTATATAAGGTATGGCTTTGAATACGTATCAGTGGAGTACATCCCAGTATCGTCCACCTAAACCGGCCGGGATGTACGAAATCGATACGGTTTCAAGTTTATCTCTCCAGGTTGAGAAACTACAAAAACAAATGGACGAGATGTCTGCTTCCTCGTCTATACCTACATGTGAACCCCAATATTAGGAACCTTCCACCATTGCCGAACATGTAGATTACATGGGAAATCCGAATCGGCCATCTTTTAATTCGGGTAATAATTATGGAAATAGTTATCAGCTGAGTATAAGTAATCTCCCCAACTTCTATTGGATTAATCCATGGAACGTGGTTCGCCCACCAAACACAATTCCAGCCTGTTACTTTCCACCACAAGCTCCCAAACCTCCCGCTCTCGAGGAGGCATTCCACAAATATGCAGCTACTAAAGATGATAATATTCGGACTCTTACCGGATCTATTCGAAATTTGGCGAATCAAATTGGGTTAATAGATAAGATTCTCTTTGATCGCCAACAAGGAGCATTACCGGATAATTCAGAGCGCAACCCAAACATGCAAGCTAAAGCCATCACTCTATGAAGCGTGAAGGAGGTAACTACTTCATCAAATCCGGATGATATGGAGGTACCAATTTCTTCACCTTCTCACCTGCTAAGCCTTCTGGTGATAATAAATCAAAGCGTTATCAACCGCCTCTTCCCTATTCGTCTAGAATGCAAAAAGACCGAATGGATTAGCATCACAGTAAATTTTTAAATATGTTTAAACAAATTCAAATAAATTTATCGTTTTGCGAAGTGATAGCGCAAATGCCGAAGTATGTCACGTACCTCAAGGATCTTTTATCCAATAAAAAGAAACTTGAGGATATCTCCACGGTTCAATTGAACACGGAGTGTTCGGCGGTTTTATTTAATAAATTGCCTAGGAAACTAATCAATCCGGGTAGTTTCTCTATTCCTTGTTTATTTGGCATTTAATCAGTAAAACATTTGTTGGCGATCTAGGCGCCTCGATTAATTTGATGGCTTATTCATTATTTAAAAAGTTGGGATTAGGAGAGACTAATTCAAAAAAATTGATCATCCAATTGGCGGATCAGTCTATAAAATACCCTGTGGGTATTATTGAGGATGTTCTTGTCAAGGATAACAAATTTATCTTTCCGATAGATTTTGTCATCCATGACATAGAAGAGGACACCGAGGTTCCACTTATTCTCGGTCGCCCTTTACTCGCCACCTGACGCAGCATCAAAGATGTTAGTAACGGTAAACTTCTCCTTAGAGTCGGAGATGAAGAAGGTACCATTAATATTGACTTGTCTATGAAAAATTGGCTCTCTAATGACGACTCATGTTACTTTTTGGAAGCTTCTCCTGAAGTAGACTCCATTTTATTTTCTAAAAAATTTTATTCGCCTGTGTTTCATGACGAAAATTTTGAAAATTTAAATTTAATTTCTCATGAAAATAGTAATAACAACTTGGTCACACGCGCACCTATTGTAGTAACTATAGAATTAGGTAGTGACCACTTAAGAACTTCGTATGAGGAACCTCCAACTTTAGACCTTAAACAACTGCCAGATCATTTACAATATTTATCTCTAGCGGAGGATTATAAACTTTAAGTTATTGTGTCCGCTAATCTATCAGAAAAGCCCATAACGTAGCGTACACCGCAATGGTCGAGCTTAACGACCATAAACAAACCGCTCGAGGGAGACACCCCATGGTTATCCTTTCTTTTTCTTTTTTATTTTTTATTTTATATTTGAGTTTTTGTAGATCTGAAGGATCATTGCTGCCTGATGATCGGTTAGGTTCGAACATCCAGTTCATGTGATTCTTTCATGTCGGTAATATTTTTATATAGTTTATTTTATTTCTGTCACAAAAAATAAAAAAAATGAAATATGATATAAAAAAAGGCCCAAAAAATGAAATTTTCTACAATTCTGTTCATATACGCTAATGTCGCGGTCATGACCTATGGGTCACTGGCGTGACCTATGGGTCATGTGTTTGGTTCGTCTTGCAAAACCCAAGACAAGTTTCGTCGAGCGCAGTTTTTTCCATTCATCTTCCTTTGATGTCATGGCCGTAACCCGTGTCTCGAGGGCATGAGAGAGGCCGCGACTGGTTTTCTCGATCGCTATTTTTCCAGTTTGACTTCCGATGATGTCACGGGCGTGACCTTTATTTGTCACGGGCGTGACAGGGGCGGAACCCCGGTCCAAGAAAAAATTTAAGAAAAAAATGGAAAAAATGTTATTTCGCCAGTTACGCCCGTGACATTCTATATCACGCCCGTGACATTGTATGACACGCCCGTGACATTCTATGTCACGCCCGTGATATAGGAAAGTCACGGCCGTGATTTCCCCGTGAAAACACGACACAAAAATAGTTTTAAAAGTCACCGTCTTCAGTTACATGCCCTAGTGTCACGAGCATGATCTTATGTCATGTCAGGTGAATCCGAAGCATTTCCCGTTCAATGCCTCAGATACTCTATTTTTATTATTTTTTTATTCGACAAGCCCCAGAGTCACTAGCGTGACACTGGGGCTTGACCCGCGAATCTGAGGCGGGCAGCATCGAGTTCCATATTTTCCCTTAACTGTAGATACACGCCCTATAGTCACGGGCGTGACTATGGGGCGTGACCTACAGAAAATTGATTTTCTGCATTTCCCGAGATTCAACCATTACCCCATTCCCATGAAGGTGACACGCCCCAGGTCACAGGCATGATCGGGGGGCATGATCGACCCGAAAAATCCTATTAATAGGATTTCTCCCCCTTTGTTTCCTCAACAACTTCAAGCCCTCCTCCTTCTCTTAGCTAACCCAAACACCTATTTTCTTTCATCCTTCCACAATGCCTTGACACCACCCTCGCTCCTCCGCTTCCTCCTCCAAGCAGCCCACGGATCCTGATGCGGCGGAAGCCATGCTCATTTTTGACAACTCTACCCAACAAGACCAGCGCGAACGTTTAAGCGCAAAACACTTTGGCGTATTATGGATTCTTTATTGGGGGATTCTTGCCACCTTCAGAGATGTAGATTTTCTTAGGTAATTTCTATCCACCCCTGGATGGAGTTCCCTCATCTTTTTTTCGGAGCCCGCTTTCCTTGATCTCACTGTTGAGTTCTTGTCGTCTTTTGAGTTTAGTTGGGTGTCGAATGATGATTTATCATCTTTCAAATGGGTGGGGTGACGCATCAGCTCACCAACCTCCATCTCAATAAAGTCATGGGCTTTTGCTCGGAGGTCTTTTCCCATTCTCCCGCCTATCTTGATCTCCTTACTGATTTCCCTCTCGATTTCAACCTTCTCACCTTTTGGGTGGAACTCAGTAATGACACCGCGCCCTAAACCCCAAAGATATCTAAAGGCAGCCTCCTCATTTCCCCCGCTTTGCACATTCTCCACAACCTCCTCACCTTTATTATTATCGGTCGCGATGACAGTCATGGAGTTGTGACTCAGGCAGATTTATAGTATTGATATAGTAAGTTTTACCGGGTCCCACTAAACCTTGATTATTTGCTCGCAATTTTATTTTGGCACCAGGACGAAAATGCTAGGTTTGGAGCGGTGCACGGCAGTAACTTCATCTCTTATCTCGCCAAGCAGATCGGTCTTTGGGATACTCTTCTCGACTGAACTGCGTTCAGACTCCGCAAGTCATTCAATTCCAGACCCTCCAGGTCCCAGCCTAGCACGACGACGTGATGGCGAGTTTGATGTTATCCCACCAGTGTTCGGTGGCGGGGATCTTGATCTTGATTTCGGTGCCGGTCCCAGCAGTCCTCCTCACTCTCCCCAGATTCTGCCACCACCGTTGCACTCTCCCCCAGGGCCCGGTCCTCAAATCTATAGGGATCATCAGTTTGGGTTGGTTCACACTCGCCTAGACCAGATGTAGACTCTTTTTGACAGTCGTTTTACTCATTTAGATGAATGCTTTACCGCATTGGACAAGAGTCACACTTCTTCTATGGCGCATATTACACATGAGTTCACGGATCTGCGAACTCATTATCTGCTACGGGGGGGGGGGGGGGTGCTAGAGACTAGGAGTATTTCTTTTCTTTAGAGTTGTACTCGATCGAATATTTCTATATCTCTTCTTTTAAGTTTCTATGTATGTTTTGTTTTTATTAAAAAATATATCAAATTTATGTTTTGCTTCAGTCATGTCTTATAGGTACACTTTGTTTCTGATTTGACCTCTTCAGGGAAGTCTCCTTTTCTTTTCTTTACAAATTTTTCCAATGGGGACAATGTATTGTTGAAGTATGGAGGGATATTTCTCAAACAAAATATACAAAAATCATAAAAATTATAAAAATTTAAAATTTTATTTTTACTTAGTATTCACAAAAATACAAAAAAATTTAGAAAGGGACGTTTGGGATATCACCCCTTCTTACCTTCTAGTACCGGTGAGAGCCCTTCACAGGGTATACCTCGGGAAGTCTAAGAAGTAACAAAAAAATTAGGTTTAGATTTTAAAATTAGAGAAGTCATTACTTCTATATTTATTCACATGCAAAATCTCTAGTATTCATCTTTTACATAGTGTTTAGAAAATTTTGATGCTTTAATTGAATTTTGAATTTTGGAGTAGAACTGTTGTCCTTGCTGTGTTTCTAGTTAAGTGTACATGTAAGTAGAATTTGACTAGAATTAAAAATTCAGCATACAATTTGAGTTTTTGTCTTTCTAAATGTGTAGAAAAATTTTATTTTACTTTTACTTTGAAACTGGTAAAAATCCAAAAATAATTTAGGACAGTGTGTTGAAGTTTACTAGAGCGATATTTCGTTGATCAAGAAAGAGGTATTCTTTCTCGATGTCTAGAACTTGCCCTCTAGCTATTCTCAAAACTTTGCATAAGTTAAACTCATTAGCATAGTTATGATTTAGGCACTCCTTTTGGCAAGTTTGAGACTTTGCACCCATACCTAACGTTTTATCTTTGTTAAGTAAATTTGAGCCTATATCATATCTTTTGTTTTAGCTCCACCAAACACTTTACCAAAACCTAAAAAGCATCCTAATTACACACCTAAGACCGAGCTTGAAAATATATATACAAAAACAATTTATGAGTGATTAGGAGCCATTTTATTTTGGTGGCTAATTGAGAAACAAATAGTTGATTTATTTTTCCTTTCTCCTCAAAAAAAAATTTAAATATGGAAAAAGAGAGGAAGTAGAAAATTCTTCAGAATGATGAAAAATAAGGAAAAGAAACAAAGGAATTTAGGAATTGGCGGCATTCTTTAAGCCATGATAATTTATTTTGTGCATGCTCTCTTTAGGTTTAGGTGTGTGTAGCCGTCGTTTTTTACCTTTGATTTTCCTCACCAAAAACCTAAGCCTATGTTTCAACCAAGTTAAGTCTTATTAATTTATGCATAAAAGTTAAACTAGTGTCGTGGCGTGAGTGTGAAAGGGCAAGCCTATGGCCATCGACATTGATGGATTTCTTTGGAGGGTATCTAAATCTTCGATTTGTGCAATGTTATCTTAGTAAGCATGTTACTTTCTGCCTAAATGTGATTTTAAGATTTACCGTCTTTTCAATTTCGAAGTAAAAATAATAAGCGAAAACACATTATAGAAAAGTAAAAACTAATTTGTATGTTGAGTAAGTTTTCTACTAAAATAGCTACACACATATGCATAAGACTTCGCATTTTACTGCTTAGATTCAATTTTCATTTCTAGCATTAAAACTTTTCTACTCCCTATGGAAAGTTGTTTGCTCGGGACGAGCAAACGAGTTAGTATGGGGGTATTTGATAACTCTAATTTTATCTTTATCTTTTATATTTTTTTTATTTAATAATTAAATAGATTATATTTTATATTTTATTAATTTTGTTACTAATTACTTTCATCTCGTATTTTAGGGTAAATCTGGGCTGCCAATTTCAACTTGGAGCTTACAAGACTGATCAGGAGACAAAGCTGGACAAAATTGGAAAAATGCCAATGTCACGCTACGGCCACGAGCGTGACCTCCAGGTCACAGGCGTGACCCTTTAGGTGCTCCATGTCACGGGCGTGACCATCAGGTCAAGGTTCTAACTACCAGGCGTGACTCTTAGGCATTATGTACCTTATGACAGCAGTTTCGAATCATAAGGTTTTCTGCCTACACACCCCATGCCACGGACGTGTCAAGCGGGCATGACCTCTTCAGCAACTGCCAAAGATATTCTCGATGTTTCTGCTTCCTGATTGATATTTTTTGCATCAAGTCCGAAAACTTAATAGAGTTAAAACTCCAAAAGTAGGTGAGGAAGCGCGGCGCCCCGGGCGGTTTTATTTAGAAAGCTGGTGATTGGTTTTTATTCAGAAAATGGGGCGCGCGGATTTATTATTTGGATATAAAAATAGTTGAAATCGAGTTTTAACGAAAGGAGGTAAGTGCACCTATCGTGTGTAGTACAGGATATTCCGGTGTGGAATATCGAGGTCGTATTATTCTCGGGGTCGGTTCGTTTATTTCTACACTTCACTGGAGGGGACTATTATTTTACCGATAATTACTTATCGGGTAATATATATAAACAAAAAGGCAGAAAATTAAAGCATAATAAAGGGTGGAGCAGATGAAGAGCTTAGCTCAATGGCACCGAATGAAATTCAAACTAAAATAGACTTTTAATAAAAAGAGATCCTAAGTTTCTAACTAATTAAGGCGGAGACTTGGCCGTGGAGGCTCCACTAAAATGAGCTCACCTATCTCTAGGACTATCGGTCACCTGAACATTAAGAATATTCGACCGGGCTCTCGTCTGACGAAGGATTCCTCTTAATGCCCGCATTACGCTAAGAACCCCGCTATTAGGTGGGGAACCCAAACCGGTAGAGTTGGCGCGCCTCCTATCTCGAGGGTTAGTGCGGAACTCCATTTACCAAGGGGTGATCGGTCCATACGCACGGCCTCTCGGCTAGCTAGCGTATGGACTACAGAAATAGGGCCCACGCATCAATTATGTGGTCCTACGCATCGTAAACCCTAGGCAAACCTTAAGTGATTTTAATTAATTAGAAAATAAGGACCTTTAATTATTTTAAGCTATTTTATATGTCCCAATGCTCTTCGATACAGAGGGCTAAGAACGTTAGCCACTCATCGGAATGGGGACGGCAACGATGAAAAAGCAGAAAATTAAAGCAGGAAAATAAAGCAGGAAAATGAAAGCAGTAAATGGAAAGCAGTAAATTGCAAGTCATACTCAAACGAGTAGGACTGAAATAAAAGCTGTAAAAGTGCAAGTCCCGGCTCAAAAGAGTGGGTGGGAAAAAGAAAGCAAGTCCTACTCAAATGAGTAGGAGGAAATAAATGCAATTACATGTCCATTCCAATTATTACAATAAAGACCGGCCATTTAACTCAAGTGAGTAGGCAGTAATAAAATCCAGCCATTTAACTCCTAGCGAGTAGGAGGAAAATAAAAGCTAACACTCATGCACTCGACATAAAATTAAAACACACCTACTCTACAGAAAGTAAACACACTCTACTGGAATTGAAATACGCACACACACGACAGAAATGAAAACGCACGCGTACAAGTCCTACTCAAATGAGTAGGCAGGAAATAAAAGCACGCCATTTAACTCTTAACGAGTAGGCGAAAATAGATGCAACACACTCACGCACTCTACAGAATTGAAAGAAAGCAGTTTAAAATAAGTCCAACACGCACGCACACGTACAAAAAATAGGAAAAATGAAGTTGCTGAAAAATTAAAACGACTACATTTCTACCGCTAAAATGCGGTAGAAATGAATGAAAAGTGAAAATAAAATTTAAAGGAGCAAAAGTTTTTGCAAATAGATGAAAAGTGCAAGTGCTCGAAAAATTGAAATGAATACATTTCTACCGATAGAATGCGGTAGAAATGCATAAAATGAAGAAATAAAATTTAAACGGGCAAAAAAATTTTGAAAATAAAAGCAAAAAATGAAGTGTTTGAAAAATCGAAACGGTTATATATTCATTCCTATAACTCCGTAAAAGTGATTAAAAAGTGAAAATAAAGTTAAAAGAACGAGAATTTTTTAGACCTAAAAAGGAAAATCTAAGTTAGTGAAAAATGAAAAGCACTTTGAAAATAATTTTTACAGGTTTATAGGAATGCATAAAAGCTATAAAAACATAAGTCTAACCAAAACTAAGTATAAATAACTAAGTATGAAAGCATGAAAGTTAATCTCATACACACACACACCCATTTTAAAAGACTAAAAACAAAGTTAAAACTAAATAAAAAGATAAGATTGCATAAGAGTGGGCACATAGATGAAGTCCAAAGTCATGTAATGGAAATAAAATTACATTTGCATTAATAATAAAAGGATATTACAAAATGAAAATAAAAGAGAGAGAGGGGGAGAAAATCCCATTACAAGGCTTTCGAAATCATCTATCAGCCGACCCCTTAAGCAAAATGGTTCAGGAAAAAAGGGAACAGCAGTTCAAAACAAAAGGGGTCAATTTATAGGAAAAATTTCATGGTACACGCCCTTTGACACGGGCGTGTCAGTGGGCGTGTCAACACTATTCATAGTTGATTTCAGTGATCTGACGGCGATTTGATGTTGCGGCAAAAATCACGGCGGTCATACCCCAGGTCACGGGCGTGACGGTGGGCGTGTCGGGGAGGTTGAACTGGGCGTCGTTTGCGTCGAAAGTCATCGGCGGCTGTTTGTCGGGCCAGGTGGCGGGGTCACGCCCTAGGTCACGGGCGTGACTCTAGGCGTGTCGGGTTGGCTCAACGAACGTCGAGCGAAAAACGTCGAGCGGATGGTCACGGGCTTGGGTCACGCCCCGTGTCAAATGACACGGGCGTGTATTCGGGCGTGTCAGCTGGGTCGACGATCGTTGAGTGCGATTTCATCGATCTGGATGGTCACGGGCATGGGTCACGGGCGTGACTCGGGCGACACGGGCATGACATGGGCGTGTCATGCTATTTCTTCAAAAATTGTTCATTTCTCAGGATTTTGACGTATCACGCCTTGGTCACGGGCATGACCAACAGTACACTGGCGTGTACTCCGATTTTTTGACAATTCTTCCTGAAAAATTCAGGAAACAAAAATAACTCTAAGTTAGAAAATATTTACAAAAAAGAAACAATTTATTAAGGAAAAACAACTAAAAATAACAAAAAGTAACTAATACGCCTTATTTAATGTATATAAAAACACGTATATTTAGAACTCATTAAATACCCCCATACTTAAACTTTTGCTATTCCAGAGCAAAAGTTGGAGATGAACTTATAATGAATTAAGAAAATCCTAAGTTTATCTACCGCTTGAATTAATTGAAAGAAGGATTTAAATAAATATCCGGGGTATAAGAGTTAAATCCTAAATTATGCCAAAAATTTAAATAAAGGAATAGTTTCAGCTAAAGACTTCTGATATGATAGAGTAGATAGCAAAAAAGTTTATTTGTTAGGCTAACAAAAATAGATTGTATTTATGAAACTGTAGCTTCGAAAAATTAAAGGAAATAATTTAATTTACAAATTATGCTCTCAAAAAGATTTTAAAAATAAATCTAGAATTTTTTTGAATTTGGCGGAGGGGGATATCGTGGTATATGAAGAAGGCTTTGAATTATAGGCGAGGGTATATTTTTTCGCTCGAACCTCTAATGAAATTTTTTGGTTTGAATGTGGATGTTAGGAAAATGAAATCTTATTTTCCATAACGTAATATTTTTTTTAAAATCTTCATAATACTCCAATGTATATGTGTAGGAGTAATAAATTTTATCCTCTTACTCTATAACATATAATCTTTTCAAATATTGGATGCATATGTTTACGGAACGAAATCTTATTCTCATTGACATAGGATCTTTTAAGGATCGAAATCATGTCAAGTATGACATGAAAAAAAAGGTGATAGAGTTTTTTCAAAAATAATACTAGGTTTAACAAAAAACTTTTGAGAGTAACCTTTATAAATTAAACATTCCTAAATTTCAAAAAAAAAGTTTGGAGTTATCATAACTTTAAATCTAAGATTGTTATTTTTAACAAAATAAATATGCAACTATTTAGATAGATTAGAAGTGGTGCTGAAAACAGGTACCTTGTTTAAATAAAAAAAAGCATACGAAAATTTTTAAAACTTAACCCCATATATCTAAATCTATCACTCTCCAATTAATAAACGAATAGTAAGCAAAGAATTAAAATAAGTCGCTTATAAATTAACTCGCAACTTGATTGTTGGAGAGCAAAAATGTTTAAGAATTGAGATATTTGATTTATTTTTTACAAATTGTTTTTTGGATTTTTGGGGTTTTTATTATTATTATTTTTTATTATTATTATTTTTGAGTTTTTGTAAAAACTCGATGGTGTCCCGCGAATAGACTCTTTGGGTGGTTGCTTCGATAAGTCGAACGCCGCGGGCATGCTAAAAAGCGTGGTTTACAAATAAGAAGACGCGGGGAAGAAAGAGAATTATTTTTACAAAAATATTTACAAAGGAAAAGAAAAAAAATTTTGTTTTTGAGTTTTTGTTTTATAAATTTTTTTAGTTTTTGTTTTATAATTTTTTTTAGTTTTTGTTTTATAAATATTTTTTAGTGTTTAGATTATAAAAACAAGGAAAAAAAATTTTGGGTTTTTAAATTTTATATTTTTTTTTGGTGCAGAAAATAAAGATGCAGAAAATAGGAAACTAAAATACACTCTCATACTTAAACCCAACATTGTCCGCAATGTTGCAATCGAAGTACGCGAAACGATTAATATACAAAATATAATATGGGCAAAATAAAGGGGTGGGGGGTCGGAACTACCCTTACACGAGTTTGGGGAGGCCCGGGTTGAAACCCTGCATTATTAATAAGAAAGGAAAAGCAAAAAAGATAACCGAAAAAACATAAAAGAAAAATTCGGCCAAAAGGGCGTAGGCAGGAGGGGGTGGCAAGTGCGGGGAACACGAAGGTAGCTAAGGTCTTAGCTACATGAGCGCGACAGATATGCGGACCCCTAGCGCTCACAGAAGCGAAGGGCACTGAAGAAAAATAAAATAAAATAAAACAAGTTAAAATAAATTAAGTTAAACAAAATATACACATTTTTTAAAAATCAAATCATTATATTGTTTTTGTGTTTTTAAGTAGATTTTTTAATTTTAGTTGGTTTTTTGGTTTTTTTTATGGGTTTTTAGTTGGTTTTTTAGATTTTAGAGATTTTCAAGTTTTTTTTTAGATTTTTGGATTTTTTTTAGTTTTAAAGTTTTTTAGGTTTTTGGATATATATATATATTTGTTTTTTTTAGTTTTTGAGATTTTTGAGTTTTTAAGTTTTTTTTTCGGTTGTTTAGTTAGTTAGTGGTTGTAAAAAACGACGTCATTTCAAAAAAAAATTTATAGATAATAATAATAATATGATAATATTTTTTTAAAGTTTTTAAGTTTTTTTTTTGTTTTTTTTGTTTAAGTAGATTATTATTATTATTATTATTATTATTATTATTATTATTATTATTATTGTTGGCCATTTTAAAGTTTTGTTATTTATATAGATATAGGTAAAATTAATAGATTTCCATGGTTCAGAATAACGACTCGAAAAACTCCCCGGCAACGGCGCCAAAAACTTGATTGATATTTTTCGCATCAAGTCCGAAAACTTAATGCGGTTAAAACTCCAAAAATAGGTGAGGAAGCGCGGTGCCCTGGGCGGTTTTATTTAGAAAGCTGGTGATGTGTTTTTATTCAGAAAACGGGGCGCGCGGATTTATTATTTGGATATAAAAACAGTTGAAATCGAGTTTTAATGAAAGGAGGCAAGTGCACCTATCATGTGTAGTATAGGATATTCTGGTGTGGAATATCGAGGTCGTATTGTTCTCGGGGTCGATTCGTTTATTTCTACTCTTCCCTGAAGGGAACTATTATTTTACCGATAATTACTTGTCGGGTAATATATATAAACAAAAAGACAGAAAATTAAAGCATAATAAAGGGTTGAGCCGATGAAGAGCTTAGCTCGATGACACCGAATGAAATTCGAACTAAAATAGACTTTTAATAAAAACAGATCCTAAGTTTCTAACTAATTAGGGCGGAGACTTGACCGTGGAGGCTGCACTAAAATGAGCTCACCTATCTCTAGGACTATCCCTCACTTGAACATTAAGACTATTCGACCGGGCTCTCGTCCGACGAAGGATTTCTCTTAATGTCTGCATTACGCTAAGAACCCCGCTATTGGGTGGGGAACCCAATCCGGTAGAGTTGGCGCGTCTCCTCTCTCGAGGGTTAGTGCGGAACTCCATTTACCAAGGGGTGATCGGTCCATATGCACGGCCTCTCAGCTAGCTAGCGTATGGACTACGGAAATAGGGCCCACACATCGATTATTTGGTCCTACGCGTCGTAAACCCTAGGCAAACCTTAAGTGATTTTAATTAATTAGAAAATAAGGACCTTTAATTATTTTAAGCTATTTTATCTGTCCCAATGCTCTTCGATACAGAGGGCTAAGAACGTTAGCCACTCATCGGAATGGGGATGGCAGCGATGAAAAAGCAGAAAATTAAAGCAGTAAAATAAAGAAGGAAAATGAAAGCAGTAAATGGAAAGTAGTAAATTGCAAGTCCTACTAGAACGAGTAGGACTGAAATGAAAGCTGTAAAAGTGCAAGTCCCGGCTCAATTGAGTGGGCGGGAAAAAGAAAGCAAGTCCTACTCAAACGAGTAGGAGGAAATAAATGCAATTATAAGTCCATTCTAATTATTACAATAAAGACCGGCTATTTAACTCAAGTGAGTAGGCGGTAAAAAAATCGAGTCATTTAACTCCTAGCGAGTAGGTGGAAAATAAAAGCTAACATTCACGCACTCGACATAAAATTAAAACACACCCACTCTATAGAAAGTAAACACACTCTACTGGAATTGAAATACGCACACACATGACAGAAATGAAAACGCACACATACAAGTCCTACTCAAATGAGTAGGCGGGAAATAAAAGCATGCCATTTAACTCTTAACGAGTAGGCGAAAATAGATGCAACACACCCACGCACTCTACAGAATTGAAAGAAAGCAGTTTAAAATAACTCCAACACGCACGCACAAGTACAAAAAATAGGAAAAACGAAGTTGCTGAAAAATTAAAACGACTACATTTCTACCGCTAAAATGCGGTAGAAATGAATAAAAAGTGAAAATAAAATTTAAAGGAGCAAACATTTTTGTAAATAAATGAAAAGTGCAAGTGCTCGAAAAATTGAAATGAATACATTTCTACCGATAGAATGCGGTAGAAATGCATAAAATGAAGAAATAAAATTTAAACGGGCAAAAAGTTTTTGAAAATCAAAGCAAAAAATGAAGTGTTTAAAAAATTGAAACGGCTATATATTCATTCCTATAACTCCGTAAAAGTGATTAAAAATGAAAATAAAGTTAAAAGAACGAGAAATTTTTAGACCTAAAAAGGAAAATCTAAGTTAGTGGAAAATGAAAAGCACTTTGAAAATAATTTTTACGGGTTTATAGGAATGCATAAAAGCTATAAAAACCTAAGTCTAACCAAAACTAAGTATAAATGACTAAGTATGAAAGCATGAAAGTTAATCTCATACACACACACACCCATTTTAAAAGTCTAAAAACAAAGTTAAAACTAAATAAAAAGATAAGATTGCATAAGAGTGGGCACATAAATGAAGTCCAAAGTCATGTAATGGAAATAAAATTACATTTGCATTAATAATAAAAGGATATTACAAAATGAAAATAAAAGAGAGAGAGAGAGAGGGGAGAAAATCCCATTACAAGGCTTTGGAAATCATCTATCAGCCGGCCCCTTAAGCAAAATGGTTCAGAAAAAAAGGGAACAGCAGCTCAAAACAGAAGGGGTCAATTTATAGGAAACATTTCATGGTACACGCCCTTTGACACGGGCGTGTCAATACTATTCACTGTTGATTTCGGTGATCTGACGGCGATGTGATGTTGCGGCGGAAATCACGGCGGTCACGCTCCAGGTCACGGGCGTGACGGTGGGCGTGTCGGGGAGGTTGAACTGGGCGTCATTTGCGTCGAAAGTCATCGGCGGCTGTTTGTCGGGCCAGGTGGCGGGGTCACGCCCTAGGTCACGGGCGTGACTCTAGGCGTGTCGGGTTGGCTCGACGAACGTCGAGCGAACAACGTCGTGCGAATGGTCACGGGCTTTTGTCACGCCCCATGTCAAATGACACTGGCGTGTCTCCGGGCGTGTCAGATGGGTCGACGATCGTTGAGCGCGATTTCGTCCATCTGGATGGTCACGGGCATGGGTCACGGTTGTGACTCGGGCGACACGGGCGTGACATGGGCGTGTCACGCTATTTCTTCAAAAATTGTTCATTTCTCAGGATTTTGACGTATCATGCCCGGGTCACGGGCATGACCAACAGTACACGGGCGTATACTCCGATTTTTTGACAATTCTTCCTGAAAAATTCAGGAAACAAAAATTACTCTAAGTTAGAAAATATGTAATTTATTAAGGAAAAATAACTAAAAATAACAAAAAGAAACTAATACGGCTTAGTTAATGTATATAAAAACACATATATTTACAACTCATCACTTCCCGTCGTTTCCAACAACCGAAAAGACACGCCCAAGGTCACGGGCGTGACCCGCAACTTAATGACTTTTGGCGGATTCTCTCCAATGTTCCCTAGCTTTGAACATGACAGTTTCGAACCTTACATGTCGTAGGTCATGGGCATGGCCTAGAGGAGTGACTCTCCAGCAAACTTGCCTATAAATTCCATACAATTTCAAAAGCTAAAGGAGACTTTTTGTGGGGAGTTGAAGTTCTGTATTTTTTTCTTTATTTCTTCTATTTTTCCATTTCCTACTCTAGATCTTTTACTTTGTAAGCTTTAACTAAAGTTGTTTTTTTCATTCAATCATGTCTCTCTCTTCTCTATTTTTTAATTCTCCCATCATAATGAGTAACTAAACATATTTTAGCACTTGATCATGTTGAACCATGGAATAAAATAAGCTTTTCAATTTTATCAAAAATGTCAAGCATTTTACTTTACTCACTAAAGATTTATCTTTGATTTTTATCCTATCGAATTCATATTTCATGTATATGTTCTTCGAGATAAAATACGTATCATAAATGACCGAGAGGTTGCGGATATGAGGAGATCACACGAAGATAAAAGGAGTTGATTGCACTCCTCGAGAGAGCATGACATAAATCTTTCGGATTGGAATCAAATCCAATAGAGGGGTTGTTGGATCCCTAGTTGATTTGGGCTAGGTTCACTAGCTTACGATGTGACCCAACCTATATAGCCAGGGTCAATTTTTGTCCTAGAGTCTAGGTCAAGTCCTTAGGTTCAACATCAAATGGACCAGCTATCTTTAAGACCATCAGAGACTCCAGAACTAGAAGTTTTCAAGACTTAGTCAATTGAGTTCGACATTCGTCGAACTCAGCTCGACGAAAGGTGTTCGGCGCTCGACGATCGTGAGAGAATTCTTAGTGCTGAGCTCGACGATCTTTGCTCTCTATTCGACGAAGACTGAGTTACTTCAACAGACTAAAGTCAGGGAAACTTATGAATTTTTCTAAGTCCAGCTTCAGGCTTTGGTCGACGAACAAGTTTCTGAGCTCGTCGAACTGGGACCTCAAGTTCTCAACTTCTCAGGTCAACAAAGTAAACTTCTCAGGTCGGCGATTTCAGTACTCTACTCGACGAATTCTGAATTCAGAGGATTTGTATCGACACTTAGGGCATGTGTCGACACCAGACAACTTATGTCGACACCAAAAGATTTATGTCGACACCAAGATAAATCAGTCGACACCAACTTAAGTCGACACAGAATATCAGTCATTCATAATATTTTGACTAAGTCCAGAACTGCTCTTTGCTCGACGAATTCTGGTCGACGATTTATATTCTTCTCAGTCAGACAACTTCTCAGATTCTAAGTCCACAATCTTTCTTCGCTCGACGAATTTGGATCTCAGTTCGACGAATACTGTCTGACAGTGATAGTTATCTGCTCGATGATTTTGGTTCTCAGCTCGACGAATGAAGATTGTCACTTCAACAAACATTGTAGCAGTATTGACTTGAGACTAATTGCTATTATCTGGTCGACGAACTCATCAAGCTCAGCTCGACGAACTCAAGCTCAGCTCGATGAACTCAAACTTAGCTCGACAAATTGTGTTCTTCGTTCGACGATTCCAGACTAGGTCTTTTCCAGTTTCCCGTCCCGTTTCTTGGCGATGATTCCTGAACAATTAATGCCAGAACTTCTCGGAATGTTATCGTTAGAATGTGCAATTAATCTTGGATTATTTCATGCCATTTTTCCATGGGACAGTTAGGGAAATCATTGATTGCCGCTTCCTTCCCAGGCCGACTGTATTTACTGCTCAAGCATTCAAATTTCAAAAGGATTCTTCAGTCAAAAAGGTACACAGAAGAGAAAGTAATCAAGCAGATAGTCAATCAGACACACAGACAGATTGCACAGAAGAGCAATCTTACAGAAATCTAAAGTTCTACTATAATCAGCCTTGGCCAGAGAACCACTTCATCAAGTAGAAGAAGAACAACCTATCACTCTCAAGAGTCTTCTTCTGTCAACTCTCAGGACAACTTCAAAAGGACAACAAAATAATATATGTCAAAGAAGTTCCTGAATAATCTCTAGTCCAGGCATTCTAGGTCTTTGAAGACCTGTCACCCTGAAGCAGTGCTCCAGTTTTCCTGATACATTCAAGATCTCAGGGGGAGCAAATCTGCTAACATCAATCCACAGTCTTCTTAGTTGTTATTGAGAAAGATAAGACACCATCACCTCTTTTCCAACTCCTGTACCGGGTTTTAATTCCCTTCAAAATTATTCCTGGTTGCATGTCTCCTTCCAAAAGACTTGAGGTTTTGGTTTTTGAGCAACTGAAAAAAAGCTCATTGGTGTCAGGCACCTGATCAAAAACCTGAGTGGATTCCTACCAAGGTGGTAGAAGAGTGGATGTACCCAGGTTGGGGAAGCACTATAAAATTTCTTGTGTCGTCTAGTTGCCCTTTTCTTTGGTTTTGGCTGTGCTCTGTGATTAGATAGTTTATTATGCTCATTTATTTTATTTGCTGGCTTGTTCACTTAGGAATACAACAAAAGTTGTAAAAATTTTGTAGTGAGCACAATACTCTATTCACCCCCCCCCCCTCTAGAGTATTTCAGATTTAACATGCACTTTCAATTGGTATCAAAGCGAGGTTGGTTAAAATACCATACCTTAATTGGTTGTACAGGCTAACACCTGAACTACAAAGATCCCTCTTGTTAGATCTGTTTGTTTGTTTTTGTTATTAGATTTATTTCTTCACAGAAATGGCCCAAAACAAAGATTATGCAAGCATCAGACCTCCAGTTTGCAATCTTAACAAGTTTGCCATCTAAAAGGAAAGAATCAGATTATATATGAATTCTATTGATGAGCATATTTTTTCTGTTATCTTAACAGGTGTACCTCCAGCACCTGCAGCTTCTACAAGCACCTCCACCAACATGACTACAGTACCTCCTCCAGAGAACAATGAAGCTTACAAGAAAGCCAAAATGGCAGATGCTAAGGCAATGAACATCTTGGCTCAAACTATATCAGATGACATATTTCAAAAGATGGATGAGTGCACCTCAGCCAAGGCCATTTGGGATTCCCTCAACCAAATGGTAGCTGGTTCAGCAGATGAAAGGAAGGACAGGAGATCCAATCTCATATCCCTATATGAGAATTTCAAGAAGGATGAGGATGAATCAGTGGCTGACATGTATAATAGGTTGAGCTCAATCATCAATGAGCTCAAAACCTTGGATAAGGACATCACCTTGACAGAGGTGAATGATAAGATATTAATGTGCTTCCCTAGCTCTTTGGACTCCAGAATCTGGCCAATCAAAGAATTCAGAAGCCTAAATGAGATATCAACTGAATCTCTGCTAGCAAATTAAAGTCCTATGAGCAGCTGATAAAATTAAGAGAAGCAGCAGACCAGAAGGCAACAACTCTAGTGAGAAAGGATCACAACATAGCCTTCAAAGCATCTGAGGAAAGCGAGACCTCAACTTCAAATGAAGAACTCATGAGCCTCTTTGCAAAAAGGTTCTACAAGATGGCTAGAAAGGATTTCATAAGGAAATCATCCAGGCAGGATGATAAGCCCAGATTTGACAAGACACCAACCAAGGAGGTTGTGTGCTTTGGGTACAGAAAGCCTGGACATTACATCTCAGAATGTCCAGAAAACCAGAAGAAGGACAAGAGCAGAGATAAGGACTCAAGGAGAAAAAACAGCAGCAGACCCTCTTCCAGCAAATACAAAAAGAAGGACAAGGGCTTTGTTGCTGAGACATGGAGTGATACAGAGGAAGAAACATCCTCTTCCTATTCAAGTGAAGAAGAGGAAGAAGCAAGATCCAAGGAGGTTTGCCTTATGGCAATTGATGCCTCCAGGAGCAATTCTGGATCAGAAGGAGAATCTGAAGATGAAGCAGCCTCAGACTCAGAGGCAGATCAGGTTCTTTCTAGTTTTGATTTTAATTCTGATCTATTTAATACTGAATTCAAAACTATTTGCTTAGACTTAATCAATTCAAAAAAAGAAATAAAAACTCTTAGAGAAAGACTAGGAAATCATGAATCAGTTAACTCAGAAAATATTAAACTACAAGATCAACTAACCTTAGCTAATGAACAAATAATTAAATTAAAATCTGAATTATGTGAGGCCAAACAACTTGAGCAATCTCTCAATGGGAGAAGCCTCAAGCTGATGGACATTACAAGTACAGTGAATGCCAGATTAAATGGCAAGCTGGGCTTGGGTGTATCATCAAGTTTCCCCCCATAATTAAGAAAAATATTCTTACAACCCCTATTAAATTTATTTCTGCCAAGCGAAAGGAAAAGATTATAAACAAACCATTATCTGAAAACAATCAAAACCTATAGATAAGAGAAACAGAAATCAGAAAACAGTTAATAAAAACAAGGTTCAGCAACATTCGTCGAACTCAGATCGATGCAATGTGGCCAGTTCGTCGAACCCAGATCGACGAACGCTAAACGCAAACTTTAGTTATAACAATTCGTCTAACTGCAATCGACGAACTTTGTATGGTTCGTCGAGCAGAGGTCGACGAACTTGGGGCACAGAAGATGACTACTGTCATTCTCTGAGCAGAGATCGACGATCTCATCCCTATTCGTCGAACTCTGGTTGACGAACTTACAAGAATTCGTCGAACCCAGAAGGACCAAACTTAAACTATTTCTCTTACAGAAACTCTAAGCCAGCTAATAAGTCATTCAATCCAGTAGTTGATTGGGTTATTCCACCTAGGAGATATCACCCCTTAGGCTATAAATCTCAACCTGCATTATTAGTTATATCCAGTTTCTCTTTTCAACCAAATAAAGGACCCAAGATAACCTGGGTCAAGAACAATTGAATTTTGTCTTTCATTGCAGGTACAGGTGAAGAGCTGTCCAAGGGTAAGTCAGACCTGGTACTTGGATAGTGGTTTCTCCAAGCACATGACAGGCAGCAAGGGAAATCTATCAAATTACAAGCCCAAGCTAGGACCAAAGGTGACCTTTGGTGATTCAAAGAGTGGCCAGTCAGAAGGATATTGAGCAGTCAAGATTGGAATAGTTACCTTCAAGAGAGTAACATATGTAAGAGGACTCAAACATAACCTAATATCCATAAGTCAATTATGTGATGAAGGTTATCAGGTACACTTTAACTTTACCTCTTATTCTATTATTAATAGTGAAAACAAAACTGTTTTAATTGGAATTAGACAAGGCAACATATATCTAGTAGATTTTATTTCTGCCACAACTTATATCTGCTTACTGAATTTTACTAGTAATCAAAATGAGTTATGCCATAAAAGATTAGGACATGTAAATCTTAAGAATATAGCTAGGTTATCTAAAGACAACCTTATTAGAGGTTTACCTTCTGGCCCCTACAAGAAGGAAAACCTATGCAGGGCTTGTCAATTAGGCAAGCAAACTAAAACTAGCTTCAAATCCATTAATAAAAGTGATCCACCTAGGTTTTTGTATTTGCTTCATGTGGATCTATTTGGACCCATTGCAGTACAAAGCCTAGAAGGGAAGTCTTACACTTTAGTGATTGTTGATGACTTCTCCAGATTCAGTTGGGTAGCCTGTCTGAGAGCTACGTCAGATACATTCAAGGTTCTTACAGATTTTCTCAGGACCATACAGATTGAGTTATCTACTCATGTTGCATTGATCAGAAGTGATCATGGCACAGAGTTTAAGTCTCTTCTAATGCATGATTTCTGTGAGAAGGAAGGTATCAGGCAGTGCTTCTCAGCTCCTAGAACTCCCCAACAAAATGGGGTAGCTGAAAGGAAAAATAGGACACTCATTGAAGCTGCAGGAACATTATTGGCGGATGCTTACATGCCTCTATCCTTTTGGGCAGAAGCTGTAAACACTGCTAACTATGTCCTGAATAGATGCCTTATACATAAGCTAAAAAATAAGACCCCCTATGAATTGCGTAAAGGGAAGAAACCTAAAATCACATACTTTAAAGTTTTTTGTTGCATATGTTACATTCACACAAATAATAAGAGATACATTAGAAAGCTTGAGGCTAAGGCTGAAGAAGAGATTTTTCAAGTGTACTCCCAAGTAAGCAAAGCCTATAGGGTTTTTAATAAATCATCTCCTAAAATTGAAGAATCTGTCCATGTATCTTTCAATGAAGCTAACATGTCTTATAAGGAGAAAGAGATTTCTACTAATAGCTTTTTGCAGGTTCCACAACTGTGTGAGTCTATGGATGGACTAAACCTTACCCAAGTGGTATCAACCCATCCTACTCCACGGGTTGCTGAAGATAGTGAAGAAGAACTTCAAGTGGAAGTGGCTGAACTTCCTCAACAGCTAGTACCATTCCACTAGAGGAATTAATTACAGAAGCTGTTGCTCAGCAAACTCCACCAGCTGATCTTGTCACACTTAGAGATCACCCCAGATCTCAAGTGATTAGAGACATTTCAGTAGGTGTACAGACAAGGCATCAACTCAACCAAGACTTGATGCATGCCTGTTTTCTCTCTCAAATTGAACCTCTCACCATCCATGAAGCTGAGCAAGATCCCCACTGGATCATTGCAATGCAAGAGAAACTAAATCAGTTTGAGAGATGTAGAGTTTGGAATTTGGTTCCAAGACCTCATAACTACCCAATTATTGGAACCAAATGGGTCTACAGAAACAAGTTGGATGCTCAAGGAAACATAGTGAGAAACTAGGCTAGGCTTGTTGCTCAAGTCTACAGGAAAGAGGAAGGAATTGACTATGACCAAACCTTTGCCCCTGTTGCAAGGTTAGAGGTCATAAGAATATTCCTTGCCTATACAGCTCACGGGAGTTTCAAAGTGTTCCAAATGGATGTCAAGAGTGCATTCTTGAACAGAGTGCTTCAAGAAGAGGTTTATGTAGAACAACCTCCAGGTTTTATCTCTCTAACTCAACCCTCTTTTGTATTTAAATTGCATAAAGCTCTCTATGTTTTAAAGCATGCTCCAAGAGCTTGGTATGAGACCTTAGCAAGCTTTCTTTTAGAGCATAAATTTACAAGAGGAACCTTAGATAAAACTCTTTTCACTAGACATCATAAGGACCAAATTTTATTAGTACAAATATATGTGGATGACATCATTTATGGGTCTACTGACCACAAATTATGCAAGAGGTTTGCTGACCTCATGCATTCTAAATTTGAGATGAGTAGCATGGATGAGCTTTCGTACTTCATTGGTCTTCAAGTGAAGCAGCTCCCTGATGGTATCTTCCTCTCCCAAGCTAAGTATGCTAAAGAGCTTATTAAGAAGTTTGGGATGGGTGATGCTTCAGGAATGAAAACACCTATGGCTACTAATGTTGTTGTGGATTCCGATGCAGCAGGGAAACCTATAGATCAGAAACATTATAGGGCAATTGTTGGATCCCTATTATACCTAACAGCTAGCAGACCTGATATAATGTTTGCCACATGCCTTTGTGCTAGGTTCCAAGTGAACCCTAAAGAATCTCACCTTATTTTCTTAAAAAGAATTTTGAGATATATAAAGAGTTGTCCTAATATAGGACTCTGGTATCCTGTAGAGTCAGAGTTTGAGTTAACTGGATACTCAGATGCTGACTATACTGGATGTAGAGTGGACAGGAAGAGTACCTCTAGAACATGCCAGTTCCTGGGTATGAGACTTGTCTCCTGGTTTTGTAAAAAGCAGACATCTGTGTCTACATCAACTACAGAAGCAGAATACATGGCTGCTGGCAGCTGTTGTTCACAAATGTTATGGATACAAAATCAACTCCTAGACTATGGTGTAAAATTAAATAATTCAACATTATTTTGTGATAATACTAGTGTTCTTGCTATACACAGAATCCAGTTCACCATTCTAGGACTAAGCATATTGAAATAAGACATTATTTCACTAGAGATAATGTAGACAAAAAGAAAATTAACTTAATCCATATTCCTACTGATTTACAGAGAGCAGACATTTTCACCAAACCCTTGGATGAGAAAACTCATCTGTTCTTTATAAATCAACTGGGAATGATTAATGGAGAAAAGTTAAATTAATTTCTATCGGCATTCGACGAATTTTCCAGAGTTCGTCGAACGGAGTTCGACGAATTAGGGAAAGTTTGAGAGATTCTCGTCGAACGGAGATCGACGAATTCTCTGTGTGGAAACAATTTTCGTCAACCGGAGATCGACGAACTTTTCTTCAGAAGATATTTCTTCGAACGTAGTTCGACGAACTATTTTCGATTCTTCTGGATGAGATCGATGAATTATTTGTCTATAACTTATTTCGTCGACCTCAGTTTGAAGAATTGTTTCTTTTTCGTGGAACGGAGTTTCTCAATTCATATTCTGGAAAACTTATATCTAGGTTTTCTTCGACCTCCGTCCCGCGCTTTCAGTTCCTTTGCTCTTGATCTCCGTTTTTCTCTGCCTTTCTTGCAGGTCATCAATGGCAATTCCAGCAAGCACCTTAGCCGCAATGAAGTTCGACACCGGGTTTGATATGGATTTTGATTCCTTCCAACACTCTGACCCCATATTTCTCTATATCCTGGAACTGCTAGAAGAACTTCATCTCAAGGATTTCATGACCAGAAGGAGTAAACTACATGGAACGGAAATCAAAGAATGGGTGTATACATCGTCTGTTTCTGAGGAAGATGTTCTAACAGGCAATATCGGGAGTACTACTATTTCCCTATCTCTCGTCGTCCTCTCTGAGATTTTTGGTTTGGTGAATGGAGAAGATAATATGGAAATGGATTCTGGAGAATTTAGTGAAATGCTGAAGTTAATGGGGTTTTCTGGAAGCAACCCTAACAAGTTGTTGAAGAAACAACTTTCTGCCGCTTATCAGTTTTTGGCAGATATTATGGGAAAGATTTTGATGGGCAAGCACACCGCACATGACTACATAACCCGGCATCAATTCCTTATCATGTGTGCGGTGGTGAACAAACATCCTGTTGATTGGAGTAAGATTTTTTTTGAGTTGATTAAGAAGAAGAATAGCAGGAAGGAAGTCTGCTTCGGAAGAATCCTGGGGATCTTCCTTAAGGAAAAGGCTGGTGAATGAATGGTCTCCCCGACCATCTTCATCAATGCCAGCAAGCGCCTCACTTGCGCTTTATTTGGCAGATGGGAGAGGATGATCTCCAAGTCATCCAAGGCTTCCTCCTCTTCCATCCCTACTTCTGAGAGCACTAGGGCTGTAAAGGCAACTCCCCACCCTGCAGAAGAGGTCATTCCATCTCCACCATCTCTTCTAGCACCCCTTCCAGCCAAGAAGCCTTCTCATGTGCCTACTCCACCTCCATCTCCACCACTAGACCTCACCAACATCCTATCTCCACCTCCATCTTCCCCTCTACAAGCAAATCAACACCCAACACCTCCAACTTCATCTCATGACTTACATATCCCTACATCCTCCCCAGTCTCCACTTCCCCCTCATTTGTCCTCCATTCCCTCTAACAACATACCCACAGACTCTATCATGCAAGATGCCCCCATTCCATCTTCATCACCATCCCCTCATGTTATTCCACCCTCCATTCCATCCTCTTCCCCTTCTTCCTTTGACTCAACTACCATCTCATCTATCATCACCATTCTTACCCCTCTCATCAAATCTCTTATTACAGAGGCCATTACACCTCTTCTGAATTCTATCAATTCTTTATCTGCACAAGTTTCTCTTCTCTTTGCTGCCCCCTCTTCATCCAGGGGCCTGGCTCCAGGTTTTCCTGAACCCAGGTAGGGGGAGATGCTCAGTGATGAAGTTGCAGCAGATGCAGATGCAGCAGCAGTAGTAGTCACAGCAGCAGTCATAGCAGCAGTTCCTTCTACAACAGATGCAGATTCAGATACAGATACAGATATTTTGCCAGAATTTGATTCTGAGATGATTGAATTGATTCATTTTATGGATACTGACATTGAACTAGATGAGTCAGTTGAGCAAATAATAGTTGTTGGTGATTTCATTATGAATCCCATAGTTAATCTACCAGAATTACTGCAAGTTTTTGATACTGTCCATATGCAGTTTCTTCCAGCAGATTCTACTAAGCCACATTTGGCTATTGTACCCTATACCTCTCCAGTTAGTCCAGCAGTTGCTAAGCAACTCTGTGATAGTTTTGCTATTCCAGCTTCAGCTTTAATCTCTATAGCTAGTTCAGAAGTTCTTCCAGAAGATATCTCAGCCCCAAGTTTTGTTATGGATGACTCTCCTATGCCAGATTTGGATGAGCTAATCCTGGCTGATATTGAGGAGGAAAATAAGGCAGCAGCTGAAAGCTCTGTCCCTATTATTCCTGATTCCTATACAGTGTCCTCCTCTCCTATTGCTGAAACTCCAGTTCCTGAACCTTCTGCCCCTCCTCCAGAAAAAGCTGTTATTTCTGATAAAACTTTAAAAGCATTGGATGCTCTTTATGATAACCCTCAGGGTTCTAATACTGAAGATGATGAAGCAGATGATGATAATGATTCAGATGAAGATGCTGCAAAGAAAAAGAAGATGTTGTCAAAGAAAAGGAAGGCTCCTCCTCCTCCAGCTCCTGAGCCTAATCCAAATGCTGACACCCCTTATTACATTTTGCATAATGTTACTCCATATAAGGGAATGCCTGCATGGATGTGGCTATCCAAGAACTAGCGGAAGGATAGGAAGAGAAGTAGGAGATATTCTCCTCCTCCAGTGCATAGATTAGGAAAGGATCCTCCTCATCCTCCTCCTCCAGCAGCTGGTGCCAGTGGCTCTAGCTCTCAGAGATCTGCCCCCATGCAAACATATCAGAGACGGTCAGGTAGATCTTCTAGAAGCAGCCAGAAGAGGCAACCATCCTCAGAAAATCAATAGCATCAACAACATCATCAGCAGCAGCAACAAACCTCTGATGTACAAAAATCTGACAGTCCAAAAAGGCCATATTCTACTCCAATTCCATTTGAAGATCCTGAAACTATAAATACTGCAAGAATGGCTAGATACTAAGAATTAATTGGACTATCCTTGATCAATAAAGCAAAGGCTGAAGGCAAAGATACATCAGGCTTCACAACAATGTCAAAGTATAGAAAAGAAGAGTTGAAAAGGTTTGACAAAGGCAATAAACTGTTTAATGTTGATGACTATATGAAGCTCCATCCAGAAGCAGTTGTCCCCAGAGCTACATCATTGAATATTATTGGGGCAGCTGATATGACTATGACAAAGGCTCAGGCTTCAGATCCAAAGAGAGAAATCATCTATAAAAAGGCAAGAGGGCAGACAGCAGAAGATAGGTCTAAGCAGAAAAAGCTAAAGAAGTAATCCTTATTTTGTTTCAGTCTCTTTCTGCATTTGTTTTCAAACTTTGCTTTTTGTTTAAACAAAGCTGTGTATATATATATCTGCTGCATGTGTTGGTAATTCTCTGCCAGATATATTTCTTTTCTTGCTTTGTTTTTCTGTTTGTTTCTGTTTCGACTCTGTTAGTGACCTCACCCAAATAGGGGGAGATTGTTGGATCCCTAGTTGATTTGGGTTAGGTTCCCTAGCTTAGGATGTGACCCAACCTGTATAGCCAGGGTCAATTTGTGTCCTAGAGTCTAGGTCAAGTCCTTAGGTTCAACATCAAATGGATCAGCTATCTTCAAGACCATCAGAGACTCCAGAACTAGAAGTTTTCAAGACTAAGTCAAATGAGTTCGACGTTCGTCGAACTCACCTCGACGAAAGGTGTTCGGCGCTTGACAATCGTGAGATAATTCTTAGTGCTGAGCTCGACGATCTTTGTTCTCTGTTCGACGAAGACTGAGTTACTTCAACGGACTAAAGTCAGGGAAACTTCAGAATTTTTCTAAGTCCAGCTTCAGGCTTTGGTCGATGAACAAGTTTCTGTGCTCGACGAACTTGGACCTCAAGTTCTCAACTTCTCTGGTCGACAAAGTAAACTTCTCAGGTCGACGATTTCAGTACTCTACTCGACGAATTCTGAATTCAGAGGATTTGTGTCGACACTTAGGGCATGTGTTGACACCAGACAACTTATGTCGACACCAGAAGATCTGTGTCGACACCAAGATCAAGCAGTAGATACCAACTTAAGTCGACACAGAATATCAGTCATTCAGAATATTTTGACTAAGTCCAGAACTGTTCTTTGCTCGACGAATTCTGGTCGACGATTTATATTCTTCTCAGTCAGATAACTTCTCAGATTCTAAGTCCACAATATTTCTTCGCTCGACGAATTTGGATCTCAGTTTGACGAATATTGTCTGACAGTGATAGTTATCTGCTCGACGATTTTGGTTCTCAGCTCGACGAATGAAGATTATCAGTTCGACGAAGGTTGTAGCAGTATTGACTTGAGACTAATTGCTATTGTCTGGTCTACGACTCATCAAGCTCAGCTCGACGAACTCAAGCTCAGATCGACGAACTCAAGCTCAGCTCGACGAACTCAAACTCAGCTCGACGAATTATGTTCTTCGTTCGACGATTCCAGACTAGGTCTTTTCCAGTTTCCCGTCACGTTTCTTGGCGGTGATTCCTGAACAATTAATGCCAGATCTTCTCGCAATGTTACCGTTAGAACGTGCAATTAATCTTGGATTATTTCATGTCGTTTTTCCATGGGACAGTTAGGGGAATCATTGATTGCCGCTTCCTTCCCAGGCCGACTGCAATTACTGCTCAAGCATTCAAATTTCAAAAGGATTCTTCAGTCAAAAAGATACACAGAAGATAAAGTAATCAAGCAGACAGTCAGTCAGACACACAGACAGATTGTATAGAAAAACAATCTTACAGAAATCTAAAGTTCTACTGCAATCAGCCTTGTCTAGAGAACCACTTCATTAAGAAGAAGAAGAAGAACAACCTATCACTATTAAGAGTCTTCTTCTGTCAACTCTCAGGACAACTTCAAAAGGACAACAAAATTCTATCTGTCAAAGAAGTTCCTGAACAATCTCTCGTTCAGGCATTCTAGATCTTTGAAGACCTGTCACCCCGAAGCAGTGCTCCAATTTTCCTGATACATTCAAGATCTTAGGGGGAGCAAATCTGCTAACATCAATCCACAGTCTTCTTAGTTGTTATTGAGAAAGAGAAGACACCATCAACTCTTTTCCAACTCCTATACAGGGTTTTAATTCCCTTCAAAATTATTCCTGGTTGCAAGTCTCCTTCCAAAAGACTTGAGGTTTTGGTTTTTGAGCACCTGAACAAAAGCTCATTGGTGTCAGGCACCTGATCAAAAACCTGAGTGGATTCCTACCAGGGTGGTAGAAGAGTGGATGTACCCATGTTGGGGAACCACTATAAAATTTCTTATGTCATCTGGTTTCCCTTTTCTTTGGTTTTGGCTGTGCTCTGTGATTAGATAGTTTGTTGTGCTCATTTATTTTATTTGCTGACTTGTTCACTTAGGAATACAACAAAAGTTGTAAAAAGTTTGTAGTGAGCATAATACTCTATTCAGCCCCCCTAGAGTATTTCAGATCTAACGTGCACTTTCAGGGGTTCATCGCATAAATCAAGCTTAGGGGTTTCGACTGGCCGAGAGGTCTTAATCGGTCAACCAAAGGTTAGTCAAAAAGCGTGAGCTCGAGAGAGATGCTTTGTACTTTAGGAACCTCCACGGTCGAGTTAGTAGTTTAAGAGTCTTGCATACTTTATTTTCACAAAAGTTTATTTCAATCCAAGCGGATTTTAGATCAAGTGCTAGCTTTCCCATCATCGAATTTCTCCTTAGTAGTTTAATATTTTCTTTTCTGAAATCGCAAAACCAACTTTCTGTCTGATAAGATAATAGCTCTTTCTTGTGAGTACGAGTACTCAACTGTCCCCGAGTCTAAATATTACATTCCTTATACTATATTTTGATAGGTACACTTGCCTTTTTTGGGATTTTAGTTCGGAATTAATTTTAAAACTAAAACATTCTCCATCAATATCTCCATGGACTTCGTTCATGATTTGCCTCTCTCATGCTCAGGGAATGATTCGGTTTGGGTAATCATGGATCGCTTGACAAAGGTAGCTAGGTTCATCCATATGAAGAAAGAGGCAAGCGTGGACGTTTTAGTGTGCCTCTTTGTGGAGCAGTTTGTACGATACTATGACGTGCAAAAGATGATTGTTTCTGACCGGGGTGGTCGTTTTACCATTAAAGAATGGAAGGCATTACAAATGTATTTGGGTTCGTGCCTTACCTTCAGAAAAACGTTTCATCCTCAGACGGACGGGAAGTCTGAGAGGACCATCAAAACTTTAGAGGATTTACTAAGATTGTTTGTGCTGGAGAGGGGAGAGGCGTGGGAATCATTATTGCCTCTGGTATAATTTTCATATAACAACAGTCATCAGGCCAGTATTGAGTTGGCACCCCATGAAGCCCTTTATGGAATAAGTTGTAGAACCCCCTTGTCATGGGTGCAGGATGAGGATTCGATGGTGTTGGCAGTTGAGTATTTATGACACAGATGTTGTTGTTAGGTTAATACGGGACCACATGCTTGAGGCTCAAAGTTGGCAGGCCAAGTATTATAATGCGAAGCACCGGATGGTGGAATTTTTAGTGGGTGACAAGGTGTTCCTGAAGATCCGGCCGATGCATGGAGATTCATGGGTACGTGGTATGAAGAAGCTCAGCCCTAGGTACGTTGGACCTTATTCTATATTATTGGGTATTGCATCCACAGTAACTTAGATTTGTATGAAGTCACCCTTGAACTAAGATGAATTAAATTTGTATTTGATGCCTTTTCAATTTGAGTTCTTGCAGGTTATAATTGCCAAGTGTAGATCAATGTCAGTTTACAATGGGTCACCAAACACGGGAGCATACAATGTAATCCCTCATTGTGAGAACCATGGTGTTGACACATGTGTAACCTCTCTATTGGGACACACTTCATTTTCAAGCACTGATGTTATGGAAGAATGGTTGGTTGCTGGTTTCATAGAAGAAAATCATTTTTCAGTTAACAAAATTTTTCTAAGTATTTTACTCGAGTTAGCTTAGTCAGGTACTCGAGTAGAAGAAGTCTTTTTCTCGAGAAAGCCGAGTGTAATTCTCGAGAAAGCCATGAAGTACTCGAGTAGGTCTTAACTTTCTCAAGTAAACTTAAAATTAAGCTCAAAATTTTTCTAAGTCTTCTTCTCGACAAAGCCAAAAACATTTCTCGAGAAGGCCAAGGTTAGTTCTCGAGAACCAGATGTTCTTACTCAAGAAACATAAAACTTTTCTCGAGGTGCTTTCTTGTTCTCGAGTAACAGAAAATTTTTTCTCTAGTAAGTCTATCCATTCTCTAGAAACAAGAACTCATCTTCTATACTTTCCATAAGTGTTTCTTCTCGAGAATCTTATATCTTTTCTCGAAAAACAGAACTCGTACTCGAGTAATTCTTATTTCTCTTGAGAAATAGAGTTCTGAATCTGAATTTCACTAAGTGTCAGATGGGTTTTGATTTCAAATGTAATTAACTCTTGATTGGTACATGTGGATTGTATTTAATGAAATCAGACCGTTATGTAAGACCTATAAAATTTCTTGTCAGAATCGACAAACCTTAAGAAGAATTTTACAGACTTTTGAATCATTTTTCAAGTTTCTAAATCGTGAAGCAGCGCCGCCGACAAGACGTGTTCTTCATCGTCAAACTTCTTGATCCCAAAATTCATACATAAAGGATTCAAATGATCAAGCTTTTCAACATCTGCAAATCTTCTCGTTGATTGTTGCGGTCCTATGTTCTCAGATCGAAGTCTTCTCATATTTCTTCCTCGACTTTTCTGACAGAGCTTTTTAATTTTTCAATAAGGAAGTGGACGAGAATCAGTCAGATTTGTGAAGACAAGTATGTGTATTTCATTGTAAATCCATTTTATTCTTATAGGAGTTATTCTCCGAGATTGTGGGTGTTATTCTCCAAGTTTGTAGGAGTTGTTCTCCGAGTTGTTGTAGGAGTGGTTTTACTCCGAGTTGTAGGAACATTGTTTCGAGTTGTAGGATTGTTTTCAAATCCGAGATAATAGTGAAGTAGCCATGTCTAGCATGGTGCTAGATCGGTGAGGTGGACAGTGGATGTACCAAAGTTTCGGGAACCACTATAATATTTGGTGTCGTTTGTGGATTGCTTGTTTATTTTCTGCGCATCGCTTTCACTATTTTTATTCAGCAAAAAGACGCATAACTCACCTATTCACCCCCCTCTAAGTGATTTTGGTAGACACTAGACACTTTCAATTGGAATCAGAGACAGGTTGTTCATCAAATGGTTAACACCATGAAATGATCTGCTCCTAGTTGTCTTAAGAGTGTACAAGCATGGACAGAATCAAGGATTTTGCTAAGCTCCCAGTATGCACTAAGGCAAACTTCTCCATTTGGAAAGAAAGGGTGAAGCTCTTCATTGAAGCAGTGGATCCAATGATTTTCATGAAAGTGGAAGAAGGCCCCTACATTCCTATGATGGCCTCCACTATTGATTCATCAAAGCAAGCACCCCATGAAGCACTTGTCTCTCTAGACAAGAAGGCTAAAAATATCATCGCAAGTGCAGTCGATGATTCGATGCTACAAAGTCTCATTCACTGTCAATCTGCCAAAGAGATGTGGCATTCACTGATCGTGTTGATGGAGGGCACTGAAGAAGTAAGGGATGATAGAAGATCCCTTTTGAACCAGAAGTATGAGGCGTTCAGGCAAGGCCCCAAAGACACTATAGCAGACACTTATGAAAATTTTTTCAAGATCGTCAATGGACTGTGGAACTATGGCCGAGTCTTCAGTAACTGAGAATTAAACTATGACCTCCCAAGATCCTTAACAAAGGAATAGGACAACAAAATATGTGCCATAAGGGAGTTTGGAAAGCTAGTTGAGACTGATCCTCATAACCTCTTCGTGAAGCTGATGTCATATGAGCTTCAAATAAATAAAAGAAAAGCTGAAGAAGAGCGAAGCAGATCCTCATCGAAGGAGAAGTCTGTCTCACTAAAGGCAGACAACTCAAGGAAAGTTAAAGCTACGTCTCCTACTCCTGCACAAGAAGAAAGTAAAGAAGAAGACTCGGAGCCGAGCACCTCGGGCTCAGAACTATCAGATGGAGAGTTCTCCTTACTCTCTAGATAGTTCAAAAAGTTCCTGAGTAAGAAGAAGAAATGGAAAGGCAAATACCTTTCCTCCAGAAAATCATGTCACGATGATGATCGTTATAAGAAAGGATCAAGTAGCCACGACAGGTATAACTCCAAACCGAACAAACACATTTCATCTGATATTGTTTGATACTGTTGTAATAAGCCAGGACATGTAACTGCTGATTGCCCGCATAAGAAGAAAGGGGGTCGAAGAAGAGAAGAAAAGAAGCCTTCTTATAGTAAAAAGAAATCTGAAAGAAGGCTAGTAGCAAAGAAGGCCAAGACTCTCAGTATACTGACTCATTTGAGTTAAGTGAGGAAAAGGAAGCCTATTTTGAGTTGATGGCACATAAAGACGAGTAAGAAGAACCCCAGTACACTGGGAAGGTAAATTCTCATACCCCTCTCTCAGAATCTAATGCTTCGGATAATGATCATGAGGACTGCACTTCTGATGATGAGTCTAAACTCATGACTCAATACAAGGAATTATTCAAGGCTTAAGACAAATGTCGAAGAGACATGAGAACTCAAGCCAAGGAGATCAAATCTCCTAAGGATAAGGAGAGCACTCTGAGAGATCAAGTTGCAATGATGGACTCACTCAGAAAGAAATTCCATGCCGCGATCGAAGAATATAATAAAGCTCTCGAGCACCTAAACCTGAAAGAGAAAATTATCGAGAAATTGGAAGAGCAACTTTCCACTGAAAAGAAACTGGTTGAAAGTTTCTCGAAGCTCAAGACAGTCCTTCCATTTGTTGCTAAATTCTCTGCTCAAGCAAAAGGAGTTGGCTTAGGCCATCATGCTGCTCCTTGTAAATCTTTTAGGAGGAATAAAGCTCAAAGAAGAAATAAGGCTGCTAAGAAAGTTTTAGCCAAGGAGAAGGGGAAAGCTCCTCTAGATCAAATTTCATTTAAGAAGGTCATCTTCCCAACAAATTAGTTTGATTTTGATCCATCCTAAGGTCATTTTGCCAGTCCTACTTATGTAGAGCCTAAGTCACGATACCAAGGACGGACCCGTCTCAGAAACTTTTGTGAAAGTGTACTCAAGGCACCTTATGAGGAAATACAAATGAAATACTATGGTCCATACGTTCATGGCCATAATATTACGAAGGCTAAGGCCAAGCAAGTTGTACCCAAGGAAAAGGAGGTGAAAAAGGCTTGTGAGTGCCATCATCATTAGGCTTCTACCTCCAGATTAGCCGCACCTGCAAGACCACACCTTCAAAAGTGAATGTTATTTAACATTAGGTTAGCCAATCACCTAGAGGGGGGGGGGTGAATAGGTCTTTGAGCTTTTAATAAATCTTTTGCTGTTTTCAACTTGTCCTATCTAGAGCTTGTCCTTAAGTCCTGTAATCACAAAGAAAAACAAGCACACACAGCAAAAACTAGAAATTTTAGTGGTTCCCCAATTGGGTACATCCACTTTCCCTGTCCACCTATCAAACTTTTTTGTTGGACTCGGCACAAACTCGTCCACTTATGCTCCTCAGAGCTTACACCTCAGGCCCTCAGCATTACACATAAATTCTTCTCAGAATCCAACTCAAAACCACAAGGGTTCCTACCTCAGAACTCTGCAGAACTCCTACAGCACAGTGATCCACTGATCACCTACCTCAGGTTATTCAGCCCTACAACTTTAGGCACACGGCCCTACTCTCAGAGTGCTGCAGCACTCCTACAACTCAGTAACCTTTTAGGTACCTACAGCTCAGCCTCCTCCAAGGCCTATAATCTCAGTGACAAACTTGTCACCTACAGCTCAGTGACTCTTCAGTCACCTACCTCAGGCACAAGGCCCTAAACTAAGGCTGGGAGGATAGCCCTATCTCAGATCCACACTTGGATCCTACCTCAGAAAGCAGCACTCTCCTACCTCAGGCACTTAAGCCCTGCAGCTTAGATCCTCACATAGATCCTACCTTAGTGCCCCCAACAGGTTACCTACCTCAGTGACAAATTTGTCACCTACCTCAGGCACATAGTGCCCTACACTCAGATTCAGATCTTCTGAATCTTACATGAATTTTATACAGTAAGTGAAGAAAATAAAATAACAGACTCAGATAAATAACTCTGAGTCAACTTTACTGGACAGAGCATATTTCAGTCCAGCTCTCCTGCTGTAGAAGGAATCAGCCTTCTTCTACAGCTATCACTTTATATTGCTGCACAGATGAGCAGCTTCCACCTTGCTGATGAGATGAATCAGCTAAACTATTCTATTGAGAACAACCTTGCTGAGCTTTGAAGTGGTTCAGCTATCCTTCTTTTCCTTCAGGCTATCTTGCCTGGACTTCAGCTTTCAAGCTTGATCGGAAGTAAATGTCCACCCACCTCTTTTCAATTTTTATCTTTCTGTATTCGTTTCATTCGTTAACCCTAATCCCTTTTCTTTTTCCACTTTTATATGCCTTGATTTTAATCAACAGCACCATAGTATGTGGGCCCACCATGGATTGGTGAGTGCCAACTCCATTAGAAAGGACAAAACATCTTTCGATTTCGTAGAAGCTTTCCCGCAATGGCTTTCTACAACTTTGACTTTGGTGACGTCAGGAGTGGTCATCAACATCTGGACTTAGAAAATTTTCCAGAATCCCATCAAGCATTGAGTGGTGTTAAGACACTCAACGCCATCAGCCTTGACTCTCAGCACATCTGGACTTGGAAAATTCCCTGGCATTGTCTTAGCAGTTTTGTCTCAGCAGTTTCAGCAGTTTTTCATTATCAGTTGAGACAAGCCTTTGTCTCAACGCTTTCTTCTTATTTGATGTCTCAGCGATTTTTGCACTTAACTGTCTCAGCGGTTTTATCTCTGCGGTCTCAGCAGTTTTTCATTATCAGCTGAGACAAGTCTTTATTCCAGCGCTTCCTTCATCATTAGAAGAGTTTAGTGAACCTGCTTCACTCAACACTTCTAGACTTAGAGAAAATCCAGCAAATTTTGTCTTAACTGTTTACCTCTTGACTTTCTCAGTGTTTCCTACATTATTAGAAGCGTTGAGTGAACCTGCTTCACTCAATGCTTCTGGACTTAGAAATTTCCAAACAATTTTGTCTCTACTGTCTCATCCGTCTCAATGACATCTTATCAACTGTCTCAGTAGTCTTAGCATTCTCAACGGTATCTTCTCAGTTGTCTTTAGCTGTCTCAATGTTATCTTCCCAGCTGTCTGAGCTGTCAGCGGTCGCAACGCCTTCTTCTTAGCGGTATCAGTGCTTTTGCCTTATATAGATTTTCTATCTTTAGGTTGAAAAGCTTTGAGCTGAGCTCGATGATCCGCAAACTGAGATCGACGAACTTTGATGTTCTCAGCGGTCTCAGTGCTTTTTGCCTTAGTCAATTTTTCTCTTGCTTTAGCTTGACAAGCATTGGTATGAGCTCGACGAACTATAACCTGAGCTCAATGAACTTCGAGCTAAGTTTGATGAATTATGAATCCTGAGTTTTTAAGCTTAACCCAAGGAATGCTGAGATCAGCTCGACGATCAGCAAGCTGAGTTCGACGAACTCTGAGCTGAGTTCGACGAAATTTGAGTTTACTGCCCAACTTATTTTTCTTCACTTGTCCAATCATGGACTACCTGCATACAAGAACTAGAGCACACATCAAATACATTATGTGTGTATGTCAATGACCTATTTGACTTCTTACAAATCTGGGATATTGGGATCAATAGACCCAACAATCTCCCCCTATTTGAAGAAGTCAAAACAATACAGGTCATTGACAACACAACATTTCGTCAACACAAAATTTAATATTAGAGGAGTGGAGAAGTGTTACCATCTCTCCAGCTTGTGGAGAATTACTTACTCCCCATCGCATGCTGCCATCCTTACTGTTCCTCTTGGTTGTATTTCTCAGCTTTTGACTTCTTTCCTCCCCCTTTTTGACTATTGCAATAGGAAGCATACTGATAGGTTGTTCACCCTCTATCCCCCCTCAATAGTTGCACACCATCTTCAGTATCTGGATGAAGAGCTTGTTCTCCCTGCAAAATAAACTATGCAGCATATGGTAGAAGAGAGAATTGAAGCCACACAAGATTCAACATGCCCAATTCAAATTTTAAGGTGTTGAACTTAGTTTCATCTAGTGGATTAGTGAAGTTATAAGCCACTTACTTGTCTGTGGAGACAAACTCAAGGGAGATGTCTTCCCTTTCCACATGTTCTCTAATGAAATGATACGTAATTTCTATATGCTTAGTCATGTTATGGGAGACAGGATTCCTAGCCATAGAAATTGGACTAGTAGAATCACAAAAGAGTGGAGTTCTACATATCTGAATATTGTAGTCTTGAAGTTGATGCTGAATCCATGGCAACTGAGCACAGAAGCTTCCAGATAAAAAATACTCTGACTCTTCTGTGGAGATTGCAACAATTGTTTGTTTCTTGCTGCTTTAAGAGACAAGCCTTCCACCTAGAAATTGACAGGATCCTGAAGTGCTCTTCCTGTCCTCCTTGTAGCCTGCAAAATCTGCATCTGAATAGCTAGTTAGCTCAAATTCCCCATTCTTGGGGTACCATAGGCCAAGATCTGAGGTGACCTTAAGATATCTCAAGATTCTTTTCACAGCAGTATCGTGAGACTATTTAGGGCAGGCCTGATACCTAGCACAGACACATGTTGCATACATAATGTCAGGCCTACTTGCTGTGAGGTAGATAAGGGAGCCAACTATACCTCTATACAGAGTATGATCAACAGGATTACCTAGATCATCTTTTCCTATAGGCATACTTGAGCTCATGGAGTTCTTATGGTGGAAACATTCTCCATGCCATATTTCTAGATTATCTCACTGGTGAATTTTGACTGGGATATGGATAGACTATCATCAGTCTATTTTACTTGAACTCCCAAGAAAAACATCAATTCACCCATACTACTCATCTCAAACTTCCCCTGTATAGGTTTTGCAAACTTCCTGCAGAGATTATCATCAGTAGAGCTGAATATTATATCATCAATATAAATCTGGACTAGGATTATCTTGCCCTTGGATTCCCTTAGGAAAAAGGTCTCGTCTATCTTCCCCCTTGAGAATTTGTTCTCAATGAGGAAGGAAGACAATGTCTCATACCATGCCCTTAGGGCTTGCTTGAGCCCTTAAAGAGCTTTCCTGAGTCTATATACAGCAGTAAGAGAGTTAGAATAAATAAAACCTGGAGCCTACTCTACATAAATCTCTTCCTTCAAGTCTCCATTCAGGAAGGCTGACTTAACACTCATCTGAATACGTTGAATCCCTGGAAGGCTGCAAATGCAAGGAATAGTCTGATTGCTTCCAACCTTGCAACTGGGGAAATGGTTTGATCATAATCAATCCCTTCTTCCTGTCTATACCCTTTGGCCACCAGTCTTGCTTTATTCTTGATTACAATGCCATTTTCATCATGTTTATTTCTAAAAATCCACTTGACTCCAATGACATTGTGTCCATCTAGTCTAGGAACAGTTTCTAGACCTTGCACCTTTTGAACTGGTTCAGTTATTCCTGCATTGCACCAATCCAGAATGGGTCTTAATTTGATTCTTCAAATTTCTTGGGCTCTTTTTGTGACAGGAAGCTGGAATATAGTCCTGTGTTGAGACTCCTACTTCTGGTTTGTACACCTTGGCTGGCCTCACCTATTATCTACTCTCGAGGATGATCTCTAAGTTATTTGACTGTAGGGGGCAGTCTGACTGCTACCTGCTGATTGTCATTTTCTTTGATAGATTTGTCTTCATTTCCAGCTTGACTGCACTATGTATCCTCTGGACAACATCCCTCCCCACAATCTTCTTGCAAAGCGGGGTCTTTATCTTTGATGGAGAGCTTTTCCATCATGACTTATGTTCCTCTAGAGCCAGGAAAAGAGCTTGACAGCTCACTGTCAATCATGCACGACTCATCAAACACTACTTGGATAGACTCTTCTACAACTTGATTTTTCAAGTTATAGACTCTATATGCCCTACAATTATTATTGTACCGAACAAATATCCCCTCATGGGATTTGGCATCAAACTTAGTCATTTTTGACTTATCATTGTACAGGTTGAAACACTTGCAACCAAAGATCCTGAAGTAGGATATGTTTGGTGTTCTGCCCTTCAAGATCTCATAGGGGGTATTCTTGTGGCCTTTGGTGATAGAAGCCCTATTGAGCACATGACATGTAGTATTAACTACCTCAGTACAGAAATATTCAGGGAGAGAAGTGTCACTCAATAGTGTTCTCCCAGCTTCTATGAGAGTCTGTTTTTCCTCTCAGCTAACCCATTTTGTTGGGGGTTCTTGGAGAGGAGAACTCTTGATGAATCCCTTGCTCTTCATAGAATATAGTCATAGCAGCAGACTGAAAATCAGTTCCATGATCACTTCTCATCCTGACCACAGAGCATGCAAGCTCATTCTGAATTTGCCTGACAAAATTTATGAAGACTTCAAGGGTTTCATCCTTTCTTCTAAGGAAGAACACCCAAGTAAACCTGGAATAGTCATCAACCACAACAAGGATGTAGACCATCCTACCGAGACTATGAAAAGACATAGGACCAAATAAGTCCTTATGCAGGAGATACAAGCATATCACAGATTCCTTGGCCCCAATGCTCTTGAAAGAGGTCTTAGTCTGCTTACCCTTTTGGCAAGCAGCACAGATACCCTCCTTGGAGCATTTCATTTTGGGATCATTCCTAACAAGATCATCACTGAAGAGCTGACCAATGGTCTTATAATTCAAATGAGTCAGTCTCTTGTGCCACTGGACACAATATGAGACTTTCTCATCTGCAACTAGGCATATAGGGGAAATATTATCTAAGCAAGAAAAATTAAAGCAATAAACATTCTCACGCCTAATGCCTGTTAAGATGAAACTTTGGTCGCGTAACCTCTTAATGTGGCACATATCCTTGTGGAAGGAAATGCCATAACCAAGATCACATAGTTGGCTTATGCTTATGAGGTTGTGTTGCAACCCCTCCACATAAGCCACCTTTGTGATGGTGATTATACCATTTGAGATATTACCATAGCCTCTGGTTATCCCCTTGTTTGAGCCTCCAAAAATGACCGTGGGTCCATTCTTTATTGGAGTGTACTCCTTCAATAGTTCCTTTGTTCTAGTCATGTACCTGGAACATCCACTGTCCAAGTACCATTTAGGGGATTTGGTACTTGAACTAACATAAAAAGAATGCAAGTCACATTACCTTTGGACCCCAATTTCTGTTGGATCCTAGGTTCACATTAGCCTTGAAATAACCATGGCTTCCTGCAAAATTCCTAACAGATTGGCAACCTCTGGACACTGAGGGATTGTGACAACAATCTACAACATAATGGCCTACTTTGCCACGACAACAGCACTCATAGATATTATATCTCCTTTTCTTTTTGGGACCAGGATTTGGCAGTACTGCTTCTTGAATAGTGTGGAGATTTGCTGATCTACACTTCTGCCTTCTTTCAGCTACTATTTGACTGAAGGACAGTCTTTTAGCTGGTTTTGTTGGTCTTTTCTAAGAACCACCAACTGCATGTCTCTTTTCAGCAAACATGCATTTGATAACATCTGAGATTGCCATTCCAGCCCTGCCAGAAGACTCACCTTGAGTCACAACTTTTGCTGGATGATTTAAATTTTTAGCAGCAGCAATATCTTTGAGTTTTGGGGCTGGGGCACCAAAAACAAATGGTCCAGAATGGGTCATTTGGATTTCCTCATGGGCATCCTTAAAGGCTTTCACATGGCTATACCTTCCACCATGGTTGGGGCCACATTAGTCCATACCAGTGGATCTGTCGTTCTCCCAGTCACCATAATAGCTTTCATGGTAATATCTGTTAAAAAGCAACAACACTCTTTGAAAAGGAATTTGAGGCAGTGAGACTAGAGGCACAACTGGTGCCTTCCCTTTTCCATTTCCACTTGGATTGGAAGGTCTGGCAGGTCCTTAAATCCCAACCCTTTATTACCATCTTGGGTAAGGTGGGTATCAATTAAGGGCAGTACAGTGCTTGGCTTAGAAAATTTTGCCACCCGCAATTTCTCATTAAAGACATCTTTTTCAAGTTTCTGGATAAGTTTCTCATTTGAGATTCTTACCACAGACTCACTGTCAATGATGTCCTTGAGCTGGCCTACATGTGCAGCCATGTTAGTGAGGGATTTTTCTTGGTCTTCACACTTGCTTTTAAGACTCAAAAGTTCTTTTGTCTGCCTCTTGCCAAGTAGCTTGCATTTCTTGAAAGCCTCAAGAAGTTCTCTATACTTGACAATTATGGAGTTTACATCATCCTCAGAGTCTAAATCTCCTTCATCTCTTTATGATTGAGCTTCAGAGACTGAGTCAGCCTCATGACTAGAAATAAAAGAATATGGTTTAGCATGTACGTGAGTCTGACCAGGCTGATCCTGACTGCTTTCTTCATATGTCATTGTCATTAGTCCATGGCACTGAGCATCTCCTTCTTCATCTTCATCCACCTCTAAGTAACTATCTGAGTCTGACGGAAAGGCCCTGATCCCTGTTCTAGCAGCATGGAATTCTTCAGGTTCCTCTTCAGCAACAGCAATAAGCCCAATGTAGGCTTCTTCTTCTTCACTGTTTGACTCAGTGGAAGAGTCAGACCAGCTCTTCTCCTTCTTGGCCACAAGGGACTTCTCCTTCTTCTTTCCCTTGTGGTGCTTCTTCACACTTTCTTCTTTCCTCTTCACTGGCAGTCAATAATTACATGCCCAGGTTTGCTGCAGCAAAAGAAAATAATGTCAGGAAGATTGTTTATTAGATTTAGTAGCATATTTGTCCTCCTTAGAGGATTTCCTTCTGTGCTTAGAGGAGGAAATGGCCTTCGTTTCTTCCAATGCCCCTTCTTCATGAATTTCTAAAACTGCCTGGAGAAGACAGCAAGGTTCTCATCAGATGTATGGCTGTCAGATGAGCTAGACATTGAGCTCTCAGATTCTGACACAGCAGTTCTGCTCACTGCAGAGAACTTCCTTCTGCTCTTGGTTGAAGCATCAGCTTTGGAAGCCACAGATTTCTCGTGGCTCTATGACTTGCTACTCTTCTCTTCTTCATCCTTCCTTGCAGCAAGCTGCATCTCATAGGACAGTAGCTTACCAAACAGGGTTGGAGATTTTGTGTCAGCTAGCCTGACCATCTCCCTGATGGTACAGATCTTTGTGTCCTAATCCTTGGTGAGGGACCTGAGAAATTTGACATTCAGCTCATAGGTGCTGAAGACCCTTCCGTAAGTTCTCACTTCATTAACAGTTATGAAAAATCTTTCAAAACTTTCAGCAATGCCCTCAGACTTTCCTTGTCTGAAGGCCTTATACTCCTGGTTGAGCATGGATTTCCTATCATACCTCACCTCTTCTGAACCCTCCATGAACACCACTAGTGTGTCCCACATCTTCTTGGAGGTCTTGCAATTCACCAGATTCTGGAATTTAGAATCCACTACTGTACTGGCAATGATATTTTGAGCTCTCTTGTCCATGGAGGCAAGGAGGAGCTCATCCTTGTTCATTTCCTCATATGATTTAGGAGTCTGGATGTTGGCATCCAGAACTACGATCTTCATGGGGATGAAGGGTCCTTCTTGGACTGTGATGTAGATCCTAGGCTCAGCAGCTTCCATGAACATCCTGACCCTTTCCTTCCAAAGCACAAACCCTTCCTTTCTGTAGATTGATAACTTCATGGCTCCTAATTCCTTGTAGTGTACATTATACCCCATTTTTTATCTTATAGCTAACCTTGGAGGTATACTCAGATTGTTAAATCCTTTTTGAGTAACCTCCCTCTAATACCACTTAAAAGTTATTTAACTTTAGGTCAGCTAATCACCTTGAGGGGGGGGGGGGTGAATAGTTCTTTGAGCTTTTAATAAATCTTGTGTTGTTTTCAACTTGTTCTACCTAGAGCTTGTCCTTAAGTACTGCAATCACAAAGAAAAAACAAGCACACACAGCAAACATTAGAATTTATAATGGTTCCCTAATTGGGTACATCCACTTTCCCTCTCCATCTATCCAACTTATTTGTTGGACTCGGCACAAACTCCTCCACTTATGGTCCTCAGAGCTTACACCTCAGTCCCTCAGCCTTACACGCAGATTCTTCTCAGAATCCAACTCAGAACCACAAGGGTTCCTACATCAGAGCTCTGCAGAACTCCTACAGCTTAGTGATCCACTAATCACCTACCTCAGCCTTATTTCTAAGGCCTACACTCAGGCTCTTCATCCCTACAGCTTCAGGCACACGACCCTACTATTAGAGTGCTACAGCACTCCTACAACTCAGTACCCTTTCAGGTACCTACAGCGCAGCCTCTTCCAAGGCCTACAATCTTAGTGACAAACTTGTCACCTATAGCTCAGTGACTCTTCAGTCACCTACCTCAGGCACAAGACCCTACAATCAGGCTGGCAGGATAGCCCTACCTCAAATCCACACTTGGATCCTAACTCAGAGAGAAGCACTCTCCTACCTCCGGCACGTAAGCCCTACAGCTCAGATCCTCACTTGGATCCTACCTTAGTGCCACAACAGGTCACCTAACTCAGTGACAAAATTATCACCTACCTCTAGCACAAAGTGATCAACACTCATATTCAGATCTACTGAATCCTCCAGGAAGTTTATACAGTAAGTGAAGAAAATAAAATAAATGACTCAGAGAAAAAACTCTGAGTCAACTTTGGTTGACAGAGAAGATTTCAATCCAGCTCTCCTTTTGTAGAAGGAATCAGCCTTCTTCTACAGCTATCACTTTATACTGCTGCACAGATGAGCAGCTTCCACCTTGCAGATGAGATGAATTAGCTAAATTATTCTGTTGAGAACAACCTTGCTGAGCTTTGAAGTTCTTCAACTATCCTTCTTTGCCTTCAGGCTATCTTGGTTGGAATTCAGCTTTCAAGCTTGATCGGAAGTAAATGTACAGCCGCCTCTTTTCAATTTCTCTCTTTCTGTATTTGTTTGATTCGTTAACCCTAATCCCTTTTCTGTTTACACTTTAATATGGGTTGATTTGAATCAACGACACCATAATATTTTGTCCCACCAAGGATTGGTGAGTGCCAACTGAATCAGAAAGGGACAAAACATCTTTTGGCAATGTAGCAACTTTCCTACAATGGCTTCCTGCAATTTTTGTAACGTTCCATTTCGTGCTAGACCCCTCGCACGGATTTGGAGTCATGAAAATTGACTCGAGTTCGAGGAGCGTCGAGTGAGTCGACCGAACTCAACAACTAGATCAAAAATTTACTTAGAAAGCGTTCTGAATGTTAGGAGTTGAGTGGACTCGACACCAGTCAATGCCATTTAACTTAGGAAAAAGTTTTTGCGGGTTAGGCATTGAGTGAACTCAACGCGGCATTGAGTGCAGTCAACGCACTCAACGTCATTTAACATAGAAAACTTTAGCTCGCGGGTTATGGCATTGAGAGCATTTCGAGCCCTCAATGCTATCGACGCCATATAATATAGCTTCTGGCGGTTAAGGCGTTGAGAGCCTTTAGAGCATTGAGTGAACTCAATGCTCTCGATGCCATATGACAGCTTCTGGTGGATAAGGCATTGAGAGTGTTGAGTGGACTCACACTCAACGCTCTTGAAGATATGTGACCTAGAATATTTTCCAGCTGGGTTGAGGCGTTGAGAGCATTGAGTGGACTCAATGCTCTCGATGCCATTTAACATAGAATATGTTTTCGGCTGGGTTGAGGCGTTGAGAGCGTTGAGTGGACTCAATGAGAGCTCAACGCTCTGGACGCCATTTAACATAGAATATTTTTTGGCTGGGTTGAGGCATTGAGAGCATTGAGTCGACTCAACGCTCTCGACCCCATTTAACTTAGAATATTTTCCGGCCATAGCTGAGGTGTTAACTCCTCCCAAAAAGGACACGGGTAGTGACACGGGCGTATCCCTAGCCATGTGATACACTTATAGAATTTGAGCCATCTTTGTGATTTTTTCAGAGCAGGACACGATTAGTGACACGGTCGTGTCCCTACCCGTGTGTGCCCGTGACATGGTCAGTGAGCAAAGCTCAATGAAACGTCGAGCTGAGCTCGACGAAAATCTATCCTCGCTGAAACGTCTTTTTCGGGAATTGCGGGAATTCTTCCTTAGTGAATTTTCGGCCGTATTTCCCGGATTTTCGGGAATTGCGCCAAATTGACTTAATAGACCACGTCTTTTTTTAAAATAACTAATTTAAAGCAGTGTTTGGTGGTCCAATGTCAGGCCGACACGTGTCGTGGTGGTTACCATAATTTCTCACTATAGAAAGGGAGAAAACCTTAGCCGTTCCTGCATTATCTCATTTGCCAAGTCGTTGCTGTAAGAAACCGTCAGATAGTAAGAGTTTGTCGGAGCCGATCTTTGTTCCCGTGAAGAAAGAACACCAACCAAGGAGAATAAGAAGATTCCGCCAAGAAGGGTGACAAGATCCATGCCTGGAAACAGTGGAAACGTCGGAAAAGAGGTGAGCTTCCTACCCTCTCGCTTGGTGCTAGATCTCTAGTTATTCCTTGGAGAGATATCGAGTGAAAGGATTCTTGATTCATTAGAGGAAGTGCTCCTAGGACAAGGCCATGCTATGGTTTGTACCCTAGAGATAAGATGTATTCGACCACTCTTTTCTTCCATGAGACGATATGGACTTGGTGTTGAATTTTCTCAAAGTGGTCAACGAGATAGTATGACGGCAAATTAATATTCTCAGAGCTATCAAGATCACATCTTGATCAAGTGGAACTAGGAAAGTAAGCTCAAACACCAATTCCAAGCAGAAGGAACAAGCAGATCATATATTTATAAACTTCTTTACACGGTGACGTATACGTGGTGAGACATGATTTCGCCAGTACAAGGAAAAATAGAAAGAAACAAAACAATCCGGTCTGACAAAACTGGAGACCGCTGAGATCGCCCAGACCGCCAAGTCACCGAAGCCGCCCGAACTGCTACTGCTAAAAGCTGAATAGAACACGGAGTCCGCCGAGACCGCGAGGTCGCGCGGACACGCCGTTATTCATTAACTGCTGCCGAACTGAAGGACAGACCGCCTAACCGCCTGAGTCCGGCGGACAGGTTATTGAACTTGGAAAAGCTGAAGCAGATAAAACTAACAAGTCGCAGAAGCGACCTGCTGAGACTGCCGATTGTAACCGCAAACTTCACTGATCCTGACCGAAGTCAAAGCCAAACTCCTGGCTCCACAGTGCTAGCTGCGCAACCTGCAAACAACAATCAGTTATCTTCTCAACCCATGCGGACAGGAAAACCCAGACCGCAATAATTAACCAAGACTCAACTTACTGTTCACTCAATTACTGTAGACGTGTCGGGGGTTCTATTTATAAGCAGGGTGAGGAGTGTGGTCACCGCCCTAGTGAATAGAGTCAGTGCCCCAGTTCCCGGCTAACACAACCCAGTCTGCCGAGTCCGCAAGGACTTGGCCAGACTTCAAACAACCCGACAGGCATCAGGTAAAAAAATAGACCGCCACCATGCGGACATTGCGCTAGTCCGCATTGCATGCAAGCACAGCGCCAGTCTGCCACTCAACACAGCATGCGAACACAGTCACAACCTATGTTGTATCATTCCGTACACTATACACGAAAGAAGCGGCAGTCCGCATAGCTCGAGAATAATGCCACAGTGCGCCACGATTCCACGACCAACAGGTAGTTTGCCCGGTCAACAGCGGACTCTGCGGACACTACGAACACCATGGACTTGTCACAGAAAATGACCAAGTGCAGCAACCCATCAAGCAACTGGCGCGAGCATGGCGGACACAAAATACCCAGATCGCCAACATCAGAACAGTCCACCACAAAGACTGCGGCCAACACTCACAGAATCACAGGAGAGCTCGGCAAGGACCAAAGCCGATCTCCAAAACCAGTCCCCAATTGTGGACTCCGCGGACGCAAACCAAGTCCGCCACAACACCGCGGATAACCACCAATCCGCCCGGTTACCACAAAAACTGGCTTAACTACAGAACCACAGGTCGAGCAGAGCACCGCCACCAAACCGTCAATGACAAGCCGCACAGGCCGCTCCACAAGAACAGCCAAGCCGTCATGTCCAACAGGCAAAACACCCAGGCCGCAACATCAATCCGCCCAGGCCGCGGACTCAGACCGCTCAGACCGCCCGGCCTGCTCCATCACCCACTTTCACTTCATAAATTTCAACACTCCCCCTTGAAGTGAGAAGCCCAGCAAACCTCGTAACCGTTGAAATGGCCCTTTCGACAGCGGCTTCGTAAAGATGTCAAGAAGATTGTCTTCACTCCAAACATGCCCGACCATAAGAGATCCATCCAACATCTTCTCCCTTATGAATTGATGCTCGATCTCAATATGCTTGCTACTTGCGTAGCAAACTGGATTGTTCACCAGTTTGAGAGCACTCTCATTGTCACCTCGGAGCAATGTAGGACCTTGCACTTCCTCATGAATATCCTCTACAATCCTCCTCAAGCAGATGGCTTCTCGAGCAGCCAAGGTCGAAGCCTTGTACTCTGCTTCCGTAGTATACACGGACACTGAGTCATGCTTCTTGCTACACCATGAGATGCAAGCTGATCCACAAGTGAAAACATAACCCAAAGTTGATCTTCAATCATCCGAGTTACCACCATAATCAGCATCTGTGTATCCAAGCAAAGAAAAGTCCATGCCCCTCTATAGAGGAGTCCCGTATCAAAAGTCGCCTTGACATACATAAAGATATTCTTTTCTGCTACTAGATGAGACTTCCTTGGTTCAGTCATAAACTTACTTACTCGGCCAACAGATTAAGCAATGTCTGGCCTTGTAATCGTTAAGTAGATCAAGCTCCCCACTAGAGCTCTAAACACCAAGGGATCAGGAAGAATCCTTCCTTCATCTCGTCGAAGTTTCAGCCCAAAATCCAGAGGAGTAGAGCAACTCTTCCCTTCCTTCATGCAGAATCGATTCGCAATGCGATCCGCATATCCTTTCTGGAAAATGAGTATCCCGCTCTCTTTCCTCTTCACCTCAAGACCAAGAAAGTGATGAAGCTTTCCCAAGTCTTTCATCTCGAAGCAAATAGCTAGCTCAGCCCTGAGCCTAGCTACCTCTTCTTCAAAATTCCCTGTGATGATCATGTCATCAACATAAAATAGGACCAAGACCTGAAGCTCCCCCTTCTTCTTGATGAACAAGCTTAAATCCGAGTTGGAAGCAAGATAATCGCAAAATTGTAGATATTCTGCTATCTTCCCATACCACGCTCTTGGAGCCTGCTTCAACCCATAGAGAGCCTTCCTAAGCTTGAAGACATAGTCCGGATGAACTTCAGATACAAATCCAAGTGGCTGATCCATGAAGATATCCTTATCAATCTCTCCGTAAAGAAAAGCGTTCTTCATATCAAGCTGCCACATCCTCCATCCCTGGCAAGCAGCCAAGGCGATCACCACCCGAACCGAAGTCATCTTTGCAACTGGACTAAATATCTTCTCATAGTCCTCTCCATACTGTTGTGATAATCCTCGAGCAATAAACCAAGCCTTGTATCTATCAATGCTCCCATCATCCTTCTTCTTCAACTTTTACACCCACTTGCAAGTCACTAGAGTAATGTCATCAACCTTGGGCATAAGGTCCCAGGTTTTATTCTTCTTGAGAGCAGCAATCTACTCTTTCATGTCATCTTCTGACTCCTTGACTCTAGTGGCCTCATTGAAGTTTGTAGTCTCTCGCTCATCCAAAGGACCTGCAAAGATACAGGAGACAAAACTCACTGCATTCCCATCACAGTATCAAGCCGGTGGCTTGGCAATCTTCTTTGATCTCTGAATTGTCTGCTCCTTGCTCACCACCTCCGTTGCTTCTTCAGGCTCAGCTCTATTCCCGGGCACACTTTGAGCAATACTCCCCCGGCTTCCTGAACCAAAAGACTTTTCCCTAAAGATTGAAGCAACAGGAGCTGCTGGTGATACAACAAGCACCCCTTCCAGAACTTCAGCAACCACCTTCTGCACTTCATCTACCTTACTCTCTGGTAGCTCAACCGAGCCTCCTCCATAAGACGTGAGCTCATCAAAGACCATGTCTCTTGATAAAACAAACTTCTTCATCGCAGGATCCATGCATTTCCATCCCTTCTTCCGCTCATCATATCCTACAAAGAAAAGCTTCCTTGCATTTGCATCAAGCTTTGTCCTTGAAGCATCCGGGATATGCACATAATAAGTTGATCCAAACACCCGAAGGTGTTCCACACTTGGCTTCTCCTTCAGCAACATCTCAAAAGGAGACTTCATGTTGATCAGACTGAGCGGTATTTGATTGATGACATAAAAAGCACAAAACATCCCCTCTCCCCAAAAGGACATAGGCATGTCTTTCGCATGAAGCCAACACTTGCAGGTTTCCGTCAGATGACGGATCTTTCGCTCTGCTACTCTGCTTTGTTGTGGAATATGAGCACAAGTAAGCTCTCTTTGGATCCCGTGCTTCTTGTAGAAGTTATAAAACTCGGAGGAGAAAAACTCACCACCATTGTCTGATCTAAACTTCTTGATCTGTAAGCCAAGCCGTCCCTCCAGTAGCTCCTTGAACTCCACAAACAATAAGAAAACTTCTGACTTCACCTTCAGGAAATATACCCGAGTGTATCTTGAGTAGTCATCAATCAGAACAAGCATGTATCTACTCCCACCAAGGCTAGCAGTGACGGTTGGTCCCATCAAGTCACCATGGATACACTCTAATGGTCTCTTGCTTCTCGTTTGTGACTTATCAAACAGAAGACGATGAGCCTTACCGTACTGACACCCTGCGCAAACGTGACAATCACCAAAGGAAGATAGCTTAGACAAGCCTCTCACAAGACTCCTGTTTGCTATAGCATTCAACTTATCCATTCATATATGCCCCTGCCTCTCATGTCATATAGCAGCGCTATCATTAGCCCTCATCCGATCAACGTAAGAGTTTGTTGCAAGAACAAACAAGTTCTTAACTCTCCTCCCAATGTGAGCAACATCAGCCATTACCGCTGATACGTTGCGAAGAAACTTCACTTCTGTTGGCCTAAACAGAACGTGATAACCTGCATCTATCGCATTGGTCACAGGGAAGAGGTTCTTCTTCATGACCGGAACATAATACACACTCCTTAACGTGAGTGGCCCCTTATCACTACCCAAGGACACAACCCCCTCCTTCTCTACTCGTAAACAGTATTGTCAGTAGTAATGATAGCTTCGTTACCTGAGTAAGATTACAGCCAGGACAACTTTGACTTGTCTCCGGTGAGGTGATGACCACAGCCAGAGTACACGATCCACTCATCGTTGAAGTTGACAGTGGATAAGGCACGGATACAGGTGCCTGACATGAAAGCTCCACCCCATCCAGCTTCCTCAGTATTAGAGCAAGCTTCCTCCTTGTCTGCAGCATGCCTAGGTTGCAGTTTGACCTTGCACTCACGCTTGAAGTATCCCCACTGACGACACCTGTAGCACTTCAAGTTCTTTTTCCAATCCTTCTTAGGAGCAGCGCTCCTCTCTGGCTAATAAGAGGTTGAAGGCTCATTTTCAGCAGCGGTGTTCTTCTTATTCCCTTCCCATTTCTTCTTCTTCTTTCCTGTGAACATCGCTTCACTACCTTCTTCAGAGATAGTGATTCTAGCCATCTGTCTGGCCAAACTTTCCTGCAAAGCAAGCAGGTTCTCAAGCTCCAGCAGAGATGGCTGAGTGGCCCAGCCTTGAACAACGGTTACAAAGACAACATACTCCTTCCACAAGCCATGGATAATGTGCCTTTTCAACATGGCCTCAGAGATGGGCTCATCAGGATCAAGCGCTGATATCTCATCATACAGACTCTTCATCTTCAAAAAGAACTTAGAGATGGTCAGGTCTCCTTGAGTCATCCTAGCCAACTCATTCTCTAGGAACTATAGCCTCGTCATATTCTTCCTGTTGAACAACCCATCAATAGTTGTCCAAATATCAGCAGCCGACTCACATCCAATGATATGTTCAAATAGCTCCAATGAAACAGCAATCTTGAGGGTAAACTCATCCTTTGCATTAATTTTCCTCCAGACTCTCACCTGCTCAGTAGTGCCAAACGCAGCTGTAACTTCATGTCTGTCGTCACCACCGACGACCTCCTATAGCTCCTCGCCCAAAAGAAAACTCTTCATGCATGACTTTCACTTTATAAAGTTAGTCGTGGTTAAGAGTTCATACCCAGACCTCTTGCGTAGCTCCCTTCCATTGCAGCAACCTTGGTTAAGCTTTCAGAAGCACAGAGCATAACACAAGTTTATCACCGCTCAAACAACTGAACCTTCCTCTGATAACATGTTGAATTTTTTCAAAGTGGTCAACTGTATAGTCTGAAGCCAAATTAATATTCTCAGAGCTATCAAGATCACACCTTGATCAAGAGGAACTAGGAAAGCATGCTCAAACACTAATTACAAGCAGAAGGAACAAGTATATCATATATTTATAAACTTCTTTACAGGGCGAGGTATACGTGCTGAGATATGATTTTGCAAGTACAAGGAAAAACAGAAAGAAAAAAAAACAATCTGGTCCGACCGAACTAGAGACCGTTGAGATCGCCCAAACCACCAAGTCGCTGAAGCCTCCCGAACTGTTGTTGCTAAAATCTGAATACAACACGGAGTCCGTCGAGACCGCGAGGTCGCACGGACACGCCATTATTCACTGACTGATGCCGAACTGAAGAACAGACCGCCCAACTGCCCGTGTCCGGCGGACAGGTTATTGAACTTGGAAAAGTTGAAGTAGAGAAAACTGGCAAGCTTCAAAAGCGACCTGCTGAGACCTCCGATTGTAACCGCAAACTTCACTGATCCTCACCGAATTCAAAGCCAAACTCCTAGCTCCACAGTGCTAGTCGTGCAACCTGCAAACAGCAATCAGTTATCTTCTCAACCCGTGCGGACAGGAAAACCCAGACCGCAATAATTTACCAAGACTCAACTTACTGTTCACTCAGTTACTGTAGACGTGCTGGGGGTCTATTTATAAGCAGGGTGAGGAGTGTGATTACCGCCCTAGTGAATAGAGTCACCGCCCCAGTTCGTGGCTAACATAACCCAGTCTGCCGAGTCCGCGAGGACTTGGCCAAACTTCAAACAACCTTCCAGGCGCTAGGTCAAAAAACAAACTGCCACCATGCAGACACTGCTCCAGTCCGCATTGCATGCAAGCACAGCGCCAGTCCGCCACTCAACACAGCACGTGGACACAGCCACAACCCATGCTGCATCAGTCCGCACACTATACGCGGATGAAGCGGCAATCTGCACAGCTCGAGAACAACGCCACAGTCCTCCACGAGTCCACGACCAACAGGCAGTCTACCCGATCAACAGCGGACTCTCCGGACACTGAGAACACCATTGACTTGTCACAGAAAATGACCAAGTCCAGCAGCCCATCAAGCAACTGGAGCGAGCATGGCGGACATAAAAGACCCAGATCGCCAACATCAGGACAGTCCGCCACAAAGAATACGGCCAACACTCACTGCATCATCGGAGAGCTCGGCAAGGACCAAAGCTGATCTATAAAACTAGACCGCAATTACGGACTCCGGGGATGCATACCAAGTCCGCCAGAACACCGCAGATAACCACCAATCTGCTCGGTTACCACAAGAACCGGCTTAACTGCAAAACCACAGGTCGAGCAGAATACTGCTAAAGATCGACAAAGACAGGCCGCACAGGCCGCTCCACAAGAACAACCAAGCCGCCAAGTCCAACAGGCAAGACACCGAGGCCGCAACATCAGTCCGCCCATGCCACGGACTCAGACCGCTCAAACTGCCCGGCCTACTCCATAACCCACTTTCACTTTATAAATTTCAACACTTGGTTGTGTGAAGAAAGTTGGCCTTTGAGGGTGAATAAGGGAGGAGAAGTACTGGATGTTGTTTGGAAAGTTTGGTTGGAGGTAGAAGACGAAATGATGACATTAGTTCTATTTCAATATGCGCGCAGAAATTTATTTTCTGTGCGCAGCACCCTTCGAGGCCGTTTTCATACATGATACGGCCAGATCGGGGTTTCGACTAAACACGAAAGTGGTAGCCCTTGGAAATACCTTTCCAACGAGTGGTTGAACGTCTTCACCGGATTCATGAAGCCTCGGTAATACACGATTGAAGTTGTTGTACAGTAATTATTCCTGCACATATAGTTCTCGAGTTTGTTTTGTATCGGCTTTGGGTTTGGTTGAGAGATTGTAGTACATTAACGTTAATGTTTTGTTGAAATATAGTCTATAAGTAATTGTGATAAGTCATATTAATAACATTTATTGGATAGATCCCTAATGAACAAATGGTGTAGTAAGTGTTCTTGATCATGGTGATTTGGTGGAGGTTAGTGAACGAATGGATTGATGAGTTGGGATGGTAGGAATGATTTAAATATTTGAAATAATGAGGTCGTACATGATAGTGGTAATGTGTTGAATAATGATGAGTTTGACTTGAACATGTTGTATATAATTGGTAATGACTATTATGAATAAATGGTTGTGACCTTTTGTTGATGGATGTGTGAAGTACCCTTACATTGATAATGAACCCTTAAGTGCCTTGGGGCACGAGGTTGTGAAAGGGTGTAAGTGCTGGTGTTTGTTCCGCACTAGTTTGGTAATGCTGAGAAGAGACATAAGTGGACGGTGGGGCTTGCTCCTCGGTGTTCATTCCCGAGGCTTCTTCCATGCCATGATGATGTGAAATTGCATGAGGTGTGAGTCGACACGCGCTGTCATAATCCTGGGTTAAGGATAGTGTGGCAGGACTACTGGCTCATCAGTCATCATACCAATGGGAGTTGACAGATAGACTTTGGGTAGTTGGGCTTGGTCCTCAGTGTTCATTCCCGGGGCTCCTTCCGTGTAAGTGGACGGTTTGGCTTGGTCCTCTTGCTTTTTCCGAGGCTCCTTCCGGGTCACAACATAGGCCAGTTCAGGGCTTGGTTCTTGGTGCACACTACCCGAGACTCCAGCTATGATGTAGTACGCATGTAAGCTCCACTATTATGTTCTTAGCATTGAGGCCTATAGAGGCCTAGGATTGTTGTGTGGATGCCCGCCTAGTAGTGGAGAAGCTTGCTCCACTATCACCGCCTGGCCACGATGGTTGACGTCTGAGAGGTTAGCTACCTGCTTGAAAAGTGGGAACTATAAGTCTGTGTGGACATAGCAGTTACATGTGCGTGATAATGGGTACATCATTACATTACATTCATGTCATTACATTACATTGCATACACAAGATCCTCATCGTATAAGTTTGTATGGGCGCTCTTATACGATGAGTTACTTTACTGTTGAGCCGATCCTAAACTAATATGTCTATATTGGCATTAATATAAGTTTAGTTACTTTTATAGTAGCTTTACATTTTCATATATTGCTCACTCTATACCAACTGCTTGTACTACTGCTCTATTTATATATTTTGTACCCTTACTCTTTTCTCCGCCCGGTGCCGAGGTGTCCTCGGGGGAGCGGATGTGAAGTCACTTAGTCTTTATGACTAATGGTTGCTACGTCTTCCTTTTTAGGAGGAAACCCCACAGACAGAGCAGCAGCAGGTCATGCAGTAGGACAGCCAGGCCAGGACAATAAGGCCTGAAGGGACGGTGTCGTCTCTACCGTTAGTGACCGATGTGAGTTTGAGAGACTTATGTTGAAGCCCTTTTGTGCAAGTTTTATTCGCACTCTGATATTATAGAAGCTTCTTGTAGCTTCTTATATTTGATCTACTTTTGGACTTTTACTTATTGATGCGTTGAACGGCAACTGTACCGGTCACACAAGTAATATAAATTGGGCGAATTTCCCCACGTATCGATCTCGAGGGAACACAGTAAGGTGGAGTTAATTTCGAGGAGGACTTGAGATTGAAGTCCTTATGTCTGAGTTTACGATTGGGGGGGGGGGGGGGGTTTGGTATGTTGTGGAAAAATAAAGGAAAACACAATCAACTACTCCTATGCAATGCCTCTATGCAATGCTTCACCAGGCGGGATGGAAGACTACACAGGGCGCTATACACCGAATCACTGGGCGGATGGACGAGTAGGCTTGTGGATGTGGTGGTGAGAACGGCGGAATGAGGGTCGAGAGCACCTCTTTGCTACACACGCGCAATTGCTAGTGTGGCAAGACCGGCTATGGTTTTGGATGGAAATAAAGGCGCTTCTCAAGCAACTAAAGAAGTAAAGCAATAAAAAATCACATAGACATGAATCTAATAAAGCATACAACTAAAGAGCGACAACATCTACAAATGAAGTTTTAACACACATGTACAATAAGAAAGCAAGAACAAGTCAAGAGATCGACCGAATCCGAAGCCTTGCTGAGGGTTCACGGAAGGAATCGCCGGGTTGTCAATCCGTGTCCTAGCTCGGTCCTCAACTACGTCTGGGGTAGAGAAGGCTGTCACTAACTTCAAATGGACCCATCTTCTTCATGTCACGATTGCGGAATAAAGTTGCAAGCTTCCCTTTGCTTGTTGGTAATGGTGTCAAACACTACTTGAAGCTCAACGATGAAGGAGGAGGCCGAGAGGAAGCTCCGGCTTTGATTTGGCGTTGAAGGCTTGCCCGGAGCTCCTCCCTATGGTGGAGGATGATGAGAAATGGCGGAACCCTTCCTCATAGGCGAAAACATCGGAGAAATGTGTGTGCTCCCGGATTAGGGCGAAACATGCGAACTTATAGACAGCAGAAATAACAATGCGCATGATCACTGGTGCACAACCAGTGATCGTGCGCACTATGTCCAGTGATCGTGCGTATTGGCATGGCAGAACTCAAGAAAAACTGGGATAACGCGCACGAGCAGTGGCGTACGACCAGTTGTCGTGCGCACTATGTCCAATGGTCGTGCGACTACCCCACACAGAACTCCAGGAGAAATGGAACCAATGCACACGATCAGTGGCACAAGACCGGTGGTCGTGCGCACTGTGTCCAGTGGTCTTGTGTTTGCCTCGGCAGAACTTGGAAAAATGAAGAGGAGTGCGCACGATCTGTGGCGCACGACTAGTGGTCGTGCGTAATAGAACCAATGATCGTGCGCAGTATTCCTGTTTCCAAGCCATCGCGGAACACGCACACGAATCCTGTACCGATAGGAAAAACTTATCCATGATCTGTGCAGACATTCCAGGCAATCACAAAAAGGAGAACAAACTATAAAAGTAACAAAAATACACAACCACGGGCCTAAATGTGCACTTCCTATGGAAATACAGATAAGATGAAATATATACGATAACAAACTAAAAGTGAAGTGCAAGTGAAAGAAAACTAGCACAGATGAGTCTGAAAATTATTATATAAATAGGACTCATCACAAAACTAGACTTACCTGTTTGCGCGTCCCGAGCAAATAAAATCTATGCAGATATGGAAAATAAACTAGCTAACATAGAAATTGTGATATGGAGTACCATGCGAAGTCGCATGCTCGTACGCGTAAAAATATAAATAGAGGAAATGTCTAAGTATGCTAAATTGTTTACACTTTTCACAATGCGTATCAACATTTTATTATTACTCAAAAATGGAATCACGGTGAATCCTCTGGTCATGAGTAGGGAGAAAGTAGACTAATCATAGGCGAGCATTGCCAAAGATCGGGGCTCGAGATAACCTCCAAAGGAATCCACCAATGTCAGTGACCATATGCTTGCCCGTTCACACTCTCTCCACGACACTGGTTTGGTTCACACACAAATCAGTAGGACTTTAGGTGAAGAGATGGGGCTTGGGTTACAGTGAGGTAAACAAAGATAAATAAGGAGGCTACGCACCTAACCCAAGTGAGCTATTATAAAAGGAATCCCTCAACCATGCAAAATAAATGCAAGTACACCACACCCCTAGACTTAATTTTTATAACATGGGTGTGTGCTCCGCCTACTCCAAATAAGATCTCATCTCAAATAAAATTTTCAATTATACCCTTTTTTCACAATTAACATCATTTTTTACTTTTCTTTTTCTTTTTCAAATCATCTATTTATTTTCACAATTTTAGCAAATAAAAACTTTGGTGCAAATCCACATATTCACAAGGAATATCACCACATCAACACCCCAACATGGAAATGTAAAACACTAAAGCTCGATTTGGGAGTGCGACTAGGATCGGCTATGACACTTTGGTGAAATAATGATGTAGATGAATCAAAAGAAGGGGTAGGCACAACGGGGCTTAGTGAGGATCGGACCTTAGGAACGGTACAAATCTCAATCGAGCCAAAATGATGGCCTACATAACACTCATGCAACTGAACTAACCTATACTCATGCTTTAAGAATAGCTTGGGGCAAGTTCTTAGTTAACGAGAAAGACTATCCATCCTCCCGACTCGAGCAATACGAATCTAACAGCCGTCTACACACATCCCTAAGCTACCATTCAATTCACACCGGATTCATAATTTTTGAGTAGAATAAAAAGTCTTTACGCAAATAGCAAAATATAAAACTATACGCATAAAAAAAATTAAATCTACACCAATTTATACACAAGACGAGAGCACTTGACTAGGAGCACAGTTATAAGACCCTTTTTTTTGAAGCACCGGGGTCTTAGGCCCAGAACCGCCGCTTTGCGGTGACACCTTCACATCCGGGAAGGTCATTACTGCAAAACGTTGATCCTTCCGGCCAAATCGATCACAACTGTAGCAAAGAAATAAAGGCAAGTCCAAAGAAATCACATATATAGTAAATAATCTCCACAAAGGGAGTATCCACAGAAATAATAATAAAAGTACTGAATCTTGGACTCATGCCCAATACATCAAGTCCTCCCTACATATCTCTCATCGCGGAAGCAAAATAAATGTAACTACTAGCGATCAGGACTCACAGTCCCTGCTATCTGAACTCCGATACTAGACTGCCCCATCTCCAAGCGTGCCGACCTCCGGGGCTGCTCCTCTATGCTGGGCTCCACGGTCCCGTAAAATGATGTGGTTCGAAAACCGTTAGTCTAAAAGACTAAGTCCTATCATTCCCCGCCCCTTCCCCCATGGCTCCCAGGCACCGAGCGGGGAGAAGAAAAGGAGAGGACATGAAATTGGAGAATAACAAAGTAGCAGATGGCGGTTGAACTAATCTAGCAGTTCTGTAGAATATAAGACAGACTGAAGGTAAGAAAGACTGAACAAGAGAAGTAACCTTAACTTATATGAAAACACATAAGTCAAGGGATCTTTTGCAGGGCTCCTATCGTATAAAAAGTCCCATACCAATTTATACGATAGGGTGCCGGTTTTCTAACAAGCATACATATAAAGATACTGAAATAAGCCTTAACTTATAAGCACGCTCGCAAAAACTTATAAACCAAGGGGTCATTTTGCAGGGCCTATTGTATAAGTGTCCCATACCACTTATACAATAGGTGTCGGGTTGTATGCAATGGTTATGCTATGGAATAAAATTATGCCATGATGTGAACATGTAAGTGAAACTCACCCACTCGACTCTGTGTACACAGACATTTAATTCCCCCTTTCTGTAGCCGAACCTCCCAGGATACCTCCGTAGTGGTAAACAGAAGCGGTGGGTTGGGCCTCGCCCACCTCTAAACCGGTAATTGCACTACCAATCAGACCTATCATACGCCTCAATGTTGGTGCACTAAGCGGAGCTCCTGCGTACTCTTGCTGGCTGGCACACCGGACTTAATTTGGCCAAGTGCTAAACCACACTTGCCGAGTCAACGTATAGGCGTCGGTGCATCGACACTCCAATACCGAAGACCCACCACCTTATACTTTATGCACATGCAACCTTGATGTATAACCACCGAGCCAAAGCTCCCCGGACCATCCCGTCCATCCCAAACAACAGCCGAGTCAAAATTCGCCGGGCCAACCTGCCCATCACAAACACCTACCGAGCAAAAGCTTGCTGGGCCAACCTGCCCATCTCCAAGTCCACTGAGCCTACTGCTCGAGTGACCCAACCTAACATCCCAGGGCATCGAGGTGAGTGCAGGTGAAATCCTAGTTTTGCTAGTTACTCTTGTAATTTTTTTCCTGCAGTTTAGGTTAGCCCAGTACTACCAAATGTATTCCACGTGAAGGGATCTCGAGGGCACTAGGAACTACGATGGGGTGAAACCCAAAGCTCCCTTTCGCAAGGCACTTATTATCTTTGGTTGCTACCCATCTCCCAAACCCTTAAATGTTATATTGGATCTAATCCTAGTGTATTAGACACTTCCTCTCCACGAGAAAGACGATCTTTCATCGATCCCGAGCACCACCTGACACTGGCCAATCCAACACTCTACTCATCCTAACTTCCAATGATGAACTCATTTTTATTCATCCATAACAGCAAACAACTAACCCCAACTCATGTGCCCAAATCAATATTCCAAAATAATTTCTGCAGTTTTAATAAATGCAGACCAACTTAGGCTATATGACGTGTAAATGGGAGGTACTTAAAATAATCATCCAGTATCCCTATAATAATTATTGGAGGGTTGTCATGATATTTTTAGCCTAAAACAAGAAATTCATAATTTTCCTAATGTATCTGATAATTTATTTAATTATTCTAGTAATCCAAAATCCCAAGTTTGAACATGAAGTACCAATTTCTAACAAGCAAATGCTCCACAAACTTTATGATAAATACATTATGACTATTTAACATAGATCCAAAGTCTCCTAATTTTGCAGTAAGGTTTAGGCCTCTAATTCTAATTGTTAATATAACCTATTATAATCAATTTTAAGAGGCAAGTGCAGCAAAAATACTTCTAAAAATTCTGAGAAAATTCAAGGCTATTTGTAAGGATATATAAATACTCTAGGTCAAGTTTCATAATTTATCAACAAATAATGAGCTCTAAACAAAATATTGAACAAGTATCCAAATTAATGAGCTTGTGAAGTAGGTACTGTAACTATGTATTCAAAAATTATAATAAAATTCATTTAGGGGCATAATGATCTAAAACTCCCTCTACCTAATTTTCATGAATTTCCAATGGACAATGAATTTATAATAAACAAATATTTAAGAGGGGCTAATTCATGCATTACAAAGGAAGTTCTAAGAGTTTTGATCCAAAATTCCCAATTAAATTTCCAGAGGTTCATAGTACCCCTATGACCACACTACCCAAATTTCATTATTGTTCAATGAGTTTTACTAACTTATTCTAGCACAACAATATTTGTGCCCTAGACTGGGGTTAGGTTTTGAGGAGCCTACCTATCTCTAAATCCTGCAAGATTTTTACCAGAGGGCCTTAGTTATCATAGTACCCTCCCTACCAAATTTCAAGTCCATACAAGTTCTTTTGACCCCATGCCCTTCACAAGACACCAAAGCCCGTCCTTAGGGTTTAGTCTTAGGTACTAGGAAAAATATATTCCAATCCACCCCATTTTCCATGGGAATTTGTTAAAAGCCATTCCAAGTCAGTGGCCCTAATTTAAACCTCTGTTGAGGTGATTTGGCCACTTAAAACCCAAAATTCACTTTTTGACCAAAATACCCTTATTATGGCAAGGCTAGGGTTTACATGTTTTCAATTCAAAATATCTCCAAATGAGGTGAAATTTTACCCAGAGTCTTGTGATGACCCCAAGGACCACTCACCAAAATTTGGGTGAGTTTGGAGGTAATTTGGTCTCTTAATTAATTTACCCTATAGAAATTAAATAATTCCAAAAACTATGGAAAAATTGTCCCCAAAAATTTTCATTTTTGGACAGAACCTAGGTAAAGACTGGGGTAACTCCCTGACCATATTTCAAGTCATTTGTACCAAAGATAAAGTTTGGGCACCCATTTTTATTTTTGCGTAGCCCTAGGTATAGACCCCACCAAAATGATTGCCCGGGTCAAACCAGGCACCCAAATTGGTTTAAACCAATTTTTAATTAAAGTACCTCATAGGGCTACAAGTTATATGTTGACCAATTCCCATGATTCATCCTATAAGTATTTTTAACTTAATTTACAAGGTAACAAAATTGTGTGACAGATTCATTAAAATGCAATAAATATAATCCTCTAGTTTGAACAGTAGCTGCACGCATCTTGACGCACATTTGGACGGCATCCTGTCATCATCCCCGTGCCCCAATGGCCAGGATTGACTCTTCCTCGGCCAATTTCAAGTCCCTGCCACGGACCACCCAGCCACCCCCTGGCCAGCCACCGCCACCACCACCTCTGTTGAGGTGGTGGCTGTCGCCAAGCGGCGGCACAGCCACCAGTGGGACCTATTCCGGCGAACTCGATAGGTTCATTTTTGTGGAAAACTGGAGAAAAAGCTCTCCCGATCGGGCTCAATTGAGCCCGAAACTTGGCCCTAAGTGTTGCTATGATCTACCCATGGAAGAAGGAGAGGAGGAGGACCTGAATCGCTGCCTGAGAGCGGGTGTTGTGCCTTCTTGCCATTTCCGGCCACCAAGCTTCGGCTCCTCTGCAACCTCCACACCAACTCCTCTATAACTGGAATGTGATCAGGGGAAACTCTTCCCCTTGCCCTAGTGAAGGTCTCTAATGAAGAAATTGGGGAGAGGAGGTTTGTAACTCCCCAATTCTTCAAGACACCAATAAAGCCATTAATGGGGAGTTTTCGGTTTCACCAAATTTGAGGGGTTGAGCCTCCCCACTGGCCAGCCACCTCCTGAAAACTCCTCCCCTGTCTCCAAGGAGTTAAAGCCCCATCAAAAGGGGGAGTTATGGGGCCTCCATGGCCATGATGGCCAATAAGCTCCTCTTTCACTCTCCTCCAAATTTGGGTAACTCCCTCTTTCTCTCTCCGAGTCAACAAATTCTGAATTTGGTGGGACCAAAATGTGTCTCACCACCCCCTAGACCAATGGGCCACACTTGCCTAGGCCAAGCCCACTTGGGTTGGGCTTGAGTTAGCCATTTAGGCTAGTTTGACCACTTTCACCCTAGAGTTGACTTTGGTCAAATTAGCCACTAGGGATGACCCCAATGGGTCCTTGGTGACCGATGGGCCTCCCCTAAAGTCTATAAGTACTTGGGTAGGCTTAACTTGAATTCAGAAGGCCACATGCCCCTTAGTTAGGGCACTTTGACTAGTTTAGGGCTAAGGTTGACTTGGGTCAACTTAGGCTCTGGAGTTGACCCCAATGGGTCCTAGGTGACCCATCGACCTCACCCTAGGGTTTGGAGGACATGAGTGGGATATACTTGTCAAAGGGAAGGTCAGTTGACCCTTTGTATGTCAGTTTGACCCATTTAGGGTTAGAGTTGACTTAGGTCAACTTAACCACTTTGACTGCCCTCCATGGTTCCTTAGTGACCCATTGACCCCACTTTAGGTCTAGGAAGACCCTGGTAGGGTAGGTTGGGCTTTACTAGGGCACACTGCCCTTAGTTAGGGCACCTTGCCCAATTTAGGCATAGGGTGGTTCTAATTCAACTTGGCCACCCTAGGTCGGCTCCAATAGACCCTTAGGGCTCTAATGAACCTCACAATGGGTTGATGAGACTATGGTGGGGGTCTTGGAGTCTTGGTGAAGCCTCATGATCATCTTAAACTAGGGTTTAAAAATCTACTATTTGTAGGCCATAGTGATCTCACCTACATTCCTAGGTTCACTTGGCCTTCTTGGGCTTAATTGGGTATTGTCATGACCTAGTCATGACAAACCCACTCCTAGGGGTCTAGTTGTTTGAGGAATGTTACAAATCCCACTATATAACAAAAAAAGTTCGTCCTCGAAATTCTAGTTAGGCCTACGGGGTTTCAAGTATGAAAGGTAAATTGTAATATCCCAAGAGGTTGTGAGTAATACCTGACTGAAAAGCTCCGGGTACCTTTGTTTTATCAAGTCTTGAGGCTCCCATGTGTGCTCCTCTCGCCCATGATTCCTCCACAGGACCTTGACCAATAGAACCTTCTTGCGGCGCAAGACACGTATTCCCTTGTCGTCAATCCGGACCGATTCCAAATAAACTGACCGATAAGATGATACTGGCCCATCCGTGGTCGTAATCTGGTGCTCTAGACATAGTAGAGCTCTCCTGAGAGAGGATACATGGAACACATCGTGTAGACTCGCCAGCTCTGGTAGCAGCTCCACCCTGTATGCCAAGGGACCGATCTGCTCCCAGATCCTATTAGGCCCCAAATATCTTGGGCTGAGCTTCTTCTTCCGACCGCGTACCCGTGAAACCCCATGTATCGGTCGGATCTTCAACAATACCCGGTCCCCCACCTAGAACTCTACCTGACGATTTCGAGCGTCGTAATACTTAACCTGTCGGCTCTGTACCTCTAACATCCTATCTCGTATCAACCTCACCTGAGCCTCGGTGTCCTCAACAAACTCTGAACCCAAAGCCTTGGGATCCTCATCCTGTATCCATGACAGCGGAGTACTACACCTTCGTCCGTATAGGGCTTTTTAAGGAGCTACCCATATGCTGGACTGGTAGCTATTATTATACGAGAACTCGATCAGTGGCAACAACTTCTCCCAAGGCTCACCGCGATCCAATATGCAAAGTCGCAGCAGATCTTCCGAAGTCCGATTGGTGCGTTCCATGCTCCCATCAGTCTGGGGATGAAAAGTCATACTGAATGTCAGTCGCGTGCCCAAGTAAGTCTGCACTGATCTCCACTCCCAGGACGTAAACAGTCCATCCCGATCTGATACAATCTGTCTGGGTACGCCATGATAACTGACGAACTGCTCCACAAATTTCCGAACCAGCACACCAACCGAGTCATCCTTCCTGATTGGGATAAATCTGGCTACCTTCGTCAGCCGGTCGACGATCACCCAGATCGAATCATTCCCCATCCGCGATCGGGGAAGCCCATGTATAAAGTCCATCGCGATATCATCAAACTTCCACTCTGGCACTATGAGTAGCTGCAACAATCCTGCGGGGTTTCTGCATTCTGCCTTCACCAGCTGGCATGCCTCGCAGTGGGTTACGAAGTAGGTGATATCCTTCTTCATGCCTGGCCAGTATATGGTCTTCTTCAGATCCGCAGTAATCTTTGTAATTCCCCGGTGTACCGAATACCGACTGCAGTGAGCCTCTGTCATAATATCCTCCCAGACTTGGCCTCCCTATGGTATATAAACCCATCCTCTGAAGCACACTATGCCATACCTCAATGTGTAATCTCCAGTAGTACCTTCTTTTAAGGCCCAAAATATCAGCTCTAGCTTGGCATCCTGCCTCTGCCCATCTCTGACTCGGTCTCGTATGTCATCTGTGGCAACCAAAAATGATAGGTACTCCTGGTATAGCTCTGGGTGATCCTCGGACACCAAGGATATCTGCATCTTTTCTAACATCTGGACCAACTCCAAGGCCATCAACTGCGGTCCTACTCCAGAGTTTGGGGCCTTTCGGCTCAGCGCATCTGCCACCACATTCGCCTTCCCTGGGTGGTAATGCATCTCGTACTGGTAATCTGCTAGGAATTCCACCCATCGTCTCTGCCTAAGATTCAGCTCCTTCTGTGTGCCCACATACCTCCAATTTTTTGTGGTCGGAGTAAATGTCGTAGTGGACACCGGATAGATAGTGTCGCCAGACTTTTAGAGCAAACATGACCGATCTCATCTCTAAGTCATGAACAGGGTAGTTCTGCTCATGCTTCTTCAGCAGCCGTGAAGCGTACTCTATCACATGACCATTCTGCATCAGCATTGCACCCATGCTCTGGTAGGAAGTGTCGGTATAGACCTGGAATCCTTCTTTCCCCGAAGGAAGGGCAAGTATGGGAGCCGAGGTGAGTCGATCCTTCAGCTCCTAGAAATCCACCTCGCACTGCGAGGTCTAGACAAAGGGCATATCCTTCCTCGTCAGGGATGTGAGTGGAAGTGCAATACGAGAAAATCCCTCCACAAACTTCCGGTAGTAACCGGCAAGTCCTAGAAAACTCCGCACATCTGTGGCCGACTTCAGCTGCGGCCAATCACTAACTACCTGAATCTTGGCCGGGTCCACTGTCAACCTAGCACCACTAATGATATGGCCTAGGAAAGCCACCTCCCTCAACTAAAACTGGCATTTGCTGAACTCCGCATAAAGCTGGTGCTCCCGCAGTCTTTCTAAGGTCATCGTCAGATGTCGTGTGTGCTCCTCCTATGTCCTCGAGTAGATGAGGATGTCATCAATAAACACGATGATGAACACATCCAAATATGCCTCGAACACCCGATTCATGATGCTCATAAATGACGGCGGTGCATTCGTGAGCCCGAAGGGCATCACGGTAAACTCGAACAGCCCATATCTGCTACTGAAGGCAGTCTTCAGAATGTCCTCCTCCTGGATCCACAACTGGTAGTAGCCCGACCTCAAATCCAATTTTGAAAGGAAATGCGCCCCCTCCAGCTGATCGAACAGCTCATCTATCCTTGGCAATGGATAGGAATTCCGGACTGTCAATCGGTTCAATGCTTGGTAGTCGATGCACAATCTAAGTGTCCCCTCCTTCTTCTTAACGAACAACACCGGGGCTCCCCATGGTGAAGAGCTAGGCCAGACAAATCCAGCTTCCACTAGTTCCAGGAGCTGGCTTCGAAACTTTGTCAACTCCTTCGGGGCCATCCGGTAAGGGGCTCGAGATGCAGGCTTAGCCCCTGGCACCAGCTGTATACAAAATTCCTGCTCCCGGTGCGAGGGTAGCCCTGGCAGCTTCTCTGGGAATACGTCGGCAAAATCTCGCACCACCGGGATATCCGAGATGGAACCCTTGGCCTCAGCCATTTCAAACAACACTTTATAGACTTCCTCCCCCTATAAGTGGGCCTTTACGGCCTGCACGAATGACAGCAAGAGAGGGGGAATAGGTATTATACCTTCGATGACAATGTAGGAATCCTCATGCCTCATGGTGATCCTCTTTGACAAGCAGTCAATCTGAGCATGATTCCAATGCAACCATGTCATACCCATGATCAAATCAAAGACTCGCATCTTCAAGACCGTCACTGGTGCTTCAAATGTCTTTCCGCCGATCTCTGCCTCCATGTTGCAGCGTGCGGTGGTGAATAACTCTGATCCGTCTGATAGCTGTATCCTCATCATCAGGCCTGTGAATCGCTCCACGCCTTCCAGCTCTTCAATGAAGGCTTCCGACACGAACGAGTGTGAAGCACCCGTATCGAATAATGTATAGGAGGGCTTGCCGCTGATGAAGACTATGCCTGGGGTAGTTTAAAGTCTAAGAAATCTAATTATGGTTTTCTTTCCTAGTTTATCAGTTCTATATCCATAACTATAATTATCTAGGAAGGAGAAAACTTAAAATTAACTGGCGTACCTGTGATCACTTGCTCCGGATTCCGTTGTTGAGTCAGATCCAATGCATATACTTGCTCCTTCTACTTCCTGCGGTCTCTGCCCGGTTATCCACAACCTCGACCACGTCCTCGGCCTCCAAAATACTTTGCTGGCGTGGCAGCCGGTGGTGCTGGTGGTGGTTCCCCCCCATAGGACAGTTCCTCCGGATATGCCCTACCTAATGACAGTTGAAGCACTCTAGCGGGGGATATGCCATACCCCCGTGTCTCTGCTCCTCCTTCATCTGGGGTGGCTGAGGGGCCACCACTACTGGTTCCCTCTGCTCCTGTCTCACCTCCTGATGAGGCTGGTCTTCTGCTCTTCTCACATCTGTGATGCGGCCCCTCTGCTGATCATTTCTAACTCCCCGACCCTGATCCTCAGTTGGCTGCATCCGACCTTGGGTAGTATGCCAATCTGCCTCGATCCTTTTCGCCATCTCCAATATCTGAGGAATATGCCCGCCAGACACGAACAGCAGAGCCTCCCTCAGATCCTCTCGCAGGCCCTTATAGAACCTCTTAGTGTAACCTGCCTCATCCAACTGATCAGAATCCGCAAACCGGGAAAGGTGGTTGAACTCCCGATGATACTCCACCACTGTCTTGCTACCCTGTTTCAACTGTAGAAATCTATCCTCCAGCTCATCACTGGCCGACTGCGGAAAAAAATGCTCCAATAGTTCAGCCCTGAATTCCCCCCAAGCAATCTCTGCAACCTCTCTGTCAGCAAACGTCATGTCCAGCGATGTCTTCCACCACCTCTTGGCATGAGACTCTAAGAAAGAGACAACCAGGGTCACACTCTCCTCCCACGGGCACCGTATCCCTGTCAGCATCTCATACATGATGTCCAGCCACTCCTCCGTCCGAAGGGGAGACTCTGTCCCCAAGTAGGAGGGGGAGAAAGTTTTCGGAATATACTCAGCCAGTTGTCCCCCATGTTTGGCTGTGGAGTCGGAACCTGTTGAGCCCTAAAAACCTCCAAGTTAGCTGTCAGAGTCTGCCCCATCTCTGACTGTAGGAATGGAGTGGGGTGCGTGGGAGGTGGTGCAACATTTGGAGTCTGCTGAACTCCGCCCTGTGGCGTAGGCTGTTCTCGGGGCTGCGTAATAAGCTCCATTAGTAAGTAATCGACTCAAACATAATTAAAAGTGGACAGTTTACATATGATCCCCCATATGGGCACACCACTGCTTCCGCTGCTTAGTTTGTCCCCAAACTAAACTCGTGCGTGGGTGAACCAGGGGTTGTGGAGTGCTACTTTTCTATCGATGTCTTCTCTGATACCACTTGTAAGACCCCCCCCCCCCTTTTTTGAAGCACCGGGGTCTTAGGCCCAGAACTGCCGCTTTTCGGTGACAACTTCACGCCCGGGAAGGTCATCAATATAAAACGCCGATCCTATCGGCCTAATCGATCACAACTGTAGCAAATAAATAAAGACAAGTTCACATAAATCATATATATAGTAAATAATCTCCACGTAGGGAGTGTCCATAGAAATAATAATAAAAGTACTGAATCTTGGGCTCATGCCCAGTACATGAAGTACTCACTACATATCTCTTATCGCGGAAGCAAAATAAATGTAGCTACTAGCAATCAGGACTCACAGTCCCTGCTGTCTGAACTCAGGTACTAGACTGCCCCATCTCCAAGCGTGCCGACCTCCGGGGCTGCTCCTCCATGCTGGGCTCCACGGTCCCCTAAAATGATGTGGTTTGAAAATCGTTAGTCTAAAAGACTAAGTCCTATCATCCCCCTCCCCTTCCCCCATGGCTCTTAGGCACCGAGCGAGGAGTAGGAAAGGAGAGGACACGAAAGTGGAGAATAACAAATAAGCAGATGGCGGCGGAACTAATCTAGCAGTTCTATAGTATATAAGATAGAGTGAAGGTAAGAAAGACTGAAAAAGAGAAGTAACCTTAACTTATGTGAAAACACATAAGTCAAGGGATCTTTTGCAGGGCTCCTATCATATAAAAAGTCTCATACTAATTTATACGATAGGGTGTCATTTTTCTAACAAGCATATATATAAATATAATGAAATAAACCTTAACTTATAAGCACGCTTGCACGAACTTATAAACTAAGAGGTCATTTTGTAGGGCCTATCGTATAAGCGTGCCAAACCACTTATACAATTGGAGTCGGGTTTTATGCAATGGTTATGCTATGAAATACAATTATTCCATGACAGGAAAAAGAAAGTGCAACTCACCCACTCGACTATGTGTACACAGACCTTTAGTTCCCCTTTTCTGGAGCCGAACCTCCCAGGATACCTCCGTACTGGAAAATGGAAGCGGTGGGTTGGGCCTCGCCCACCTCTAAACCGATAATTGTACTACCAGTCAGACCTATCGTACGCCTTAACGCTGGTGCACTAAGAGGAGCTCCTGCATACTCTTGCCGTCTGGCGAACCGGACTTAATTTGGCCAAGTGATAAACCACACTTGTCGAGTCAACGTATTAGCGTCGCTGCATCGACTCTCCAATATCGAAGACCCACCACCTTATTCTTTATGCACATGCAACCTTGATGTATAACCACCGAGCCAAAGCTCCCCGGACCATCCGTCCGTCACAAACAACAACCGAGTCAAAACTCGTCGGGCCAACCTGCCCATCACAAACACCTACCGTGCCAAAGCTCGCCGGGCCAACCTGCCCATCTCCAAGTCCACTAAGCCTACTACCCGAGTGACCCAACCTAACATCCCAGGGCATCGAGGTGAGTGCAGGTGAAATCATAGTTTTGCTAGTTACTCTTGCAATTTAGTTTTACCTATAGTTTAGGTTAGCCCAGTATTGCCCAATGTATTCCCCGTGAAGGGCTCTTGAGGGCACTAGGAACTACGATGGGCTGAAGCCCAAAGCTCCCTTTCGCAAGGCACTTAATATCTTTGGTTGCTACCCATCTCCCAAACTCTTAAATGTTATACTGGATCTAATCCTAGTGTATTAGACACTTCCTCTCCATAGGAAAGACGATCTTTCATCGATCCCGAGCACCACCTGACACTAGCCAATCCAACACTCTACTCATCCTAACTTCCAATGATGAACTCATTTTTATTCATCCATACCACAAACAACTAACCCCAACTCCTGTGCCCAAATACATATTCCAACATAATTTCTGCAGTTTTTCTAAATGTAGACCAACTTAGGCTATATGACGTGTAAATGGGAGGTACTTAAAATAATCATTCAGTATCCCTATAATAATTTTTGGAGGGTTGTCATGACATTTTTAGCCTAAAACAAGAAATTCAAAATTTTCCTAATTTATCTGATAATTTATTTAATTATTCAAGTAATCCAAAACCCCCAATTTTGAACATGAAGTGCCAATTTCTGATAGGCAAATGCTCCACAAAATTTATGATAAATATAATATGACTATTTAACATAGAATCCAAAGTCTCCCAATTTTGCAGTAAGGTTTAGGCATCTAATTCTAATTGTGAATATAACCTATTATAATCAATTTTAAGAGGCAAGTGCAGCAAAAATACTTCCACAAATTCTAAGAAAATTCAAGGATGTTTGTAAAGATATATAAATACTCTAGGTCAAGTTTCATAATTTATCAACAAATAATGAGCTCTAAACAAATATTGAACAAGTATCCAAATTAATGAGCTTGCGAAGTAGGTACTGTAACTATGTATTCAAAAATTCTAATAAAATTCTTACTGGGGCATAATGGTCAAAAACTCCCTCTGCCTAATTTTCATGACTTTCCAATGGATAGTGAATTTACAATAAACAAATATTTAAGAGGGGCTAATTCATGCATTACAAAGGAAGTTCTAAGTGTTTTGATCCAAAATTCCCAATTAAATTTCCAGAGGTTCATAGTACCCCTATGACCACACTCCCCAAATTTCATTATTGTTCAATGAGTTTTACTAACCTATTCTAGCACTATAAGATTTGTGCCCTAGACTAGGGTTAGGTATTTGAGAGGCCTACCTATCTCCAAATCCTGCAAGATTTTTACCAGATGGCCTTAGTTACCCTAGTACCCTCCCTACCAAATTGCAAGTCCATACAAGGTCTTTTCACCCCATGCCCTTCACAAGACACCAAAGCCCATTCTTAGGGTTTGGTCTTAGGTCCTAGGTCAAATCTATTCCAATCCACCCCATTTTCCAAGGGAAGGTGTTAAACGTCTGCCAAGTCAGTGGCCCCAATTTCAACCTCTGTTGAGGTGATTTGGCCACTCAAAACCCAAAGTGCACTTTTTGACCTAAATACCCTTATTATGGAAAGGCTAGGGTTTGCATGTCTTTAATTCAAAACATCTCCAAATGAGGTGACATTTTAACCAACGTCTTGTGATGACCCCTAGCACCACTCACCAAAATTTGGCTGAGTTTGGAAGTCATTTGTTCACTTAATTAATTTACCCTAGAGAAATTAAATAATTCCAAAAACTATGGAAACATTGTCCCCAAAAATTCTCATTTTTGGTCAAGACCTAGGTATAGACTAGGGTGACTCTCTGTCCGAATTTCAAGTCATGTGGACCAGAGATGAAGTGTAGGCACCCATTTTAATTTCTGCCTAGCCCTAGGTATAGACCCCACCAAAATGAGTGCACTGGTCAAACCAGGCACTCAAATTGGTTCAAACTAATTCTGAATTAAAGTAGACCCATAGGGCTACAGGTTATATATTTACCAATTCCCATGATTCAGCATATAAGTTTTTTTAACTTAATTTACAATGAAACATAAATAGTGTGACAGATTCATTAAAATGCAATAAATAAAATCCTCTAGTTTGAACAGTAGCCGCACGCATCTTGACGCACATTTGGACTGCATCCCGTCATCATCCCCGTGCACCAACGGCCAGGATTGACTCTTCCTGGGCCAATTTCAAGTCCCTGCCGCCGGCCACCCAGCCATCCCCCTAGCCACCCACTGCCACCACCACCTCCGTTGAGGTGGTGGCTGTCGCCATACGGCGGCATAGCCACCGGAGAGGCCTATTCCGGCGAACCCGATAGGTTAATTTTTGCGGACAAACTGGAGAAAAAGCTCTCCCGATCGGGCTCAATTGAGCTCGAAACTTGGCCCTAAGTGTTGCTATGATCTACCCATGGAAGAAGGAGAGGAGGAGGATGTAAGACCCCAAATGTTTTTGCAACAACCACCAGGGTCTTATGCCCAGAACCATCATTTTGCGGTGGCCCCAACTCTCGAGAAGGCCGCCACTACAAAACGCTGATTTTGCCGGCCTTTTCGATAAATAAGAGAGAATGTTTAATGATTGGAAAAGCTAAAACAATCAAGTGCACAACATAGAAAGAGGAAATCACATGACAAATAAAGTTTCCACACCATGATATACAGACTTATGCCCGGTACATAAAGACCTCACTACAAGCCACTCATAAAAGTAAAACTACTACTACGCAGCTCCACTCACGGATCTGGATGCATGTCCACCCAAACAACACTGACCTGTCTCCATCTGCACAGTACTCCGCTGGTGCTGCGTCTCCTATGGCTGCTCCATGTCTCCCATCCGGAGTGCCTAAAATTTGGTGTTCAAATGACCGTCAGTCAAACTAGACTCAGTCAACAATCCCCCACCCCTCTACCTATGGCTCCAATGCACCGGGCAGAAAGAAGTGAAAAGGAGGACCAAATAGCAGAGCGTAATCATGAAGATGACAACTATCCTAACATGAGTGTTATAACATTAAAAGTGCAGTAAGAGTTAATCAATAAATGGTAATGCAGAGAAGTAAGATAAGCATGAAGAACTGAAAGTAAGAACTGTACAAATAGTAATTCAGTAACCATTAATTTATAGGGATTACCCCTATAGACCAAGGGGTCGTTTTGCAGGGCCTATCGTATAAACTGTCTCATACCAATTTATACGTTAGGTGTCAGGGGTTAAATGCAATGACTATGTTATGACATGCATGTATGCTAGGGTATGAACATGCAAGTGCAACACACACACATGACTTTATACGCAAAGACCTTTAGTTCCACAGTTTGGAGTTAGCTAAACTCTCAGGAGCCTCTCGTCGTGGCCAACGGAGATAGTGGGTTGGGCCTCTCCACTCCTAGACTGGTAATCACACTACCCAGCCTAGCCCGTCTCGTACATTTCCGTACTCTTCCTAGCAAACCAGCTAGTCTCCCTGAGTCAACGTACCGACGACGGTGTGATCGATCGTCCAATACCAAGGACCCGCCACTGTTATGCACATGCAAGCTTGTATATTATACCTCACCTAAATCTCCGAGCCCCCATCTCACCAAACCATCTAGTCTAAAAACTAGCCCTCGAGCATACAGCTCCCCGGTCTACCAAAACAGTTCCAAGTCTCTTTAACTCTACCAGTAAGCCCATCGACCATGGGTCTAAGCTATCCATTCATTACCAATTTGTCCCACCACGTGTATAAGTGTGAGTTCAAGGTGTAGGTATTATTGAGGTTACTCTTGTCCATATTATCCCTAAAGTTTACGTTAGCCCGGGACTGCCCAAGGTATTCCCCATGAAGGGCTCTCGAAGGCACTAGGAACTACGATGGGATTACGCCCAAAGTTCCCTTTCGCAAGGCACTTAATATTATTCATTCCTACCCTTGACCAATCCTCTCTTTTATTTCAGTGTGGCTCCCCTAAGTGTGTTCAAGTTCTCTGAGCTCGCTTATTTCAATTATATGTATTATATGCAGACCATGCTAAGTTACATGATGCTCCCACTAAGGGGTACTCCATTTACTCATCCGACAGAACCAAAACAATTACTGGGAGTCTATCATGACCTATTTATACTAACTCCAGAGTTTCATAATCTTTTTAATCAATTGGGCATTCATTCTAATTACCCTAAGACTCCGGATGCCCTACTTGGAACATGAAATGCACTTTTAAATCAGTAACATACCACCAAAAAATTATGATAAATACTAGGTAACATTTCTACAACAAATCCAAGGTCCAAGAATTTTCAGAATTGTTTAGGCCCCAAATCCACAATTTAGAACATAAAGTCGATATTACCATTTTAAGAAGCAAAGGTCAACAATATTGTTCTAAAAATTATGCTAAAAATTCAGTAAGACCATCATGGCCTAAAACCACTCTAGAGGTACTCTCCCAATTTTTCTAGTGAACAGTAACCCGTAATTTAATTTTAAATCAATAACTCCATAACCAATGGTTATTGAAGCAAGTACTGTAAAAATTCATCTAATAATTATAAAAAACTTCCAGGAGATAGATAATGATCTAAAACTAACCCTAACCAAGTTTTACAATTTTTCCAACACATGAGGGGCTCTGAATCGGATTAAAAGTAATCTTCCAAATTTATAACTTTGTGAAGCAAGTACTGTTTCTAATCACCTAAAAATTATGAGAAAATTCCAGAGTCTACACATTGACAAAGAACATTCACTGACCAAGTTTCATAATTTTCTATAGCAATATTGGTCTCCACATCTATTTTTGATCAGAAATCCATAATTCATAAATTATAAAACAAGTACTTAAAATAAATATCTAAAAATTTCAATAAAAATACAAGGGGACTAACATGATGTAAAACTTCAAATACAAAATTTCATAACTTTTCAGTGGAAAGAAATATCATAACAAGAAAAATAATCTTAAGGACACAGCTAGGGTTATAAAGGAAGTACTGATTTTATTAGTCCAAAAATTCCACCAAAATTATTTTAGGGCTCTTGTTATCATAGAAATACTCTGCCCAAGTTTCAAGTTATTGTGAGGTGTTTTGATTACCTAAACCCAAATATTGGGCTTTGTGCCCTAAAATAGGGTAGGGATTTGACGGGGGTTAAAGGTTTCCAAATTCAATAAATCTTCAACCATAGGACCATAGCTACCCTATGATCCCTCCCACCAAGTCCCAAGTCATTCCAAGGTCATTTGACCCCATGACCTTCAAACCCTAAAAATCTCCAAAAAAAGGGCCCTACCCTAGGGTTCTATGGCTACCCTAGCCCAAACCACCCCAAATCTCATTGAAGGGTGTTAAATGCCATATAAAATCAGTGGTCAAAATATCAGCCTCTGATGAGGTGATTTGACCAACCAAACATCAGAAATAGCTCTTGACCTAAATAACCCTAAAAAGGTATACCTAGGGTTGGATCAATACCTAACCAAAACATCTCCAAATGAGGTGAAATGTTTACTAGAGCCTTAGAATACCCTCTAAGACCACCCACCCAAATTTGGGGGAGTTTTGAGATGATTAGGACACCTAATTAATTTATTCATGGATTATTAAATTTTTATAAAAACTATAGAAACATTTTCTCCACAAATTCTGATTTTTGGATAGGTACTAGATATAGATAAGAGTAGCCCACACCCCAAATTTCAAGTCATTTGGAGGTCTGGTTTGGAGTGGGCATCCAATTTAATCTCTAGACAGCCCTATGGATAGACTCCACCAAAACGTGTGCTGAGGTCTAACTAGTGCTCCAAATGATTTGAGACAAATTTTAACATACACTTTGATGTTGACCACATTTCTAGCAGGAGCACCTAAGTATTTTTAAAAAATTTAAACAAACCCTGTAATGGAGTCATCTTCCTCCTTGAGCCAACGGCTCAGATTAGCTGCGCCTGGAGTATTTTCCAGGCCGAAATCCCGGCCACCCGGCCAACTCCCTGGCCGGCCACCGCCACCACCACCTTCGTCGAGGTGGTTGTTATCGCCTGGCGGCGGCACGGCCGCCGAAGGGGCCTACTCCGGTGAACCCGATATGTTCATTTTCATGGAATTTTGGTGAGAACTTTCTCCCCGATCGGGCTCGATTGAGCCCGATTTCTTTAGCTGATGGATCCTAAATCTAGCACAGACAGAGAGGAAGAGGATTGGACCTTATTTGGAGCGTTTCCTTGCTCCATTCGTCCGCCGCCATTGCTCCTCCTCAAAGCATTCGATGCCATGGCTTTTCCTCCTCCGAGAGCTCTAAGTGTTCGGGAAAATGGGAAATTCTACTCCTCAGAGGTCTCTAAAGATGATGGAGGGGTCGGTTGGGGGTGTGGGGGCTTTAATTCTCTTGGCCATGGATGACCTCTTCACCTCCCCTCCCATGGCCGACCCTATGCATCCCCCCTTCCATTAAATGGCTCTGGAAACTGCTTTAATCCCCTCAAATTGATCAGGGAAGATGAATGGGAGCATAGTGGAGGGATACCAAGAGGTGTATCACCTTAATGGCCATGAATGGCCATTTTCTCTCTCCTCCAAGTTGGGGGAAAAACCCCAATTCTCTCTCCTAATCACCATGGCTGAAATTCCACTCTCTCCCCCTTGTTCAATATCAGTCAATAGGCTGGTTGACCTCTCAACTTGGGCCTAGCCCAAAGGGTTGGGCTAGGTTTAAATGATTTGACCTAATTTGACCAAGTTTGACTTTTTTGTCAAATTGGGCCCTAGGATTGACCAAACAATGGAAGTTTTATGCTATTGGGTCCCTTATGAGTTTATGACCCCAGGAGTGTGGTCAACTTGAACTTGTGGTGGTCAATAGGGGTGTTTAATGGAAAATCACCGTTTTGACCTAGTAGGGGTATTTTGGTCATTTTGCCATGTGGTGACCCTAGGATGGGGGTTTGGGTCTAATTAGTATCTTATGATTTGTTAGACCTAAAAGTGAAGCTGCTTCCACATGTGATGGTCAGTTGGGCCATTTGATGGGGAGTTCACCATTTTGACCTAATTAGGGCTTAAGGTTGACTTTGGTCAACTTGACCTCTTTGGTTGGCCCAAATGGGTCTTAGGTGTCACTCTGGACTCTATGATGTCCTCGGGGTGTTGTGGTGGGGTCACTAAGTCAAGTTAAGGCCCTTAAGTCAAACCCTAGGGTTGGTATTTAAAGTTTACTATTTGCAGACCAAGGTGCTTTATCACCTTTTTGCCTAGGTCAACAATGGTTTCTAAGCTCCCTGGATTTTGTCATGACTTAGTCATGACAAAATCACTCTGGGGGGTCTGGCTGTTTGGGGGATGTTACAAATCCCAACACATAAAAATAAAAATTTCGTCCCCAAAATTCAGGTTAAGCCTGCGGGGTTTCTACTAAAGGTAATAAAAGTAACATCCCAAAAATTAAATTATATCTGAGGTGAAGAGCTCGGGGTACCTCTGCTGCATCAAGTCCTATGGCTCCTATGTATGCTCCTCCTGGCCGTGATTTCTCCAAAGAACCTTGACCAGTGGGACCTTCTTCTTACGGCGCAAGACCCGCATACCCGTATCGTCAATCCGGACTGGCTCCATGTGCATTGACCGACAAGATGCTACTGGCCCATCCGTGGTGCATATCTGCTGCTCTTGATGTAATATGGCCCTCCTGAGGGAGGAGACATGGAAAACATCGTACAGGCCTTCCAGCTCTTGCAGCAGCTCCAGCATGTATACCAAGGGGTCAATCCGCTCTAGGATCCTGTAGGGCCCTATATATCTCGGGTTGAGCTTCTTGCTCCATCCGCAAACTCTAGAGACTCCGTGCATCGGCTGTATCTTCAATAACGCTCTGTCTCCTACCTGAAACTCCACCTGATGATATCGCGCGTCGTAATATTTGGCCTGCCTGCTCTGCACCTCCAACATCCGGTCTCGTATCAGTCTCACCTGGGCCTCTGTATCCTCCTCAAATTTCGAGACAAGGACCTTTGGGTCTTTATCCTGTATCCATGACAACAGAGTCCTGCACCTCTGTCCATACAAAGCCTCATAGGGATCCATGCCTATACTGGCCTGATGGTTGTTGTTATAGGAGAACTCGACCAGTGGCAATAGCTTCTCCCAAGGCTCTCCTCGGTCTAGAATGCACAGTCGTAGCAGATCTTCCAATGTCCGATTGGTGCGCTCTGTCTGCCAGTCCGTCTGAGGGTGGAAGGTTGTGCTGAAGGTCAGGCGGGTGCCCAAATATGCCTGAACTGACCGCCACTCCCTGGACGTAAACCGCCCATCACGATCTGACACTATTGACCTGGGCACGCCATGGTAGCGAATGAACTGCTCCACAAACTTCCGCACCAGCACTCCGACTGAGTCGTCCTTCCTGATCGGTATGAATCGAGCCACCTTTGTCAGCCGGTCGACAATCACCAGATCGAGTCATTCCCCGTCCAAGACCGGGGAAGCCCATGTATGAAATCCATGGCTATGTCGTCGAATTTCCACTCTGGCACCGGGAGTGGCTGCAACAATCCTGCGGGGTTCATGCACTCTGCCTTCAATACCTGACGTGTCTCACAATGAGTCACAAAGTAGGTGATATCCTTCTTCATGCCCGGCCAATACATCGTCTTCTTCAAATCTGCCCCATCTTCGTGATTCCCAGGTGCACCGAATACCGGCTGTAGTGCGCCTCCGTCATAATCTCCTCCCGAATATGGCCTCCATCCACTATATAAACCCGTCCTCTGAAACACACCAGGTCGTCCCTCAGTGTGTAGTCTCCTGCAGTGCCTGCCTCTAAGGCCTAGAAGATGGGCTCTAGTTTAGCATCCTGCCTCTGCCCTTTTCTGACTCGGTCTCTAATGTCATTAGTGACGCCCATCGCGGTCAAGTATTCCTCATAGAGCTTGGGGTTGTCAGACGACACCAGAGTAATATGCATGTCATCCAGACTCTGCAGCAGCTCCATAGACATCAACTGAGACTCTGATCCTATTGTGGCGGCTCTCATACTCAGTGCATCCGCTACCACGTTCTCCTTCCCCGGGTGGTAGTGCATCTCGTACTGATAGTTCGATAAAAACTCCACCCACCTCCTCTGCCTGATATTCAGATCCTTCTGCGTGTCCACGTACTTAAGGTTCTTATGATCTGAGTATATATCACAGTGGACTCCGTAGAGGTAGTGTCGCCATATCTTCAGTGCGAACACGACTGCTCCCATCTCCAAGTCGTATACTGGATAGTTCTTCTCATGGGTCTTCAGTTGGCGGGAGGCATACGCTATGACATGCCCGTTCTGCATCATCATCATACCCATCCCCTGTTATGATGCGTCGGTGTACACCTGGAATTGTTCCTTCCCAGATGGAAGGGCCAGGACAGGAGCTGAGATAAGTCAGTTCTTCAGCTCCTGGAAGGCTGCCTCACACTATGGCGTCCATATAAAGGGCACGTCCTTCTTCGTCAATGAAGTGAGTGGAAGGGCGATCCGAGAAAACCCCTCCATGAATTTCAGGTAATAACCGGCAAGCCCCAGAAAACTCTGCACGTCTGTAACTGTCTTCAGTGGTGGCCAATCCCTGACTACCTAAACCTTTGCAGGGTCCACCGCTAACCCGTCTCCGCTGATAATGTGGCCTAGGAAAGCCACCTCCTTCAACCAGAACTGACACTTGCTGAACTTCGCATAGAGGCGATGCTCCCGCAATCTCTCCAAAGTCATTGCTAGATGTCGTGTATGGTCCTCCTCCATTCTGGATTAGATAAGGATGTCGTCTATGAATACTATGACAAACACATCCAAATAAGTCTCGAAGACCCGGTTCATGAGGCTCATAAACGTCGATGGAGCATTCGTGAGCCCGAAGGGCATCACGGTGAACTCATACAGGCCATATCTGCTACTGAAGGTCATCTTCAATATATCTTCCTCCTGGATCCGTAGCTGGTAGTAGCCTGACCACAAGTCCAGCTTCGAGAAAAAATGGGCTCCCTCCATCTGATCGAACAACTCATCTATCCTTGGGAGCGGGTAGGTATTCCGGACGGTCACCCTGTTCAGTGCTCGATAGTCAATGCACAGCCAAAGTATCCCATCCTTCTTCTTCACGAATAAGACCGGAGCTCCCCATGGCGAGGAACTCGGTCTGAAATTCTGCCAGCTCCCTTGGGGCCATCCGATAAGGGGCCTTGGATACCGGCTTAGCCCCTGGAACCAACTGAATCTGAAAGTCCTTCTCCCTATGCGGAGGCAGTCCTGTCAGCTTCTCTGGAAATACATCGGCATAGTCACAGATCACTGGAATGCTAACAATCAGGTCCTTCTCCTCAGGCATCTCGAACAGCACCTGATATACCTCGTCTCCCTGCAGGTGGGCCTTGACAGCCTGAATAGATGAAAGGAGGCGGCGGGAAACCGTAGTAGTACCTTCGAATATCGCATAAGTATCGTCGTGTCTCAGTACGACCCTCCTCATCGGGCAGTCAATCTGGGCATGGTTCCAGACCAGCCATGTCATGCCCAAGACAAGGTCAAAGTCCGGCATTCTCAGGATCGTCGACGGGGCCTCGAGTGTCAACCCGTCTATGGTAACCTTCAGGAGGCACTTCTCTGTGGACTGGATCTCCATCCCATTAGGGAGACGCACCCTCCTGGCATCTCCCGTATAATATCGAATCTGTCCCAGATCCTTGATGAAATCCTCCGACACAAAGTTGTGTGATGCCCCCGTGTCGAACAGGGTATGGGTAGGTTTGTCGCACACCATCACGATTCATAAATTAGTTAAAGGAAAAACAGCTTAGGTCTAAAGTTTTCTAACCTAGGTTGTGTAGTTGTTCTACCAATACTTAAAATTACTCTCATACCTGCAATAACCCTATTCGGGTTCCGGGGCTGCGCTAAGTCTAGAGTGTAGATCTTCTCCCCATCCTGTCTGTGTTCACCGCCCTGAAATCTACGTCCGCGACCACGTCCATGACCTCCCATCTGGTGAGTCGGTGGGCCACCCCGTACAGTAGGAGTGTCCCCATTTCTCGTAGGGCAATAATCTGAATGTGCCCTGGCTGATAGCAGTGATAGCACAGCTGTGGTGCAGGTGGTCCCTACCCTATCCTGGGCACCTCCCTTATCTGTAGCGGCTACGGAGCCAGCACTGCCTGATCCCTTAGCTCCTGCCTTTCCTCCTAACGGGGTTGATCCCCGTTCCTTCTCTCTCCCATGACCCGGCCTCTCTGCGGGTCCATTCTCCCTCCTAGCACTGCATCATGCACATGCCTCTTCATGCCCCGGACTGCAAGCTGGTTCGCCTCCAGCTTCTTTGCCATCTCCAAGATCTTGGCCATGGTACCATCAGACACGAACAAGAGGGCCTGCCTCAGGTCATCACGGAGGCCCTTGTAGAACCTCTTGGCGTAAACTACGTCATCCAGCTTGTAAGAATCCGCAAACCGGGCCAAATGAGTAAACTCCTGATGATATTCCAGAACTGTCCTGTTCCCATGCTTCAACTGCAAGAATCTATCCTCCAATTCGTCCCTTGCGGACTGCAGCACAAAATGCTACAGTAGTGCCGCCCTAAACTCCTCCCAAGTAATGTCTGCGATCTCCACTCCCGCATAAGTGGTGTCCATCACCGACTTCTACGACCTCTTCGCATGCGACTCCAGACAAGAAACCACCAAAGACACTGCCAGGTCCATCGGGCACTGTATTCCCACCAACATCTCGTGTATAATGTCTAGCCACTCCTCCGTGCGCACTGCCATCTCCGTCCATAAGTATGATGTTGGGGCAAGGCCCCAGAATGCACTCAACCAGTTCGCTCCGTGGTTCGGCTGAGGAGTCGGAGCCTGCTGTGCCCTAAAGGCCTCCAAGATAGCCGTCAAGGTATGTCCCAACTCTATCTACTGCAACGGAGTCGAAGCCAGCGGGGATGGAAACACATTTGGGGCCGGAGGTGTCCCCTGCGGCAGGGGAGGATTCGTCGCACCCTACAAAAAGACGGTCTTAAGTATAATAAATTGACCTAAAACTCTTTGTTATTAGAAGCATTGCACATGATTCCTCCCATGGGCACACCATTGCTTCCGCTGCTAGTTTGTCCTCAAACTAAGCCCGCGCGGGGTGTCCCATGTTTTGTGGACTACATTCTCTCAGATCGAGGTTTGCTTTGAAACCCTTAAGACCCCATTTTTTTCAACAACCACCGGGGTCTTATGCCCAGAACCGTTGTTTTGCGGTAGCCCCGACTCTCGGTAAGGCCGCCACTACAAAACGTCGATTCTGCCGGCCTTTTCGATCAACAAGAGAGAATGTTTAATGATTGGAAAAGCAAAAACAATCAAGTCCACAACATAGAAAGAGGAAATCACATGACAAATAAAGAGTCCACACCATGATATACGGACTTATGCTCGGTACATAAAGACCTCACTACAAGCCACTCATAAAAGTAAAACTACTACTACTCAGCTCCACTCACGGATCTGGATGCCTGTCCTCTCAAACTACACTGGCTTGTCTCCATCTGCACTGTACTCCGCTGGTGTTGCTTCTCCTGCGGCTGCTCCCTGTCTCCCATCCGGAGTGCCTAAAATGTGGTGGTCAAACGACCGTCAATCAAATTAGACTCATTCAATAATCCCCCACCCCTCTACCCGTGGCTCCTAGGCACCGGGCAGAAGGAAGTGAAAAGGAGGACCAAATAGCAGAGCGTAATCAAGCAGATAACAACTATCCTAACATGAGTGTTATAACATTAAAAGTACAGCAGGAGTTAATCAATGAATGGTAATGCAGAGAAGTAAGATAAGAATGAAGAACTGAAAGTAAGAACTGTACAAATAGTAATTCAGTAACCATTGATTTATAGGGATTACCCCTATAGACCAATGGGTCATTTTACAGGGCCTATCGTATAAACTGTCTCATACTAATTTATACGTTAGGTGTCAGGGGTTAAATGCAATGACTATGCTATGACATGCAAGTATGCTAGGGTATGAACATGCAAGTGCAACACACACACACGAATCTATGCGCACAAACCTTTAGTTCCCCAGTTTGGAGTTAGATAAACTCTCAGGATCCTCTCTTCGTGGCCAACGGAGACAGTGGGTTGGGCCTCTCCACTCCTAGACTGGTAATCACACTACCCAGCCTAGCCCCTCTCATACGTTTTCGTACTCTTCCTAGCAAACCAGCTAGTCTCCCCGAGTCAACATACCGACGATGGTGTGATCGATCGTCCAATACCGAGGACCCACCATTGTTATGCACATGCAAGCTTGTATATTATACCTCACCTAAATCTCCGAGCCCCCAGCTCACCAAACCATCAAGTCTAAAAACTAGCCCTCGAGCATACAACTCCCCGGACTACCAAAACAGTTCCATGTCTCTTTAACTCTACCAGTAAGCCCATCGACCGTGTGTCTATGCTATCCATTCATTACCAATTTTTCCCACCACGTGTACAAGTGTGAGTTCAAGATGGAGGTATTATTGAGGTTACTCTTGTCTATATTATCCCTAAAGTTTACGTTAGCCCAGGACTACCCAAGGTATTCCCCATGAAGGGCTCTCGAAGGCACTAGGAACTACGATGGGATTACATCCAAAGTTCCCTTTCGCAAGGCACTTAATATTATTGATTCCTACCCTTGACAAATCCTCTCTTTTATTTCAGTGTGGCTCCCCTAAGTGTGTTCAAGTTCTCCGAGCTAGTCTATTTCAATTCTATGTACTATATGCAGACCGTGCTAAGTTACATGATGCTCCCACTAAGGGGTACTCCATTTACTCATCCGACAGAACCAAAACAATTACTGGGAGTCTACCATCACCTATTTATACTAACTCTAGAGTTTCATAATCTTCCTAATTAATTGGGCATTCATTCTAATTACCCTAAGACTCTGGATGCCCTACTTTGAACATGAAATGCACTTTTAAATTAGTAATATACCACCACAAAATTATGATAAATACTAGCTAACATTTCTACAACAAATCCAAGGTCTAAGAATTTTCAGAATTGTTTAGGCCCCAAATCCACAATTTAGAACATAAAGTCGATATTAGCATTTTAAGAAGCAAAGGTCAGCAATATTGTTCTAAAAATTATGATAAAAATTCAGTAAGACCATCATGGCCTAAAAACACTCTAGAGGTACTCTTCCAATTTTTCCAGTGAACAGTAACCCGTAATTTAATTTTAAATCAATAACTCCATAACCATTGATTATTGTAGCAAGTATTGTAAATATTCATCTAATAATTATAACAAAATTCTAGGAGATAGATAATGATCTAAAACGAACCCTAACCAAGTTTTACAATTTTTCCAACATATGAGGGGCTCTCAATCGGATTAAAAGTAATCTTCCAAATTTATAACTTTGTGAAGCAAGTACTGTTTCTAATCACCTAAAAATTATGAGAAAATTCGAGAGCCTACACATTGACATAGAGCATTCACTAACCAAGTTTCATAATTTGTCATAGCAATATTGGGCTCCATATCTATTTTTGATCAGAAATCCATAATTCATAAATTATAAAACAAGTACTTAACATAAATATCTAAAAATTTCAATAAAAATACAAGGGGACTAACATGACGTAAAACTTCCAAATACAAAATTTCACAACTTTTCAGTGGACAGAAATATCATAACAAGAAAAATAAACTTAAGGACACAGCTAGGGTTATAAAGGAAGTACTGATTTAATTTGTCCAAAAATTCCACGAAAATTATTTTGGCGCTCTTGTTATCATAGAAATACCATGCCCAAGTTTCAAGTTATTGTGAGGTGTTTTGATTACCTAAACCCAAATATTGGGCTTTGTGCCCTAAATTAGGGTAGGGATTTGAGGGGGGTTAAAGGCTTCCAAATTCAATAAATCTTCAACCAAAGGACCATAGCCACCCTATGATCCCTCCCACCAAGTTCCAAGTCATTCCAAGGTCATTTCACCCCATGACCTTCAAACCCTAAAAATCTCCATAAAAGGGGCCTACCCTAGGATTCTATGGCTACCCTAGCCCAAACCACCCCAAATCTCATTGAAGGGTGTTACATGCCATATAAAATCTGTGGCCAAAATATCAGTCTCTGTTGAGGTGATTTGACCAAACAAACATCAGAAATAGCTCTTGACCTAAATAACCCTATAAAGGTATACTTAGGGTTGGATCAATACCTAACCAAAACATCTCCAAATGAGGTGAAATTTTTACCAGAGACTTAGCATACCCTCTAAGACCACCCACCCAAATTTGGGGAAGTTTTGAGATGTTTAGGACACCTAATTAATTTATTCATGGATTATTAAATTTTTCTAAAAACTATAGAAACATTTTCTCCACAAATAATGCTTTTTGGATAGGTCCTACATATAGATAAGAGTAGCCCACACCCCAAATTTCAAGTCATTTTGCGGTATGGTTTGGAGTGGGCATCCAATTTCATCTCTGGACAACCCTATGGATAGAATCCACCAAAACATGTGTTGAGGTCTAACCAGGGCTCCAAATGACTTGAGACAAATTTTAAATAAACTAGAGACCTAGAGCTACAACTTTGATGTTGATCACATTTCCAGTAGGAGCCCCTAAGTAGTTTTAAAAATTTAAACAAAACCCTGTAATTTTCTACTCAGAAAAACACAAAAATAAAAACTAAATAGAGATCTTGCACAGATCTTAAAGCAGGATCAGCGGTAATGGAGTCATCTTCCTCCTTGAGCCAACGGCTCTGATTAGCGGCGCTTGGAGCATTTTCCAGGCCGAAATCCCGGCCACCCGGCCACCTCCCTGACCGGCCACCACCACCACCTTCGTCGAGGTGGTGGCTATCGCCTGGCGGCGGCACGGCCGCCGGAGGGGCCTACTCCGGCGAACCCGATATGTTCATTTTCATGGAATTTCGGTGAGAAATTTCTCCCCAATCGGGCTCGATTGAGCCCGATTTCTCTAGCTAATGGATCCTAAATCTAGCACAGACAGAGAGGAAGAGGATTGGACCTTATTTGGAGCATTTCCTTGCTCCATTCGCCGGCCGCCATTGCACCACCTCGAAGCTTTCGGTGCCATGGCTTTTCCTCCTCCAAGAGCTCTAAGTGTTCGGGAAAATGGGAAATTCTACTCCTCAGAGGTCTCTAAAGATGATGGAGGGGTCGGTTGGGGGTGTGGGGGCTTTAATTCTCTTGGCCATGGTTGACCTCTTCACCTCCCATCCCATGGCCAACCCTATGCATCCACCCTTCCATTAAATGGCTTTGAAAACATCTAGAATCCCCTCTAATTCATCAGGGAAGATGAATGGGAGCATAGTGGAGGGATACCAAGGGGTGTATCACCTTAATGACCATGAATGGCCATTTTCTCTCTCCTCCAAGTTGGGGGAAAACCATCATTTCTCTCTCCTAATCACCATGGCCGAAATTACACTCTCTCCCCCTTGTTCAATATCAGTCAATAGGCTGGTTGACCTCTCACCTTGGGCCTAGCCCAAAGGGTTGGGCTATGTTTAAATGATTTGACCTAATTTGACCAAGTTTGACTTTTTTGTTAAATTGGGCCCTAGGGTTGACCAAACCATGGAATTTTTGTGCCATTGGGTCCCTTATGAGGCTATGACCCCAGGAGTGTGGTCAACTTGATGTTGTGGTGGTCAATAGGGGTGTTTAATGGAAAATCACCGTTTTGACCTAGTAGGGGTATTTTGGTCATTTTGCCTTGTGGTGACACTAGGATGGGGCTTTTTGGTCTAATTAGTCTCTTATGATGTGTTCGACCTAAAAGTGAAGCTACTTCCACATGTGATGGTCAGTTGGGCCATTTGATGGGAGTTGACCATTTTGACCTAATTAGGGCATAAGGTTGACTTTGGTCAACTTGACCTCTTTGGTTGGCCAAAATGGGTCTTAGGTGTCACTCTGGACTCCTTGATGGCCTATGGGTATTGTGGTGGGGTCACTAAGTCAAGTTAAGGCCCTTAAGTCAAACCCTAGGTTGGGTATTTAAAGTTTACTATTTGCAGACCAAGGTGCTTTATCACCTTTTTGCCTAGGTCTACAAGGGTTTCTAAGATCCCTATATTTTCTCATGATTTAGTCATGAAAAAAATCACTCTGGGGGGTCTAGATGTTTGGGGGATGTTACAAATCCCAACACATAAAAATAAAAAATTTGTCCCCGAAATTCAGGTTAGGCATGCGTGGTTTCTACTAAAGGTAATAAAAGTAACATCCCAAAAATTAAATTATACCTGAGGTGAAGAGCTCCTGGTACCTCTGCTGCATCAAGTCCTGTGGCTCCCAAGTGTGCTCCTCCTAGCCGTGATTTATCCAAAGAACCTTGACCAGTGGGACCTTGCGGCACAAGACCCGCATACACGTATCGTCAATCCGGACCGACTCCATGTGCACTCACCGATCAGATGCTACTGGCCCATCTGTGGTGTTTATCTGCTGCTCTGGACGTAATAGGGCCATCCTGAGGGAGGAGACATGAAAAACATCGTGCAGGCCTTCCAGCTCTGGCGGCAGCTCTAGCCTGTATTCCAAGGGGCCGATCCGCTCCAGGATCCTGTAGGGCCCCATGTATCTCGGGTTGAGCTTCTTCCTCCATCCGCGACCTCGAGAGACTCTGTACATTGGCTGTATCTTCAAAAACACTCTGTCTCCTACCTGAAACTCCACATGACGATGTCGCGCATCGTAATATTTGGCCTGCATGCTCTGCGCCTCCAACATCCGGTCACGTATCAGTCTCACCTGGGCCTCGGTGTCCTCCACAAATTCTGAGCCCATGACCTTTGGGTCTTCATTCTATATCCATGATAATGGAGTCCTGCACCTCCGTCCATACAAAGCCTCATAGGGAGCCATGCCTATACTGGACTGATGGCTGTTGTTATAAGAGAACTCTACCAGTGGCAACACCTTCTCCCAAGGCTCTCCTCGGTCCAGAATGCACAGTTGTAGCAAATCTTCCAATGTCTGATTGGTGTGCTCTGTCTGCCCGTTCGTCTGAGGGTGGAAGGTTGTGCTGAAGGTGTAACGCCCCGAAACTCAAAGGAGCGAAGGGGGGACGTATTGGGCCAGTTTGGGTTCTGGCAGCAGGCACACGGCCTGGGACATGGGCGTGTCCCAGGGCGTGTCGACCCGTGTCGACACTTAGCCGCGAAGTCGACGAGATTCGCTCGACGATGCGTCGAGACAAGGCACACGGCCTGCGACACGGGCATGTCGCAGGGCGTGTCGACCTGTCTCGACGATCGTCCCGGGGAGTCGACGAGATTTGCTCGACGATGCGTCGAGACAAGGAACACGGCCTAGGATACGGGCGTGTCCAAGGTCGTGTCATCAGGTCGACGATCTTTGCTCGACGAAATGTCGAGACTGTGTACACGGCCTGGGGTCCAGGTGTGTCGAGGTGACACGGGTAAGGACACGGGCATGTCCTAGAACCCGTGCCGTGCTCGGGTTGATTTTGGGGAAAAATCATGGGGTACACGGCCGGACACACGGCCGTGTGAGGTGGAACACGGGCGTGTCAGCTCGAACACGGGCGTGTTCGATACCCGTGTGTGGTTCCAGGTGAGCCAATTTTGACGGCGAATGAGGCACACGGCCCTGGACACGGGCGTGTGTCAGGCCGTGTTCGGTCCAGATTGGGCATTTCAGCCCCGAATCGAAGCCGTTGATTTCTTTAACTGAAGATCCAATGGCTGGGGGTTGTTCCTGAAGGGATATACCCGTGAATGGACTTGGAAAACCCTTACTTTTCATATCTTCTTATCTTTCTAAAACCTTAGAGAGAGACGAGAGCCAAGGGAGGAAGAAGGAGCTAGATCCCGCCATTGGAGGAGCTTCGGAGCTCCGAATCGCGAGCCAACTCCGGATCCACGGAGGCAACGCTAGTGCGGTGGTTTTCATCCGATTACTTTTCCATGGCGCCAAAGAGGAACACAAGGGTAACGATCCTCATCTTGAGCATGAGTAGCTCTCTTTCTTAGCATAGGAAGCCCGCTCTCGCGAGTTTGCGGAGAGTTGGAGGCGTTCCTTCGGGTAGATATGTGAAGTCCCCGTTGTTTAGAGCCCGTAAGCGAGAACGGACATAGGCATGATGTGTGAAGCCTACCCGGACATGTTGGTCTGGATCGGTGATGTTGCATTGCATAATGCCGGAGAAGACTCCGTGCTATTGTTTGTTTTTCGGGTTTTATACGCGGTAGATTGCAGCAGGGAGCCTTGGGGACTAGCCCAAAGGTGCACCCGGAAAACTGGGCGGATACGAGATCTTGCCAACTTGGTGGCCTGAGAGCCAACTTGAACATAACCGGGTTATGTGACTTGTGATGGAAATGGGACTCGGCGGAAGTTTGACCCGCGCAAATGGCTTAAATTGTCGTTGCGACATGAGCACGGGTTAGATGGAACCGTACCCATATCTATGTCGTTCGGGTTAAAGAGACCTAAGGTTACATGGCACTTGTCGTTGACATAGATTAGGGTCTTCGGCGGTCAATGGCTTAAATTGTCGTGACCCAGGCCAGGAAGACAAATTGCTCATAGGTTTGGCCGTCCAAGAGGCGGTGGTGGGTCCGGAATGTCTATGGCTTTAATTGACGTGACATCAACCGGTTCACCAAGAATGTGCCCTGAGAGCACGGGGCGTGTGGCCGTGCGAGCCAACGTCTGTGATGAATTGTCTATTGATATAAATTGCTCGCTTATGCTAATGAAATGCAGGGAAGGAGCATCGCCGCCCCGAGTTGGGGGCGGGATCGTTATAATTTGGTCAGCATTGCTGACCGTTGCCTTGTTTTGCCACCGTGTGGTGGTTTGTTGCTTGTAGGTGCAGCTGGACCAAGCGGTCAATATCGGGCTAAAGCCCCTTTTTGCGAAGCCGGCCCTCGAAGGCCCAAATGGAAGTGTTTACTGTTTTATTCATGTATGACCTGCCTGCGTGTCGTGGTTTGTAAAACATGTAATATTCAAGTGAAACATTTTGTAAGGCCTTAAGGCTTGTTTTGGGTATTTTGTATAACATTCCTATTGTGTATTAGTGGACATTCATGCTTTGATGCTGGGTTCTTGTTTATAACTTTTATAAACTGCTTCCACTAGAATGCTCTGTGTAGGACGTTGAGATTGGTTGGATGGTTTCCATAAGTAACCACCCGGTCTGTCTGTAGTATATGGCGTCGGGCCCCGGCCGGACCTACTGCTATATGCTATGTGACGGATAGGGGGTGTTACAATTTGGTATCAGACTACTGGTTTTGGTTAGGCTTAAACTGAATTCGTGGGCGAATTCTTTTTAAAGGGTGGTGAGCATATTGTGTGCGTCATCGTAATAACAGTAAAAAGAACCCATGAATGTCCACTTAGGAATGAAAATACTCGTGTTTGAGGAACCTGCGTGTTCCTATAATTGTTGTTTGCAATTTATGTGGTCGCTTAACGGTGTTTTGTACCACTATAGGTGACCAGAAGTGGTGTTGGGCCATCAGAACGCCGAGTTTCTGAGGCTAGTAGTGCACCGGATGTTGCTCCTGCAACACCTCTGTCGGCTGAAAATATTCGATTGGTGGCTGAAGCAGTGTTGGCCGTGATAAATGCGTAGCCTACAAGGCAAACGCAGCAGCCCGCTCCTGTGATGGAGCAAGAACCTCTTCAAGAGGCTGAGCCGAGGAGAGTGGAGCAAGTGGTTGTGGAACCGGTGGTGCCAAGGAGGGCAACTGAGAGGCAGCTTAAGAATGTAAAGAGCTTTAACCCTCCGTTATTCTCGGGGTTGGGAACCCCATCTCAGGCTGAAGACTGGCTCTCCAGGGTGAAGAGAGTCATGACAGCAACGGAGACGGAGGAGTGGAAAATGACCACCATCGCTACATTCCTTTTGGACGGTGAAGCGAGAATGTGGTGGGAAGGATTGGAGCTGCACTTACTGAGAGGTAGACAACTTATAGACGTTCCGATGGAAGAGTTCTCGGGATTGTTCTTGGCAAGATACCTCCCTTCGACGCAGAAGATAACGTTGGAGAACGAATTTCTGAAGTTGGCGCAGGGTGAGAGGAGCGTGGATGAATATCTCCACGAGTTTACTCGTTTAAGTCGTTATGCTAGCTCCACCATCATGGATGAGGAGCGCAAGACTAATCGCTTCTACGAAGGGTTGAGAGATGAGTTGAGATTACTACTCTCGGGGCCAATGACGCAGGGTTTCTTAACCTTGGTCAATACTGCCCGGTCCTTGGAGAAGGACATGAAGAACGTACAAGCAAAGAAAGGCTTGGGTGATAGAAAATCTGAATTCAAAGTGCCGACTACTTCAAAGTCCGGCTATCGGAGGTCTTTCAAGAAGCAATAGGACTTCGGGTCCAGCTCCTTCTGGTGCTTCTGGGGCGACTACGAGTCGGACCCCGGGCGCGTGTTTTACTTGTGGAAAGACGGGGCACTTTGCCCGTGACTGTTGGAGCGGACGTCCTAAGTCCGAGAGGAGGCCGGGAGCTACTTATGAAGAGAAGGGAAAGGCGGTGGAGTCGACCGCATCCCATTATGCTCCGGCCCAACCAAGGGTCTACAATCTTGGCCAACAGGAGGCCATCAAACAAGCTGATGTGGTGACAGGTACGGTTTAATTTATAGCAAGTCAATTTCTTTAAATACTTGTTATGCACATGTTACCTTACCACTGCTTGTTTAGGATTTGTGTTGATTTGCGAAAATCCGGCACGAGCACTCTTCGATACGGGAGCCTCACACTCCTTCTTGTCCGAAGGATTTATATCACGCATCGGAGTCCCTTCTTCGATGGCGAAGGATAAGTTGGATGTGTTGTTGCCCAATGGGTGCTCGATGCGAGTGGATAGGATCTGCGATGTTAAGACTCGTATTGGGGAGCAGGAGTTCGACCTGCGCGCGTCTTTACTTCCGTTAGTGGAGTTCGACGTCATATTTGGCATGGACTGGCTCTCGGAGCAGCAGGCCCATATAGATTGCGGTAGCAAGGAAGTTAAGCTGGGAGCGAGTCGTGAGATGACTTTTACGGGCTTAAAGGGGTCGAGCAAGACGTTGATGTCTGCTCTTCAGGTGGTGAAGGCGGTTCGTGCTGGTGCAGGACTGTTCTTTACACTAGTGGAGGTTGCAAAGCCGAAGCCCGCGTTGGATTGTATTTCAGTGGTATCGGAATACCCTGATGTGTTCCCCGCAGATCTTCCTGGAGCCCCGCCTCAGCGGGAGATAGATTTTACGATCGAGCTAGTGCCAGGTGCAAAGCCTGTGTCACGATCTCCGTATCGGCTAGCGCCTAAGGAAATGATGGAGCTGAAAGTTCAACTGCAAGAGTTGTTGGAGCAAGGGTATGTGCGCCCGAGTTCTTCGCCTTGGAGCGCACCGGTCCTCTTTGTTAAAAAGAAGGACGGAAGCTTGAGGCTATGTATTGATTATCGGGAGCTCAACAAGCTGACTGAGAAGAACAAGTACCTGATCCCTCGGATTGATGATCTCTTTGATCAGTTAGTCGGGTCGACGGTGTACTCGAAGTTAGATCTCAAGTCTGGGTACTATCAGCTGCTAATAAGGGAGAGTGATATCCCGAAGACAGCGTTTAGTACGAGATACGGGCATTATGAGTTTACGGTCATGCCGTTTGGGCTGACTAATGCGCCGTCAGTGTTCATGGATTTGATGAACAGGACTTTCATGGAGTACTTGGACCATTTCATGATCGTATTCATCGACGATATTTTGGTTTACTCGCAAAGTGAGGAAGATCACTTCAAGCATCTTCATTTGGTGTTGGAAACGCTAAGGAGCAATCAGTTGTATGCCAAGTTCTCGAAGTACGAGTTTTGGCTATCCTCAGTGGCGTTCCTCGGTCATATAGTGAGTGGAGAGGGTATTGCTGTAGATCCGGCGAAGATTGTTGCGATACGGGAGTGGCCTGAGCTTGCTACTGTAGCGGAAGTCCGGAGTTTTCTGGGGCTTGCCGGCTATTATAGGCGCTTCGTAGAGAACTTCTCGCGGATAGCGTTACCTCTCACTACTTTGACGAGGAAGAAGCATAAGTTCGTTTGGACGCCGGAGTGCGCGCGAGCTTTTGAGGAGTTGAAGTGTCGGTTGACCACGGCGCCTGTGCTGAGTTCGCCATGTGGGACCGAAGGCTACGAGATTTATAGCGATGCTTCAGGCAGCGGTTTGGGTTGCGTGCTACTGCAACATGGAAGTGTAATAGCTTATGGCTCGAGACAGCTAAAAGTGCATGAAAGGAACTATCCGGTCCATGACTTGGAGTTAGCGGCCGTGATTTTTGCCTTGAAGCTGCGGACACACTACTTGTACGGTGTGAAGATTGATATCTACACCGATCACAAGAGCCTGATGTATCTTATTGATCAGAAGGATCTGAATATGCGGCAGCGTAGATGGATGGAGTTCCTGGGGGACTATACGTTCAAGATCCACTACGTGCTTGTCAAAGGGAATGTGGTTGCGGACGCGTTGAGTCGCCGAGCCCCAGTTCAAGCCAATTGGCTATCGGTGCATGATGAGCGGTTGGTGCGAGAGTTGGAGGCGTTGGAGATTGTTTGTGTGGACAGCAATCAAGTGCTGAAGCAGTTCTGAATTGGACTGAAGTCCAATATGACCTGGCTGATCGTATTCGGCAGGCTATGGATATGGATGCTCATATGAAGCAGTTCATGGTAGAGGCTCTGGATGGGTCAAATTCCCAATTCGTCGTGGAGGACGGATTGCTTTGGAAAGACGGTCGTTTGTGCGTCCCAAGTGTGGGCAATTTGCGGTTGGAGTTGTTGTACGAGGCAGACCATACCAAGTACTCGATTCACCCGGGGAGCACGAAGATGTACCGTGATGTGAAGAAACTGTTTTGGTGGCCGGGTTTGAAAAAGGATGTGGCGCTATACGTAGCAAAGTGCCAAACTTGCGCCTTGGTAAAGACGGAGTGCCAAAAGCCGGGAGGATTTCTTAAGTCCTTGCCTATTCCGGCGTGGAAATTTGACGACATCTCTATGGACTTTATGCACGGTTTGCCAAGGTCGCAGAAGGGAAACAACGCCATTTGGGTGGTTGTTGATCGATTAACGAAGGTGTCGCATTTTATTCCACATAGTAAGGATGATCCGGTGGAGAAGTTGGCAAAGCTCTATGTGGATAACATAGTACGGCTTCATGGTGTGCCCCGCAGCATCGTGAGTGACCGAGATGGGCGGTTCACGTCCAATGATTGGAGGCTGGTGCAACAAATGTTGGGAACAAAGTTGAAATTCAGCACAGCCTTCCATCCGCAAACGGATGGGCAGACCGAGAGGGTCAATCGAACCATGGAAGACATGCTCCGCATGTGTGTCTTGGATTTCGGAAAGCAATGGGAAGACCACCTTTATTTGGTGGAGTTCGCATACAACAATAGCCACCAAGCGAGTATTCAGATGGCGCCTTTCGAGGCCCTATATGGTAGAAGATGTCGCATGCCGTTGTCTTGGTTAGAAACGGGTGAGTCAAAGTTGTATAAGCGATCGGAAGTGGATGATGCTACTTCTTTGGTGCGAACCATTCGGGAGAGGTTGCTTATCGCTCAGGACCGGCAAGCAAAGTACTATAATGCCAAGCACAGGAACGTGGAGTTCGCTGTGGGCGATTATGTATACTTAAAGATCAAGCCGTTCAAGGGTGTCTCGCGGGTGCGGCGATTGAAAAAGCTAAGCCCGAGGTACCTTGGATCGTTTGAGGTTCTGGAGCGAGTTGGTGAAGCGGCCTATCGGTTGAAGCTTTCAGTGGAGCTTAGTGGTTTACATGATGTATTCCACATTTCGGTGCTTCAGAAGGCGGTGCAAGAGCCTACGCAAATGATCGCGGTTGATCAAGTGCCAGTGGATAGTGGGCTAACGACAAAGGTCAAGCCCGTGCGGATTGAGGACTCGGAGGTCAAGCGGCTACGCAATAAAGAGATCAGGATGGTCAAGGTCCGGTGGGACAATTGCGGTCGTGAGGAGCTCTCTTGGGAGCGAGAGCAGACTATGCTTGACGAGTATCCGGAGTTGTTCCGCTCAGGTACAAATTTTGGTTTTGTACATGTCTTTCCTTTATGTAATTTCGTGGGCGAAATTCTTTTAAGAGGGGGAGAGTTGTAACGCCCCGAAACTCAAAGGAGCGAAGGGGGGACGTATTGGGCTAGTTTGGGTTCTGGCAGCAGGCACACGGCCTGGGACACGGGCGTGTCCCAGGGCGTGTCGACCCGTGTCGACACTTAGCCGCGAAGTCGACGAGATTTGCTCGACGATGCGTCGAGACAAGGCACACGGCCTGCGACACGGGCGTGTCGCAGGGCATGTCGACCTGTCTCGATGATCGTCCCGGGGAGTCGACGAGATTTGCTCGACGATGCGTCGAGACAAGGCACACGGCCTAGGACACGGGCGTGTCCAAGGCCGTGTCATCAGGTCGACGATCTTCGCTCAACGAAATGTCGAGACCGTGTACACGTCCTGGGGTCCAGGCATGTCGAGGTGACACGGGTAAGGACACGGGCTTGTCCTAGAACCCGTGCAGTGCTCGGGTTGATTTTGGGGAAAAATCATGGGGTACACGGCCGGACACACGGCCGTGTGAGGTGGAACACGGGCGTGTCAGCTCGAACACGGACGTGTTCGATACCCGTGTGAGGTTCCAGGCGAGCCGATTTTGACGGCGAATGAGGCACACGGCCCTGGACACGGGCGTGTGCCAGGCCGTGTTCGGTCCAGATTGGGCATTTCAGCCCCGAATCGAAGCCGTTCTTTTCTTTAACTGAAGATCCAACGGCTGGGGGTTGTTCCTGAAGGGATATACCCGTGAATGGACTTGGAAAACCCTTACTTTTCATAACTTCTTATCTTTCTAAAACCTTAGAGAGAGAGGAGAGCCAAGGGAGGAAGGAGCTAGATCCCGCCATTGGAGGAGCTTTGGAGCTCCGAATCGCGAGCCGACTCCGGATCATCGGAGGCAACGCTAGTGCGGTGATTTTCATCCGATTACTTTTCCATGGCGCCAAAGAGGAACGTAAGGGTAACGATCCTCATCTTGAGCATGAGTAGCTCTCTTTCTTAGCATAGGAAGCCCGCTCTCGCGAGTTTGCGGAGAGTTGGAGGCGTTCCTTCGGGTAGATATGTGAAGTCCCCGTTGTTTAGAGTCCGTAAGCGAGAACGGACATAGGCATGATGTGTGAAGCCTACCCGGACATGTTGGTCTGGATCGGTGATGTTGCATTGCATAATGCCGGAGAAGACTCCGTGCTATTGTTTGTTTTTCGGGTTTTCTATGCGGTAGATTGCAGCAGGGAGCCTTGGGGACTAACCCAAAGGTGCACCCGAAAAACTGGGCGGATACGAGATCTTGCCAACTTGGTGGCCTGAGAGCCAACTTGAACATAACCGGGTTATGTAACTTGTGATGGAAATGGGACTCGGCGGAAGTTTGACCCGCGCAAATGGCTTAAATTGTCGTTGCGACGTGAGCACGGGTTAGATGGAACCGTACCCATATTTATGTCGTTCGGGTTAAAGAGACCTAGGTTACATGGCACTTGCCGTTGGCATAGATTAGGGTCTTCGGCGGTCAATGGCTTAAATTGTCGTGACCCAGGCCAGGAAGACAAATTGCTCATAGGTTTGGTCGTCCAAGAGGCGGTGGTGAGTCTGAAATGTCTATGGCTTTAATTGACGTGACATCGGCCGGTTCACCGAGAATGTGCCCTGAGAGCACGGGGCGTGTGGCCGTGCGAGCCAACGTCTGTGATGAATTGGCTATTGATATAAATTGCTCGCTTATGCTAATGAAATGCAGGGAAGGAGCATCGCCGCCCCGAGTTGGTGGCGGGATCGTTATAATTTGGTCAGCATTGCTGACTGTTGCCTTGTTTTGCCACCGTGCGGTGGTTTATTGCTTGCAGGTGCATCTGGACCAAGCGGTCAATAGCGGGCTAAAGCCCCTTTTTACGAAGCCGGCCCTCGAAGGCCCAAATGGAAGTGTTTACTGTTTTATTCATGTATGACCGGCCTGCGTGCCGTGGTTTATAAAATATGTAATATTCAAGTGAAACATTTTGTAAGGCCTTAAGGCTTGTTTTGGGTATTTTGTATAACATTCCTATTGTGTATTAGTGGACATTCGTGCTTTGATGCTGGGTTCTTGTTTACAACTTTTATAAACTGCTTCCGCTAGAATGCTCTGTGTAGGACGTTGAGATTGGTTGGATGGTTTCCATAAGTAACCACCCGGTCTGTCTGTAGTATATGGCGTCGGGCCCCGGTCGGACCTACTGTTATATGCTATGTGATGGATAGGGGGTGTTACAGAAGGTCAAGCGGGTGCCCAAATATGCCTTAACTGACCGCGACTCCCTGGACGTAAACCGCCCATCACGATCTAACACTATTGACCTGGGCGCGCCATGGTAGCGAATGAACTGCTCTACAAACTTCCGCACCAGCACTCCGACTGAGTCGTCCTTCCTGAACGGTATGAATCGAGCCACCATTGTCAGCCAATCGACGATCACCTAGATTGAGTCATTCCCCGTCCTAGATCGGGGAAGCCCATGTATGAAATCTATAGCTATGTCGTCGAATTTCCACTCTGGCACCGGGAGTGGCTGCAAGACTCCTGCGGGGTTCCTGCACACTACCTTCACTAGCTGATATGTCTCACAATGAGTCACGAAGTAGGTGATATCCTTCTTCATGCCCGGCCAATACATCGTCTTCTTCAAATCAGCTGCCATCTTCGGGATTCACGGGTGCACCGAATACTGGCTGCAGTGCGCCTCCGTCATAATCTCCTCCCGGATCTGGCCTCCCTCCGGTATATAAAATCGTCCTCTGAAACACACCAGGCCATCTCTCAGTGTGTAGTCTCCTGCAGTGCCTGCCTATAAGGCCTGGAAGATAGGCTCTAGTTTGGCATGTTGCCTCTGCCTTTTTCTGACTCGGTCTCTAATGTCATTGGTGACTCCCATCGCGGTCAAGTTCTCCTCATAGAGTTCGGGGTCGTCAGACGACACCAGATTAATATGCATGTCCTCCGGACTCTACAGCAGCTCCATAGACATCAACTGAGACTCTACTCCCGCTGTGGCGGCTATCTTGCTCAGTGCATCCGCTACCACGTTCGCCTTCCCTGGGTGTTAGTGCATCTCATACTGATAGTCCGATAAAAACTCCACCCACCTCCTCTGCCTAATATTCAGTTCCTTCTGCGTGTCCACGTACTTATGGTTCTTATGATCTGAGTATATATCACAGTGGACTCCGTAGAGGTAATGTCGATATATCTTCATTGCGAACACGACTGCTCCCATCTCCAGGTCGTATACTGGATAGTTCTTCTCATTGGCCTTCAGTTTGCGGGAGGCAAACGCTATGACATGCCCGTTCTGCATCAGCACCGCACCCATCCCCTGATATGATGCGTCGGTGTACACTTGGAATCCTTCCTTCCCAGATGGAAGGGCCAGGATAGGGGCTGAGATAAGTCGGTTCTTCAGCTCCTGGAAGGCTGCCTCACACTGTAGCTTCCATACAAAGAGCATGTCCTTCTTCGACAACTAAGTGAGTGGAAGGGCGATCCGAAAAAACCCCTCCAAGAATTTCCGGTAATAACCGGCAAGCCCCAGGAAATTCCGCACGTCCGTGGCCCTCTTCAGTGGTGGCCAATCCCTGACTTCCTGAACCTTTGCAGGGTCCACTGCTAACCTGGCTCCGCTGATAATGTGGACCAGGAAAGCCACCTCCTTCAACGAGAACTTACACTTGCTGAACTTCGCATAGAGGCGATGCTCCCGCAATCTCTCCAAAGTCAGTGTCAGATGTCGTGTATGGTCCTCCTCCGTACTAGAGTAGATAAGGATGTCGTCTATGAATACTATGACAAACACATCCAAATAAGTCTCGAAGACTCGGTTCATGACGCTCATAAACGCCGATGGAGCATTCGTGAGCCCGAAGGGCATCACGGTGAACTCATACAGGCCATATCTGCTACTGAAGGCCATCTTCGGGATATCTTCCTCCTGGATATACAGCTGGTAGTTGCCTGACCTCAAGTCCAAATTCTTGAAAAAATGGGCACCCTCCAGCTGATCGAACAACTTATCTATCCTTGGGAGCGGGTAGGTATTCCGGACGGTCAGCCTGTTCAGTGCTCGATAGTCAATACACAGCCGAAGTGTCCCATCCTTCTTCTTCACGAATAGTACCGGAGCTCCCCATGGCAAGGAACTCGGTCTGACGAATCTTGCTTCGACCAGCTCCTGCAACTGTGTCCGAAATTCTGCTAGCTCCCTTGGGGACATCCGATAAGGGGCCTTGGATACCGGCTTAGCCCCTGGCACCAACTAAATCTGAAAGTCCTTCTCCCTATGCGGAGGTAGTCCTGGCAGCTTATATAGAAATACATCGGCATAGTCACAGACCACCGGAATGCTAACAATCAGGTCCTTCTCCTCAGTCATCTCGAACAGTACCTGATATACCTCGTCTCCCTGCAGTTGGGCCTTGACGGCCTGAATAGATGAAAGGAGGCGGCGGGAAACCGGAGTAGTACCTTCGAATGTCGCATAACTATCGTCGTATCTCAGCATGACCCTCCTCGCCGGGCAGACAATCTAGGCATGGTTCCAGACCATCCATGTCATGCCCAAGACAAGGTCAAAGTCCGGCATTCTCAGGATCATCGTCGGGGCCTCGAGTGTCAACCCGTCTATGGTAACCTTCAGGAGGCACTTCTCTATTGACTGGATCTCCATACCATTGGGGAGACACACCCCTCTGGCATCTCCCGTATAATATCGAATTTGGCCTAGATCCTTGATGAAATCCTCCGACACAAAGTTGTGTGATGCCCCCGTGTCGAACAGGGTATGGGCAGTGTTGGGTACATTGGAAAATGTGTACCAGATTTGAAGAAGCCTCACCCTACTTAATGATATACATCAAGGTGTATTTGATGTGCTTTGAGTTTATATGTGCAGGTTAAGTAATTGCAGGAAATGCAGAAAAGTTTCTAAGTCCATGTGTCGACACCTAGAGAAGCTGTGTCGACACTTGGAGTATTTGTGTCGACACCAGGAAAGGAAGAGTCGACACCAGAAGAAAAGTGTCGACACATACAGGCAGTGTCGACACACTATGAAGAATACGCAACATATATCATGTCGACACTTAGAGGCAGTGTCGACAACCAGAGATGCTTAGTCGACATCCAATGTGTCGACACCAGGAAGCTGTGTCAACACACTGAAGGCATTGTCGACATCAACTGTGTCGACACACGGGACTTGTGTCGACACACAGCAAGTTTCAACACAGCTAAAGAAAAGAAGTAATTGTGTCAACACAAAGGAGATGTGTCAACACTCAGCTAGTATCAATAACAAAAGAAGTTGTGTCGACACAAAGGAGATGTGTCGACACACAGTAGAATTCAACCAAATTTTGAAGAAGAAGTACTTGTGTCAACACACTCAATCAGTGTCGACACATTCAACAAAAGCAGTGTCGAGAAGCTATTACAACAACAGAAGGAGTTGTGTCGACACCATCAAGGCAAGTGTCGACACTTAGTCCACTTGTGTCGACACTTGGTCTATTTGTGTCAACACATAATGAAGAACAGTCTCGACACTTTCAGACAGAGACAGTGATTTCAAGAAGTGATTGGATTACTTGACAGCTGCCATTTCAGCCGGTCTACTGCAACTGTCAGAGCTGTCAGAAGTTTGTTAGAAACCGGATCAGCCGGTTACCTTGGAGGAAGACTATATAAAGGCCTTTCTCCTTCAACAGAAATCAATCATCAATCAATCAGAAGACTAAAATTTAAGAAGATCAAGACAAATCCAGAGAAAACTGTAAATCAGTATTTTGAAGAAACTTCAGATTTACTTGGAGAGAGAGAACTCCAGTAATTGAAGTCAAGAAAGAGACTTGTTAATCAAACCTCTTAAGAAGCAGGTTCTGAACAAGACTGCAAAGTAGGATCCAGATTTAATTCTCCATCCTAAGAAGGAAGTTGCCAGCCGGTCTTCTTCAAGAAGATCAACTTTACTGAGTTCAGACTCGAGAAGCCTTGAAGAAAGCAAAGACAAAGTTGATCTCAGGAATCAGTGTTATCTAGAACTGATCAAGGAGGTTGCCCTCTTCATTCTCTCAAACAGAGTGGTGACCTAAAACTTTTTATTATCTTTTTGTAGCATCCTAAGGGATCTGAGTTGTAAGCCTAAATTTATAAAGGCTGAGGTAGGGCTTTTGAGCCTGAGTGTAGGAGAATCAATTCTCTGAGTGTAGGCCTTGCTGAATGCTGAGGTAGGGTTATTTAGCCTGAGTGTAGGTCTTGTTGAAGACTGAGTGGTAGGGCTTTGTGCCTGAGTTGTAGGAGTGGGAACACTCTGAGTTGTAGGAACCTGTTTGGGGTTCTGAGCTGTAAGATCTGAGGATCTGAGGAGAAGTGCAGAAGTTAGGCCGAATTTAGTACACTACTAGATAGGAGAAGGGGGAAAGTGGATGTACCCAGACCTTGGGGAACCACTATAAACACTGTGTGCACTCTGTGAATGTTTGTTTCTGTGGTTGTTGTGTTGTGATAGCTGTAGAATTTGCATTTGCTGCTTAAAGTACAAAATAGTTTGTTTGCCTTTAAAGTAAAAAAGAAAAAGTACACCTATTCACCCCCCCCCCCCTCTAGGTGGTTAGGCACTATTTCTTTCAAGTGGTATCAAAGCGAGGTTGCTCAAAGAAGGACTTAACAGTCAGAGTAAGATCCCTAAGGCAGATTTAAAGAATCAAGAAAATCGGTTCTAGTGAGAATCACAAAGAGCTGGGGTCAATGAAATTGCCAATATGTAGAAAAGAGATATTTGGTATATGGAAAGAGAGGGTCAGACTCTTTATGGAAGCTTCTGACCCAAGGATATATATTACAATTAAAGAAGGCTCATATGTGTCAATGAAGATATCCATTCTGGATGCAAATCAGAAAACTCCCAAGGACTTCTCTGAAATGACTAAAGATGAAATCATTCTGGCCACTATGGACAAGAGAGCCCAGAATATAATTGTTAGTGACATTGATGATGCAACATTTCAGAACTTAATTCATTGTAAAACCTCTAAAGAAATGTGGGACACATTAATAGTATATATGGAGGGCTCAGAGGAGGTAATATAAGATAGGAAGTCAATGTTAAATCAGGAATATGAAAGCTTCAGACAAGGAAAGTCTGATAGCATTACAGAATGTTACAAGAAGTTCTATAGGATTGTTAATGAGTTGATGTCCTATGGAAGAGACTTCAGTAACTATGAGCTGAATGACAAGTTCTTAAGATCCCTGACTAAGGACTGGGACACCAAGATTTGTGCCATTAGGGAAGTGGCCAAACTAGCTGATATACCTCCTCCAACTTTGTTTGGAAAACTGCTATCTTATGAGATGCAGTTAATGGCTAGAAAGGAGGAAGAGAAGAATACTAGAGTGGAGCACAAGGAAAAGTCTGTGGCCTTCAAGACTGAAGCCACTAAGAAGTATAGAAGCAAGTCTCCATCTCCACCTCAAATAATTGTTGAGGCTGTCATAGATAATTCAGATAGCAAGAATTCGGATAGCAGTGAAAGTGATGAAGACTTTGCTGCTTTTACTAGACATTTTCAAAAATTTCTGAAGAAGAAGCAGTGGAGGTCTAAGCCGTCCACTTCTCAGCCAAAAGATGACTACTATTAGAAAAGAAAGTCATCAAGGAATGACAGAAGCAGGTCCAAGCCAAGCAAAGCTACATCTTCAAAAATAGTGTGCTATTGCTGCAATAGACAAGGACATGTATTGGCTGACTGTCCTGAAAAGAGGAAGGAGTCAGCTGACAAAAAGAAGACTCGGGTTAAGAGCAAAAAGGAAAAGTCCTTTGTTGCTAAGAAAGACAAGAGTCTGATAGATCAGTCATCTTCAGAAATAGAATCAGAAGCTGAAGCCTACATTGGATTATTTGCTGAAGAGGAAGAAGATGAGTTCATGCAGCTAATGAACTCAATTTATGAGCATGAGGACCATCAGTACAAGGGACTGATGGCTTTATCTGAAGGAGACAAGAACCAGGATCAGCCTGGACCAAGTAAGGTACAAAGTTGTTCTTCTAGTTCAATTTATAATACTGAGTCAGAATCAGATACATCTGCATTAAGTGATGTGGGTGGATCTGAATCTGAAGGAGATATTCATCAGTTAATTGATGAATATAGGGACTTGTTGCAGGCCTTGAAGAAAAGCAAAACCTTGGCCAAAACTCAGGCAAAGGAGATTGCTAGTCTTAAATTGGCTGCTGCTGATTCAGACAAGTTGTTAGATCAGAAACTGAATGAGATAGCCAGACTGGAAAACATTACTTTTATTCAGATGGGTACTATTACATTTAAGAATGATCAAATTAGAAATCTGGAGGTTAGACTTCAGAAAGAGAAAGAGATAGTAGCAAGTTTTTCTAAACCAAAATCTGTTTTACCCTTGATAGATGAGTTTGTACCTCAAAAGGGTAAGGCTAGATTAGGATTTAAGAAAACTGTCTGGACTGCTAGGTCCAAATCTAAAGGCAAAACCCCAGCACAAAACATAAAGCCTGCTGTAGATACTTTAGCCAGGGTAGTACCTAAACAAAGGTACAATAGGTTTGAGTGTTGGTGTTGTGGCAAGATAGGCCACTTTGCCTTAGATTGTTGGCACAATTCTAGTGTCAAAGAGAGTAGCAAACTGCCTGCTATAAGAGCTACAGGTAGTTTTGTTAAATGTCAGACTAACCTACACCAAGGATCCAAGAGTTATTTGGTTCTAAATTTAAGTAATCTGTTTTGCAGGTGAGTCCAAATGGTCATGCCCCTATATGGTACTTGGACAGTGGATGTTCCAAGCACATGACTGGAACTAGGGGGTTGCTGAAGGACTACACACCTATCAAGGATGGCCCTAAAGTAACCTTTGGTGGTTTAGAAAAAGAAATCATCAAGGGATTTGGTAACATTTCTAGTAATCAAATTACAATTACTCAAGTGGCTTATGTAAAGGGTTTGAAATACAACCTCATTAGTATAAGTCAGCTGAGTGATTTAGGATATGACATCTCATTTGTCAAGAATGGTTGTCATATCAAAAGGTCAAGTGATCAAAAGATCATTTTGACAGGTTATAGAAAAAGGAATGTTTACTATCTTGACTTTGTGTGTGAGAACAATGTTTATCCTATTTGTCTTGTAGCTGATGAGAGAGTCTCTCATTGTGTCAAATGACACAAGAGGCTAGCCCATCTAAATTACAAGACTATTGGCCAACTCTTTAGCAAAGAGTTAGTGAGGAATGGTCCTCAAGTTAAGTGTATAAAGGATGGGATATGCTCAGCTTGTCAAAAAGGCAAGTAGACCAAATCCACCTTTCATAGCCTTGAGAACAAGGATTTTGTGAGGTGTCTATACCTCTTGCATATGGATCTTTTTGGTCATATTCCAGTTCACAGTCTAGATAGGAAGGTCTACACATTTGTGGCAGTAGATGACTATTCAAGATATTCCTTGGTGTTCTTCCTAAGACAAAAATCTGAAACCCCAAGTATCTTATATAGTTTTGTTAAACAAATTCAGAATGGGTTGGACAGTACAGTGGTCAAAATTAGAAGTGACCATGGTACTGAATTTCAGTCTGAAAGTATGACAAAACTGTGTGAAGAATTTGGGATTTTTAAGGAATTTTCCTCACCAAGAACACCTCAGTAAAATGGTATTGCTGAAAGGAAGAATAGAACATTGATAGAGGCTGGTAGAACCCTATTGAGTGACACTTCTCTCCCAGAATATTTCTGGGCTGAGGCAGTAAACAATGCATGTCATGTAATCAATAGGGCTACTATCACCAAGTGCCACAAAAAGACTCCCTATGAGATTGTGAAGGGCAGAAAACCAAATTTATCTTATTTCAGGATCTTTGGTTGCAAGTGCTATATACTTAACAATGGCAATTCTTATCTAACCAAGTTTGCTGCAAAATCCCAAGAGGGGATCTTTATTGGGTACAGATAACTCTAATTTTGTACATGTTTTTATATTACTTTTATTTAATAATTAATTAGTTTATAGGTATATTTTATAATTTTATTATTTAATTTTTTTAATTTCTTATTTCAGGGCAATGTGGGCTGCAAATCTCAATTTGGAGTCTATAGGGTTGATCAGGAGACAAAACTGGTCAAAAGCAGGGAAATTTCAAAAGGACACGCCAAATTCACGGGCGTGACCGACAAGGTCACGGGCGTGACATCCTGGCGAGAACCCGACGCGTGGAAGGAGCTATCTACCATATCAATTAAAAGTACACGCCCTAAGGTCACGGGCGTGACCATCATCACACGGGTGTGTACGCCAGGCGTGACATCCAGTGCTTTGCCCTGTCTTCCAGTCAACAGCAGTTTCTATTTGCAACAAGTCACGGGCGTGACATATTTGGCACGGGCGTGACGAACCCCGTGACAGCCCGGTGTACCGACTTAATGCTGCAGTTTCAGGCGCTGGGAGTTTTCTCAAGACACGCCCAGGGTCACGGGCGTGACCATGGGCGTGACCCTTCCAACAACGGCCGGAGTTATTCCCGCCGTTTCTGCTTCCCGCCGTTTTTCTACAACCGTCAAGACACGCCCTAGGTCACGGGCATGACCTGGGGGCGTGACCTGGGGGCGTGACCCACCAATTAACGACTTTTGGCGGTTTCGCGCCAACGTTCAGAGGACTTGAAGACGACGATTCCGAGACCGACACTCCCTAGGTCACGGGCGTGACCTAGGGGCGTGACCACCCAACAACTTTTTCTATAAATTCCAGACAGTTTCAGATGCTCAGGAGGAGATTTTTGGGAGCTTAATTCTAGTTTCTTTACTGTTTTTCCTGCATTTTCAATTCATAGTGTAGTCTTTATTTCCAAGTAATTTATTAATCATGTCTCTCTTCAATCTTTCTTGTAATTCTCCCATCATGATGAGTAGCTAATTTTCAATTAGCACTTGATCATGATGAACTTTGGAATGGAATAAAATTTTTATTTTTGTCTCAAATTAGCAAGCATTCTATTTCTAAACTTTGATTTATCTTTGATTTAAATTTTCTTCGAATTCATAAGTTGCAAATTATGTTTATTCGAGCTTAGATTCGTATCCTAGATTTACCGAGAGGTTGTGGATACGAGTAGATCACTCAAGGATAAAGAGAATTTCTTGCACCCCTCGAGAGAGGAACGCAAAATTCTTCCGCCTTGGAGTCAACTCCATTAGTGAGGTTCACCGCCTAAAGCAAGCTTAGGTCTTTCGACTGGCCGAGAGGTCTTAATCGATCTACCTAAGGTTAGTCGAGTGCGTATTCTCGAGAGAGGCACTTTGTAGCTTTGGAACCTCCGCGGTCGAAGTTAATAATTTAGATGCTTGTGCTCTTTAATTTCGTGGATTTTATTCTAGCCCAAAGGGATTCCAGATCAAGTGCTAGCCTTTTATTCATCGAATTTCTCCTCTTAATTTAACGTTCGTTTTCGTTTTTCGCAAAACCAATTTTCCGATCGATAAAATAATAGCTCTTCCTTGTGAGTACAAATACTCAACGGTCCCCGAGTTTAAATACGATATTTCCTATACTAAATTTCAATAGGTGCACTTGCCTAGTTGAGAGTTTAGTTTGGATCATTTTCAAAACTTATAAAATCTCCATCAAGTTTTTGGCGCCGTTGCCGGAGACGTTTTTTTTTGTTGATATTTTGAAAGCAATGATCTATTAATTTTATCATTTTCTTTTTTAAAAAAAAAACTATCAAAATAAAAAAAAAAATTATTTTGTTTTGTTTTGGTGTATGACCCGAGGGAATCCGTCGCCTCTTTTTGATTTGGATCCGGAAATCGAGCGAACCCTTCGGCACCGCTTACGATTTCGAGTTCCGAATTTTCCAGATACGGAATCCTTAGGAGACACTCCTAATCCTTCATTGATCCTCTCTCCGTCACCGCCTTCTTCTTCTCCTTCTTCATTTAGTTCTTCTTCCCATTCTCCTAGATCTCCTTCTTCTGCTTCTTCCAATATGGGTGAGCCAAATGCGGTTGAACAAACGACTATGTCCTATTATGCCCGTCCAAACTTGGACGAGACTCAATCTAGTATTGTTCGCCCCGCTATTGCCCCCAATAATTTTGAGTTGAAGCCAAGCATCATCCAAATGGTACAACAATATGTACAATTTGATGGGCTTCAAGATGAAGATCCAAACGCGCATATTTCAAATTTCTTAGAAATATGCGATACTTTTAAAATTAATGGTGTATCCGATGATGCCATCTGGCTAAGGTTATTCCCATTTACATTGCGCACTAAAGCCAAGCAGTGGTTGGGTTCTCTACCAAGAGGCTCCATCACGACATGGGCTCAAATGACGGAAAGATTTCTTACGAAATACTTTCCGCCGGCTAAAACGGCTAAATTGCGCAATGATATCACTTATTTCTCCCAACTTGATTCGGAAATGTTATATGATACTTGGGAGCGTTTTAAGGAATTGCTTCGTCGATGTCCTCATCATGCAATTCCGGATTGGTTACAAATCCAAACCTTCTATAACGGCCTAAATTCTCAAACTAGGCAACATATCGATGCCGCCGCCGGTGGAACGCTTAATAACAAAACACCGGCGGCCGCAGAAGAGCTTATAGAAGGTATGGCTTTGAATACCTATCAATGGAGTACACCTCGGTCTAAACCACCTAAGCCGGTCGGGATGTATGAAATAGATACGGTTTCAAGTTTGTCTCTCCAGGTTGAGCAACTGCAAAAATAGATGAACGAGATGTCTGCTTCCTCGTCCAAATCTACCTGTGAGCCCCAATATTGGGAGCCTTCTACTATTGTCGAGCATGTGGATTACATGGGTAATCCGAATCGGCCACCTTATAATCCGGGTAACAATTTTGGCAATACCTATCACCCGGGTATAAGGAATCACCCCAACTTCTCTTGGAGTAATCCGGGGAACGCGGCTCACCCGCCAAACACAATCCCACCTAGTTATTTTCCGCCACAAGCTCCCAAAGCTCCCAATCTCGAGGAATTGTTCACTAAATATACGACTACAAATGATGCCAACATCCGGAATCTCACCGGATCTCTTCGAAGTTTGGAGACACAAATTGGGCAAATCGCTAAAATGCTCTCCGATCGTCAACAAGGAGAGCTACCGGGCAATACAGAGCCCAACCCAAAGGAGCATGCCAAAGCCATCACCCTACGGAGCGGGAAGGAGGTAACCACTTCTCCGAATCCGGTTGATACTTCTCCAATTCCGGTTGATACAGAGGTAATAATTTCTCCATCTTCTCCTCCGCCTAAGCCTTCTACTTTTAATAAACCAAAAGCTTATCAACCACCACTTCCCTATCCATCTAGAATGCAAAAAGACCGGGTGGATGAACATCACGGTAAATTTTTGGACATGTTTAAACAAATCCAAATAAATCTACCGTTTTGTGAAATAATAGCACAAATGCCGAAATACGCCTAGTACCTCAAGGATCTTTTATCCAATAAAAAGACACTTGAGGATATCTCCACGGTTCAATTGATCGCGGAGTGTTCGACAGTCTTACTTAATAAATTACCTAAGAAATTACACGATCAGGGTAGTTTCTCCATTCCGTGTTTGTTTGGTGATTTATTAGTAAAACGTGCGTTAGCCGATCTAGGCGCCTCAATCAATTTAATGCCTTATTCTTTAGTTAAGAAGTTGGGATTAGGAGAACCTAAACCCACAAGAATGTGCATTCAATTGGCGGATCGGTCTGTCAAGCTCCTTATGGGGATCATAGAGGATGTGCTTGTCAATGTTGACAAATTTATCTTTCCGGTAGATTTCGTCATCTTTAACATCGAAGAGGACACCGAGGTCCCACTCATTCTCGGTCGCCCTTTTCTTGCCACCTCGCGCGCAATTATAGATGTTAGTAATGGGAAACTTCTCCTTAGAGTCGGAGATGAAGAAGTTACCTTTACTATTGACACGTCTATGAAAAACTAGCTCTCAAATGACGACTCATGTTATTATTTGGAGGCTTCTCCTGAAGAAGACTCTTTTCTTTTTTCTGAAACAACTTTATCTTCTATTGATCATGATGCTGATTTAGAACATTTAGAATTAATTGCTCATGAAAATAGTGATAATCTCTCGATCACGCACGAACCTATTTTTGAACTTTTAGAAATTGGTAGTGATCGTTTGAAAACTTCTAATGATGAACCTCCCACGCTAGAACTAAAACAATTGCCGGATCATTTAGAGTATTTATTTTTAGCGGAGGATTCAAAACTTCTGGTTATTGTGTCAGCCTACTTGACCGATGAAGAAAAAATTAAATTATCTCATACTTTAAAACTTCATCGCCGCGCAATTGCGTGGAAGATCACGGATTTGAGAGGGATTAATCCCTCCTTTTGCACCCATAAAATTTTTTTAGAAGAACACGCTCACAAAACTATTCAACCTCAACGCCGGCTAAATCCTAACATGAAGGAGGTAGTCAAGGCCGAGGTAAAAAAATTATTAGATGCGGGTATCATCTATCCAATTTCGGATAGCTCTTGGGTGAGCCCGGTCCAAGTGGTGCCCAAGAAAGGAGGGTTAACGGTAGTGCCTAATGATAAAAACGAGTTAGTTCCTACTCGAACCATTACCGGATGGCGGGTGTGCATCGATTACCTTAAATTAAATGATGCAACCCGTAAGGATCATTTTCCTTTGTCGTTTATTGACCAAATACTTGAACGGCTATCCGGGCACTCATTTTATTGTTTTCTTGATGGTCTCTCGGGATATTTTCAAATCCCAATCGCGCCCGAGGACCAAGAGAAAACAACCTTCACTTGTCCGTTTGGCACCTTCGCTTATCGAAGGATGCCTTTTGGTTTGTGCAACGCGCCGGCAACCTTCCAAAGGTGTATGCTAGCGATCTTTGACGAATTAGTGGAGGATATCATGGAGGTTTTCATGGACGATTTCTCCATTTTTGGAGATTTGTTTGATTTATGTTTGGCAAACCTTTCCCGTGTACTCCAAAGATGTGAGGACACGAACCTAGTTTTAAACTGGGAGAAGTGCCATTTTATGGTACAGGAGGGTTTGGTCTTAGGCCATAAAATTTCTAGTAAGGGCATAGAGGTAGATAAAGCAAAAATTGAAACTATAGAAAAACTACCTCCCCCTTCAAATGTTAAGGCCGTTCGTAGTTTTTTGGGGCATACCGGTTTCTATCGCCGGTTTATTAAAGATTTTTCTAAAATAACTAAGCCCCTAACCCACTTGTTAGAAAAAGACGCGCCGTTCATTTTTGACGAAAATTGTTTGCGTGCTTTTTCTCTTATTAAAGAAAAATTGATTAACGCTCCTATCATGATCGCTCCCAATTGGGAGCTTACATTTGAGATAATGTGCGACGCTAGTAGTTTTGCCGTTGGTGCGGTGTTAGGACAACGCATAAATAAAAACTTTCATACTATCTATTATGCAAGCAAAACATTAACCGCCGCACAGGAAAATTACACGACCACCGAAAAAGAATTATTAGCCGTAATTTTCGCATTTGATAAATTCCGCTCATATCTCACCTTGTCTAAAATTATTGTTTTTACTGATCATTCGGCTTTGAGATATTTACTAGCAAAAACAGATGCAAAGCCGCGATTGATTAGGTGGATCTTACTACTCCAAGAATTTGATTTGGAGATTCGCTGTAACACCCCCATCCGTCGCATGGCATATAACAGAAGGTCCAGCTGGAACCCGACGCCATATACCACAGACAGTCGGAAGGGTTACTAAATGAATAAATCAAACCATCTAATTAAGACTACTCGTCCTAATCACAGAGCATTCTAGCGGAAGATTTTTAAAGTTGAAAGAACCCAAAAATAAATCCATCAATATGAATGTCCACAGGTACAACAATAGGAAAGAAACCCCAAATACACAGAAACGGGTACATGGCCTTATGGCCTTACAAATGTTCACTTCATAAATAGTGTTTTACGTACATCGGCTCGCAGGCCGGCCACACATGAAATATATAAAAACAGCTATTCTACGGCCTTCTAGGGCCAGCACAGCAACATGGGCTCCAGCCCGCTATTTGGCGCTCGGCTCCGCAGCACCTGCAAGCACATACCACCGCACGGTGGCAAATAAAGCAACGGTCAGCTAAAAGCCGACCAAATTATAACGACCCCGCCCCTTACTCGGGACGGCGGTGCTCTTTCCCTGCAAAACATTAGCCCAACAATATATATATTGCAATTATAATTCGCCACAGGCGTAGGCTCGCACGGCCAAACACCCCGTGCACTCAGGGCACATTCATGGTGAACCCTGACAAATCAGTGCATTCACCACCATCCCCAGGATGGCAACAACATGTGAGCATTTAGCCTTTCTGACCACCGTCTAAGGCTCCGACTATGCCAACGGCCAGTCCCCGTCTTCGGGTCTCTCGCACCGAACCACATAGCCCAGGTCCAATTCCACTTGCCCGTTGCTCACGCCGCATGTCCAATTTAAGGAACTTTGCGCGGGCCAAGCTTCTCTCGGATCCCAAATTTTCCCAAAACAATCTCATAACCCAGTTATGATCAAGGCCGGTTCCCAGACCGCCAAGTTAGCAGAACACGTTTCCGCTCGATTTTCCGGGTGCGCCTTGAAGCTAACCTTCAAGGATCCCTGCTGCAATCTACCGCATGGAAACCCGAAAAATCCAAAGCACGGAGTCTTCTCCGGCAAAACCATATCAAATGCAACATCACCGATCCAGACAAAACACGTCCGGGTAGGCTTCACACACAATGCCTATGCTCGTACTTACGATTCCGGGCTCTACATGCAACACAAGGGGGACTATTCCCGTCAACCCCAAGGAACACCACGCACTCACCGCATACTCGCGGGAGCGGGATTCCTTATGCAGAAAGAAAGAGATTCAAGCGCTCGAGTTGAGAATCGTTACCCTTGTAGTCCGTTTTGGCGCCATGGAAAAACTACGCGGTTAGAACTCTTCGCAATGACCTTCCCTCCACGGATCCGCTCTCCGATTTCGAAACGGTGCTCCGATGCTCCGCCGGCGGCCGGAAACCTCCTTCTTCTTCCTCTCCTCTCTCACTTTGGAAGGGGAGAACTTTGGAGAGAAAAATGAGGGAATAACTCCCTATTCCCGGCCTTAACAGAGCAGGATTTAATCTGGGCCATCGGATCCTAATTAAAGAAAATGAACGGCTCGGATCTGCACAAAATTCCCCAGACCTGGGCCGCACACGGCTTGGCACACGGCCGTGTCCAAGGCCGTGTGCCTCGATCCAGGCACGATCGTCGAACTGAGAAATGCACACGGGCCAAGACACGCCTGTGTCTGACCTGACACGCCCGTGTCGGGTTCCTCGACACGCCCGTGTTCGTGGGCGTGTCACGCATAACCGCCACGGCAACGGACACGACCCATCAGGACACGGGTAGGGACACGGGTTGGCACACGCCCGTGTCGGATGACACGCCCGTGTCATCCGGCCGTGTTCCTGGCCGTGTCCTTCTCGGGTTGGAAACGGCCAAAAATCACCAGCCAGACACGGCCTTGGACACGCCCGTGTCCTAGGCCGTGTACCCCTACAGGCACCAAAAACTCTTTTTCCGCGACCGACTCGCACACAAAATTCGGGGCGTTACAAATCTCCCCCACTTAAGGAATTTCGTCCCGAAATTAAGCAAAGGTACACAAAAGCTAAATGATACCTGAGTGGAATAACTCGGGGTATTCCTCCAACATAGCTTGCTCTCGCTCCCAAGAAAGCTCCTCACGTCCGCAATTATCCCAACGGACTTTAACCATTCTGACCTCCTTGTTGCGGAGTCGTTTGACCGCAACATCTTCAATTCGTACTGGTCTGACCCTTGTTGTTAACTCATAATCAACCGGCACCTGATCGTCTGCAATGATCTGCGAAGCCTCTTGAACTGCCTTACGCAACACCGATACGTGGAATACGTCATGCAGCCCACTCAACTCCGTCGACAGCTTTAATCTATACGCCGCCTCGCCAACACGCTCCAGGATTTCAAATGGTCCAAGGTATCTCGGACTCAGCTTCTTCAAGCGTCGAACCCGCGATACACCCTTGAACGGCTTGATTTTTAAATATACCATGTCGCCAACGTTGAACTCCACATTTCTATGTTTGGCATTGTAGTACTTTGATTGTCTATCCTGAGCAATCTTCAGCCTTTCTTGAATTGTCCGTATCATTGAAGTGGCATCTTCAACCGCTTGACGTTTATACAACTTTGATTCGCCTGCCTCCAACCAAGACAACGGCGTACGGCACTTCCTCCCATACAAAGCTTCGAAAGGCGCCATTCCAATGCTTGTCTGAAAGCTATTGTTGTACGCAAACTCCACCATGTACAGGTGATCCTCCCAATGCTTCCCGAAATCTAGGACGCACATGCGAAGCATGTCCTCCATAGTCCTGTTGACTCTCTCGGTTTGGCCATCCGTCTGCGGGTGAAAGGCTGTGCTGAACTTTAGCTTAGTGCCCAACAGACCATGCACCAACCTCCAGTCATTTGACGTGAAGCGTCCATCACGATCACTAACAATACTTCTAGGCACACCATGCAATCGTACTATATTATCCACGTAGAGTTTGGCTAACTTTTCCACTGGATCCTCCTTTCTCACTGGGATAAAGTGCGACACCTTTGTCAATCTATCAACGACCACCCAAATGGCGTCGTTTCCCTTCTGCGACTTCGGCAAACCGTGCACAAAATCCATAGATATGTCGTCAAACTTCCATTCTGGGATAGGAAGTGATTTCAAGAAACCTCCGGGCTTCTGGCATTCCGCCTTCACTAATGCACAAGTACGACACTTGGCCACATAAAGTGCCACATCCTTCTTCAAACCCGGCCACCAGAATAATTTCTTCATGTCTCTATACATCTTCGTGCTTCCCGGGTGGATTGAGTACTTGGTATGATGAGCCTCATACATCAACTCCTCCCGAATATTATCCGCACTAGGAACGCATAGACGACTGTCCTTCCTTAGCAACCCATCTACAACCACAAACTGGGAATTTGACCCATCCAAAGCTTCATCCAAGATTTGCTTCATGCTGCTATCCTGAACCAAAGCCCTCCGAACTCTATCCGCTAGGTCACACTGCACCTCTGTCCAAAACAATTTTGCCTCGGCACTAGACTGCTTGTCAACGCAAGATATCTCCAATGCCTCCAACTCTTGTACCAATCTTTCATCATGTACTGATAACCAATTGGCTTGTGCGGGAATCTTACGACTCAACGCATCCGCCACTGCATTTCCCTTCCCAGGTATATAGTGTATCTTGAAGGTGTAGTCCCCTAAGAACTCCATCCACCTCCTCTGCCTCATGTTCAGATCCTTTTGGTCCAATAGGTACTTCAAACTCTTATGATCGGTGTAAATATCCACCTTCACACCGTACAGATAGTGCCTCCAAAGCTTTAGAGCAAAAATCACGGCCGCTAACTCTAGGTCGTGGACCGGATAATTCCTCTCGTGAACCTTCAATTGTCGTGAACCATAAGCTATCACTCTCCCATGCTGTAGCAGAACACAGCCCAAACCACTGCCCGAAGCATCACTATAGATCTCGAACCATTCGGTACCACTTGGCGAACATAAAATAGGCGCCGTGGTTAACCGCCTCTTCAACTCTACAAAAGCCTGTTCGCACTCCGGAGACCACACAAACTTCTGATCCTTTCTTGTCAACGTCGTGAGTGGTAGTGCTATCCGCGAGAAGTTCTCTACGAAGCGCCTGTAGTAGCCAGCAAGTCCCAGAAAACTCCGGACCTCTGCCACCGTAGTCAAAGTAGGCCACTCCCGTATCGCCACTATCTTCGCCGGATCCACAGCTATTCCTTCTCCACTGACAACATGACCAAGGAACGCTATCGAGGATAACCAGAATTCACACTTGGAGAACTTTGCATATAACTGACTTTTCCTCAATGTTTCCAACACCATGTGTAAATGCTTGTAGTGATCCTCCTCGCACCGCGAATATACTAGGATATCATCAATAAATACTATCACGAACTGATCCAAGTATTCTCTGAACGTCCTATTCATCAGATCCATAAACACGGATGGAGCATTCGTCAACCCAAACGGCATGACTGTGAACTCAAAATGCCCAAACCGCGTACTGAATGCTGTCTTTGGAATGTCGCTCTCCCTTATCCTCAACTGATAGTAACCAGACTTCAAATCTAACTTCGAATATACAGTTGACCCAACCAACTGATCAAATAGATCGTCAATCCTCGGGATTGGATATTTGTTCTTCTCCGTAAGTTTGTTCAATTCCGATAATCGATACAAAGCCGCAAGCTCCCATCTTTCTTCTTAACAAAGAGAACTGGTGCGCTCCAAGGCGACGAACTTGGACGCACATAACCTTGCTCTAGCAACTCCTGCAGTTGCACCTTCAACTCTGCCATTTCTCTTGGGGCTATCCGATAGGGGGAGCGTGACACCGGTTTGGCACCCGGTACCAGCTCTATAGTAAAGTCTATCTCCCGCTGAGGAGGGGCTCCTGGGAGATCATCTGGAAACACATCAGGGTACTCGGACACAACTGGGATGTTGCCCAAACTAGGTTTAGGCGTCGAAGTCTGCACTAGAGTGACATATAGTTCTGCCCCAGACCGAACTGCCTTGAACATCTGAAGGGCCGACATCAGAACTTTCCCTGACCCCTTCATGCCCGCAAAAGTAGTCTCCCGATCAGTGTCCAGACCCAACTTGACTTCTTTATGGTTGCAATCAATGCATGCACTCTGCTCCGAGAGCCAATCCATACCGAAGATTACATCGAACTCCACTAATGGTAGAACCAACGCCCGCAAATCAAACTCCCGCTCTCCAATCCGAATCTTTACAACACAGATCCTATCCGCACGCATTGAGCACCCATTAGGCAACAACACATCCAACTTGTTTTCTGCCATCGAGAACGGAACTCCGATGCGCGATATAAACTTTTCAGACAAGAAGGAATGTGATGCTCCCGTATCAAAAAGGGCTCTCGCCGGAAACCCAAAGATCAACACAAAGCCTAGCACTAACAAACGTAAGCTAACAAATACACAGGTAATAACTATAAAAGTTAAACCACTGAATTTAACTCATACCTGTCACCACGTCTGCTTGCTTTATGGCCTCCTGTAGACCAAGGTTGTAGACTCTAGGCTGGGCTGGAGCATGATGGGATGCGGTTGACTCCACCGCCTTCCCTTTCTCCTCATAAGTCGCTCCAGGTCTCCTCTCGGACTTTGAACGTCCGCTCCAACACTCCCGAGCAAAATGCCCCGTCTTCCCGCAGTTGTAGCAAGCTCCGGGGACTCGACTTGTAGTTGCCCCCGACGCATCAGCCGAAGGGGCTGAGTTTGAAGTCCTCCGCTTCTTGTTCCATCTGCGGAAACCTGTCTTGTTACTTGGCACCTTGAACTCGGTCTTCCTTTCTCCTGGGTCCCTCTTCTCTTGAACTTTCTTCGCAACCTTTTCCAACGATCGGGCCGAATTGACCAAGGCTAGGAAGCCCTGCGCCTTAGGCCCAGCAAGGAGTAACTGTAAATCGCCACGAAGACCCTCATAGAATCGGTTGGTCTTCCTCTCTTCTTCAGAAAACATAGCACCAGCATAACGACCCAACCGTGTGAACTCATGCAGATATTCGTCCACGCTTCTGGATCCCTGAGTCAACCCAAGAAATTGATTCTCCATCTCCAACTTCTGAGCAGAAGGTACAAATCTGGCTAGGAACAATCTTGAAAATTCTTCCATCGGCACATCCGCAAGTTGCCTTCCCACTAGAAGATGAAACTCCAACTCGTCCCACCACAGCCTCGCCTCACCTTCCAAAAGAAAAGTCGCTATGGTGGTCTTCTGCCACTCCTCAGTCATTGTGGCCGTCAACACCCTCTTTATGGAAGAGAGCCAGTCCTCAGCTTGAGTTGGCGTTCCAACCCCATTAAACCTCGGAGGATTAAAGCCCATCACGTGCTTTAGCTGCCGCTCCGTAATTCTCCTCGGCTCTACTAACTCAACTGCTGCGCGTTCAACCACTCTCGGCTCTGCCGCCCTAACCGGTTCTTGCTCATCCGCAGGAGGTACGCGATGCATTTGCCCCGCAGGTTGGGCATTTATCATTGCGAACACGGCTTCAGCCACCATCCTGATGGTTTCCGCTGAAGGAGGTGTAGCAGGCACGTCCCTTGGTGCACTACTTTCCGCTGATTGCGGACGCTCTGACTGACAAGCACCGCTCCTAGCAGCCTATAAAAGCAAAGACACACGATTAGACGACAAACAAATTGCTAAAAGCAATCATTGGAACACTCATGTTCCACAAAACAAGTGTATTTTCATTCCTAAGTGGACATTCATGGGTTCTTTTTAATGTTATAACGATGACGCACACATGTGCTCACCTTCCCTTAAAAGAATTCGCCCACGAATTCATTTAAGATTGATCGTAACCAGAACTCTGATACCAAATTGTAACACCCTCATCCGTCGCATGGCATATAACAGAAGGTCCAGCTGGAACCCGACGCCATATACCACAGACAGTCGGAAGGGTTACTAAATGAATAAATCAAACCATCTAATTAAGACTACTCGTCCTAATCACAGAGCATTCTAGCGGAAGATTTTTAAAGTTGAAAGAACCCAAAAATAAATCCATCAATATGAATGTCCACAGGTACAACAATAGGAAAGAAACCCCAAATACACAGAAACGGGTACATGGCCTTATGGCCTTACAAATGTTCACTTCATAAATAGTGTTTTACGTACATCGGCTCGCAGGCCGGCCACACATGAAATATATAAAAACAGCTATTCTACGGCCTTCTAGGGCCAGCACAGCAACATGGGCTCCAGCCCGCTATTTGGCGCTCGGCTCCGCAGCACCTGCAAGCACATACCACCGCACGGTGGCAAATAAAGCAACGGTCAGCTAAAAGCCGACCAAATTATAACGACCCCGCCCCTTACTCGGGACAGCAGTGCTCTTTCCCTGCAAAACATTATCCCAACAATATATATATTGCAATTATAATTCGCCACAGGCGTAGGCTCGCACGGCCAAACACCCCGTGCACTCAGGGCACATTCATGGTGAACCCTGACAAATCAGTGCATTCACCACCATCCCCAGGATGGCAACAACATGTGAGCATTTAGCCTTTCTGACCACCGTCTAAGGCTCCGACTATGCCAACGGCCAGTCCCCGTCTTCGGGTCTCTCGCACCGAACCACATAGCCCAGGTCCAATTCCACTTGCCCGTTGCTCACGCCGCATGTCCAATTTAAGGAACTTTGCGCGGGCCAAGCTTCTCTCGGATCCCAAATTTTCCCAAAACAATCTCATAACCCAGTTATGATCAAGGCCGGTTCCCAGACCGCCAAGTTAGCAGAACACGTTTCCGCTCAATTTTCCGGGTGCGCCTTGAAGCTAACCTTCAAGGATCCCTGCTGCAATCTACCGCATGGAAACCCGAAAAATCCAAAGCACGGAGTCTTCTCCGGCAAAACCATATCAAATGCAACATCACCGATCCAGACAAAACACGTCCGGGTAGGCTTCACACACAATGCCTATGCCCGTACTTACGATTCTGGGCTCTACATGCAACACAAGGTGGACTATTCCCGTCAACCCCAAGGAACACCACGCACTCACCGCATACTCGCGGGAGCGGGATTCCTTATGCAGAAAGAAAGAGATTCAAGCGCTCGAGTTGAGAATCGTTACCCTTGTAGTCCGTTTTGGCGCCATGGAAAAACTACGCGGTTAGAACTCTTCGCAATGACCTTCCCTCCACGGATCCGCTCTCCGATTTCGAAACGGTGCTCCGATGCTCCGCCGGCGGCCGGAAACCTCCTTCTTCTTCCTCTCCTCTCTCACTTTGGAAGGGGAGAACTTTGGAGAGAAAAATGAGGGAATAACTCCCTATTCCCGGCCTTAATAGAGCAGGATTTAATCTGGGCCATCGGATCCTAATTAAAGAAAATGAACGGCACGGATCTGCACAAAATTCCCCAGACCTGGGCCGCACACGGCTTGGCACACGGCCGTGTCCAAGGCCGTGTGCCTCGATCCAGGCACGATCGTCGAACTGAGAAATGCACACGGGCCAAGATACGCCCGTGTCTGACCTGACACGCCCGTGTCGGGTTCCTCGACACGCCCGTGTTCGTGGGCGTGTCACGCATAACCGCCACGGCAACGGACACGACCCATCAGGACACGGGTAGGGACACGGGTTGGCACACGCCCGTGTCGGATGACACGCCCGTGTCATCCGGCCGTGTTCCTGGTCGTGTCCTTCTCGGGTTGGAAACGGCCAAAAATCACCAGCCAGACACGGCCTTGGACACGCCCGTGTCCTAGGCCGTGTACCCCTACAGGCACCAAAAACTCTTTTTCCGCGACCGACTCGCACACAAAATTCGGGGCGTTACATTCGCGACAAGAGAGGAGCGGAGAACTTGGCGGCTGACCATCTTTCGCGGTTGGAGAACCCCAATTCGGGGGAGCTCATGGAGGAGGACATTGACGACACTTTCCCCGAGGAGCGCCTTCTCGCCATTCATAAGGTAATCACCCTCCCCACTCCTTGGTTCGCCGATTTCGCAAATTATCTTGTTGCGAGATTCCTCCCGAATGGTTTTTCTTATCAAGACATGAAGAAATTTTTTTCTGATTTGAAAAATTATTTTTGGGAGGATCCTTTCCTTTTTCGTGTTTGCGCGGACCAAGTAGTGCGGAGGTGTGTTTCTCATGAGGAAGGCGCGCAAATTTTAAAGCATTGTCATGAGGGACCCGCCGGTGGGCACTATAAAGCTAATCGGATGGCTCGGAAGGTACTTGAAGCGGGCTTCTATTGGCCAAGCATCTTCAAGGATGCTCACACCCATGTAAGTCGTTGTGAACAATGCCAACGCTCAGGTAATGTTTCCCGCCGTGATGAAATGCCATTAAATACTTTTTTAGAAATAGAGGTTTTTGATTTATGGGGGATCGACTTTATGGGACCGCTACCAACATCCTATGGAAACAAATATATTTTGGTAGCGGTCGACTATATGTCACGGTGGGCGGAAGCGCAAGCCTTCCCCACTAATGACGCCTGAGTCGTGACCCAATTTCTCAAAAAAATATTTTCACGATTTGGAGCACCACGGGCAATAGTTAGTGATAGGAGCACCCACTTTTGTAACGCACAATTCGCTAAGGTTTTGTCTAAATACGGCGTTACACATAGGTTAGCCACCCCCTATCACCCTCAAACAAGTGGCCAGGTAGAAGTAGTTAACCGTGAAATCAAACGAATTTTAGAGAAAACGGTTTCTACTAGTAGGAAGGATTGGTCGGTCAAGCTTGATGATGCTCTTTGGGCTTATCGGACCGCGTACAAGACCGCTATCGGTTGTACGCCGTACCGATTGGTCTATGGGAAAGCATGTCATTTACCGGTTGAGCTTGAACATCGCGCCTTTTGGGCACTTAAATTTTTAAATCTACATGAAAATTTGTCCTCCGAGCTTCGGAAATTCCAAATTAACGAGCTCGATGAGTGGCGCTCCTTAGCCTATGAAAGTAATAAACTTTATAAGGAGCGCACAAAATTTTATCATGATAAAAATATTAAGCACCCTAAAGATTTCAAACCGGGAGACCAAGTTCTCCTCTATAATTAGCGCCTCCGACTTTTTCCGGGCAAACTCAAGTCCCGATGGTCCGGCCTTTTTATTGTAAAAGAGGTGTGGCCCTATGGGACAGTGCTTATCTCACACCCGGAACAAGGCGAATTTAAAGTGAATGGGCACCGGTTGAAGATATTCCTCGCCGGCGATACTACTAATGAGTACCGGGAGGAAATTAACATCCTGAACCCATAAACGAGTGCCCCGCTTTGGTCGAGCTCAACGACAATAAACAAAGCTCTTGTGGGAGGCACCCCATGCTTATCTTTTCTTCTTATTTTTAATTTTATTTAAATTTTTGCAGGTTTGAAGGACATCTTTTTCGGCGTGACGATCGACGGAGTTGAGCGTCAAGTCTACGCGTTTCTTCAAGTCGGTAACTTTTGTTTTATTATCGTTTAGTTGAATCTTAAAAAAATATATAAAAAAAAAATCAAAAGAAAAAAAAAATTTCTGCTCGTACACGCCTCTGTCAGGGGCGTGACCTATGGGTCACGGGCGTGACCGAGACGTGTTTAGTTCGTCGAGCGAAACCCGAGAGTGGTTTCGTCGAGCGCAGCGTTCCGTTCATCTTTCGGTACTATCACGGGCGTGACTATCATTGGTCACGGGCGTATCTGGCCCGAAACTTCGTTCGACGAAGTGAAGCTGGAAAACTTCACTTCCTGCCCAGTCATGGCCGTGACAGTTAGTGTCACGCCCGTGCCGCTGGCAAGTCACGGTCGTGACTCGCCCAAACAAAAAAAAAAGAAAAAAAAATTTTTCTCGTTTCAGATACACGCCCCAGGGTCACGGGCGTGACCCTGGGCAGTGTCATCGACTCCGAGGCGTGACCCCGGGTCAACGCCTCAGATTCCTTTGCGTTATTTTTTTAATGAGACACGCCCCAGGTCACGGGCGTGACCTGGGGCGTGGCCATTGAATCCAATGCCAGCGCATTGGATTCCTGTATCGGACACGCCTTACACGCCCAGAGTCATGGGCGTGACTTTGGGGCGTGACCAGGGAATCCGAGGCAGGAGGCCTCGGATCCTCTTTTCTTTTTGTTCCGTGCTTGTCACGCCCCCTGTCACGGGCGTGACAGGGGGGCGTGACTTACCCGAAAACCCTATAAATAGGGCTTTTTCCCCTCTTCTTCCTCCACACCATCCAACCCTTCTCTTCTCCCTTTGCTAACCCGAATCCTTCTTTCTTCTCCCTTCTTCCAAAATGCCTCGCCACCACCCTCGCTCCACCGCTTCCTCCTCCGAGCACCCAGCAGATCCCGCCGCAGCGGAAGCCATGCTCCTATTTCAAAACCAAACACAACAGGAGCGCAGCGAGCGCCTACGCGCCAAACCCCTTGCCATTTTTCGCATTTTAGATTGGGCGATCCTCGCCACATTTGGAGCTGCGGATTTGGTACGGGGATTTCTATCTACCCCTGGATGGAGTTCCCTCTTCTCTATTTCCGAGCATGCCTTTCTTGAACTCACCGTTGAGTTCTTGGCTTCATTCGAGTTCCGTTGGGCGGCCAATGACGACTTCATCGTCTTTCGCATAGGTGGGATGGTGCATCAGCTCACCATCCGCCAGCTCAATGTCGTCATGGGCTTCTGCTCGGAGGCTTTTTCCCAATCTCCTGCCTATCTCGATTTAATTACTGATTTCCCGACCGATGTCAACCTTCTCGCCTTTTGGGCGGAAATCAGTAGTGACACCGCCCCCTACACCCTAAAGAAATCCAAAGGCAGCCAACTCATTTCTCCCTCCTTACGTATTCTCCACAACCTCCTTACCTTCACTATTTCTGGTCGCGGCGATAGCCACGGGGTGGTGACTCGGGCAGACTTACTATATTTATATAGTATGTTTTACCTGGTCCCCCTCAACCTTGGTTATCTGCTCGCAATTTTCTTTCGGCACCAGGCCGAAAATGCGAGGTTGGGAGCAGTGCACGGCGGGAACTTCATCACTTTCCTCGCGAAGCAGCTCGGCATTTGGGATGCCCTTCCACGCCTCAGCTGCGTCCAGACGTCGCAGGTCATCCAGTTCTAGACCCTTCAGGCCCTCGGCTTAGCGCGGCGACGTGATGGAGAGTTTTAGGCTATTCCCCTCGTAGTCGGTGGTGGAGATCTTGACCTTGATTACGGTGCCAGTCCCAGTGGCACTATTCACTCTCTCCAGATTCCTCCACCACCGCAGGACCCTTCTTCCGAGCCCGGCCCTCAGAGCTATTGGGATCGTCAGTTTGCGTCTCTTCACACACGCTTAGATACGATGCAGGCCGATTTTGACGCTCGATTTGTGAGTTTTGACAGTCGATTTACCACGCTAGCGACAAATCAAGTCTCCTCCATGGCACGTATTGAGCGTGAGTTTTCAGACCTCCGGACGCACTATCAAGAGTCGCGACAGCATAGCGATGAGGATTAGCCTGCTTTATTTCTCTATTTTTTTTCTTTTTCGTAAAATAAAAAAATATGTTTTGCTTCAGTTTTATCTTCCAGGTACATTTTGGTGCTGCATGACCCGCTTCAGGAAAGTCTCCTCTCTTTTCTCTTTATTTATTTATTTTTCATTAGGGACAATGTCTTGTTTAAGTATGGGGGGATATTTCTCAAGAAAAACATACAAAAACTCCTACTAATTTTCAAAAAAAAAATAGGATTACTTTCAAAATTAGGGAGATCTTTATTTCTCTATTTACTCACATGCAAAATTCTAGGTATTCAACTTTTACATAAGTTTAGAAAAATTTTGATGCTTTAATTGAATTTTGAATTTTGTAGTAGAACTATTGGTCATGCTGTGTTTCTAGTTAAGTGCACATGTTAGTAGAATTTGAGTAGAATTAAATATTCAGCATACAATTGACTTTTTCTTTTTCTAAATGTGTAGAAATAGTTTATTTTACTTCTACTTGGAAACCGGTAAAATCTAAAAATATTTTAGGAGAGTGTGTAGAAGTTTACTAGAGAGATATTTCGCGGATCAAGAAAGAGGTATTCTTTCTCGATGTCTAGAACTTGCCCTCTAGCTATTCTCAAGACTTTGCATAGGTTAAACTCATTAGCATGAAAAGGATTTAGGCATTTCTTTTGGCTAGTTTGAACCTTTGCACCCTAACCTAACATTTTACCCGTGCTAAGCCAATTTGAGCCTATACCCTTCCTTTTGTTGTAGCTCCACCAACACTTTACCAAAGTCTAAAAAGCATCCTAATTACACACCTAAAACCGAGCTTGAAATTATAGTTAAAACCAGTTTATGTGTGACTAGGAGCCATTTTATTTTGGTGGCTTTTGAAAAAATATACAAGAGTTGTTCTATTTTTCACTTCTCCTATAAAAAAAACCAAAAAAAAAAGAGAGGAAGTTGAAAAAATATTCAACATATTGAAAAAAAAAGGAATTGGCGGAGTTTTTCAATTTATTTCTTTTGTGCAAGCTCTCTTTAGGTTTTGGTGTGTCTACCCATCGCATTTATCTTTGTTTTTCCAAACCAAAAACCTAAGCCTATATTCCAACCTACTTAAGTCCTACTGATTTGTGCTTATAAGTTAACCTAGTGCCGTGGCGAGAGTGTGAAAGGGCAAGCCTATGGCCATCGACATTGATGGATTTCTTTGGAGGGTATCCCGATCTTCGATTTGTGCAATGTTATCTTAGCAAACACGCTACTTTCTCCCTAAACGTGATTCGAAGATTTATCGTGTTTCCATTCTGGAAGTAAAAATAATAAGTGGAAACACATTTTAGAAAATTAAAAAACTAATTTGTATGCTGAGTAGGTTTTTCTACAATAATAACTACAACCATAGGCATAAGACTTCGCATTCTACTCCTTATGTTCAATTTTCATTTTTAGCGTTAAGATTTTTCTACTCTCCATGAAAAGTTGTTTGCTCGGGACGAGCAAACGAGTAAGTATGGGGGTATTTGATAACTATAATTTTGTACATGTTTTTATATTACTTTTATTTAATAATTAATTAGTTTATAGGTATATTTTATAATTTTATTATTTAATTTTTTTAATTTCTTATTTCAGGGCAATCTGGGCTGCAAATCTCAATTTGGAGTCTATAGGGTTGATCAGGAGACAAAACTGGTCAAAAGCAGGGAAATTTCAAAAGGACACACCAAAGTCACGGGCGTGACCGACAAGGTCGGGGGCGTGACATCCTGGCGAGAACCCGGCGCGTAGAAGGAGCTATCTGCCACGTCAATTAAAAGTACACGCCCTAAGGTCACGGGCGTGACCATCATCACACGGGCGTGTACACCAGGCGTGACATCCAGTGCTTTGCCCTGTCTTCCAGTCAACGGCAGTTTCTATTTGCAACAAGTCACGGGCGTGACATATTTGGCACGGGCGTGACGAACCCCGTGACAGCTCGGCGTACCGACTTAATGCTGTAGTTTCAGGCACTGGGAGTTTTCTCAAGACACGCCCAGGGTCACGGGTGTGACCATGGGCGTGACCCTTCCAACAACGGCCGGAGTTATTCCCGCCGTTTCTGCTTCCCGCCGTTTTTCTACAACCGTCAAGACACGCCCTAGGTCACGGGCGTGACCTGGGGGCGTGACCCGCCAATTAATGACTTTTGCCGGTTTCGCGCCAACGTTCAGAGTACTTGAAGACGACGGTTCCGAGACCGACACGCCCTAGGTCACGGGCGTGACCTAGGGGCGTGACCACCCAGCAACTTTTTCTATAAATTCCAGACAGTTTCAGATGCTCAGGAGGAGATTTTTGGGAGCTTAATTCTATTTTCTTTACTGTTTTTCCTGCATTTTCAATTCATAGTGTAGTCTTTATTTCCAAGTAATTTATTAATCATGTCTCTCTTCAATCTTTCTTGTAATTCTCCCATCATGATGAGTAGCTAATTTTCAATTAGCACTTGATCATGATGAACTTTGGAATGGAATAAAAGTTTTATTTTTGTCTCAAATTAGCAAGCATTCTATTTTCTAAACTTTGATTTATCTTTGATTTAAATTTTCTTCGAATTCATAAGTTGCAAATTATGTTTATTTGAGCTTAGATTCGTATCCTAGATTTACCGAGAGGTTGTGGATACGAGTAGATCACTCAAGGATAAAGAGAATTTCTTGCACCCCTCGAGAGAGGAACGCAAAATTCTTCCGCCTTGGAGTCAACTCCATTAGTGAGGTTCACCGCCTAAAGCAAGCTTAGGTATTTCGACTGGCCGAGAGGTCTTAATCGATCTACCTAAGGTTAGTCGAGTGCGTATTCTCGAGAGAGGCGCTTCGTAGCTTTGGAACTTCCGCGGTCGAAGTTAATAATTTAGATGCTTGTGCTCTTTAATTTCGTGGATTTTATTCTAGCCCAAAGGGACTCCAGATCAAGTGCTAGCCTTTTATTCATCGAATTTCTCCTCTTAATTTAACGTTCGTTTTCGTTTTTCGCAAAACCAATTTTCCGATCGATAAAATAATAGCTCTTCCTTGTGAGTACAAATACTCAACGGTCCTCGAGTTTAAATACGATATTTCCTATACTAAATTTCGATAGGTGCACTTTCCTAGTTGAGAGTTTAGTTTGGATCATTTTCAAAACTTATAAAATCTCCATCAGGCACAACAACAATAGTAAGGCTTATAAGGTCTACAACTTGATTACTCAAGTTGTAGAAAAGTCTATACATGTAGTCTTTGATGAAACAAGACTGATTAATAGTGAGTTGCCAAGTAGTGTATGCAGCTCTACAGGTATAAATGAGAAGATGGACAAGCTTATCATTACAGAAGGTTCTACTGCAACTCAGCAAGTGGAAAATGGTGGTTGCTATCCACGGGGAGTACAAGACTCTCTAGATGCAGAAGAAGACCAAGAGGTGCAGCATGCATGTTGAAGAGGCTGGAGGTGTACAACCTGAAGACAGACTACCTCTAGCAAATAGACACTTAAAGGATAATCCAGCCAATCAGATAATTGGTGATCCCAGACAAGGAGTGCAAACAAGAAGCAGGAATCTGAGTACAGTTCTTTACTCCAGTTTCCTATCACAAGTATAAGCAAAAAAATTTGAAGAAGCAGTTCTAGACTCTCATTGGATTGATGTCATGCAAGAGGAGCTCAATCAGTTCAAAAGATGCAAGGTCTGGGAGCTAGTCCCTAAACCAAAAGACCACAACATCATTGGAACTGAGTGGATCTTTAGGAACAAGTTGGATGAGAATGGAATCATTATAAAGAATAAAGCTAGACTTGTTGCAAAAGGATATAGGCAGGAAGAAGGTATTGATTTTGATCAAACCTTTGCTCCAGTAGCAAGACTGGAGGCAATCAGGATGTTCCTTGCCTATGCAACATATCAAGGGTTTAAGGTATATCAAATAGATGCAAAGTCAGCTTTGCTGAATGGAAATCTAAAGGAAGAAGTCTATGTAGAGCAGCCATCAGGTTTTGTTGATTCTCTCAAACCTGATTATGTATATAGACTTAGGAAGGCTTTGTATGGGTTAAAACAAGCCACAAGGGCTTGGTATAAAACTCTGTCTAGTTTCCTCATTGAGAACAAATTCTCAAGGGGGAAAATAGACAAGACTCTATTCCTTAGGGAATCTAAAGGCTAGATTATCTTTGTCTAAATATATGTAGATGACATAATATTTGGGTCTACTGAAAGTAATCTTTGCAGAAAATTTGCAAAACTTATGCAAGGAAAATTTGAAATGAGCAGTATGGGGGAACTTAAGTTCTTCTTTGGTCTCCAAGTAAGACAGACTGAAGATGACCTGTCCATATGCCAGTCTAAGTTCACCCTAGAGTTGATAAAGAAGTATGGTATGGAATCATCCACTACCATGAAAACTCCTATGGCGTCAAGCCTGTCTCTAAGCAAAGATGATGCAGGGAAACCTGTAGATGAAACTTTATATAGAGGGATAGTTGGCTCCCTACTGTATTTGACTGCTAGTAGACCAGATATCATGTATGCTACATGTGTCTGTGCTAGGTACCAAGCATGCCCTAAAGAATCTGATCTGACTGTAGTCAAAAGAATTTTGAGATATCTTAAGGGCACACCTTATCTAGGCCTTTGGTACCTAGGAATGGAGATTTTGTACTGACAGGTTATTCAGATGCAGATTTGCAGGCTGCAAGGAATATAGGAAGAGTAATACAAGAACCTGTCAATTTCTAGGTGGAAGACTAGTGTCTTGGAGCAGTAAGAAGCAGACCAGTGTGGCCATCTCCACAGCTGAGTCAGAATATATTGTTGCAGGAAGCTGCTGTGCACAACTTTTATGGATTCAACATCAGCTAGTAGACTATGGTATTCAAGTAAGTAGAACACCTTTACTTTGTGATTCTACAAGTGCAATTTCTTTAGCTAATAATCCTGTCTCACATAGTAGGACTAAGCACATAGAAATTAGATACCATTTTCTTAGAGAACATGTAGAAAAAGAGGACATTTCCCTAGAATATGTTAAAACAGATAATCAGATTGCTGATATGTTTACTAAGCCCCTCGATGAAACCAAATTCAATAAGTTTAAAATTGAATTAGGAATGTTAAACTTAGAATCGTTTCATAAAATTGGCTAAGTAAAATGGTGTCGACACAAGGAGTTGTCTGTGTTGACACATAGAAGTGGTGTCGACATTTTAGAGAAATGGTGGCGACACATCTAGACAGTCAGTGTCGACACTTCAGAGAAGTAGTGTCGACACATCCAGAGTAGGTGTCGACACATACAAAAGTGGTGTCGACACTTAGATTTAACAATAATTTAATCGAGTAGAGTTTCGACTAATCGTCGAGCTGAGATGTATAAGTGTCGACACATATATTCTGTCTACTATATTTGTGTCGACACATAGTTATCGATACATTATAAGTATGTGTCGACATTTTTCAACAGTGTCGACACATTTCATGTATTTTGACGCGCATTTTCCCCTTTGATTTTAGAAAGGTATAAATAGGTCTTCCACATTGTTTGTCGACACGCTCACCATAGTTTCGAGACCAAACTTGTGTGTCGACATCTCTCTTCTCTAAATTCAAAATTTCTCCAAACCCTAATGGCGCCCAAGCTAGAAGAGAACATCAATGAAGGTTATGAGCTAGTACGACATGCCTTTGACGATGCGGAACCAGAAATTCAAGGTGTTGTAACCCTAGTTGCAGAGACTGGGTTGGAGTATCTAGTTTCAGAGCCAATCAAGATTTGGAAGAAGGAGGTCCTCGAATTCTTTAGTGCAACTACCCTTGATGAAACTAGTCTTAAGATTAAATCCAAAGTCCATGGATTTAAGGTGAAAGTCACCCAGAAAAGTCTAAGAAAAGTTCTACATCTACCTAGAACTAAAGAAGAGGAAGATGTACCTGCATCAAAGATAAGGGAGGCACTGCAATGGTGTGGACTAGCTTCAAGCATGAAGATTGGATCAGTTTTAAATCAGAAAGGCATGAACATGCAAGGCAAGTACTTGTCTGAAATAGTAGGAAAGGTGATTCTGAGCAAGCCAGGTGGGCATGATAGGATATCAGCTCACATGTTTAGTTTAATGACAAGGATCATTTTCAAACGAAAAACTGATTGGTCAGCAGTAATGTTTGACAAGATTAAGAAAAGTCTAAAGAAGCCCAATCTGGGTAGAATTATGAGTTTGTTCTTGGCTGGAACTATTCCAGAAGTGATGAACCAAGCTGCTGGATCAAAGATAAACCATATGAGGAGGATGGATATCAGAATTATCTCAAGGTGGGATAGAGTGTTAACCAAGGACATGCCTACTCCTGAAAAGGAAGTTTCTCAACAGAAGAAGAAGAAAGCCATAATAGCTCCTGAATCATCCAGTAGCTCAGAAGAGCAAGTAGTTTTTAGTTCTGATGATGGAGAGGCTGGAAATGTTGTACAGTCACCAGCAAGAATGAAGATGCACAGAGGCAGGGGGAGCAGCCATCTGCTAGCCTATTCACCTGGATCCACTCCAAGGGGAGCCTCAACATGTAGATGAGTCAACTCACTTAGACAGTGAAAGGGCAACCCAAACAATTCTTGAGCAAACTCAGTTACATAGTCAACCACCAGATGTTGTCATGGAAGACACATCAGTTGCTGATAATGCTCCTGAGATAAGAGATTCTCCAGTCCATACTCAACAGGAATTTACTGTAGAAGAGCTGTTCCCTGATTTATTACAGACTGATTTTGAGGGAGAGAAAGCAGCTTTTGAGGGGAAGAATGTCAATCTTGAGGAGGAGCATGTAGAGTTTCAAGAGGAGACTGCAAGAAATGAGAATGAGGAGCAAAGGGTGCAGGGGGAGTTACCTAAGACTACACAGGACTTGCATCCTAGTCCTAAAGATAGAGTAGACATTGCCAGTACTTCTGCTTCTGAGGATGAAGAGGCTGCTAGAGCCAAGAAAAGAAAGCTACAGGTCTTCAAAAGGAGAAGCCAGACCTACAAGAAAGCACTAAAAACCATTATTCCACAGCCTGCCCCAACAACTGATTACAGCTCCTTGTTGGTGGCTATGCAGATCAAGATGGATGAGAAAAGGAAGGCTCTAGAAAAATATGTGGATGAAGGACATAAATCTCTTCAATTTGATCTTGCTCAAGACATCAAATCTATATGATTTGAAGTTAATCTGAATAAGAAAGAAATGACTGATTGTTTCCACAAAGGAGGCAATGTAGTGGTATATTTGGCTACTCATCAAGAGAAGATAAAGACACAGGTTGATGATATGGCAGTGAAACAAGGATATGTCCTGGAAAATCAGATTAGGATGAATGATAATCTGACTGCCTCTCATAATGCCATTGTAAGTGAAATGAAAAATATTTCTAATGCACAAACTGAGGCTAAAACTACAGCCAAAGCAGAGTTTGCTAAGCAATTACAAGAAAACCTAACTGCTGTAAAAACTGCAATTGAAGATTCTCAAAAGGCTATTACTGAAAAGCTCCAAAAGTTAAAACCTTTTTATAAAGATGGTGTTAACTATCTGAATGCTCAGATCAGATTTCAGAAGGATGATCTTAGGGATCATATAGAAAGAGAAGTCATAAAGGGGAGGGGGTATTAGTCAAAGCAGGCTCTGACCATGCTAAATGGATTTCAAACAGCATCAGAGCTGCCCTTGGATATCCACCCGTGTGTGATGATAATAATGTAGCAGAATCTGGGATAAATCCTGCATATTTTAGAGGTGAGCCAGCTGAAGTTGCATAAGTAATCTACCCTCCAGCATATTTTGACATGATACACCAAGAGATACAAACTATGTATAGCCCTCCAGAAGGTGCTCAAAATATAATCATAGAGAAAGTAGACCAGCTTGTGCTAGAGGCAGTATTAAAAGAGCAAGAAACCCTTTTTTCCAAGAAGAGGTTCAGAGAACAGGCTGAGTTAAGGCCAGATTTTGAGCAGTGGAGCCCAACTTCTAGAAATATTATACTGACTGCTTGGAAGGCTGCAAAGGATAATGTCCTAGAAAGGGGCAAATGGTATTCTGAGCAAGAGTGGAGAAAACATGAAGCTAGGAAAGAGGCCATAGTTCAGTACAGAAGGAAGGCTAAACTTGGGAAGCTACCTCCTAATGCACAGGAGCCTAGCAAGTATTTCCCTAAGCCTTATCATTATTTTGAGAGACAAAAGATAAGGGCTTAAGAGCAGAAGAAGAAAGATCTTAAGCGCAAGAAGCCTGCTGATGACACTGATGCTCTAGTTCAAGCCAAGATTCAATCTGGCAAGGGCATTATCATCAAGGAGCCAGAGCAGCCATAGAATAGAATTTTCTTAAGTTTATAACTTTGTAATCATTTGCATTAAAATCCATGTAAACTTTTGATTAATGAAACTATTGGAAGTTGTAACAAAATAATGTTTAATGTTCAATCTATTACATTGTTATTCTGAGAAAAATTTTTATACATGTTTTGTTTAGTATTTACCCTGTCATATAATATTGCTATACATCATATTGAGTATTTGTTATGAATGGTGTATATCATTGAGTAAGGGTTATGACTTCTCCAAATATGGGGAGATTGTTGGGTACATTGGAAAATGTGTACCAGATTTGAAGAAGCCTCACCCTACTCAATGATATACATCAAGGTGTATTTGATGTGCTTTGATTTTATATATGCAGGTTAAGTAATTGTAGGAAATGCAGAAAAGTTTCTAAGTCCATGTGTCGACACCTAGAGAAGCTGTGTAGACACTTGGAGTATTTGTGTCGACACCAGGAAAGGCAGAGTCGACACCAGAAGAAAAGTGTCAACACATACATGCAGTGTCGACACACTATGAAGAATACTGAACATATATCATGTCGACACTTAGAGGCAGTGTCGACACCCAGAGAAGCTTAGTCAACATCCAATGTGTCGACACCAGGAAGCTGTGTCCACACATTGAAGGCATTGTCGACATCAACTGTCGACACACAGGACTTGTGTCGACACACAGCAAGTTTCAACACAGTTAAAGTAAATAAGTACTTTTGTCAACACAAAGGAGATGTGTCGACACTCAGCTAGTATCAACAATAAAAGAAGTTGTGTCAACACAAAGGATATGTGTCGACACAGAGCAGAATTTAACCAAATTTTAAATAAGAAGTACTTGTGTCGACACACTCAATCAGTGTCGACACATTCAACAGAAGCAGTGTCGAGAAGCTATTATAACAACAGAAGGAGTTGTGTCGACACCACCAAGGCAAGTGTCGACACTTAGTCCACTTGTGTCGACACTTGGTCTATTTGTGTCAACACATAATGAAGAACAGTCTGGACACTTTCAGACAGAGACAGTGATTTCAAGAAGTGACTGGATGACTTGACAGCTGCCATTTCAGCCGGTCTACTGCAACTGTCAGAGCTGTCAGAAGTTCATTAGAAACCGGATCAGCCGGTTCCCTTGGAGGAAGACTATATAAAGGTCTTTCTCCTTCAACAGAAATCAATCATCAATCAATTAGAAGATTAAAATTTAAGAAGATCAAGACAGATCCAGAGAAAACTGTAAATCAGTATTTTGAAGAAACTTCAGATTTACTTGGAAAGAGAGAACTCCAGTAATTGAAGTCAAGAAAGAGACTTGTTAATCAAATCTCTTAAGAAGCAGGTTCTGAACCAGACTGCAAAGTAGGATCCAGATTTATTTCTCCATCCTAAGAAGGAAGTTGCCAGCCAGTCTTCTTCAAGAAGATCAACTTTACTGAGTTCAGACTCAAGAAGCCTTGAAGAAAGCAAAGACAAAGTTGATCTCAGGAATCAGTGCTATCAAGAACTGATCAAGGAGGTTGCCCTCTTCATTCTCTCAAACAGAGTGGTGACCTAAAACTTTTTATTATCTTTTTGTAGGATCCTAAGGGATATGAGTTGTAAGCCTAAATTTATAAAGGCTAAGGTAGGGCTTTTGAGCTTGAGTGTAGGATAATCAATTCTCTGAGTGTAGGCCTTGTTGAAGGCTGAGGTAGGGTTGTTTAGCCTGAGTGTAGGTCTTGTTGAAGACTGAGTGGTAGGGCTTTGTGCATGAGTTGTAGGAGTGAGAACACTCTGAGTTGTAGGAACCTGTTTGGGGTTCTGAGCTGTAAGATCTGAGGATTTGAGGAGAAGTGCAAAAGTTACTCCGAATCTAGTACACTACTAGATAGGCGAAGGGGGAAAGTGGATGTACCCAGACCTTGGGGAATCACTATAAACACTGTGTGCACTCTGTGAATGTTTGTTTCTGTGGTTGTTGTGTTGTGATAGCTGTAGAATTTGCATTTGCTACTTAAAGTACAAAACAGTTTGTCTGCCTTTAAAGTAAAAAAGAAAAAGTACACCTATTCACTCCCCCCTGTAGGTGGTTAGGCACTATTTCTTTCAGGCAGGTTTGCTGCACACCATCACGATTCGTAAATTAGTTAAAGGAAAAAATAGCTTAGGTCTAAAGTTTTCTAACCTAGGTTGTGTAGTTGTTCTACCAATACTTAAAATTACTCTCATACCTGCAATAACCATGTTCGGGTTTCGGGGCTGTGCTAAGTCCAGAGCGTAGATCTGCTCCCCATCCTAGCTGTGTTCACAACCCTGAAATCTGCGTCCGTGACCACGTCCATGACCTCCCATCTGGTGAGCCAGTGGGCCACCCCATGCAGCAGGAGTGTCCCCATTTCTCGTAGGGCAATTAATCTGAATGTGCTCTGGCTGATGGCAGTGATAGCACAGCTGTGGTGTAGGTGGTCCCTGCCCTATCCTGGGCACCTCCCTCATCTGTAGCTGTTGCGGAGCCAGAACTGCCTGCTCCCTTGGCTCCTGCCTTTCCACCTGACGGGGTTGATCCCCGTTCCTTCTCTCTCCCATGACTCGGCCTCTCTGCGGGTCCCTTCTCCCTCCTAGCACTGCATCATCCCCATGTCTCTTCCTGCCCCGTACTGCAAGCTGGTCCGCCTCAAGCTTCTTGGCTATCTTCAAGATCTTGGCCATGGTACCATCAGACATGAACAAGAGGGCCTGCCTCAGGTCATCACGGAGGCCCTTGTAGAACCTCTTGGTGTAACCCACGTCATCCAGCTTGTAAGAATCCACAAACCGGGCCAAATGAGTAAACTCCCAGTAATACTCCAGAACTGTCATGTTCCCTTGCTTCAACTGCAAGAATCTATCCTCCAATTCGTCCCTTGCGGACTGCGGCACAAAATGCTCCAGTAGTACCGCCCTAAACTCCTCCCAAGTAATGTCCGCGATCTCCACTCCCACATAAGTGGTGTCCATCACCGACTTCCACCACCTCTTCGCATGCGACTCCGGACAAGAAACCACCAAAGATACTGCCAGGTCCACCGGGCAATGTATTCCCACCAACAACTCATGCATAATGTCTAGCCACTCCTCTTTGTGCACTGCCGTCTCCGTCCCCAAGCATGATGGTGGGGCAAGGGCCCGGAATGCACTCAACCAGTTCGCTCCGGGGTTCGGTTGAGGAGCCGGAGCCTGCTGTGCCCTAAAGGCCTCCAAGATAGCCGTCAAGGTTTGTCCCAGCTCTGTCTGCTGCAATGGGGTCGGAGCCGGCGGGGGTGGAACCACATTTGGGGTCGGTGGTGTCCCATGCGGAAGGGGAGAATTCGTCGCACCCAACAAAAAGATGGTCTTAAGTTTAGTAAATTGACCTAAAACTCTTTGTTATTAGAAGCATTGCACAAGATTCCTCCCATGGGCATGCCATTGCTTCTGCTGCTAGCTTGTCCTCAAACTAAGCCCACGCGGGGTATCCCATGTTTTGTGGACTACATTCTCTCGGATCGAGGTTTGCTTTGATACCACATGTAAGAACCCATTTTTTTGCAACAACCACCGGGGTCTTATGCCCAGAACCGACGTTTTGCGGTGGCCCCGACTCTCGGGAAGGCCACCACTACAAAACGCCGATTCTGTCGGCCTTTTCTATCTATAAGAGAGAATGTTTAATGATTGGAAAAGCTAAAACAATCAAGTACACAACATAGAAATAGGAAATCACATGACAAATAAAGAGTCCACACCATGATATACGTACTTATGCCCGGTACATAAAGACCTCACTACAAGCCACTCATAAAAGTAAAACTACTACTACTCAGCTCCACTCACAGATCTGGATGCCTGTCCACTCAAACTACACTGGCATGTCTCCATCTGCACCATACTCCGCTGGTGCTATGTCTCCTGCGGCTGCTCCCTGTCTCCCATCCGGAGTGCCTAAAATGTGGTGGTCAAACGACCGTCAGTCAAACTAGACTTAGTCAACAATCCCCCACCCCTCTACCCGTGGCTCCTAGGCACCGGGCGGAAGGAAGTGTAAAGGAGGACCAAATAGCAGAGCGTAATCAAGCAGATGACAACTATCCTAACAGGAGTGTTATAACATTAAAAGGGCAGTAGGAGTTAATCAATAAATGGTAATGCAGAGAAGTAAGATAAGCATGAAGAACTGAAAGTAAGAACTGTACAAATAGTAATTCAGTAACCATTGATTTATAGGGATTACCCCTATCGAACAAGGGGTCGTTTTGAAGGGCCTATCGTATAAACTGTCTTATACCAATTTATACGTTAGGTGTCAGGGGTTAAATGCAATGACTATGCTATGACATGCAAGTATGCTAAGGTATGAACGTGCAAGTGCAACACACAGGACTCTATGCGCACAGACCTTTAGTTCCCCAGTTTGGAGTTAGCTAAACTCTCGGGAGCCTCTCGTCGTGGCCAACGGAGACAATGGGTTGGGCCTCTCCACTCCTAGACTGGTAATCACACTACCCAGCCTAGCCCCTCTCGTACGTTTCCGTACTCTTCCTAGCAAACCAGCTAGTCTCCCCGAGTCAACGTACTGATGACGGTGTGATCGATCATCCAATACCGAGGACCCACCACTGTTATGCACATGAAAGCTTGTATATTATACCTCACCTAAATCTCCGAGCCCCCAGCTCACCAAACCATCAAGTCTAAAAACTAGCCCTCGAGCATACAGCTCCCCGGACTACCAAAATAGTTCCAAGTCCCTTTAACTCTACCAGTAAGCCCATCTACCATGGGTCTATGCTATCCATTCATTACAAATTTGTCCCACCACGTGTACAAGTGTGAGTTCAAGGTGGAGGTATTATTGAGGTTACTCTTGTCCATATTATCCCTAAAGTTTACGTTAACCCAGGACTTCCCAATGTATTCCCCATGAAGGGCTCTCGAAGGCACTAGGAACTACGATGGGATAACGCCCAAAGTTCCCTTTCGCAAGGCACTTAATATTATTGATTCCTACCCTTGACCAATCCTCTCTTTTATTCAGTGTGGCTCCCCTAAGTGTGTTCAAGTTTTTCGAGCTAGCATATTTCAATTCTATGTACTATATGCAGACCGTGCTAAGTTACATGATGCTCTCACTAAGGGGTACTCCATTTACTCATCCGACAGAACCAAAACAATTACTGGGAGTGTACCATGACCTATTTAGACTAACTCCAGAGTTTCATAATCTTCCTAATTAATTGGGCATTCATTCTAATTACCCTAAGGCTTTGGATGCCCTACATTAAACATGAAATGCACTTTTAATTCAGTAACATACCACCACAAAATTTTGATAAATACTAGGTAACATTTCTACAACAAATCCAAGGTCTAAGAATTTTCAGAATTGTTTAGGCCCCGAATCCACAATTTAGAACATAAAGTCGATATTACCATTTTAAGAAGCAAAGGTCAGCAATATTGTTCTAAAAATTATGATAAAAATTCAGTAAGACCATCATGGCCTAAAAACACTCTAGAGGTACTCTCCCAATTTTTCCACTGAACAGTAACCCGTAATTTAATTTTAAATCAATAACTCCATAACCAATAGTTATTGAAGCAAGTACTGTAAAAATTCATCTAATAATTATAAAAAATTCCAGGAGATAGGTAATGATCTAAAACTAACCCTAACCAAGTTTTACAATTTTTCCAACACATGACGGGCTCTGAATCGAATTAAAAGTAATCTTCCAAATGTATAACTTTGTGAAGTAAGTACTGTTTCTATTCACCTAAAAATTATGAGAAAATTCCAGAGCCTACACATTGACATAGAACACTCATTGACCAAGTTTCAAAATTTCCCATAGCAATATTGGGCTCCACATCTATTTTTGATCAGAAATCCATAATTCATCAATTATAAAACAAGTACTTAAAATAAATATCTAAAAATTTCAATAAATATACAAGGGGACTAACATGACGTAAAACTTCCAAATACAAAATTTCACAACTTTTCAGTGGACAAAAATATCATAACAAGAAAAATAAACTTAAGGACACATCTAGGGTTATAAAGGAAGTACTGATTTTATTAGTCCAAAAATTCCACCAAATTTATTTTAGAGCTCTTGTTATCATAGAAATACGCTGCCCAAGTTTCAAGTTATTGTGAGGTGTTTTTATTGCCTAAACCCAAATATTGAGCTTTGTGCCATAAACTAGGGTAGGGATTTGAGGGGGGGTTAAAGGCTTCCAAATTCAATATATCTTCAACCAGAGGACCATAGCCACCCTATGATCCCTCCTACCAAGTCCCAAGTCATTCCAAGTTCATTTGACCCCATGACATTCAAAGCTTAAAAATCTCCATAAAAGGGGCCTACCCTAGGGTTCTATGGCTACCCTAGCCCAAACCACCCCAAATCTCATTGAAGGGTGTTACATGCCATATAAAATCAGTGGCCAAAATATCAGCCTCTGTTGAGGTGATTTGACCAACCAAACATCAGAAATAGCTCTTGACCTAAATAACCCTATAAAGGTATACCTAGGGTTGGATCAATACCTAACGAAAACATCTCCAAATGAGGTGCAATTTTTATCAGAGCCTTAGCATACCCTATAAGACCACCCACCCAAATTTGGGGGAGTTTTAAGATTTTTAGGACACCTAATTAATTTATTCATGGATTATTAACTTTTTCTAAAAACTATAGAAATTTTTCTCCAAAAATTCTGATTTTTGGATAAGTCCTAGATATAGATAAGAGTAGCCAACAACCAAAATTTCAAGTCATTTGGAGGTCTGGTTTGGAGTGGGCATCCAATTTAATCTATGGACAGCCCTATGGATAGACTTCACCAAACAGTGTGCTGAGGTCTAACTAGAGCTCCAAATAACTTGAAACAAATTTTAGCTACAACTTTGATGTTGATCACATTTTCAGAAGGTACACCAAATATTTTTAAAAATTTAAACAAAACCCTATAATTTTCTACTCAGAAAAACCCAAAAATAAAAACTAAATAGAGATCTTGCACAGATCTTAAAGCAAGATCAGCGGTAATGGATTCTTCTTCCTCCTTGAGCCAACGGCTCAGATTAGCCGCGCCTGGAGCATTTTCCAGGCCGAAATCCCGGCCACCCGGCCACCTCCCTAGCCGGCCACCGCCACCACCACCTTCATCGAGGTGGTGGCTATCGTCTGACGGCGGCACGGCCGCCGGAGGGGCCTACTCCGAAAAACCCGATATGTTCATTTTCATGGAATTTCGGTGAGAAATTTCTCACCGATTAGGCTCGATTGAGCCCGATTTCTCTAGCTGATGGATCCTAAATCTAGCACAGACCGAGAGGAAGAGGATTGGACCTTATTTGGAGTGTTTCCTTGCTCCATTCGTCGGCCGCCATTGCTCCTCCTCGAAGCTTTCGGTGCCATGGCTTTTCCTCCTCCGAGAGCTCTAAGTGTTCGGGAAAATGGGAAATTCTACTCCTCAAAGGTCTCTAAAGATGATGGAGGGGTCGGTTGTGGGTGTGGGGGCTTTAATTCTCTTGGCCATGGTTGACCTCTTCACCTCCCCTCCCATGGCCGACCCTATGCATCCCCCCTTCCATTAAATGGCTCTGGGAAATACTGGAATCCCCTCTAATTCATCAGGGAAGATGAATGGGAGCATAGTGGAGGGATACTAAGGGGTGTATCACCTTAATGGCCATGAATGGCCATTTTCTCTCTCATCCAAGTTGGGGAAAAACCCCATTTCTCTCTCCTAATCACCATGAACGAAATTCCACTCTCTCCCCCTTGTTCAATATCAGTCAATAGGCTGGTTGACCTCTCACCTTGGGCCTAGCCCAAAGGGTTGGGCTAGGTTTAAATGATTTGACCTAATTTGAGCAAGTTTGACGTTTTTGTCAAATTGGGCCCTAGGGTTGATCAAACCATAGAATTTTTGTGTCATTGGGTCCCTTATGAGGTTATGACCCCAGGAGTGTGGTCAACTTGAAGTTGTGGTGGTCAATAGGGGTGTTTAAAGGAAAATCATCGTTTTGACCTAGTAGGGGTATTTTGGTCATTTTGCCATGTGGTGACCTTAGGATGGGTCTTTTTGGTCTAATTAGTCTCTTATGATGTGTTAGACCTAAAAGTGAAGCTACTTCCACATGTGATGGTCAGTTGGGCCATTTGATGGGGAGTTGACCATTTTGACCTAATTAGGGCTTAAGGTTACCTTTGGTCAACTTGACCTCTTTGGTTGGCCCAAATGGGTCTTAGGTGTCACTCTGGACTCCTTGATGGCCTAGGGGTGTTATGGCGGGGTCACTAAGTCAAGTTAAGGCCCTTAAGTCAAACCCTAGGTTGGGTATTTAAAGTTTACTATTTGCAGACCAAGGTGCTTTATCACCTTTTTACCTAGGTCTACAAGGATTTCTAAGCTCCCTGGATTTTGTCATGACTTAGTCATGACAAAATCACTCTGGGGGGTCTGGCTATTTGGGGGATGTTACAGAGGACCTGCATCGCGGCCTGAGAGCGGGTGTTGTGCCTCCTCGCCATTTCCGACAACCAAGCTTCGGCTCCTCTGCAACCTCCACACCAACTCCTCTATAACTGGAATGTGATCGGGGGAAACTCTTCCCCTTGCCCTGGTGAAGGTCTCTAATGAAGGAATTGGGGAGATGAGGTTTGTAACTCCCCAATTCTTCATGACATCATTAAAGCCATTAATGGGGAGTTTTCGGTTTCACCAAATTTGAGGGGCTGAGCCTCCCCACTGGCCGGCCACCTCCTGAAAACTCCTCCCTTGCCTCCAAGGAGTTAAAGCCCCATCAAAAGGGGGAGTTATGGGGCCTCCATGGCCATGATGGCCATTAAGCTCCTCTTTCTCTCTCCTCCAAATTTGGGTAACTCCCTCTTTCTCTCTCCTAGTCACCAAATTCTAAATTTGGTGGGCCCAAAATGTGTCTCACCACCCCCTACACCAATGGGCCACACTTGCCTAGGCCTAGCCCACTTGGGTTGGGTTTGAGTTAGACATTTAGGTTAGTTTGACCAATTTGACCCAAGAGTTGACTTTGGTCAAATTAGCCACTAGGGCTGACCCCAATGGGTCCTTGGTGACCCATGGGCCTCCCCTAAAGTCTAGAAGTACTTGGGTAGGGTTAACTTGCACTCAGAAGGCCACTTGCCCCTTAGTTAGGGCACTTTGACCAGTTTAGGGTTAAGGTTGACTTGGGTCAACTTAGGTTCTGGAGTTCAACCCAATGGGTCCTAGGTGACCCATTGACCTCACCCTAGGGTTAGGAGTACATGAGTGGGATCCACTTGGCTAAGGGAAGGTCAGTTGACCCTATGTAGGTCAATTTGACCCATTTAGTGTTAGAGTTGACTTAGGTCAACTTAACCACTTTGACTGCCCGCCATGGTTCCTTAGTGACCCATTGACCCTACGTTAGGTCTAGGAAGACCTGGTAGGGTTGGTTAGGCATTACTAGGGCACATTGCCCTTAGTTAGGGCACCTTACCAAATTTAGGCCTAGGGTGGTTCTAGGTCAACTTGGCCACCCTGGGTCAGCTTCAATGGACCCTTAGGGCTCTAATGAACCTCACAATGGGTTGGTGAGACCATGGTAGGGTCTTGGAGTCTTGGTGAAGCCCCATGATCATCTTAAACTAGGGTTTAGAAATCTACTATTTGCAGGCCATAGTGATCTCACCTACATTCCTAGGTTCACTTGGCCTTCTTGGGCTTCCTAGGGTTTTTTCATGACCTAGTCATGACAAAACCACTCCTAGGGGTCTAGTTGTTTGAGGGATTTTACAACAACAAGGTCAATATTTTACTCTGTCTCACAATCCTATGCCAGCACAATAATTTTCCCAAATCATACGAAAGAAACGAAGTTAACTCGTAGTACGCTAACAACTAAGCACATGCTCATGTGCGTGCAGTGGTGTGTGATGCAATGAACTAATCAAAATAAAACAATAAAAGCTTCTAGTATGCACATGAAATGTACGCGTGCAAAAGGTAACACATACTAACTCTCCCCCAGACTTAAACTAAGCTACACAGCATATGATACAGAAATTTAAATAAAATAGAGACAGGGGAAGAGGTTAAGCAATGCTCGGCTAGTGAGCATACCAGAAGATTCTTGCAAAATAGAGGAGCAAGTCCGCCAAATGAAGAATCACAACCCCGCCAATGCGAATTTGTCATGAATACATGCAGGGGTGAGTGTTGGGTACATTGGAAAATATGTACCAGATTTGAAGAAGCCTCACCTTACTCAATGATATGCATCAAGGTGTATTTGATGTTGTTTTGAGTTTATATGTGTAGGTTAAGAAAATGCAAGAATGTAGGAAAAAGTTTCTAAGTCCATGAGTCGACACCAAAAGAAGCTGTGTGGACACTTATGAAGGCTTGTGTCGACACTGGAGAAAAGTTGTGTCGACACTTGGAGTCAACTGTGTCGACACTTGGAAAGGTTGTGTCGACACCAGAAGAAACTGTGTCGACACACAGAGGAAGTGTCGACACACAGAGAAAGCTTAGTCGACATCAACTGTGTCAACACACAGAGGCAGTGTCGACACATAGAATATTTTGTCGACATCAACTGTGTCGACACACAGGACTTGTGTCGACACACAGTAGAGTTTCAACAAAATTGATTCTTATGAAGAGAATAAGTGACTGTGTTGACACAACAGAACTAGTGTTGACACATTCTACAAAAGCTGTGTCGAGAAGCAGTGTGAACACCAAGGGAGTTGTGTCGACACCACCAATGCTTGTATCGACACTTAGTCTACTTGTGTCGACACATGATGAAGTACAGTCTCGACACTTTGCTGACAGAGACAGAGTTTCAAGAAGTGACTGGAAGACTTGACAGTTGCCATAACCAGCCGGTCTACTACAACTGTCAGAGCTGTCAGAAGTTCGTTAGAAATCGGATCAGCCGGCTACCATGGAGAAAGTCTATATAAAGACATTCTCTATCAACAGATTAATGATGTTACACGAATACAAGTTACAGAACATAACACACGAAAAAATAGAAGAAGATTTTCAACAGAAGATCTAAGAAGACATTCTCAGGTGGTGATCTACTTAGAGTTTGTCAAGAGTATACAAAGAAGAATTCAGAAGAATCTTCAGAAGAATTTGGAGAGAGAGAGAGCTCCATCTATTCAAGTGAAGAAAGAGACTTACATCAACAAGTCTCTCAAGTGCAGATTCTTAACCAGACTGCCAAGAAGAATTCCGATTGATTTTTGAATTTCAAGAAAGAAGCTGATTGAAGATCAACTTCAAAGGAGATCAACCCTACTGTGTTCAGATTCAAGAAGCTTTGAGGAAAGCTAAGACAGGTTGATCTCTATCATCAGATTCGTTCAAGAACTGATCAAGAAGTTGTCCATCCTTTCTCTCTCAACCAGGGTGGTGGTAGATTTATAATTAACATCAATTTCTGTAGGATCTTTTTAAGATCTGAGTTGTAAGCCTGATTTATAAAGGCTGAGTTGTAGGAGATAAGTTCTCTAAGTGGTAGGCCTTGTTGAAGGCTGAGGTAGGGCTGTGAGCCTGAGTTGTAGGAGATTTTGATCTCTGAGTTATAGGCCTGGTTGAAGTCTGAGGTAGGGCAGATTGCCTTAGCTGTAGGAGTGTGGACTCACTCTGAGTTGTAGGAGCCTTGTATGGGTTCTAAGCTGTAAGATCTGAGGATCTGAGAAGAAGGAAAGAAGTTAGGACGAATCTAGCACACTACTAGATAGGCGAAGGGGGAAAGTGGATGTACCCAAACCTTGGGGAACCACTATAAATCAGTGTGCAATCTGTGATTGTGTGTGGTATTATTATTGCTATGTTGTAATAGCTGTAGAACTATCTGTTTATGTTAATTAACTGAATTAAATGTTCTGCCTTAGTAGAAAAAGGAATTGCACCTATTTACCCCCCCCCCCCCACCTCTAGGTGTTTAGGAACCAATTCTTTCAAGTGGTATCAGAGGGAGGTTGCTCTAAGAAAGACTTAACAGTTTGAGTTAGATCTGTGAGGCAGAAATAAGTTAAAGAAGATGGGTTCAGGAGAAAACCATAAAGAACTTGGTTCAATGAAGTTGCCTATCTGCAGGAAGGAAATCTTTGGAATTTGGAAGGAAAGGGTCAGACTATTTATGGAGGCATCTGATCCTAGAATTTATATAACAGTTTGGGAAGGACCATATGTTCCAATGAAGGTTTCTATTCTTGATGCAAATCAAAGGACTCCTAAGGATTTTTCAGAAATGACTAAGGATGAAATCATCTTGGCTACAATGGATAAAAGAGCATAGAATATTATAGTGAGTGTCATAGATGATTCAACATTCTAGAATCTGATTCACTTCAAAACCTCCAAGGAAATGTGGGACATATTGGTTGTCTACATGGAGGGTTTTGAATAGGTTAGGCAAGATAGAAAGTCTATGCTTAATCAAAAATATGAGATTTTCAGAAAAGCCAAGTCTGTTAGTATAACTGAATGTTATAAGAAGTTCTACAGAATTATAAATGAATTAATGTCCTATGGAAGAATCTTCAGTACATATGAGCTGAATGACAAATTCCTTAGGTCTTTGACTAATAAATTGAGATACAAAGATCTGTGCCATAAGGGAAGTGGCCAGACTGGCAGAAATTTCACCTCCAACACTGTTTGGCAAATTGCTGTCTTATGAGATGCAGCTGATGGCTAGAAAAGAGGAAGAGAAAAATACAAAGGTTGAATTTAGAGAAAAGTCAGTGGCCTTCAAGGTAGAAGCCACAAGGAAGAATAGGAGTATGTCTCCATCTTCTCCTAAGAAAGATGCAGAAGTGATCTCAGAAAATTCTGATAATCACAGTTCAGACAGTAGTAGTTCAGATGAAGACTTTGCTGCTTTCAGAAGGCAGTTTCAGAGATTCTTAAAGAAGAAGCAGTGGAAATTTAAGCCATCCACATCTCAGTCTAAGGATGACTATTATCAGAAGAGGAAATCATCCAGGAAGGATAGGTGTGGGACAGAGCCTAGCAAGTCAACTACATCAAAGATCATTTGCTATTGCTGCAACAGACCTGCACATGTTGTGGCTGACTATCCAGACAAAAGGAAGGTGTAACACCCCCATCTGTCGCATGGCATATAACAGAAGGTCCAGCTGGAACCCGACGCCATATACCACAGACAGTCGGAAGGGATACTAAATGAATAATCAAACCAACCAATTAAGACTACTCGTCCTAATCACAGAGCATTCTAGCGGAATATTTTAAAGTTGAAAGAACCCAAAATTAATTCCATCAATATGAATGTCCACAGCTACAACAACAGGAATGAAACCCCAAATACACAGAAACAGGTACATGGCCTTAAGGCCTTACAAATGTTCACTTAATAAAGAGTGATTTACATACATCGGCTCGCAGGCCGGCCACACATGAAATATATATAAATATAACTATTCTACGGCCTTCTAGGGCCAGCACAGCAACATGGGCTCCAGCCCGCTATTTGGCGCTCGGCTCCGCAGCACCTGCAAGCACATACCACCGCACGATGGCAAATAAAGCAACGGTCAGCTAAAAGCCGACCAAATTATAACGACCCCGCCCCTGACTCGGGACGGCGGTGCTCTTTCCCTGCATAACATTAGCCCAACAATATATATATAACGCAATTATAATTCGCCACAGGTGTAGGCTCGCACGGCCAAACACCCCGTGCACTCAGGGCACATTCATGGTGAACCCTGACCCATCAGTGCATTCACCACCACCCCCAGGATGGCAACAACATGTGAGCATTTAGCCTTTTTGACCACCGTCTAAGGCTCCGACTATGCCAACGGCCAGTCCCCGTCTTCGGGTCTCTCACACCGAACCACATAGCCTAGGTCCAATTCCACTTGCCCGTTGCTCACGCCGCATGTCCAATTTAAGGAACTTTGCGCGGGCCAAGCTTCTCTCGGATCCCAAATTTTCCAAAACAATCTCATAACCCAGTTATGATCAAGGCCGGTTCCCAGACCGCCAAGTTAGCAGAACACGTTTCCGCTCAATTTTCCGGGTGCGCCTTGAAGCTAACCTTCAAGGATCCCTGCTGCAATCTACCGCGTAGAAACCCGAAAAATACAAAGCACGGAGTCTTCTCCGGCAAAACCACATCAAATGCAACATCACCGATCCAGACAAAACACGTCCGGGTAGGCTTCACACACAATGCCTATGCCCGTACTTGCGATTCCGGGCTCTATATGCAACACAAGGGGGACTATTCCCGTCAACCCCAAGGAACACCACGCACTCACCGCATACTCGCGGGAGCGGGATTCCCTATGCAGAAAGAAAGAGCTTCAAGCGCTCAAGTTGAGAATCGTTACCCTTGTAGTCCGTTTTGGCGTCATGGAAAAACTACGTGGTTAGAACTCTTCGCAATGACCTTCCCTCCACGGATCCGCTCTCCGATTTCGAAACGGTGCTCCGATGCTCCGCCGGCGGCCGGAAACCTCCTTCTTCTTCCTCTCCTCTCTCACTTTGGAAGGGGAGAACTTTGGAGAGAAAATGAGGGAATAACTCCCTATTCCCGGCCTTAACAGAGCAGGATTTAATCTGGGCCATCAGATCCTAATTAAAGAAAATGAACGGCTCGGATCTGCACAAAATTCCCCAGACCTGGGCCACACACGGCTTGGCACACGGCCGTGTCCATGGCCGTGTGCCTCGATCCAGGCACGATCGTCGAACTGAGAAACGCACAAGGGCCAAGACACGCCCGTGTCTGACCTGACACGCCCGTGTCGGGTTCCTCGACACGCCCGTGTTCGTGGGCGTGTCATGCATAACCGCCACGGCAATGGACACGACCCATCAGGACACGGGTAGGGACACGGGTTGGCACACGCCCGTGTCGGATGACACGCCCGTGTCATCTGGCCGTGTTCCTGGCCGTGTCCTTCTCGGGTTGAAAACGACCAAAAAATCACCAGCCAGACACGGCCTTGGACACGCCTGTGTCCTAGGCCGTGTACCCCTACAGGCACCAAAAACTCTTTTTTCGCGACCGACTCGCACACAAAATTCGGGGCGTTACAAATCTCCCCCACTTAAGCAATTTCGTCCCGAAATTAAGCAAAGGTACACAAAAGCTAAATGATACCTGAGTGGAATAACTCGGGGTATTCCTCCAACATAGCTTGCTCTCGCTCCCAAGAAAGCTCCTCACGTCCGCAATTATCCCAACGGACTTTAACCATTCGGACCTCCTTGTTGCGGAGTCGTTTGACTGCAACATCTTCAATTCGCACTGGCTTGACCCATGTTGTTAACTCATAGTCAACCGGTACCTGATTGTCCGCAACGATCTGCGAAGGCTCTTGCACTGCCTTACGCAACACCGATACGTGGAATACATCATGCAGCCCACTCAACTCCGTCGACAGCTTTAATCTATACGCCGCCTCGCCAACACGCTCCAGGATTTCAAATGGTCCAAGGTATCTCGGACTCAGCTTCTTCAAGCGTCGAACCCGCGATACACCCTTGAACGGCTTGATCTTCAAATATACCATGTCGCAAACGTTGAACTCCACATTTCTATGTTTGGCATTGTAATACTTTGACTGTCTATCCTGAGCAATCTTCAGCCTTTCCTGAATTGTCCGTATCATTGAAGTGGCATCTTCCACCGCTTGACGTTTATACAACTTTGATTCGCCTGCCTCCAACCAAGACAACGGCGTACGACACTTCCTCCCATACAAAGCTTCGAAAGGCGCCATTCCAATGCTTGCCTGAAAACTATTGTTGTATGCAAACTCCACCATCTACAAGTGATCCTCCCAGTTCTTCCCGAAATCTAGGACGCACATGCAAAGCATGTCCTCCATAGTCCTGTTGACTCTCTCGGTTTGGCCATCTGTCTGCGGGTGAAATGCTGTGCTGAACTTTAGCTTAGTGCCCAACAGACCATGCACCAACCTCCAGTCATTTGACGTGAAGCGTCCATCACGATCACTAACAATACTTCTAGGCACACCATGCAATCGTACAATATTATCCACGTAGAGTTTGGCTAACTTTTCCACTGGATCCTCCTTTCTCATTGGGATAAAGTGCGACACTTTTGTCAATCTATCTACGACCACCCAAATGGCGTCATTTCCCTTCTGCGACTTCGGCAAACCGTGCACAAAATCCATAGATATATCGTCGAACTTCCATTCTGGGATAGGAAGGGATTTCAAGAAACCTCCGGGCTTCTGGCATTCCGCCTTCACTAATGCACAAGTACGACACTTGGCCACATAAAGTGCCACATCCTTCTTCAAACCCGGCCACCAGAATAATTTCTTCATGTCTCTATACATCTTAGTGCTTCCCGGGTGGATTGAGTACTTAGTATGATGAGCCTCATACATCAACTCCTCCCGAATATTATTCGCACTACGAACGCACAGACGACTGTCCTTCCTTAGCAACCCATCTTCAACCACAAACTGGGAATTTGACCCATCCAAAGCTTCATCCAAGATTTGCTTCATGCTGCTATCCTGAACCAAAGCCCTCCGAACTCTATCCGCTAGGTCACACTGCACCTCTGTCCAAAACAGTTTCGCCTCGGCACTTGACTGTTTATCGACACAAGATATCTCCAATGCCTCCAACTCTTGGACCAATCTCTCATCATGTACTGATAACCAATTGGCTTGTGCGGGAATCTTACGACTCAACGCATCTGCCACTGCATTTCCCTTCCCAGGCACATAGTGTATCTTGAAGGTGTAGTCCCCTAAGAACTCCATCCACCTCCTCTGCCTCATGTTCAGATCCTTTTGGTCCAATAGGTACTTCAAACTCTTATGATCGGTGTAAATATCCACCTTCACACCGTACAGATAGTGCCTCCAAAGCTTTAGAGCAAAAATCACGGCCGCTAACTCTAAGTCGTGGACCGGATAATTCCTCTCGTGAACCTTCAATTGTCGTGAACCATAAGCTATCACTCTCCCATGCTGTAGCAGAACACAGCCCAAACCACTGCCCGAAGCATCACTATAGATCTCGAACCCTTCAGTTCCACTTGGCGAACATAAAATGGGCGCCGTGGTCAACCACCTCTTCAATTCTTCAAAAGCCTGATCGCACTCCGGAGACCACACAAACTTCTGATCCTTTCTTGTCAACGTCGTGAGTGGTAGTGCTATCCGCGAGAAGTTCTCTACGAAGCGCCTGTAGTAGCCAGCAAGCCCCAGAAAACTCCGGACCTCTGCCACCGTAGTCAAAGTAGGCCACTCCCGTATCGCCACTATCTTCGCCGGATCCACAGCTATTCCTTCTCCACTGACAACATGACCAAGGAACGCTATCGAGGATAACCAGAACTCACACTTGGAGAACTTTGCATACAACTGACTTTTCCGCAATGTCTCCAACACCATGTGTAAATGCTTGTAATGATCCTCCTCGCACCGCGAATACACCAGGATATCATCCATGAATACTATCACTAACTGATCCAAGTATTCTCTGAACGTCCTATTCATCAGATCCATAAACACGGATGGCGCATTCGTCAACCCAAACGGCATAACCGTGAACTCGTAATGCCCAAACCGTGTACTAAATGCTGTCTTTGGGATGTCGCTCTCCCTTATCCTCAACTGATAGTAACCGGACTTCAAATCTAACTTCGAATATACAGTTGATCCAACCAGCTGATCAAATAGATCGTCAATCCTCGGGATTGGATATTTGTTCTTCTCCGTAAGTTTGTTCAATTCCCAATAATCGATACAAAGCCGCAAGCTCCCATCTTTCTTCTTAACAAAGAGAACTGGTGCGCTCCAAGGCGACGAACTTGGACGCACATAACCTTGCTCTAGCAACTCTTGCAGTTGCACCTTCAACTCTGCCATTTCTCTTGGGGCTATCCGATAGGGGGAGCGTGACACCGGATTGGCACCCGGTACCAGCTCTATAGTAAAGTCTATCTCTCGCTGAGGAGGGGCTCCTGGGAGATCATCTGGAAACACATAAGGATACTCGGACACAACTGGGATGTTGCCCAAACTAGGTTTAGGCGTCGCAGTCTGCACTAGAGTGACATACAGTTCTGCCCCAGACCGAACTTCCTTGAACACCTGAAGGGCCGATATCAGAACTTTCCCTGACCCCTTCATGCCCGCAAAAGTAGCCTCTACACCAGTGTCCAGACCCAACTTGACTTCTTTACGGTTGCAATCAATACATGCACTTTGCTCCGAGAGCCAATCCATACCGAAGATTACGTCGAACTCCACCAATGGTAGAACCAACGCCCGCAAATCAAACTCCCGGTCTCCAATCCGAATCTTCACAACACAAATCCTATCCGCACGCATTGAGCACCCATTAGGCAACAACACATCCAACTTGTTTTCTGCCATCGAGAACGGAACTCTGATGCGCGATATAAACTTTTCAGACAAGAAGGAATGTGATGCCCCCGTATCAAAAAGGGCTCTCGCCGGAAACCCAAAGATCAACACAAAGCCTAGCACTAACAACCGTAAGCTAACAAATACGAAGGTACCAACTATAAAAGTTAAACCACTGTAATTTAACTCATACCTGTCACCATGTCTGCTTGCTTAATGGCCTCCTGTAGACCAAGGTTGTAGACTCTAGGCTGGGCTGGAGCATGATACGATGCGGTTGACTCCACCGCCTTCCCTTTCTCCTCACAAGTCGCTCCAGGTCTCCTCTCGGACTTTGGACGTCCGCTCCAACACTCCCGAGCAAAATGCCTCGTCTTCCCGCAGTTGTAGCAAGATCCGGGGACTCGACTTGTAGTTGCCCCCGATGCATCAGCCGAAGGGGCTGAGTTTGAAGTCCTCCGCTTCTTGTTCCATCTGCAGAAACCTGTCTTGTTACTTGGCACCTTGAACTCGGTCTTCCTTTCTCCTGGGTCCCTCTTCTCTTGAACCTTCTTCGCAACCTTTTCCAACGATCGGGCTGAATTGACCAAGGCTAGGAAGCCCTGCGCCTTAGGCCCAGCAAGGAGTCACTGTAAATCGCCGCGAAGACCCTCATATAATCGGTTGGTCTTCCTCTCTTCTTCTGAAAACATAGCACCAGCATAACGACCCAACCGTGTGAACTCATGCAGATATTCGTCCACGCTTCTGGATCCCTGAGTCAACCCAAGAAATTGATTCTCCATATCCAACCTCTGAGCAGAAGGTACAAATCTGGCTAGGAACAATCTTGAAAATTCCTCCATCGGCACATCCGCAAGCTGCCTTCCCACAAGAAGATGAAACTCCAACTCGTCCCACCACATCCTCGCTTCTCCTTCCAAAAGAAAAGTCGCTATGGTGGTCTTCTGCCACTCCTCAGTCATTGTGGCCATCAACACCCTCTTTATGGAAGAGAGCCAGTCCTCAGCTTGAGTTGGTGTTCCAACCCCATTAAACCTCGGAGGATTAAAGCCCATCACATGCTTTAGCTGCCTCTCCGTAGTTCTCCTCGGCTCTACTAACTCAACTGCCGCGCGTTCCACCACTCTCGGCTCTGCCGCCCTAACCGGTTCTTGCTCATTTGCAGGAGGTGCGCGATGCATTTGCCCTGCAGGTTGGGCATTTATCATTGCAAACACGGCTTCAGCCACCATCCTGATGGTTTCCGCTGAAGGAGGTGTAGCAGGCACGTCCCTTGGTGCACTACTTTCCGCTGATTGCGGATGCTCTGACTGACCAGCACCGCTCCCAGCTGCCTAAATTAGCAAAGACACACGATTAGACAACAAACAAATTGCTAAAAGCAATCATTGGAACACTCAGGTTCCACAAAACAAGTGTATTTTCATTCCTAAGTGGACATTCATGGGTTATTTTTAATGTTATAACGATGACGCACACATGTGCTCACCACTCCTTAAAAGAATTCGCCCACGAATTCATTTAAGCTTGACCGTAACCAGAAGTCTGATACCAAATTGTAACACCCTCATCTTTCGCATGGCATATAACAGAAGGTCCAGCTGGAACCCGACGCCATATACCACAGACAGTCGGAAGGGATACTAAATGAATAATCAAACCAACCAATTAAGACTACTCGTCCTAATCACAGAGCATTCTAGCGGAAGATTTTAAAGTTGAAAGAACCAAAATTAATTCCATCAATATGAATGTCCACAGCTACAACAACAGGAATGAAACCCCAAATACACAGAAACAGGTACATGGCCTTAAGGCCTTACAAATGTTCACTTAATAAAGAGTGATTTACATACATCGGCTCGCAGGCCGGCCACACATGAAATATATATAAATATAACTATTCTACGGCCTTCTAGGGCCAGCACAGCAACGTGGGCTACAACCCGCTATTTGGCGCTCGGCTCCGCAGCACCTGCAAGCACATACCACCGCACGGTGGCAAATAAAGCAACGGTCAGCTAAAAGCCGACCAAATTATAACGACCCCGCCCCTGACTCGGGACGGCGGTGCTCTTTCCCTGCATAACATTAGCCCAACAATATATATATAGCGCAATTATAATTCGCCACAGGTGTAGGCTCGCACGGCCAAACACCCCGTGCACTCAGGGCACATTCATGGTGAACCCTGACCCATCAGTGCATTCACCACCACCCCCAGGATGGCAACAACATGTGAGCATTTAGCCTTTCTGACCACCGTCTAAGGCTCTGACTATGCCAACGGCCAGTCCCCGTCTTCGGGTCTCTCGCACCGAACCACATAGCCTAGGTCCAATTCCACTTGCCCGTTGCTCACGCCGCATGTCCAATTTAAGGAACTTTGCGCGGGCCAAGCTTCTCTCGGATCCCAAATTTTCCAAAACAATCTCATAACCCAGTTATGATCAAGGCCGGTTCCCAGACCGCCAAGTTAGCAGAACACGTTTCCGCTCAATTTTTCGGGTGCGCCTTGAAGCTAACCTTCAAGGATCCCTGCTGCAATCTACCGCGTAGAAACCCGAAAAATCCAAAGCACGGAGTCTTCTCCGGCAAAACCACATCAAATGTAACATCACCGATCCAGACAAAACACGTCCGGGTAGGCTTCACACACAATGCCTATGCCCGTACTTGCGATTCCGGGCTCTATATGCAACACAAGGGGGACTATTCCCGTCAACCCCAAGGAACACCACGCACTCACCGCATACTCGCGGGAGCGGGATTCCCTATGCAGAAAGAAAGAGCTTCAAGCGCTCAAGTTGAGAATCGTTACCCTTGTAGTCTGTTTTGGCGCCATGGAAAAACTACGCGGTTAGAAATCTTCGCAATGACCTTCCCTCCACGGATCCGCTCTCCGATTTCGAAACGGTGCTCCGATGCTCCGCCGGCGGCCGGAAACCTCCTTCTTCTTCCTCTCCTCTCTCACTTTTGAAGGGGAGAACTTTGGAGAGAAAATGAGGGAATAACTCCCTATTCCCGGCCTTAACAGAGCAGGATTTAATCTGGGCCATCGGATCCTAATTAAAGAAAATGAACGGCTCGGATCTGCACAAAATTCGCTAGACCTGGGCCGCACACGGCTTGGCACACGGCCGTGTCCATGGCCAAGACACGCCCGTGTCTGACATGACACGCCCGTGTCGGGTTCCTCGACACGCCCGTGTTCGTGGGCGTGTCACGCATAACCGCCACGGCAACGGACACGACCCATCAGGACACGGGTAGGGACACGGGTTGGCACACGCCAGTGTCGGATGACACGCCCATGTCATCTGGCCGTGTTCCTGGCCGTGTCCTTCTCGGGTTGAAAACGACCAAAAAATCACCAGCCAGACACGGCCTTGGACACGCCTGTGTCCTAGGCCGTGTACCCCTACAGGCGCCAAAAACTCTTTTTCCGCGACCGACTCGCACACAAAATTCGGGGCATTACAGAAGGAGTCTACTGATAAAAAGAAATCTCAGCACAAGAGCAAGAAGGATAAATCCTTGGTAGCTAAGAAAGAGAAAAGTTGGACAGATCAATCAAATTCAGAGTCTGAATCTGAGGCTGAGACCTATATTGGTCTGTTTGCAACAGAAGAAGAGGATGAGTTCCTGAAATTACTGGACTCTATCTATGAGCAAGAAGACCATCAGTCCAAAGGACTGATGGTTATGTCTGAAGAAGACTAGTGCCAGGATCAACCTGTCCCCAGTAAGGTAAAAAGTTCATCTGTAGATTCTGATTACTTCACTGGGTTAGAATCAGATGCATCTGCATCAATAGTTGTGGATGGGTCTGAATCTGAAGGAGATATTCATCAGCTTATATATGAATATGGCGATTTGTTACAGGCACTCAAGAGAAGCAAAAACGTGGCCAAAAATCTGGCTAAGGAAATTGCAGCTCTTAAGTTGGCTGCATCTGATTCAGATTAGCTGCTGGATCAGAAGATGAATGAGATTATCAGGCTGAAAAACATAACTGTTATTCAGATGGGTACAATCACATTCAAAAATGATAAGATCAAAAGTCTGGAAGACAGACTTCAAAAAGAGAAGGAGATAGTGGCTAGTTTCTCTAATCCAAAATATGTCCTACCCCTAATTGATGACTTCGTGTCTCAAAAGGGTAAGACATTATTAGGCTATAAGGGAACTGCATGGGCTGCACAGTTCAATAAGAAAGGCAAAGCCCCAGCACAATACAAAAGATCTACTGCAAATAATACAGCTAAGATTGTACCTAAAAAGAGGTATAATAAGTATGAGTGTTGGTGCTGTGGCAAGATAGGCCATTATTCCTTAGACTGTTGGCACAATACCAGTGTCAGAAAGGATATCAGTGTACCTATTAGAAGAGCAGCAGGCAGATTTGTCAAGTTTCAGGCTAACTTGAACCAAGGACCCAAAAGTTATTTGGGTTCTAAGGTTAAGTAATCATTATTGCAGGTGAGTCCAAGTTGCCATGCCCCTATATGATACTTGGACAGTGGATGTTCGAGGAACATCACTGGAATAAGAGGATTGCTGAAGGACTACTCCCCAGTATTGAATGGGCCTAAAGTAATCTTTGGTGGTTCTGAAAAAGGATTCATCAAAGGGTTTGGTAACATCTCTAACAACTTAATCACTATCACTCAAGTGGCTTATGTGAAGGGTTTGAAATACAACCTAATAAGCATTAGCCAGCTGAGTGATCTTAGATATGACATTTTATCTGTCAAGAATGGGTATCATATCAAGAGGTCTAGTGATCAAAAAGTCATAGTGACTGGCTATAGAAATTGAAATGTATATTGCCTAAATTTTGAGTGTGAGAATAAAAATTCTCCTATCTGTCTTGTGGCTGATGAGAAAGCCTCTCATTGTATCAAATGGAACAAGAGGCTATCTCATCTTAACTACAAGACTATTGGCCAACTCTTTAGTAAAGATTTGTGAGGAATGGTCCTCAAGTTAAGTGCTATAAGGATGGGATATGTTAAGCTTGTCAAAAAGGCAAGCAGACCAGATCCTCCTTTCATAGCCTAGAAACCAAAGACTCTGTGAGGTGCTTATACCTCTTGCATATGGATTTATTTGGTCATATGCCAGTTCATAGTCTAGGTAGGAAGGTCTACACATTTGTGGTGGTAGATGACTATTCTAGATTTTCATGGGTATTCATTCTGAGGCAGAAATCTGAAACCCCAAATTTCTTCTGCAATTTTGTCAAACAAATTTAGAATGAATTAGATAGTTCAGTGGTCAAAATCAGAAGTGACCATGGAACTGAATTCCAATCTGAAAGTATGACAAGGTTGTGTGAAGAATTTGAGATTCATTAGGAATTCTCCTCACCTAGAACACCTCAGCAAAATGGCATTGCTGAAAGAAAAAATAGGACATTAATTGAGGCTGGAAGAACACTATTGAGTGACACTACTCTCCCAGAATATTTCTGGGCTAAGGCTGTAAACACTATATGCCATGTGCTCAATAGGGCTTCCATCACCAAAAGCCACAAAAAGACACCTTATGAGGTTATGAAAGGCAGAAAACCAAACTTATCATATTTTAGGATCTTTTGTTGCAAGTGCTATGTGCTTAACAATGGCAAGTCTCACCTAACTAAGTTTGCTGCCAAATCCCAAGATGGGATTTTTGTTGGGTACAGCAACAATAGTAAGGCTTATAGGGTCTACAATTTGGCTACTCAAGTTGTAGAAGAGTCTGTTCATGTCATATTTGATGAGTCTAGACTTATTAATAGTGAGTTGCCTAGTAGTTCTAGTAGCTCCACAGGTATACAGCAAAAGATAGACCAGCTTACTATCAGAGAAGATCCAACTGTAAAGCAGGATGAGGAAAATGGTAGTTGGTGTCCAGGAGGAGTACAAGACACTCAAGAGGAAAATGAAGACCATGAGGTGCAGCATAATGAAGAGATTGAAGAAGGTCAAACTGTTATAGATTACCTCCAGCAGTTAGACATTTAAAGGATCATCCTGCACACCAGATCATTGGTGATCCAAGATATAGAGTACAAACAAGGAGCGGGAACTTAAATCCAGTTCTTTGCTCAAGCTTCTTATCTCAACTGGAACCCAAGAAATTTGAAGAAGCTATTCAAGACCCACAATGGATTGATGCTATGCAGGAGGAGTTAAATCAATTCAGAAGGTGTAAGGTCTGGGAGTTGGTTCCAAAACCAAAGGGCCACTATGTCATAGGGACAAAGTGGATTTATAGAAACAAGCTTGATGAGAGTGGGATCATAGTGAAGAACAAGGCAAGACTAGTTGTCGAAGGTTACAAGCAGGAAGAGGGCATTGACTTTAATCAGACTTTTGCTCCAGTGGCAAGGTTGGAAGCAATCAGGCTATTCCTTGCCTATGCAGCATATCAAGGCTTCAAAGTGTTCCAAATGGATGTTAAGTCAGCATTCTTAAATGGAGACTTAAAAGAGGAGGTCTATGTAGAACAGCCCTCAGGTTTTGTTGATCCTCTCAAACCTAATTATGTTTATAGACTTAGGAAAGCTTTGTATGAGTTAAAGCAAGCTCCAAGGGCTTGGTATAAAACTCTGTCTAATTTATTCATTGAGAACAAATTCTCAAGGGGGAAATAGATAAGACTATATTCTTTAGAGAATCCAAAGGAAAGATTATCCTAGTCCAAATATATGTTGATGACATAATATTTGGTTCTACTGAAAATAACCTTTGTAGAAAGTTTGCAAAACTTATGCAAGGGAAATTTGAAATGAGCAGTATGGGAGAACTTAAGTTCTTCTTGGGACTCCAAGTAAGATAAACTGATGATGTCCTATCCATATCTCAGTCTAAGTTCACCCAGGAGTTAATTAAGAAGTATGGTATGGAATCATCCACTACCATGAGAACTCCAATGGGGATAAGTATGTCTCTAAGCAAAGATGATGCAGGGAAACCTATAGATGAATCTTTATATAGAGGGATAGTTGGCTCCCTCCTTTATCTGACTGCTAGTAGACCAGATATCATGTGTGCTACATGTGTTTGTGCTAGGTACCAATCCTACCCTGAAGAATCTCATTATACTACTGTCAAAAGGATTTTGAGATATCTTAAGGGCACACCTAATCTATTCCTTTGTTATCCTAGGAATAGAGAATTTCTACTAATGGGCTATTCAGATGCAGACTTTACAGGTTGTAAAGTAGATAGGAAAAGCACAATAGGCACCTGTCAATTTCTAGGAGGAAGACTGGTGTCATGGAGCTGTAAGAAGCAGACTAGTGTGGCAATTTTCACAGCTGAGTCTTAGAATGTTGTTGTAGGAAGTTGTTGTGCACAGCAGTTGTGGATACAGCATCAGTTGGAAGATTATGGAATTCAGGTAAGTAGAACTCCACTATTATGTGATTCTACTAGTGCTATTTCTATTGCTCATAATCTTGTTTCTTATAGTAGAACAAAGCATATAGAAATAAGATACCATTTCCTTAGAGACCATGTAGAAAAAGAAGATATTTCTTTAGAATTTGTTAACACTGATTTACAAATTGCTGACATGTTCACAAAGCCATTAGATGAAACTAAATTCAATAATTTCAAAATTGAATTAGGAATGTTGAACATAAATTAGTTTAACAAATTTGGCTAAGTAAAATGGTGTCGACACAAAAAGTTGTTTGTGTCGACACATAGTAGTTGGTGTCAACACTCCAGGGAAGTGATGTCGACACATCCAGAAAATTGGTGTCGACACTTCAGAGAAGTAGTGTCGACACATCTAGAAGTGGTGTCGACACTTAGTATCAACACACAGATTTCGTCGAGCGTAGAATCAACTGATCGTCGAGCGCAGAATCGACATATATCGTTGAGCGCAGATTCAACAACACTTCATCATCCTCAAATTGTCAACTTCACGGGCTCTTCATCGAACACGACCACGACAAATAGAATTGGTGTTGACATATAGCAGTCAACACTTTAGTCGAGACATTAGAAGTCTGTGTCGACACATTTCAACTGTGTCGACACATTAAGAGAATTTTGTCGTGACTTTTTACCTTCATTATTTAGAAGGGTATAAATAGGTCAACAACAAACCCTGTCGACACACTCTCTATATTTTTGAGACCAAAACCTTTTGTCGACAAATTCTCTCTTCTCAATCCAAGATTTCTCTCAACCCCAATGGTGCCAAAGCTTGAAGATAATGTCAACAAAGGCTATGAGCTGGTTCGCAACGCTTTTGATAATGCGGGCCCCGAGATTAAAGCAGTAGTAACCCTAATTGCAGAAAATGGTTTGGAATTTCTGGTTTCCAAACCTACAAAGATATGGAAGAAAGAAATACTGGAATTCTATGGCGCAGCTACTTTAGACTCGACTATACTTAAGATCAAATCTACAGTTCAGGGAGCTAAAGTTAAACTTACCTTGAAGAGCTTGAGGAAAAATCTTCAACTCCCCAGAACTCAATAAGAAGTAGAATTTACCTCTACAAAGACTAAGGAAGAACTTCAGTGGTGTGGATTGGATCCCACCATGAAGATTGGATCTGCAATGAATAGGAAAGGGATAAATCTGCAAGGAAAATTCCCTTCTAAAGTGGTTGGAAAGGTCATTCTCTGCAAGCCAGGGTGACATGATAGGGTTTCAGCCTATATGTTCAGCCTGATGACCAGGATTATTTTCAGACTGAACACTGATTGCTCTGCAGTAATCTTTGAAAAGATTAAGGAAGGCATTAAGAAGCCAAATCTGGGAAGAATCATGAGTCTATACTTGGCTGGAACAATTCCAGAAGTAATGGAACAGATTACTGGTTCAAAGATCAACCATATGAGAAGAATGGACATAAGGATAATCTCCAGATGGGACAGAGTCCTAACAAAGGACATGCCTGATGAAGATAGGCCAGATATTCCTGAAAAATCTCCTGCACAAGACATTACAGATGGTGCTCAGGTGCAGGGGTAGCGTCATCTTGAGAAAGAGCCAATACACTTGGAAATTGAAATGGCTACATAAACTATTCTTGAGGTAATCCAGGAAGTAAATCAATCAATTTTCAATAATGAGGATGAAATACTAACTATGCCCTTGGTTGATGTTGACCAGACAACTCACCTCAACACTCAAGTACAGGATGTGATCATGGAGGATACATCTACAACTGCTGATGCTCCTGAGTTGGTGGTGCCTCAAGTCCCAACTCAACAAGGGTTTACCATAGAAGAGTTGTTCCCTGATATAGACTTACCAAGGACTGAGGGGTAGCAAGTTGAGACTGAGGGGGAGAAAACAAGAACTGAGGGGGAGCAAGCTAACATTGAGGGGGAGCAACCTAGGACAGGAAAGGAACAGTCTCCTAGCCCTATGGAAAGAGTTGATATTGCAAGTACCTCAGCTTCTCAAGATGAAGCAGAAATTCAAGCCAAAAAGAGAAAGGTGATGATTTTCAAAAGGAGAATCCAAAGCTATAAAAGGGCATTACAAACTACTCCACAACCTGCCCCAGCCACTGATTATAGCTCTTTGTTGGTATCCTTGCAAGTAAAGTTGGATGAACAAAGGATAGCCTTGGAGAAATATATGGATGAGACCCATAAAGATCTGCAATTCTCCTTGCCTCAAGATATCAAATCCATTAGATTTGAAGTAAATCAGAACAAGAAGGAAATGACAGATTGATTCCACAAAGGTGGCAATGTTGTAGTCTATCTAGCCAAACAACAAGTAGGCATAAAGACTCAAGTTGATGATATAGCTGTTAAGCAAGTCTATGTCCTTGAAAATCAACTAAGGATGAATGACAATCTGACTGAATCACATAATGTGATTATAACAGAATTAAAGAATACTACTGTTGCCCAGACTGAGGCAAGTGCTAAAGCCAAGTCAGATTTTGACAAATAATTACAAGAAGAACTAGATGTTGTACAAATAGCTATTAAGAATTCTCAAAAGATCATCTATGATCAACTACTGAAATTAAGGTCATTTTATAAAGATGGTGTTAATTATCTAGATGAACAAGTCAGATTTCAGAAAGATGACCTCAGAGATCATATTGAAAGAGAAGTCATAAAGGGGGAGAGAGTATTAGTCAAAGCAGGCTCAGATCATGCTAAATAGATATCTAATAGCATCAGAGCCACCCTTGGATATCCACCCCTCTGTGATGATGATAATGTAGCTGAGTCAGGTGTGCAACCTGCTTATTTTGAAGGTGATCAACCTGAAGTTGCTCAGGTTATTTACCCTCCAACAGATTTTGATATAATTCAGCAAGATATACAGTCTATGTACAGCCCTCCAGAAGGTACTAAGAATGTTATCATTGAGAAAGTTGAAATGTCAGAGGCAGTTTTGAATAAAGAGCAAGAGGCTCAACTTTCAAAGAAAAGATTCAGAGAATAGGCTGAGTTGAAGCCTGATTTTGAGCAGTGGAGTCCAACTTCCAGGAATATTATCTTGACTGCCTGGAAAGCTATAAAGGACAAGACCCATGACAGGGGAAAATGGTACACTGAGCAAGAATGGCAAAAGCATGAAGCTAGGCAGGAAGCTATTCTACAATATAGAAGAAAGGCAAAAGCTGGAAAGCTACCTCCTAATGCTCAGGAGCCTAGCAAGTATTTACCAAAGCCTTTTCACTATTTTGAAAGGCAAAAAATAAGGGCTGAAGAACAAAAGAAGAAATATCTAAAGGGCAAGAATCCAGCTGAAGATACTGAAGCTCCAGTACAAGCCAAGATCCAGTCAGGCGAAGGTATAGTCATCAAGGAGCCTGACCAGCCTTAGAAAGATTAACTAGATGTTACAACATTGTAATCTTTAGTTTTGAAAATCTATGTAAACTATTGAGAAACTTTTGAAAGTTTAAACAAAACAATGATTAATGTTCATTATGTTTGCATCATTATTCTGTGATGTCATTTTATATACATGTTTTATTTATAAGTTACCCTGTCATATAATGTTTTTATACATCATAATGTGTGTTTATTATGAGTGGTGTATATCATTGACTAAGAGTTATGACTTCTCCAAATAGGGGGAGATTGTTGGGTACATTGAAAAATGTGTACCAGAATTGAAGAAGCATCACCTTACTCAATGATATGCATCAAGGTGTATTTGATGTTGTTTTAAGTTTATATGTACAGGTTAAGAAAATGCAAGAATGCAGGAAAAAGTTTCTAAGTCCATGAGTCGACACCAGAAGAAGATGTGTCGACACTTATGAAGGCTTGTGTCGACACTGGAGAAAAGTTGTGTCGACACTTGGAGTCAACTGTGTCGACACTTGGAAAGGTTGTGTCGACACTAGAAGAAACTGTGTCGACACACAGAGGCAGTGTCGACACACAGAGAAAGCTTAGTCGACAACAACTGTGTCGACACACAGAGGCGGTGTCGAAACATAGAAGATTTTGTCGACATCAACTGTGTCGACACACAGGACTTGTGTCGACACACAGTAGAGTTTCAACAAAGTTGATTATTTTGAAGAGAAGAAGTGACTGTGTTGACACAACAGAACTAGTGTAGATACATTCTACAGAAGCTGTATCGAGAAGCAGTGTCAACACCAAGAGAGCTGTGTCGACACCACCAAGGCTTGTGTCGACACTTAGTCTACATGTGTCGACACATGATGAAGTACAGTCTCGACACTTTGCTGACAGAGACAGAGTTTCAAGAAGTGACTGGAAGACTTGATAGCTGCCATAAGCAGTCGGTCTAATGTAACTGTCAGAGCTGTCAGAAGTTCGTTAGAAACCGGATCAGCCGGTTACCATGGAGAAAGTCTATATAAAGACATTATCTATCAACAGATTAATGATGTTACATGAATACAAGTTACAGAACATAACACACAGAAAAATAGAAGAAGATTTTAAACAGAAGATCTAAGAAGACATTCTCAGGTGGTGATCTACTCAGAGTTTGTCAAGAGTATTCAAAAAAGAATTCAGAAGAATCTTCAGAAGAATTTGGAGAGAGAGCTCCATCTATTCAAGTGAAGAAAGAGACTTACATCAACAAGTATCTCAAGTGCAGATTCTGAAACAGTCTGCCAAGAAGAATTCAGATTGATTTCTGAATTTCAAGAAAGAAGCTGATTGAAGATCAACTTCAAAGGAGATCAACCCTACTGTGTTCAGATTCAAGAAGCTTTGAGGAAAGGTAAGACAGGTTGATCTCTATCATCAGATTCGTTCAAGAACTGATCAAGAAACCGTCCATCCTTTCTCTCTCAACCAGGGTGGTGGTAGATTTATAATTAACATCTATTTTCTGTAGGATCTTTTTAAGATCTGAGTTGTAAGCCTGATTTATAAAGGCTGAGTTGTAGGAGATAAGTTCTCTGAGTGGTAGGCCTTGTTGAAGGCTGAGGTAGGGCTGTGAGCCTGAGTTGTAGGAGATTTTGATCTCTGAGTTGTAGGCCTTATTGAAGGCTGAGGTAGGGCAGATTGCCTGAGTTGTAGGAGTGTGGACTCACTCTGAGCTGTAGGAGCCTTGTTTGGGTTCTGAGCTGTGAGATCTGAGGATCTGAGAAGAAGGAAAGAAGTTAGGCCGAATCTAGCACACTGCTAGATAGGCGAAGGGGGAAAGTGGATGTACCCAGACCTTGGGGAACCACTATAAATCAGTGTACAATCTGTGATTGTGTGTGGTATTATTATTGATGTGTTGTGATAGCTGTAGAACTATCTGTTTATGTTAATTAACTGAATTAAAAGTTCTGTCTTAGTAGAAAAAGGAATTGTACATATTCACCCTCCCCCCCCCCTCTAGGTGTTTAGGAACCAATTCTTTCAGTAAGCTCCGCAAAAACAAAAGAAAAACCGACAAAACATAAAGAAATACTAGACTAAGATAGACATAAAAAATAAAAATGCAGTAAATGAAAGATAATTACTGGGGTTATTGTCATCCCAGCACGACTTATTAAATTATATACATTTCTAGCTAATGGGCCTATGAAAAGAAAAATGCACAGGCAACTGTTCCATTATCCGTTTCAGTAACGGGTACTGATACGGCGATAAAGCAGTTACCCCTCTACCTAAATAATAATACATGCCCAACACAGGTAGATGAAATAGGATATAAGAAGAGGAGGAGCGCTGGTCCTCGCTCATCATATCACAAAACATATCCTCGCCTTGAAAGGCATCATCAACCACCAATGTGTAGGAAGCGATGACAATGGCATGAACACCAGGCTCATCATCATCCCAGTGTACCCGTGGAGACTCAACCTACACAGGTTCAGATAGAGAAGGGGGATCAAGTAATAAAAGAGAAGAAGAACTAAAATAATCAAAATATGTGAGAGTGATCCCGGTGTCGCACTCAGCAAGATCCAAGAAGCGACCATAGTCGGTATCATACGAGTCGTATTGTGGGGAATCCGAGAACTCGAGGTCCACGGTGGTAAGGGGAACCGCCTCATCCAATAAGGAAGTGCAAACCTCCACATCGGAAAGAGAATATTCCTCATCCCACCGGGGTGCATAAAGGTGTTCCGAAGATTCACCTTCTTCGTCCGAGATAGTAGAATCATCATCCCACCTCGACACATCCTCAGTCAAAGAATCATCCAAAAATACAGCATCATCAGCCGACACACACGAAAAAGGAGTATCATCATCGTGCAAATATTGCGCAGGGGCAAATCTGCTCTCTAAATCTAGCACTGAATGAGCAGGCCCCATAACAAAATCATTCACTGACACCACCCTGTCGACCAGAACAATCTCTGCATCCCATATAGGAGCTCCCATGGATTCCTGATCCTCTTTTGCTGGCTACCATAAGAGTGATCGTCATCACTCAAGGGAAGCTCATAAAAAGGGAGCGAGGGACCCATGAAGGATCTGTATGTAGCGAGCGATTCTTCGGTAATCTTAACGTGTAAAGAACGAGCAAGATAAGCGATGTCAGTGTATGGGTCAGGCAACACCCTAGTATGCCTATCCACAACAGTCTTTCGCGAATGGGAGATTGATGTGCACACGCCCTCATAGGGAGAAGGCTCGCACAAATGAGGGCAATCCTTCAACATGTGGCCTACACCTTGACATAGCAAACACATAAAACAATGCTCGGCATTTAAAACAGCCAAGGCGTCAATGCGTCGGCGCGAAGTGTCATAGGAACAACACTCAGCATCAGAATACATTGCGAACAAAAATATATACCAAAAGGGTGCTACACAACTAGAATAAAAATAGCACAGATCTGCTTTCTAAACCAAAAATTAGAAATGGGATGCAAAGAAAAATAAGTAACAAATTCTAAAAAGTAAATCAAAGAAGAAACATGAAATGTACAAATGGAAAGGGGCTTCTATCTCTTATCTCCCTCTCCAAAAACTCACACGATTGTGTTCCTCGTCAACGGCGCCAAAAAATTGATGCGTTGAACGACAAGTGTACCATTCACACAAGTAATATAAAATGGTCGAATTTCCCAAGTATCGATCTCGAGGGAACACAGTAAGGTGGAGTTAATTTCGAGGAGGACTTGAGATTGAATTCCTTAGGTTTGAGTTTACGATGGGGGGGGGGGGGGTTGGTATGTTGTGGAAAAATAAAGGAAAGCACAATCAACTACTCCTATGCAATGCCGATATGCAATGCTTCGCCACACGGGATAGAAGACTACACGGGCCTCTATGCACCAAATCGCTGGGCGGATGAACGAGTAGGCTTATGGATGAGGTGGTGAGAACGGCGGAATGAGGGTCGAGAGCACCTCTTCGCTATGCACGCCACTAGAAATTGCTAGTGCGGCAAGACCGGCTATGGTGGTGGATGGAAATAAAAGCGCTTCTCAAGCAACTAAAGAAGTAAAGCAATACAGAATCACATAGACATGAATCTAATAAAGCATACAACTAAAGAGCGACAACATCTACAAACGAAGTTTTAACAAACATGTACAACAATAAAGCAGGAACAAGTCAAGAGATCGACCGAATCCGAAGTCTTGCTGAGGGTTCACGGAAGGAATCGTCGGGTTGTCAATCTGCGTCCTAGCTCGGTGCTCAACTGCGTCCGGGTTAGAGAAGGTTGTCACTACCTTCCAATGGACACGTCTTCTTTGTGTCATGATTGCCGAAGAATGTTGCAAGCTTCCCTTTGCTTGTTGGTTATGGCGTCAAACCCAACTTGAAGCTCAAGGATGAAGGAGGAGGCCGAGAGGAAGCTCTGACTTTGATTTGGCGTTGAAGGCTTGCCCGGAGCTCCTCCATATGGTGGATGATGATGAGAAACGGCGGAACCCTTCCTCAAAGGCAAAAATGACGGAGATAAGTGCAGGCTCCCGGATTAGGGCGGAACCTGCAAATTTATAGACAGCAGAAATAACAATGCGGATGATCACTAGCGCACGACCAGTGGTCGTGCGCACTATGTCCAGTGATCGTGCGTATTGGCATGGCAGAACTCAATAAAAAACTGGGATAACGCGCACAAGCAGTGGCGTACAACCAGTGGTCCTGCACACTATGTCCAATGGTCGTGCGACAACCCCAGACAGAACTCCATGAGAAATGGAACTAATGCACACGATCAATGGTGTACGACCGGTGGTTGTGCGCACTGTGTCCAGTGGTCGTGTGTTTTCCCCGGCAGAACTTGGAAAAAAGAAAAGGAGTACGCACGATCAGTGGCGCACGACCAGTAGTCGTGCACAATAGATCCGATGATCGTGCGCAGTATTCCTGTTTCCAAACAATTCCGGAACACGCACACGAACCTTGTACCTATAGGAAAAACAAATCACTGATCTGTGCAGACATTCCAGGCAATCACAAAAAGGAGTACAAACTATAAAAGTTAAAAAAAATACACACCCACGGGCCTAAATGTGCACTTCCTATGGAAATACAGATAAGATGAAATATGTACGATAACGAACTAAAAGTGAAGTGCAAGTGAAAGAAAACTACCCCAGATGAGACCGAAAATCATTATATAAATAGGAATCATCACTTAAGTGTGGATTTGACTTCTTATTCTATTTTATATTCTTGGTTTGGTTGTCATTAGTTGATATTGGATATAGTCGGCAGGATAGGCGTCTTATCATACAGGTTAGCCCATGTGCCAGCGCTACCGCAAGGCGGCTATTCTGGGCATAAGACTCCCCTCGTGTCGTGTTTTGTGCTCCGAGAGGGGGTTCTTACAAATGGTATCAGCTTGCTACGATCCTGAACTAAAGAAGTCATTCAACAATGGTGTCACCCCCATCGATTAGTCAGTTTGGGGACAAACTGACTTAGCGGAAGAAGTGGTGTGCCCATATGTAATTCACACTAAGTATGTCCAACTTTGACCTTAAGATTAGAAAACCTAACCTTAGGTTTATACTTTACGTGTAGATCCTAGTGCACGTTGAGCCAGTGGGGGGCACTCCCGCCGAATCCGTAACTACATAGTTTCAATAATCGGAGCTAGGACAGATGCTCACAGCTATCTTGGATGGATTTAGGTCCCAATAAGCCCCATATACAATAATAGGCACCGGGATTTAATTGGTTGAGCACCTTCCGAGCTCTCTCCCCTCCTACCTACCTTGGGACTGAGTCAGCTATACGTATGGAGGAATGGCTCGACACCGTGCAAGAGCTGATGGCAGGAATTAGATGTCCGAACAATATTGCTGTGACCATGTTAGTGACACTCCTGGAACAGCATGCAAAAAGGTGGTTGAAGTCTCTCACGGGCTCCACCTTCCAGGGAAGAGTCTACAAGTATATTAGTTGGAGCGAGTTCTCTGAAGTTTTCTTAGAGCACTTTATCCCATCGACAGCTCGGGATGAACTTGAAGAAAGATTCCTGCAACCAAAGCATGGATCCAAGTCAGTGACAGAGTACCAGCGAGAGTTCTAGCATCTGGCTAGATTTGCTGACTCCTATGAGTTGGAGGACAGAGGATATGCTAAAAGGTTCGACAAAGGCTGGCGAGACCCCATGAGGCAAGCCCTTTTGTTTATAGCAGACTCCAACTTAGTAAAAATATTTGACATGGCGAAGAGGCTAGAGGCAGACCAGTTGGGAAGTGGTAAGAGACCTGATGAGGGATTGATGGAAGCTGGCCCTAGTAACAGAAGGAGGCATGACTACAGAGGATGAAGAGGACATCAGATAGGTGGCGGGCATTTCCACCAGAATTTTAGAATGGAGCACCCGGTTCCACAGTCGCCAGCATTGCCTCCACATCCACAGCTTCAATAGTTTCAACAACCCGAGGGGCGGTATGAGTGAGTGTGCTTCCAATGCAACCAACCGGGCCACATCCAACATTACTGCCCGGAGCTATTTGGGAATGCTCCTCCTGCTCTCCCTCCGGCAGCTCCACGACGACGGGGATATATGCGTGGTCGAGGATGAAGAACTTGAGGAGGAAACCTCGGTCCTGCCCGGAATCAGGTGTTCGCGCTGGACATGGCACAGGAGCGGAACCCACAAGAGGTGATTCCATGTATGTTATAGTTAATTAACACATTTTCAGTAATCATCTTAAGTTGTTAGAGGTCTAGCTTTGATTTTTTGCTATTGGTACTTAGGCACCGTAATGGTTGGTGGGAAACCAGCCTATGCATTATTCGATACCAGTGCATCGCACTCCTTTGTGTTGGCTGACATGGTAAAAGACTTGGCTGGAGTGCAATACTTCACTAGTATTACTCGTAGAGTACACCTCCCAGATGGCTCTGAAATGACCCCAACCACCAAGTGCGACTTGGAGATTCTCCTTGGAGGAAAGACCTTTGATACCCCAGCCACAGTTTTGAGGATGTCGGAATTCGACCTCATTCTGGGGATGACATGGTCGGATTGGCATTATGCTAGAATTGACTGCGTGGAGAAGCGAATTTACTTGAGATATGGAGACACTAAGGTCATTTTCCAAGGTATAAGACTCGCACCACACTTATTATTATCATCAATTCAGGCCTTGAAAGCCCACATGAGAGGGGTTGAAGTTTACATTAATACTTTTAATTCTTGAGGTCTGAAAAGATCTCACAGTGGACTCCATATAGATAGTGTCTCCAAACCTCCATGGAGAACACCACTGCTGCCAATTCTAAATCATGTACTGGATAGTTGACTTCATGCTTCTTCAACTTCCTCGAAGCATAAGCAATCGCATGCCCATGTTGCATCTGTACTTCTCCTATCCCTTGAAACAACGCGTCAGTGTAGACCTTTACTTCCCAGATGGAAGGGCTAGGATTGGTGCGACAGTAAGTCTGTCCTTCAGTTGTTGGAACGTAGCCTCACACTGGGTTGTCCACTCGTATGGAACACCTTTCTTTGTCAGAGTAGTAAGAGGAAGGGATATCTTTGAGAATCTTTTCACAAACTTGCGATAATACCCAGCAAGCCCAAGGAAACTCCATACATCGGTCGCTGACTTCAAGGGTGACCATTCCTTTACGGCACGCACTTTGGCCAAATAGAAAGCTAGTCCAGTCCCACTGATCACATGTCATAAGAAGGCAACTTCTTGAGGCCAAAATTCGCACTAGCTGAACTTGGCAAACAAGGCATGCTCCTTTAGCTTCTTCAGTACCAATGTCAGATGTTCAATATGATCCTCCTCTGTCTTGGATTAGACCAAAATGTCATCGATGAAGGCGATAACGAAGATGTCTAGATATGGCTCAAACACTATGTTCATCAGACTCATGAAAGCTGAAGGGGCATTTGTGTGCCCAAATGGAATCACGGTGAACTCGTACAAGCCGTACCTTGAGCTAAAAGCTATTTTCTGAATGTCCTCCTCTTATATCCTCAATTGGTAATACCACGAGCGCAAATCCAACTTGGAGAACCAATGCGCTCCTACCAATTGATCGAACAACTCGTTCATCCGGGGTATCAGATAGGTGTTCTGCACCATCAGTCGATTGAGCTTGTAATAATTGATACACAATCGCAACGTTCCATCCTTCTTTTGACAAATTGGACAGGGGCTCCCTAAGGTGATGAGCTGGCGCGAACAAACCCTGACTCTACCAACTCTTGCAATTGAATTCTAAACTCGCTGAGTTCCTTTAGGGCCATTCTATATGGGGTCGTAGAGATGGGCTTTACACCCAGTACTAGCTTCATTTGAAAATCCACCTCTCCACATGGGGGTAATCCTGGCAATTTCTTAAGAAATACCTCGAGAAAATCTCGCACCACCTACATATCCTTGATATCCATCATCATCATTTTCAGCTCAAAACAAATCATATAAACTTCATCCCCTTTCATGTGGGCTTTTAAGGCCTGAATCGAAGACAATAACATGTGGGGTATGAACTTAATACCTTGGAAAAAGATTTCTGAGTCTCCATGTCTCAAAATGATTCGCTTTGCCGTGTAATCAATCTTGGCATGGTGCCAATCCATCCATGTCATGCCTAAAATGAGGTTGAATTCCACCATTCTTAACACTGTTGTCGGGGTATTAAAGAATCTTCCTCCAAGGAGTACCTCCAACTCACACTTTGTGGATGCAGTCATTTCAAAGCCATCCTGGAGGCGTACCCTCCGGGTGGTACCGGTGAAGTGTTGTAACTCTTCTAATATTTAACAAAATCTGTCGGCACAAACTAGTGTGTGGCTCCGGTATTGAACAGTGTGTAGGCCGGTTTCCCACCAACCATCACGGTCCCTCAGTACCAATAGCAAATACTCAAAACTAGATTTCTAATATATCTTAGACAACTTGAGGTGAATGCTGAAAATGTGTTAATTAACTATAACATACCTACGATCACCTCCTGAGGGTTCCACTCATGTGCCATGTCCAGCACGAACACTTAATCCCAAGCAGGTCCGGGGTTTCCACCCCGTGGTCCTCGTCCTCGACCATACATATGTCCTTGCCCTCGTGGAACTGCCGGAGGGAGTGCAGGAGGAGAATTCTTACCTAGCTGCAGGCAGTGACGTTGGATGTGGCCCGGTTGGTTGCATTGGAAGCATACTCACCCATATCTCCCTTCGGGTTGTTGGAACTATTGAAACTATGGAGATGGGGGCAATGTTGGCGGATGTGGGACCAGGCGCTCCATTCTAAAATTCTGGCGGAAACACCTGCCACCTCTCTGGTATCCTCTTCCAACTCTATTGTCATGCCTTCTTCTGTTACTCGGGACAGCTTCCATTACACCCTCGGCGGGACTCTTACCACTTCCCAAGTGGTCTGCCTCTATCCGCTTTGCCATGTCAATTATCTCTGCTAAGCTGGAGTCTGCTATAAACAAAAGGGCTTGCCCTAGGGGTTCCCGCAATCCTTTGTAGAACTGTTTAACATATTCTCTGTTGTCCAACTCAAAGAAGTCAGCAAATCTAGCCAAATGTTGAAACTCTCGCTGGTACTTTGTCACTTACTTGGATCCCTACTTCAGCGAAAGGAATCTTTCTTCAAGTTCATCTCGAGTTAATAAAGGGATAAAGTGCTCTAAGAAAGCTCCAGAAAACTTGCTCCAACTAATATATGTGTAGACTCTTCCTTGGAAGGTGGAGCCCATGAGAGACTTCCACCGCCATTTCGGATGCAGTTCTAGAAGTGACACTACCAGGTCACATCCATATTATTCGGACATCTAATTCCCATCACCAACTCTTGCACGGTGTTGAGCAATTCCTCCGTACGCACTGTCGACTCTGTCCCAAGGTAGGCAGGAGGGGAGAGAGCTCAGAAAGTGCTCACACAATTAGAGCTCGGCGCTTGTTGTTGTCCAGGGGCTTGTTGGGACCTAAAGGCATCCAAGATAGTTGTGGTCATCTGCCCTAGCACCGTTTGTTGAAACTATGTGGGTACGGACGGGGAGGGAGTGCCCCCCACTGGCTCAACGTGCACTAGGATCTACACGTAAGGTACGAGTCTAAGGTCAGTTTGGCTAATCTTAATGTCAAAATTGGACATAGTTAGTGTAAATTATATATGGGCACGCCACTGCTTCTACTAAGTCAGTTTGTCCCCAAACTGACTAATCGAACCGGGGTATTCTCATTATTGAATGACTTCCTTAGTTTCGGATCGTAGCAAGCTGATAACATTTATATGACTCCCCTCCCGGAACACAAAACTCGGCACAAGCGGAGTCTTATACCCAGAACAGCAGCCTTGCGGAAGCATTAACACACGGGCTAACCTGTACTACAAGATGACTATCCTGCCGGCTATAATCAATATCTTTCATTTCAAACCAAACCAATAATATAAAACTGAAGTCAAATCCACACATAATTAAAATTTTCCAAAGAAAGTACATCAACTAAAAGATGCATCAACAAGCTTCTATGACATCTGTCACTGACAGCAATTACGGTACTGTCACATCTGGCCCTGTCTCCCTGGCCTGGCTATCCTCCTGTGCAACCTACTGCTGCCATATCTACGGGGTTCCCTCCTAAAAAGGGATACGTAGCAAATGTTAGTCATAAATACTAAGTGGCTTCACATCCGCTCCTAGGGCAACTCCTCGGCACCGGGTGGAGAAGCGGACAAGGTAAAATATACATATATATAAACATATATATATACATATATATATATATACATATATATATATATAAGGGCAGTAGTACAAACGGGTGGTATAAGAGTGAACAATATCAGAGCATGTCAGTAAAACAACAAGTGAGCAAACAAACTACTCTAGTAGTACTACAATCTACAACATTATAAGGTATAAAACTACAATAGAAAGTAACTCAACTTATATGAATGCTCAGACAGACATATAAGGATCGGCTCAATAGTAAAGTAACTCATCGTATAATAGTGTCCATACAAACTTATACGATATGGATCTTGTGTATGCAATGTAATGTAATGACATGAATGTAATTCAATGACTCACCCATGATCACGCACATGCAACTGCTATGTCGACACAGACTTGTAGTTCCTGCTTTTTGAGCAGGTATCTAACCTCTCGGGCGTTAACTCTCGTGGCCAGGTGGTGACAGTGGAGCGGGCTTCTCCAATACTAGGCGGATCCACACTACCAAGCCTAGGCCTCCATACACCTCCACGCTAAGAACAGAACAACAGAGCTCACATGTGTACTACGGCTCAGAAGGGGCCTCGGGTAGATGTGCACCAAGAGCCCAACCCAACTGGCCTAACTTTGTGGTACGGAAGTTGCCTCTGTGAATAAATCACCAAAGGACCAAGGCCAACCGTACATTAGCATGGAGGGTGCCTGGGGAAGTAAGCACCGAGGACCAAGGCCCAACAGTGCAAGTCTAATAGTCAACTATCGTCGGTGTGACGACTGGCGAGCCCGTAGACCTGCCACACTATCCTTAACCCAGGATTATGACACCGCGTGTCAACTCACACCGCATGCAATTTCACATGAAAGGGCTCCACTTCGAGTCCTTTTTATTTAATCATATCTAGTGCTCAATAGCACGCAAGGGCTCCACATCGAGTCCCTTATCAGCATGTCGTTTTAGTGCGGCAACACCCTCGCACTTCCATCACTTCCACATGTCCTTCACATCAACATAATGGTACTTCACATATTCATCAACCATTTGGTTATCATAATTACATATAGACTATGGTCACATATCTTTAACATCAACTATATACAATTTTTTACCAAGTTCAAACCATTCGTGCGCACATGGATCTATCAACTAAATGCCACCAACCATTTGTCCATAGAAATCACTACTTACTATGTACAAAAAACTTTAAGCCAACCTCATCATTAATCAACGTATTACCATTGTCAAGTACGTCCCTATTGGTTAACAAATTTAAACCATTCCTACCATCCAAACTCATCAACCCATTCGTTCACTAACATCCACCAAATCATCTCATTCAGGTACACTTCACTACACCATTTGTTCGTTAAGGATCTATCAAATCCAAAGTCGATTCAACACAAACTAGTGAATTATATGTGCAGGAAAGATTATTGTACAGAAACTGCGATCGGGGATTCCCGAGGATATAGGAATCCAGTAAAGGCGTGTAATCCCTAGTTGGAAAGGTATTTCCAAGAGCTATGACTTTTGTGTTTAGTCAAAATCTCAGATCTGGCTGCACCATGTCCATAAACGGCCACGAAGATCGCTGCATGCAGAAAACAGATTTTTGCGCTCATCTTAATGCGAGATGGATGACATCAGTTCGTCTTCCTGCGCCAACCAGAATTTTCAAATCACATCCAGAATTCCTCCTCCTTTATTCACCCTCAAAAAGGCCAATTTTATTCACGAAACCAAGTCCTCATCTTGGCATAGAACGGAGGAGTGGTCGAAGACATCTTATCTCTAGGACACAAGTCCTAGTGTGGCCTTCTCCTAGGAAGCTTCTTCTCACGAATCAAGACTCCTTTGAGTCGATATCCCTCCTTCTGATATCTATAGATCTAGCACCAAGGGAGAGGGTAGGAAGGTCACCTCATTTCCGGTGGTTCCGGCCATGGATCTTGTCACTCTTCTTTGCGTCATCTTCTTCTCTTTCGTTGGTGTTCGTTCATCACGGGAAAGAGAAAAGAAAGACTTCCTCCAAAAAATCCTACTCTAGCGATCCTATCGTTCCTTCCTCTTTTGTCAGGGTTGCACAGTAATGGCTCGGCAAAATGGCGAAGTGGCGGCTAGGGTTTTCCGTAAATGTCCTTTTATAAGAGGAATTATTGTTGAACCGCTTTGCCACGTGTCACCGTGTTACTGGACGGCCTATTATTATATCAATTATGTCCTTTTGAAAACATGCGTCTAATTTAAATCCTCTGGCGGTAATTCTGAAAATTGAAGTTTAGACCATTGATATGAAGCAACAAACAGGGCCAAAAATTCGCCTAAGGCAAAAATCGTTGAGTCCATTCAATGCTCTCAACGCCTACAAACGCCAGAACAACTTAAAGGTAAAAGCGTTGAGTGTGTTGAGTGCACTCAATGCCGCATTGACTGCACTCAACGCACTCAACTCCTAACCCGCCAGAACAATTTAAGTAAAAAACATTGAGTGTGTTGAGTGCACTCAACGCCGTGTTGAGTGCACTCAATGCACTCAATGCCTAACTTGCCAGAACAATTTTCTAAGTTAAATGTGTTGAGTGCATTGAGTGCACTCAACGTCGCATTAAGTGCACTCAATTCCTAACCAGCCAAAATAATTTTCTATGTTAAATGGCGTTCGACGAATTTTAGCCTAGTTCGATGAATTTACCTGAGTTCGATGAATCAGCGCTCGATGACTTTAGCATTCGACGAATTTACCTGAGTTCGACAAATCATTGCTCCACAAATTTCAGCGTTCGACGAATTACCTGAGTTCGACGAATTAGTGCTCGATGAATTTCGGTATTCGACAAATTACCTGAGTTCGACGAATCAATGCTCGATGAATTTCGGCATTCAATGAATTACTCTTAGCCTATGGCGTTGAGTGGTGTTGAGTCTACTCAACGAACTCAAAGCCCCAAGCCAAAATATTTCCCTAAGTAAAATGGCGTTGAGTGCACTCAACGCACTCAATGTCAATCGGTCCATGGCATTGAGTGCATTCAATGCACTCAACACCCGGAGCCATAAATCTGTCAAAGTATATTGGCATTGAGTGCACTGAACGCACTCAATGCCAATCAGTCCATGGCGTTGACTGCACTCGACGCACTCAATGTCCCGAGCCCAAATATTTTCTAAGTAAATTCTTGATTTAATCGTCGAGTCTGGTCGACTCACTCGACGGTTCCTGAACTTGAGCCAATTCACTTGGCTCAAAATGCGTGCAAGGGGTCTAGCACGAAATGATATGTTACAGCGACCACCTCCGACCGGCCAACCACCACCAATCTCCAGCCACCAACGCAACTAAGGTGGTGGTTGCAACACCCCAAAATGAAACATGCAAAGAGTTGGCCTGGCTGGGCGAGAAAATCGTCGAGCGGAGCTCGACGAAAAGCATCGAGCGGAGCTCGACGAAAAGCGTCGAGCGGGGCTCGACGAAAGTGGCCCATTCGGCGAATTTCGTTCGACAAAATTTGTCTCGTTCGACGAATTGTCGAAAATATTGATATGACTGAACGGTGTCTCGTGTCAGATGGCTGCTTTGTGGACACTATTGGTGGTTGGCTTTTCATCTTCATTCCTGAGCCGTTAACATGTTTTGAGGGGAAGAAATCGTGTGGCTGGAAGATAACAGATGGCTTATCTGTAAAAAATTGAAATAGGAAATCATTATTCCATTTGTCTATTCTCTTTCTTCCCGAGTTCTGGAGCAGGCCCTCTAGGCTAGTAGTGTTTAAATGCTCTAGTTGTGCTGCTGAAGGAGGATTTGGGGCAGGAATCTGAAGACAAAGCGAGATTTGCGAAGAGGAAAGTGTATCGATCATTTCCGTTCAAGTTGAAACGCTTTGGCATGGCTCCAAAGAGATCTTCAACGGTAACGATCTTTCTTCTTGGACAAGTGAAGTCCTTCGTTTGGCATATGCTTGGAATCCCCCACCAAAAGGTGGAAAGTCGAGGGAGTTCCTTTAGGTTGATTCATGAAATCTCTAGTGAGTCTTGCATGTAGATTCGGAAATGTGTAGTACGGAATAGGTATACTGTGTGAAGCCCATCTGGACAGGTTGGTCTGGATTGGTGATTTTTTATTTTGTGCACCGGAGAAGACTCTGCGTATAAGCGAGTATTTTGTGGAGTCAGTGGGTTGTTCCTATGAAGGGTAGTAGCAGGAGGTACTGGAGTGGAATTCCAAGAAAATACCTGCAAAGTGCATATACTGTATGCTATGAAAGAGCAGTGTGTCTGGCACTGCAGGTGGCTGTAGAGATTTCTGGATGGTGGGTCCAGATAAGGTTAGGGATGGGGACGAAAAGAGAGTTCTTTTGCTAACGCTGGGCGATACTGAGTGTCATTGGCAATGGCTCCTAGCTAACATGTGATTGTGAAGCCAGTCCATAGGGGACAGTGTGGTTATTGTGAGCTCTAAAAAAGGCTTCGTGCCGAACGGACAAGGGGATGCCGACCCGCGTCAGTCTAGTTTTTGAACTGACGATTTGAGCAACGTGCAAGGGATGAATTGTATCTGCATTATGGTTGTCTAACATGAGTGCCTGGGATATTGGTATTCGTCAGGTTCACATAATGAGAGTCTTAGGCTTGTGCGCTATTAAGACTAAAGTCTCTGGTTGTATGCCATGGAGCGAAATGCACAAGTTTGCCGTTGAGAACGGTGGTGGGACCCTGGTTTTTCGGTACACCAAGAATGTACCCTGAGTGCACTAAATGTCAGGCCGTGTGGTCGACGTTTCTGATATATTGGGAGTGCTTGAGTGCACATCTTATGATATATCTACTTGTGAAAGGCTATGCTTGTAGGGAAGGAATACCGCTGCCCCGAATAAGGGGTAGGGTCATTATAAATTGGTCAGCTGAATGCTGACCATTGCCTTGTTTACCACCATTGCGGTGGGTTGTTCCCATGCAGGTGCTGGAGATAGGAGTGGAAAATAGTGTGTTGAAGCCCTTGTTGCTGCTGTTGATGGCCCTTGAAGGCCGAATGAAGAATTTTACTGTTTTCATATATGGCCGTCCTGCGTGCCGATGTTTGTAATCCACATTTGTAAAACTTAACTGTAAGGCCTTAAGGCCAGACTTCTTTTGTATTTGGAGGAAATTCCTTTGTGGTAATATATATATATATATATATATATATATATATATATATATATATATATATATATATATATATATATATATATATATATATATGCTGGTTTATATATTGTGGACATTAAAATGGGTTGAGTTCAAATAACTTAAAAGCTTCCGTTAGCATGCTTTGAATTAGAATGCGAATAGTTTTTGATATTAACATGTAAACTCCGCCACTTGTTTGTGATATATGGTGTGGGGCCCCGGCCGGACCTTCTACTATATGTCATGTAACGAATGAAGGCATTACAATTTGGTATCAGATTGTCTCGGTCTTCCTCATTCGAATTCGTGGTCGACTTCTTTTGTGGGGAGGCGATTATGTGTAAGTGCGACCCGCTTTAACCGTAAATGAATGCAAGAATGTCCACTAACGAATGCAAATACACATGTTTAAGGAACATGCGCGTTCCTATATTATTGATCTTACATGTGCAGAGTCGCTAATGTGTGTCTTTTCCAACAATTGGTGACTCGAAATGGTGCTGGGTAGTCTGAGCCCTAGCGTTCTGATGAGAGTACGACACCAGTTGAGGTGCCTACACGTCCTCCTTCTACAGAAACAGTATGCTTAGTTGCTGAGGCGCTGTTTGCAATGATTCATGCACAGCATACTGGGCAGGCGCAGCCTGCAATGGTGCCAGAACAGGTTGGTGTGCGTCCATAACCTGTTGAGGCTGTTGTTGATCCTCGAGCAGCTGAACGATAGTTGAAGCAGTTTATGAGCTTCAATCCTCCTACGTTTACGGGTGTGGGATACCCGACACAAGCGGAGGATTCGTTGTCTCGTGTCAAGAGAATATTGACGGCAATAAGGATGGAGGAAGAAAATAAAGTCACCTTGGCCACCTTATTGCTAGAAGGCGAGGCCTGGCTATGGTGGGACGAGATAGAGTTGCACCACTTAGCGGGCAGACAATTAACAGAAGTCTCAATAGAGGATTTTTCGAGATTATTCTTGGCAAAGCATTTGTCAGCAGCATAGCGCATCGCATGGAAAATGAGTTTCAGCACCTAACTCAGGGTGAAAGTAGTGTTGATACCTACATACATGAGTTTACACGATTGGGATGCTATGCGGGGTCTATCTTCACTGATGAACAACGTAAAACCAATCGGTTCTATGAAGTACTGCGGGATGAATTGAGATTCCAGCTCTCGAGTTTGGTGAACCAGGGGTTTCAAGTGTAGGTGGATATGTCGTGTGCGTTGGAAAAAGATAGGAAGCGGGTGCAATGAAAAAGGGACTTGACTGTGACAAAGTCTGAGTTCAAAGTGCCGCACCCGAGGAAATCAAACTACCAAAGTAAATGGGGTAAGAGATCCAAATCTTCTCCACAGGCTCCCTCGAGTGTTGAATCTGGAGCAACATCGAGGTAAGAGTCTCGTACTTGTTATATGTGTGGTAGAGTGTGACATATAGCCCGTGATTGTCGGGTTGGCCCACTAAAGGTTGAAAAGAAGACAGGAGCGTCATATGTTGATAAGGGAAATGAAGTGGTGGAGTCCTCTGCGTCCCAAGCGTAGTCCCGAGTGTATAATCTTGGCCAGCAGTAGGCCATAAAGAAAAGTGACGTTGTCACAGGTACGATCTAAGTTATTGATTGTTTCCTTTTTATATTTCATACCTTGTATGTAGCTTTTGTATGATGTGTTTCTATTAGGATTTGTCCTGATTCAAGACTATCCGGCGAGAGCACTATTTGATACAGGTGCTTCGCATTCATTTCTATCTGTGGACTTTGTGTTACAGATCAGAGTGTCGATTTGTATGGTGGCAGATAGTGTGAAGGTGTTATTATCCAACGGATGTGTGATGTATTCGGATAGAGCTTGTTTTGTGGAGGTATGAATAGGAAGTCAGGATTTCGAATTAGAAGCATCTCTGCTGTCGATATCGGAATTTGATGTGATCTTTGCTATGGACTGGCTCTCGAAGCAGCATGCCTTTATAGATTGCAATTTAAAGGAAGTCACACTCGGCAGAATACCGAACGAGAGAAGAAATTCACTAGTATGTGAGGATTGATCAAGACATTGATGTCTGCCCTCCAAGTGGTTAAGGGCAGTTTGGAAAGGCGCAGAGTTATTCTTCATGCTTATTGAGGCTGTTGAGCCAAAGGCCAGTATGAAGGATGTTTCGATTGTTTCAAAGTTTGTCGATGTGTTTCCGATGGAGCATCTGGGGTTACCACCACAGCGGGAGATTGACTTCTCGATTGAGTTGGTCCCAGGTGCAAAACCTGTGGCCCGCTCGCCATATCGAGTAGCGCCAAAGGAAATGGCGGAACGCGAAGTTTAATTACAAGAGCTGTTGGAACAGGGTTATATACGCCCAAGTATGTCACCTTGGACCGCACTTGTTCTCTTTGTGAAAAAGAAGGATGGTAGCCAGCGATTATGTATCGACTATCATGAATTGAATAAGTTGACGGAGAAATACAAATATCTAATTCCACGGATAGATAACTTGTTTGATCAACTGGCTGGATCAACAATATACTCAAAGCTTGATTTAAAATCTGGCTACTACCAGTTGCGAATTCGGAAAGGTGACATTCCCAAGACAGCATTTGGAACACGCTACGGTCATTACGTGTTCATTGTAATGTCGTTTGGGCTCTGTAATGCGTCATCGGTGTTCATGGACTTAATGCACCGCACGTTTAGAGAGTACTTGGATTTATTTGTGATGGTCTTCATCGATGACATCTTGGTGTACTCTCAATCGGAAGAAGATCATGTGAACCATTTACGGATGGTGTTGCACACCTTGAGGAGAAATAAGCTCTATTCCAAGTTCTCCAAGTGTGAGTTTTGGTTATCGTCAGTGACTTTTCTTGGCCATGTGGTGAGTGGAGAGGCATTGCGGTGGATCCGTCAAAGATAAGAGCGGTACGTGAGTGGCCGATGTTGTCTTCGGTGGCCGAAGTCAGGAATTTCCTTGGACTGGCGGGCTACTACAGACATTCTGTAGAAAACTTCTCATGGATCGCTTTGCCTCTTACCACATTAACAAGGAAGGATTAGAAGTTCATTTGGACATCGGAGTGCGCGCGAGATTTTGAAGAGCTAATGAGTCGTTAGACCATGATGCACGTTTTGACGTCATCATGTGGTACAGACGGCTATAAGATCTATAGTGATGCCTCGGGGAGTGGCTTAGGCTGTGTTCTTATTTAGTTTGGAAAGGCGATAGCTTATGGCTCACGCCAGTTGAAAGTGAATGAGCGAAACTATCCCGTCCAACTTGGAGTTGGCGGCGGTGATTTTTGCACTTAAATTGTAGCGTCACAATCTATATGGCATGAAGGTGGATATATTCATGGACCACAAGAGCCTAAAATACCTTTTGGACTAGTAGGATCTCAATAGGTGACAATGAAGGTAGATTGAGTTCCTCGGAGACTATACCATTGATATTCATTATACTCTCGGGAAGGGAAATGTTGTCGCAGATGCCTTGAGTCGTAGGACTCCAGTAAGGGCAAATTTGTTACATATGCATGATGAGCGTCTGATCCAAGAGATGGAAGCGTTAGAGATTTCTTGTGTTGACAAGAATTCCACAGCAAATGCATACTTGAACTAGACGGAGGTACAGTATGACTTTGTGGACAAGGTTCGGCGGGCAACGGAACTTGATGCAAGTCTGCAACGCTATGCAGTGGATGGGTCAAATGGCCAATTCTCCTGGGATGACAACCTCTAGCTGAAACACAGTCGTTTGTGCATCCCAAGTTTGGGTAAGCTTAGAGAAGAGTTGATGTATGAAGCTCACATTACGAAATACTCAATTCACCCAGGGAGCACAAAGATGTAAAAAGACATGAAAAATTAAGCTGTTCTGGTGGCCGGTTTTGAAGAAGTACATCAAACATTATGTGGCTAAATGTCAGACATGTGCCTTTGTGAAAGCTGAATGTCAGAAGCCTGGAGGTTTCCTGAAGTCGCTACCTATTTGGAATGGAAGTTTGATGATATTTTAATGGATTTTGTGCACGGTTTACCGAGATCGCAACACGGTTACGATTCATTTTGGGTAATCGTAGATCGGTTGACTAAAGTGGCTCACTTCATTCTGAATAAGATGGACAATTCAGTGGATGTTTTGGCAATGATGTGTGTGGAATAAATAGTACGATTACATGGTGTTCTCCATAGCATCGTAAGTGATCGAGATGGGCGCTTCACTTCAAATACTGGATGCTAATCCATCAGTTGTTGGGGACAAAGTTAACATTCAACACGGCCTTTCATTCACAAATAGATGGCCAAACTAAGAGGACCAACAGAATTGTGGAGAACATGCTCCGAATGTGCGCCTTGGATTATGGAAAGAGATGGGAAGATCATCTGTATATGGTAGAGTTCGCCTAAAATAATAGATATCAAGATAGCATAAATATGGCACCGTTTGAAGCTTTGTATGGTAAGAAGTGTCGTACACTATTAGCTTGGGCGGAAACATGCAATTCTAAGTTATATAAGCATAAAGAAGTCGAAGAAGCTAATTCGACAATACGCTCTATTCGGGAGAGGCTATTGATAGCCCAAGATAGTCAAGCCAAATACTACAACATCAAGCACCGAAATGTGGAATTTGTGGTTGGTGAGTGGGTCTATTAAAGATCAAACCATTTAAAGGCGTATCCAGGATTCGACGGTTGGAAAAGCTGAATCCAAGATATCTTGGTCCGTTTGAAGTGGTGGAATGAGTTGGCGAAGCTGCCTATTGGCTAGCTCTTTCAGCAGAGTTGACTGGATTGCATGATGTATTCCACATCTCAGTGCTTCGAAAAGCCATGAAGGATCCAGCTCAAGTAATTGTGAATGATCGCATACCAGTCGAATCTGGGCTAACGACGAAGGTTAGGCCCATTCAGATCGAAGATAACGCGGATAAGCAGCTGCAGAACAAGACAATCAGGATGGTCAAGATCCAGTGGGACAATTGTGGTCGTGAGGAGCTAACATGGGAGCGGGAGCAGACCAGTGGGCTGAATTTCCCAATTTGTTTGTCTAAACTGAAATAACAGTTATTGTCTTATTTTGGACAGAACATAAAATGTTGTAACAAATTTTTGTTGAATAAACATTATGTTATAACTTATTGGTTACTGTGTTCTGATGTTGTATCCAAATTTCGGGACAAAATTTTTGTTAGGAGGGGAGAGTTGTAACACCCCAAAATGAAACAGGCAAAGAGTTGGCCTAGTTGGGCGAGAAAATTGTCAAGCGGAGTTCAACGAATAGCATCGAGCGGAGCTCCACGAATAGCGTCACGCGGAGCTCCACGAATAGCGTCGAGCGGAGCTCCATGAAAGTGGCAAGTTCGGCAAATTTAGTTTGACGAAAATTGTCCCGTTCGACGAATTGTCGAAAATATGGATATGACCGAGCAGTGTCTGGTGTCAGATGGCTGGTGTGCAGACACTGTGCGGTGGTTGACTATTCAGCTTCAATCCTAAGCCTTTGATATGTTTTGAGGGGAAGAAATCATGTGGCTAGAAGATAACTGATGCCTTATCTATAGAGAATGGAAATTGGAAATCACTATTCCCTTTGTCTATTCTCTTTTTCCAGAGTTGTAGAGCAGGCCCTCTCGGCTAGTAGGGTTTGAGTGCTCTAGTTGTGCTGCTGAAGGAGGATTTAGGGCTGGAATCTGAAACCAAAGTGAGATTTGTGAAGAGGAAAGTGTATCGATCATTTCCGTTCAAGTAGAAACGCTTTGCCATGGCTCCAAAGAGATCTTCAAGGGTAATGATCTTTCTTCTTGGAGAAGTGAAGTCCTTCGTTTGGCACATGCTTGGAATCCCCCACCAAAAGGTGGAAAGTCGAGGGAGTTCCTTTGGTTTGATTCATGAAATCCCCAGTGAGTCTTGCATGTAGATCCGGAAATGTGTAGTACGGAATAGGCATACTGTGTGAAGCCCATCTAGACAGGTTGGTCTGGATTGGTGATGTTTTATTTTGTGCACTGGAGAAGACTCCGTGTATAAGCGAGTATTTTGTGGAGTCGGTGGGTTGTGCCTATGAAGGGTAGTAGCAGGAAGTACTGTAGTGAAATTCTAGGAAAATGCCCGCAAAGTGCATTTACTATATGCAATGAAAGACCAGTGTTTCTGGCACTACAGGTGGCTGCATGGATTTCTGGTTGGTTGGTCCAGATAAGGTTAGGGCTGGGGAAGGAAAGAGAGTTTCGTCGCTAACGACGGGCGATAGTGAGAGTCGTTGGCGATGGCTCCTAGCTAACCTATGATTATGAATCCAGTCCTTAGGGGACAATGTGGCTATTGTGAGCTATGTGACCTCTTAAAAAGGTTTCGTGCCAAACGGACAAGAGGATGCCGACCCGCGTTAGTCTAGTTATTGAACTAACAATTTGAGCAACACGCAAGGGCTGAACTATATCAGCATTATGCTTGTCTGACATGAGTGTATAGGATATTGGTGTTCATCATGTTCACATAATGAGAGTCTTAGGTCTATGCGCCATTAATACTAAAGTCTCCGGCTATAGGCTGTGGAGCGAAATGCTCAAGTTTGCCGTTGAGAACTGTGGTGGGACCCTGGTTTTCCGGTACACTGATAATGTGCCCTGAGTGGACGGAACGTGGGGCTATTTGGCCGACGTTTGTGATATATTGGTGGTGCGTCAGCGCACATCTTATGATATATATTCTTGTGAAAGGCTATGCCTGCAGGGAAGGAATACCGCTGCCCCGAGTAAGGGGTAGGGTCGTTATAAATTGGTCAGCTGAATGCTGACCGTTATCTTGTTTACCACCGTTGCGATGGATTGTACCCATGCAAGTGCTGGAGAGCCAAGTGGAAAATACTGGGCTGAAGCCCTTGTTGCTGTTGCTGATGGCCCTCAAAGGCTGAATGAAGAATTTTACTATTTTCATGTATGGCTGGCCTGTGTGCCGATGTTTGTAATCCACATCTGTAAAACTTAATTGTAAGGCCTTAAGGCCAGAACTCTTATGTATTTGGAGGAAATTCCTTTGTGATAATATATATATATATGCTAGTTTATAAATTATGGACATTCAAATGGGTTGAGTTCAAATAACTTAAAAGCTTCAGTTAGCATGCTCTGGATTAGGACACGAATAGTTTTGATATTAATCTGTAAACTCCGCAACTTGTTTGTGATATATGGTGTGGGGCCCGGTCAGACATTCTACTATATGTCATGTAATGAATGGAGGCGTTACAGTGGTGGCGTCGGCTGGCCAGGGAGAGTCTCAGGTTGCCGGGAAATAGCCTCCCAAAACAGCCCAATACGGGCTAATCTAGGCCATCGGCGCATTAGGGAAGACGGACGGATTCCGTCGAATTTGTGTTAAGATTCGTGTTGGTTGTTTATTATTAATCTGGTTATATATAGTTTTTTGTCATAGTTTTTATAGTAGATATAATTAAATATTAAAAATACTTAGGTTCACCTACAGTGAAAATCATCTACATAAAAGTTGTAGCCGTTGATGTCTAGTTTATTTTAAAATTTGTTTCAACCAATTTGAGTCAGTGGTCTGACCACATCAAACCAAAAGGTGCATCCTATACATAGGGCTAGTAAGAAATTAAATTGAGTGCCCCCATCAAACCACTCACCCAAATGACCTGAGATTTTGGATCTGGTTCACTTATATCTATATCTATAACATATCCAAAAATGGAAATTTTTAGAAAACATTTTCCTAACATTTTTGCAGAAATGTAATAAATTATTTATGAATTATTTAAGGAGACTAATTAACTCTAAACCTGCCAAAATTTTGGTAGTTGTCTCTTAAGGTCATGACATGACTCTGAAACAAATCTCAGTCTAATTGGGTTTTATTTGAATAGGTGTTGGTGGGACCAATATTTGGCTCTTTAAAGGAAAATTAGGGCAAAAGTGTGCTTGGGGCATGGAGGGTCCAATACCCACCCAAAGGTAGTTGGGACCTTGGCTAGAGCCCCAAGATTAGTTTAAAGACCCCCTTATGGAGTTTGAGATAGATACGGGTGCATTTGCCTTAGGACCCTAGTTCAAACCCTAAGGTTGAACTGTTGGGGTTTGTGAATGACATGGTGTGAAATGTCCTTATATCGACTTGGGGTTTTGTCCATAAGATCTTAGGGTCGTGAATTGTCCTAGGATGGAATTTGGTGACATCTAGACTAAGTCACACAACTTAAATAAATTTGGATTTGTTTAGGGTCATTTGATCTTGGATCTTCATGAGATTTTGGTAGTGGTGATTTTATTGTAATATTAACCTCTGAATTTATTATGGAATGTTTAGATAACAGTAGCTCATACTTGTAGGTATAACCTTCATCTGACCCTTTTTGATGATATTGAAGTAACTGTGGCCTAATTGTCTTAGAATGATATGAAACTCTGCCAAAGTGAATCAAATAAAATTTGTATTCTTTGACAAATTATTTGGAATTATTGGGTGTCTTCTCTTAGTACTTTATGTACAAAGTAATCTAGTGCACCTTATTTTCATAAATAGATAGTAAATATCATACCTTCTTGGAAAATTTGTTTTGCTGAGCCAGAGAACTTTTTAGGGCATAATAAAACTTATAAAATTATTATATGTAGTTTGGTAGAGGTGACAAGTATGTTTCTTCACAAAGTGTCCTAATGTGATTATATTTGGAATATTTCTATGTAGCTAACTAACCTTGGAATTACATGAAACTTAGTCAGTAACGTTTTGTGATCATAATAAATCTTTGGTAATTTTTGTATAATTTTTGGATAAAGTTTGGTGGTGTTTCCTTCTTTATCTCTATTTATTGGTATTATCTTGAATTAAATAATTATAGGTTAATACATTTATGAATATTTGTGAAATTTGGTATTATTTGATATTTTCACATTGTATAGTATTCAAAAGTTTTGGGTGGTCATAACTTAAGGAAATCTAGTACTTCATGTTCAAAATTACACATGGCCTAACTTTTGGGAAAATTTAATAAATGCCAAATTAATTAGAAAATTTATAAGTTTCTGGATTTAGACTAAATGTATTATGATAGACCTCCATTAATTATCTTATGACTTTTGGATGAAAATTTGGAGTACCACCTATCATGTACATCATGTAGCCTAGTTTGGTCTGCATATAGTAAAACTGCAGAATTGTGTTAGCATGTAGGAAGGGTATGGAGGAGTTTGGTTTAATGATAGACTGATCTAGTAAAGTGAAATTGAGCTCATCATTGGGATTCATGATGGGGAGGGTGTTGATTTGGCTAGTGTTAAGTGATGTTCGGGATCGATGAAAGATCGTCTTTCCCTGAGAGAGAGAGTCCAAACACACTAGGGTTAGAATTAGTGTAACATTAAATGGGACTGGGACCTAGGTAGACCCCAATAACAGTAAATTCCTTGCGAAAGGGATCTTTGGGCTTCAGCCCATCTTAGTTCCTAGTGCCCCCGAAAGCCCTTCACAGGGAATGCCCTGGGCAGTCCAAGGTTAATCTAAACTGTAAGACTAAAATGAATACAAGAGTACTTAGCAATAATCTAGGACTTCACTTTCACTCATCCCGATACTTCGGGAGGATAGTTTGGTTTGGTTGCCCGAGCAGTAGGCTTGGTGGTTATGGAAACAGACAGGTTAGTCTGGGGAGCCGATGGCTCGGGAACTCATGCTTGCATGTGCATAAAGTGGTGGGTCTTCGGAATTTGATGGTCGTTCACACCGACATCGCTACATTGACTCGGCGAGTGTGGTGGACACTTGGCCAAGGGAAAGTCTGGCGGTGGGTTTGCAAAGTATGCGGATACCCAGGTTGTGGGGCGTACGTAAGTGCTAGGCCTGGTAGTGTGAATACCCATCTAGGAGTGGGATGGCCCGACCCACAGTCTCCGTTTGCCATGGCGGAGGCTCCGGGCATAGATTTTTGTGCGTGTGTTGCATTTGCATGAATCATGGCATAACATTCCACTTCACTCATATTTGCATACAACATGACACCCCAACGTATAAATTGGTATGAGACTTTTTATACGATGGAGTCTTGCAAAAGGCTCTTTAACTTATATGTTTGTATGAGCATTCATATCAGTTAAGGTTACCTAAATCATGGTTTACTTTTCATATACTGTTGCTCTGTTATACTTGTTTACTCTATCTTTTTCTTATTATAGAACTGTTAGTTGCCTTTACTTTTAGAGCTCGGTAGATTTACTATATGGTTGCTAGAATAGGTCCACCATCATCTGCATTTGACCACTCTCCACCTTCATAGCTTTCATATCACTCCTCTCGCTTGGTGCCTAGGAGCAATTGGGGGAGGGATGGGTTAAATCAGGCTTAGTTTTTTTGACTAACAGTCGGTGGAATAAATATTTCAGGGGCTCCGGATGGGAGACAAGGGCCCATAGCAGGAGTTGCAGCACCAGTGGAGCACAGTACACATGGTGGTGGGCCAGTCTAGTATGGGAGCGCCAGTCACTGGTTCCATGAGTGATAGTCTTTCTTTAGCTTCCACGAGTGGGTTGTAGTGAGGACTTAATGTACCGAGAATAAGCACGTTTGACTTTTATTTATACTGTTTATATTTCATACTTCCGTTATTTTATGGACTTGCTGTGTGTTGATGCAGAAAATGCACCCTCAAAATCCAGTAAAAAGGGAAAAAGAGAGAAGGAAACTGCAAGCAACCATTTACTAATGGACCAAGGAAAAATGGTGATCAAGGTAGATTCTAGACCACAAAGTCCGAGATCTGAGTTCGCAGCTTTCACTAAATGTGCTTCTAGACTCGAATCAGCGTGCTTTGGGTGCACCACCTCCCCCCTATTTATAGGATGGGGGCCTGCCCAAATGGGCAGGGCTAAAATAACCGGCTGCCCGGAGTATAGGACAACAGGGCAACGGTGACGGGAAGCAAAAAAGAAAGAACACACCAGTCCGCGCAAAAGGGGTGGACTGGGCTCGCAGGCTGGAGCTTCCATCTGCTGCTGCTAGGCGTGATCGTGCAGGAGGACGGCGGCCTGGGCAGACTTATCTTTGAGTCTGCCTGAAGAGCTATCCCGGGAGTTGATCACCTGGGGCATGCCGAGCTGGGCGGACTAAGCACCGAGTCTGTCGCCAAAGGGGATTAACCTTGGGACTTGTTGAATGTCAACGCTTTGCCGATCTGGGAACTTGGATGTGTTGCGGACTTTGGGGTTAACATAATCCCCGCACATTTTTAAGTTTCTAGAAATTTCAAAAATGTTTGCTTAACCGCCGAGTCTGCAAATCTCATTAATGCTGTCAGCGCTATAAATATCGTCGAAGGGGCTGGAATTGTGAAAAGTATCAACGACACGGGTCGGTCTTCACCACTTGCGGTCTCAACTTTGCAGTCTGGCATGGCGAGACTCGGCGCTTTCTTCACTAGCCTTACTGCAAAAAATTAAAAACCAATAACGCCAATGAAAACTAAAAAAGTGATAAAGAGAGTGACGAGAGGGGAGCCTGTCTGCTCTACTGGAGAGAGTTCTCATAGCAAGAAGCCTGCTGAGGAAGCAGCACGCCATGCCAATGTTCCTGTGCGCGGGAAGGAGGATGCTACCGCATCTCACACTAAAAAGCCGTCAAAAAGTGTTGATAAGACATTAAATCTGTCAGATGCTTCCCACACTCAGGAAACGGCGAACTCGGCGGACACGGTTTGCCCAAACAACAAAACCGAAGTGTCATCCCCCAAGGCCCAGTAGCCCATTGTTAACCTTGATGAAGATAGGCGGTCTGTGGGAGACGAAGTTGGGGAAGGCGTGCCTTCAAAGACATTGGTGGCTGCAAACCTTGAGATAGTCTGCGAGAGCCAGCCAGATTTAGGGAAGGCTGCCGCAGACTCTGCTAAGAAAAAGGTCCCTTCTGGAAAGAAGAGGAAGAGGGACAAGTCCACTGTGGCCGAGCGGGTTGAAAAGAAGTTGAGGGAGATGAAAGTGAAAAATATCTCTGTGCGTACTGGAGATGCGGACTTACAGCACAGGCCGCATGAAAAAGAAGTTCCTGAAAGCGACTTAGATACTCTGGAGGCCCAAGTCCAGGGAGACAATTCCCTCTCCACGGTCAGTTTGTCTACTGATGAGATACTTGATTCTATAGATGTTGAACAACTTGATCTCATCAACAAATCTTTACTAGATGTGCTGCATCCTGAGGTAGAAATTGTGGGAGTTAAGATCAGCGAGCTCCCTCCTTTATCCTCCGCTGAGGAAAAGAGAAGGAAAAACTGAAAGAGAAGATAGTGGAACAGAAGAAGTAGATTGCCGCCCATGTGGCTACGGTTGAAGTGGCCTCGAAGAAGGCCGCGGCGGACAAAGAAGTTGAAGATCTGCGGATTGCTGCAGAGCTGCTGTAGACAGGTAACCTCCAACCGGCGCCTAAATACTTTAAGCGTCAGTGGCTTTACAGGTCGCCGCAGCGAAAGTCGAGTCCTATCAAGATCATCACCGAGACCGATGACATTATTGTTTCCACAAGATCTGCGGCTGAAAAGAGAATCAAAGTCCATCTTGAATGGAAGAAACGGTTAAGTGCCTTTGATCCGGAGCGGGCAAGGCGGCCTATCTTCGATAGTCGGCAACTCATTGCTGCTTTTTCCAAAAGTGATCTTTTATCTTGGTACTTTGAGTCCGCTGCGGACTGTATTTGAATGTGAAATTGACCTTCTTTGTTGTAGGTAGAAAGTCACCACCGGGCTCTATCGAGAGTGGGGAAATTGTGATTATACCGAATACCGGAGTTGACACGGGCTCGCATGATGAGTCCGCAAGAGGCTTGCAGCCCAGCCTGGATAACATCAGAGAGTTAGAAAAGAAATTTCAAGACGAAATTCAAAAAATTATAGCGGAGTTAAAGAAGGTGGAAGAGCACGAGAAGGCATCGGCGGAGTGCGAGAAAGCCTTAGGGGACCAGATCGCCATCATCTCAAGGGCGCTGGAGAGGTCTGATAGAGTGAAGAAAAGGCTTGCTGATGATGTCCGCTTCGACAAATGAAAGCACTTGGCGATGGAACGGGAAGAGAAAGGGAAGTGGGTTGCCGAGGACGCAGAGCAGAGATCGCGATTGCCAGATCACGTCGCTCCGGAGGCAGCAGCACTAGTAGAGGGTAGCCAACATGCCGGAGACGAGGAGCTGAGGCCGGCAATGGAGCCGATGATTCCCCTGAGTCGGGTAGACCAGGAGGCCACTCATATGCATCGTACCATTAACTTCATTCATCTTCACATCTGTCGCTTGTATAGCGAAGTTCTTCAGATAAGTGACCAGGCAGCGAACTTGTGCAGGGACAGGATGGGGAGGTCAGCGCAAACTAAAAATAGAGACCGCTGAGTCCGCAAAAACTGCGTACTATTTGATTTGTTGATGTATAATTATTTGTGCTTTAAACAATGCTCTATGCTGTGGCTTGTGATGGACTGTATTGTGCTTTATGCGGACTAAATGAGATATCCGCACATTATATCGCTAGTTTATGCTTGTGCTGTGATCTGTGATGAACTGTGCGGACTAATGCTGTGTCCGCTTCTCAAAATTTAACTTATGAATGTCTGCAGGTGGGAAGTATCGCGAGCTAGGCTGACAGAAACTATGTCCGCTTTATTTTGTGCTTTGAACTTGGCAGGGATTCCTGAGACTGGAAATAGCAAAGAGAGCGGACTCCAGTTTTGTGTCCACGTTGTTTTTTATTTTTGGTGCATGAAAAGTTGTGGTGTGAACTTTGCAGACTCGATAGCCGAGCTGCGCGGCCTGGCCAAAAAGCTGTCAGACCTCCGTTACTATAAATATTGCCCTATTGTCTCTTTTATGCAGGAAAACAACTGTGAGAGGATCCTGCGGCCTGTAGACATGGTGTCCGCCAGAACTAATGTTGCAGTTGCTTTCCATGCTGCCGATCACAGGAAATGTACTTTGACGGAGGCCGACCTTGAGGCCTTTGTTGAGAGACATATGGCGGACTCCGCTCTGCTTGTCTGCCTTACTGTGCATGAAGAAAGATTAAACTTTTCGACAGCGTCCCTGATCGTTGTTCCTATTGACCACTTCGATAGCGGATTCGGATTCCCACTGCCATGGGAGGTGGTAGAGATATTCGAACACTACGGGATGGTGCCAGGCCAGCTCGCGCCCAACACCCTCGCTGCCATTTATAGCATCCTTTCTTACTTGCGGTCTGAGAAGATTACTTTTTCCCTTAACATATTCCGCAAGATCTTCTCAGCTCGCTCAATAACTCCGTCTGGAGGCCGCCCTTACAAAGGGGTGATCTATTTTTACTGCAGAGGAATGAAGGTTGTGGGTCTGCCCAACAAGATCCATAACTGGAGCTCGCGGTTTCTGATCGTCGACGGCGACCTCGGGTTTGTTCAAACCTATCCGCAGGAGCGCGCGGACTCCGCCTTCAAGAGTGTCCAGCTGGATGTGGCGGAGCTCGCCATTATTGAGTTACTTGCTGGGGCCAAGCTGGACATGGAGCACTATATCCCGCTGCTGGCGGGATTGGGTGACGTCAATCGCGAAGAAAGTAAGCTTCTGCGGACTTACTCTTGTATCCGTCGCGACCTGCATGCTAATATGTTCTTTTTCTTGCAGCGACCTTGGCCATGCCCGCAAACCTGCCACAAACGCCAAGCGGGTTTACCCCTACACAGAGGGAGAGAAAATAGGAAGTCGCAAGAAAAAGGAAAGAAGAGGGGGATCCCGCGGCGGACTACTCCTCTTCAGAAAGCTATGTGATGCAGGGCTTTGGCAACCGCCAGAATGATCTTAGGGGGAACCCGATGATCCACTGGCAAAATAAGAACAAGCATGTCCGTCTGTCCACAATGCTTCCATCATGGAAGAGTTCGAAGATCACCCGCCACACTCATGTGGCGATTTCCGCGCTTTATGGGAAGCGCAACTTGAGCGACTTGAAGAAGGTTGTCGCTGCCGACCTCCCTCTGCTGGCCACCCAGGCAAGCACGAACAGCACCGTTACCAACCACTTTGTCTGTTTGCTGACAAGGTATCTGTTTAGGTAGAATGACCAACTTCAGGAAGAGGTGAAGTTGGTAACGAAAGAAACAAGCGGCTAGGGAAAAGAGTTGCTGCGCAGAAAGAAGAGTTGGCGGTAAGCTTGCCTATTTTATGGCGCTCTGTTTAAAGTCTGCGTCGAGCTAACATTCATGCCTTTGCCTTTTGAAGGTCGCATACGACTTGGAAAATGATAACTTCCAGGCCGCTATGCTCCCCTTTGTGAAGGAAACCGTTGAGATCGCTATCGAGCGATTTGTCCGCGGCGGCTTCGCAAATGAAGGGGTGGACGGTGTCCCTTTTCTGCAGCACTTCCCCGAGTTGCAAGAGTAGGTCGTGGCGATGGAGCGAACTACCAAAGTAAAAGACGTCATTATTGAGGAGGAAGGAGAAGAAGGAGAAGAAGAAGATGGAGAAGAATAAGAAGAATAAGAAGAAAACGGAGAAGGCGGAGAAGCCAGGACAATTGTCGATGATACTGGTTCGAGCCAGCAAGGAGGAGATCAGTCCGCCGAGTCTGACACCTCTATATCTTCCTCTGCTGGCGAGAGCTCGCATAGCGAGTCCGCGGCCAGCACCGGTTCAGATGGCAGTAGTGGAAGTGGCTCGGATGGCTATTCTCCAGAGGTTGATGTCGAAAGCCCAAGCCCTCCTGCAGAAAAGAAACAGAAGACTGCCGAAGCAGAATAATGTACTTTTTGTTTTTAACATTTTTGTAAAGAGAGCGGACTTAAGTTTGGAGTCCGCTGAATACACGAAAGATGTAACTATTTTTGATTAAATAGAAAAGGATATTCTGGTATCAGTTTTGCAATGTTCTCTGTTTTCTGTTATTGAAATGTATTGAAGTAGTTAAATGTGATCTCCATGTAGTAGTCCGCGTAATGCAAATATCGTCCACACTACATAAGTTTCTGACTTGCTAATTAGGAAAAGTTATTAAATAATTTGACCAATGTTCGCCGCAAAAAGAATGAGACCAAAGTTTAGTTGGTTGCCGAAGTAAAAGATCATACGGACTCTCACGAGTTTCGATAATAGTCCGTGATTCTCTGTCAACAAACCTTTTAAGCTTAATTGAAAGTCCACCTAGTGTCAACTATGTGCACCTATGGGGGGGGGGGAATAGGTGACGAGTAGCGCTTTTACGGAATTTACGACGGTACCTGCACAATAAAGATAAAAGGCACAGCACACAGAATACACAGGAAATTTATAGTGGTTCCCCGACTTGGGTACATCCACTTTCCCCCTTCGACCTATCTCCCCAACAAGGGACGACTCGGTCACTTCTCCAACGGGATTGAAATCCAATCCCTGCACTAACGGAAGGATCCCTTCCACACGTGAGAGTCAACACTCCCACAAAACGGGTTGCACCCAACCCTTACAACACGGAACAAAAGTTCCTTTACAACAAAAGTAAATGTAGAATGTATACGAGATACAAACGTTTTTCGGAGACTACGGTGTTCCTCTTTGTTTGACGACGTGTTCGTGAAGTCAACGAAAAGTCTACAACCTTGGTCTCTCTTGGAGAGGATCTCCCCGGAACCGGCGGCGGCAACACGAGCGGCGGCTAGCTTCGGGATCGGCGGCTACGATGATGAGCGGCTGCTGAACTTGGAGATCCAAACTTCGTAGCGAAGCTAGCTTGGTCTTCCAACGGTCACACGAGGATCGGTCGTCTCGATCGATTCGGACGGGGGAGTTTTTCCCGGTCAACAAATCGAGAGACAAGAGATCTCTGGATAGACACGTGAGACTCAAGCTTTGCTAAGCTTCTGTCACCGGAGATCACTAAGGAATCTCGATTGTTGACGGCGACCAACTTGCCCGAGCACGACGGCGGCGGCGGAGAGGAATCGCGATATTAGGGTTTTGTCGCGGCTCGGTTTCGTTCTTTTTTCTCCGTGGTTTTACTGTTCAAAATACTGGAATATATATACTGTAGATAACTCCAATATGACCGTTTGTGGGACCCACACTAGAAATCCCTAAGTCCGGTTCAAACTAGTCCAGAGGCAGAATCCGGTCCAGCAGCATCCTGAGAAAACGCCAAGTGAAAATCGGCGAGAATCGCAGGCGATTCTCGACGAATCAGCGAGAATCACCAAGTGATTCTCGACGATTCGTCGAGAATCGTTAGTGATTCTCGCCGAATCACTTATTGATTCTCAACGAATTTCACTTTGTATACATGAGCTGCTTGGCCACCGGTTCGGCGAGAATCACTAGTGATTCTCGCCGAATCTTACTTGGCACCATTTTGAGGTAGCCAGAAGGAGTCGGCGAGAATCACTAATGATTCTCGTCGATTCGGCGAGAATCACTAATGATTCTCGTCGATTCGGCGAGAATCACTAGTGATTCTCGCCGAATCGGCGAGAATCACTTGGTGATTCTCGTCGAATTTTCCATGGACGAATTTTCGTCTTCCACCCAGGAGCTGCTCCTTGATCCATCCATGCTCCTTGTCTTCTCTTGCATATGAACGGCCCTGTACTTGAAAGTAAGTGCACTCCAATAGAGAGAGTACACGTAGGCCAACACACTTATCTGCTCAACGAGGGATTACGTCGTGCAGACCCGCGTATATTGACCTACTGCACCCTGACATTGGTGTGCACTTAGCGTGGAGGAGCTGCAAGTACAACTTAAGATGTTTCATCAAATACATTGTGAATTCATCTTAGCTTGACAGGTGGCTTCCTCAAATCTAGGTAATCGTGGATACAATATCCAACAATCTCCCCCTATTTGACGAAGCTAAAACCCTACTAGCTAAGATGAATAACACATATCAAATAATAAACATAGCATTCAGAAATTAAACATGCAGCACAAGAGAATATATGCAATCAGATCAGGACTTGAGTCATTCACAAATTCAAATATATATACCAATATAAATATATACACATATAATCCAGAATTGTTTCTATGACAACAATAATCATTAAATGTTCTTAAGACCAAGTGACAAGCTATAAGTTTTTGACTATTTTTCCTTAGCTAAGTCACCCTTAGGATTTTGAGCCAAGTACTTCTTGCTTTGCCTCTCCATGTATTCTTTGGGCTTCGGGTAATACCTAGGAGGAGCAACTTTATCTGCATCCTTGTTGTTTCTGAAAAAGATGTTGCGTTTCGCTTCAAACGTTTTGTGCGTTTCCCACTCATACTGGCTATATACTTCGTTTCGATTGATCTCTCCTCTTTCTTGCAGCCAGAAGGTGTCTAAGATGATGTTCCTTGAAACTGGACTCCACCTTTCGTTTCGTACATTCTCCTCATTCATTCGAGTTCTCTTTGCAGCCTGTGTCTCCTTGGAGGTCCCTTCTTGAACTTTTCTCTTTCCCCTGGCTTTTGCTAAGGCCTCTTGGTCAAACATGCTCCTCAGTTTAGCTTTGGAGAGAGCCCTAGCATCAGCGTCATTTGTGGGAATATCTGCAGCACTTGCACTTACATCCTCAGCAACACTTACTTCCTCAGCGGCCTTAGATGTCTCAGGGACATGAATACCGGCAGGATTGTCAGGCAGAACGACGCCTAACGTACCTAGCGCCTGTTGGAGCATCCACCAGCAGCTCTCATAGACATATTTGCTTGATTGGGCGAAGTGTGTGCTCATGTTTTCTTGAAGCTCGGCCAACGTAACTATATACTCTTTCTCCCCCTTTTTGGCTTCGACAGCTATACAGTTGGCATATGAGTGCAGGGAGTCATCAATATGCTTCGTGGTCTTGGAGAATTCAGTGATCAGGGCCTGCTGATTGGCATTTAAAGTGACCATATTACCATCAAACTTCTGAATGTTGGTGGCTACAACGTGTGCGTTCTGATTTACGACAGCCAGAGTATCAGTATTCTTTTTCAAGCCGGCCATTAAGAATGTGACAGCTTCGCCGGCCGCGGTATACTTCTCTTCAAATTTCTTCTCCATCACGTCCAGCTTATGGTTGATTTCCACCATATTCTTGAGCATCAGATTTTCCGAAGTCTTAATCCTGTTCAGCAGTTTATTTTGGGCTTCATCAAATGAGACTTTAAGTTCATTCACAATGCCCTGAATTATATTGACAGTGTGAGTGGCTAGCTCATCTCGTAACGGAATAGCCGAAGGCACCTGTGGGCCATGCATTTCAGCAGACGCATCTGTAGAGCTGGATACCATCACAGTCTCTACAGGAGGAATGTTGGCAGTCTCTGTAGATTTATCTAACTCCCCCTCCACTGGTGCAGACTTGTCAGGTGGAGGTTCAACAGGATCCGGAGTCTCAAGTACTTCATGTCCCTCATTCTCATCTTCCTCTCCGTCCTCATCTAAGAAATCATCTATATCAGCAGCTTCTTCCAATTCTTGGTCACCAGTCTCCAGCACAGTGTCACTTACTTCTTGAGTGTCGGCCACAGCATCCCTGGCCACCTGGGCGATTTCAGATATTACATCTGTATGAGGGAGTAGAGTCTCCCCCTCGATTCCTGCAGTCACGGTATCAGGAATTTCACCGGGGGTGACTGCTGGAGAAACTTCCTGTTGCTCTTCCACAGCAGGCTGCCCGATACGCCGCTCCCATCGATCAAACACACTTGCATCCATCTTCTTCAAGTAGTGGAGAGGGACGCCTTTGCTCATGTCAAACTTGTCTCCGTTCAGCTGGTTTAGATATAAGCTTATGATGCGGCCAAAACTTGGAGTGCCCAAGGTGTCCTTGATATTTTGGAACAGCAACTCCCCCCAGTTGAACCTCTTGCGGCAGACAACAACTATGAGGATCTTGAACATATTTCCTGAGATATGGTCATGCGAGCCCGGCTTGCAGATGAGCACTTTTCCAATAACGTCAGATAGGAGCTTCCCTTCTTCATTCATCTCCTTTCTCTTTATTGATCGAGTTCCTCGTGGAAGACCGCAGAACAAGAGAGTTCTGGTTTTGTCCTCGTCCTCCAAATAGTCCTCCTGCTCTGAACTAGAAAGCTGCAGGTAGCGAGTCAGCTTGCTGGCAGACATCTTTACTTTTGCCCCCGCCACCTTGCTCTTGATTATGGAGTCTCCATCTCGGAGTCTTGCGGTAGCGAAGAACTCCAGCACCTCTTTGTCCAGGATTTTGCAAGGGTGCTCCAAGACGAAGGTTAGCCCAGCCTCTTCCAGCATTAGAATGATGTTACGGAATTCGTCCGAGGCGTGAGAAAACCCAGTACGAACCAGCTCGCAGCCAGATACCAACCCTGCAGTTCTCCTTGGAGCCATCGTAGATCTAGAGAGAGAAGCCCTACGCTAAGCATTAATGAACATTCAAAAAGAAAGCGCCACTTGTGAGAGCGTCCAAGAACGGGTGAGAAAGGGGTTACCTAAGGACTTATATGGAAGTGAGTTGAGGAGCTTCGGGAAGACCTTCGGTGGATGGAGGAGTTTCCTGTGGGGTTCGGCCTTGCTAGAACGTTGCGAGAACCTTCTCAATTTGACGATGGACCTTGCGAGAACCTTGCGGTCACAGGGAAACTTCGCGATTCGACGAGAGCTTACGGGAAGAAGATGGACACCCAGCAGTTGTCCCTAGAGCAGGATGAATGGCGATTCGACGAGTCGGAGGGAGAGCTCCTGCGGGTTTCGGCTAATCGGCGGAAGAACGCTTTCGGGAAAGCTGCTGCGACGTGAGGCTGGATTCGTGAAGAAGGCGAATCGGCGGAAGAACTCTTTCGGCGGGATTTGTCTAATTCGTCGGGATTCGGGGTGAATGCGAAGGGTCGGCGGGATTCAGGAGATTTGGTTAATTCGGTTTCTGATACTATTTGTCTAATTCGAAATTGAGAGGTCTCTTGACTAGAAATTTTCATGTTGAGAAGCTTGCAATATTTTTGAAATATTCTGATGTCAAGTCAATATACACATGATAAATACATGTATATTCTAAAGTCAATCTATTTGGATTTTAATGAGGCTTTTCCAAAGACTTCTTAATGTTAATTGTGTGTTGTCGAGATTCACGATGACATATCTTCGTTAACCCTTTATTGATGTGTAAAGGTTTGCATGCATCGAGTTAACCTATCCTTAGACGTGCATACATACACTAATATACAAAGAAGTATCTGTATATAATGATATATATATGTATATATGTAATTGTCAATTGAAAATGACTCAAGTCTTGAAACTGATCATGAGTACCTGGGATTTTGAGAGTCATCGTTTAGGCCCTCAGGTAGAACATATCAGAAGCTCAATGTGAGTATGCTCAAATTGATATCACATCTGTTATTGCAGATGATTGTTCCATTTTAGTCTTGAGCCACCTACTGTCTAGTTCCCATCATATTCACGGGAACCTAGACTACCCTGCAAGAAAGAATTACTTTACCTTAGGAACCCAAATCATATTGGGTCCTAGGTTCCTGTTAGCATGAGCACGTCACTGCCTTCCTTCAGAAAACCTGTCTGGAAGACTACCTTTGTCCCGAGAATGTGGATAAACCCTTGTCGTGGGCACAGAGGGGTTGTGCCAACAATCGATGGCAAAGTGTCCCACTTTGCCACAGCACCAACATGGGTGAATGTTGTATCGCCGTTTCCGACCTGATCTCGTGACTGATGTAGTCACGGTCCTAGGTCTAAACGGAATAGGGCATGATCTTGTCACAAAAGTTCCTCTTCCATCGTGACACGTGGAAAGGTGGAAAGAATGCATGTTGTGAGCGTTATGATGCCGGGAAGGTGGTGCCATTCTTTCAGGCATCTCCCTTACAGGGGCCCCATGGAACCTGACATCATGACTTCTATCCTCTCTATCCCGTGTCCTCGAGTGGTGAGAAGTCTTCTGTGAGCTGGGACATGCAGATCTACATTGTGTTGGGGCAGTGGCAGTGAATACAAAGGTCTCAGAATGAGCCTTAGGTATTCTCTCGTGGGTGGCCATGTCGGCCCTTGCACTCCGGGTGTCTCCACATGGGGACAGATCCCCCTTGCAGTGACCATGATTATTCCTGTGGTCATACCTGAAGGCATGATGAGTTGCCTTCCTGCTTGGAGTGGGGGGTCGGAATACCGTTTCCCCATTTCTCCACGAATTGACAATCCGGGAGATCCACCCGTTTTCTTGCTTTCTCTTAATGACATCAACCTTGGAGAAGTTTGATACTATTCTTTTCTCATTCTCCAGACAACTCTCTAGAGCTGAGATCTTAGAGTCCTTGGCATTGTTGGACGCCAATTGGAGAACCAACAAGACCTTCAGTCGAGCAATCTCTTGAGCTTGCTCCTCAGCAAGTAGATTGCTTGACTGAAGGGCTCTCTTCAGGGAATCAGCATTTTCTGAAGGAGGGCAGTTCCTGTCTTCAGAAATTTCAAGAGATACGGGGCAGGATGAGGAAGTTACCTGCACTTCTGTGTTATTGTCGTTAGATCCAGTGACTATTGTTTCATCCACATCAGAGCTGCTTTCCTCACTGTCCTCTTCAGTCTCTGACACGGACACTGGAGCTCTGATGCAGTCCGAAGGATCCTTGCCTTCATCTTCAGAAGTGAGGACTCCTACATACGCTTCATCCTCTGATTGACAGCATAATCCAGCTTTCTTTGACCCCTCCATCAGCTCTGAGATCATCATCCACAGAGATTTAGCCGTTCTACATTTTTCCAATCTAGAGCGAGAGGCTCCAGACCAGACATCCATGATAATTTGTCGAATACTCTCGTCCAAGTGAAATAGTGATAGTTCCGTCTCTGACATCTCAGCAATGCCCATGGGCACTTGGATCCCAGAGTCGGAGGTCTTCATGGGAATAAACGGACCCTCTTCCAGGATGAAGGATGCTCGAGGATCGATAGCATCAAGGTGAAATGACACTCTCATTCTCCAGATGGGATAATAATCCTTTGTGCATGCGGGGAGTTTGAGTGGCGGTATCTCATAATCCAGATCCATGCTTCTGACACTGGTGGCAGGATTCTACTCAAGGTGTTAACCTTTTTGATGAGTAACCTTGCTTTGATACCACTTGAAAGTCCACCTAGTGTCAACTATGTGCACCTATGGGGGGGGGAATAGGTGACGAGTAGCGCTTTTGCGGAATTTACGACGGTACCTGCACAATAAAGATAAAAGGCACAGCACACAGAATACACAGGAAATTTATAGTGGTTCCCCGACTTAGGTACATCCACTTTCCCCCTTCGACCTATCTCACCAACAAGGGACGACTCGGTCACTTCTCCAACGGGATTGAAATCCAATCCCTGCACTAACGGAAGGATCCCTTCCACACGCGAGAGTCAACACTCCCACAAAACGGGTTGCACCCAACCCTTACAACACGGAACAAAAGTTCCTTTACAACAAAAGTAAATGTAGAATGTATACGAGATACAAACTTCTTTCGGAGACTACGGTGTTCCTCTTCGTTTGACGACGTGTTCGTGAAGTCAACGAAGAGTGTACAACCTTGGTCTCTCTTGGAGAGGATCTCCCCGGAACCGGCGGCGGCAACACGAGCGGCGGCTAGCTTCGGGATCGGCGGCTACGATGATGAGCGGCTGCTGAACTTGGAGATCCAAACTTCGTAGCGAAGCTAGCTTGGTCTTCCAACGGTCACACGAGGATCGGTCGTCTCGATCGATTCGGACGGGGGAGTTTTTCCCGATCAACAAATCGAGAGACAAGAGATCTCTGCATAGACACGTGAGACTCAAGCTTTGCTAAGCTTCTGTCGCCGGAGATCACTAAGGAATCTCGATTGTTGACGGCGAACAACTTGCCCGAGCATGACGGCGGCGGCGGAGAGGAATCGCGATATTAGGGTTTTGTCGCGGCTCGGTTTCGTTCTTTTTTCTCCGTGGTTTTACTGTTCAAAATACTGGAATATATATACTGTAGATAACTCCAATATGACCGTTTGTGGTACCCACACTAGAAATCCCTAAGTCCGGTTCAAACTAGTCCAGAGGCAGAATCCGGTCCAGCAGCATCCTGAGAAAACGCCAAGTGAAAATCGGCGAGAATCGCAGGCGATTCTCGACGAATCGGCGAGAATCACCAAGTGATTCTCGACGATTCGTCGAGAATCGTTAGTGATTCTCGCCGAATCACTTATTGATTCTCAACGAATTTCACTTTGTATACATGAGCTGCTTGGCCACCGGTTCGGCGAGAATCACTAGTGATTCTCGCCGAATCTTACTTGACACCGTTTTGAGGTAGCCAGAAGGAATCGGCGAGAATCACTAATGATTCTCGTCGATTCGGCGAGAATCACTAGTGATTCTCGCCGAATCGGCGAGAATCACTTGGTGATTCTCGTCGAATTTTCCTTGGACGAATTTTCGTCTTCCACCCAGGAGCTGCTCCTTGATCCATCCATGCTCCTTGTCTTCTCTTGCATATGAACGGCCCTGTACTTGAAAGTAAGTGCACTCCAATAGAGAGAGTACACGTAGGCCAACACACTGATCTGCTCAACGAGGGATTACGTCATGCAGACCCGCGTATATTGACCTACTGCACCCTGACATTGGTGTGCACTTAGCGTGGAGGAGCTGCAAGTACAACTTAAGATGTTTCATCAAATACATTGTGAATTCATCTTAGCTTGACAGGTGGCTTCCTCAAATCTAGGTAATCGTGGATACAATACCCAACATTAATGATAATAACCATTGTGGCCTCATATTTTCTGTTAAACTACGAGCTGAAAAGACCAACCGGGGACCAATCCTACGAACCGGGAGGCTATAATTTCATAGTTCGCACGCATTTTAATAGAAATGATCTATAGCTTGACGATAACTAAGGCCGACAATAATCCAGGCCGCTATATTTTATTTGTAGCTCGCCAAGTCCTTGTAACTTGTCAAAAAGGACATAACTGGCGGACTCTGATGGATACCAATTCCAGTTTGCATGTAAATAAATTTTTGCGAGTTAAGAAAGATCAATCCGAGCAGGTAGGTGTATGTAGTATTGCTTTTCTCATAGTCGGGTCACAAAATACCTCAAGATCAATCCGAACTTGGTGGACTGTGCGGACACCATAGCGCAGTCCATAATAGAGATTGAAATGACTCACAGCACTAGGTGACCAAGCGGGTAGGTGAAGACAGAGTGTACAACCCCATGTCCGGCGAATAAGGTTGCCAGGAACCAGACCGATCGGGCTGAAACTAATGGGCGAGCTCGACAGTAGGGAAGTCGAGCCCGAGCTCGGCATTCGTCGAACGGGAGAATGACATTCGTCGACCGCGAGCTCGGCATTCGCCGAGCTAGTCCAAGAATCATCGAGCTGAGGTCGACTAATGGAGACCGACGGATGGGCGAGCTCGCCGTCCCAGCTCGCGGTCTCGCAAAGGAGCTCGGCACCAGTAGGCGAGCAGGATCTGCCGAGGTGGCCAGGCTCCCCAGCTCGCCCAGATATATGAGGTACTTTTTACTATTTTGCCCCCGCTGGTCTGCACATAGTCCTTCAAAACAGCGGAGTTTGGCTGTTGGCAGACCCGACCAAGGGTTTTTTGGTAACTTCAGGTCAGTTCAGTTTGGTTATTGGCAGTTCAGATTCTGAAAACTATAAATAGGACCCAAGGGGTACCCCAGAAGGCATGCTTCCTGTGATCTCCTGCTCCATTTTTCAAGTGCTTTCTGAGGGTACCTTAGCTCGACCTCTGGCTAAGGAGGGGAAGCGCTCTCAGATCTTCCGGGTGTGTGGTGGGTCCTCCCCGCCGAGCCCTTGGGTCGGTTCCCCTTATTTCTTTTGTTGTTTTGCTTGTAGGAGCGAAGTAGGCGCGCGATCACCCCTTCCCCAAGGGTGAACTCCACAGGAGACCGTTTCTCGGTTTCAACATTTTGGTGCGGTGAGCATGGAGTGTGGTCAGTGCAGAAAAGCTTCAGCGAGCCCGATGACAGGAGGACAGGGATCTGACAGTCCCGACTCCCCCCCCCCCTCCTCTTTCCACGGTGGGGATGTTCGAGGATTTCAGGAATGAGGTGTTGAACCTTGTCAGCATTCGGCACGCGGGCCGGGTGCTCGACTCCAGCAGCCCATATCGTGACCGCCCCGTCTCTGGGCGAAGACGCCCCCGGCAGGCGAGCTGGGAAGGAAGTGGCCGAGGAGGGCCGGGGGTGCGAGCTCCCCGGGTGCAAGCTATTCCCTGGCTCGGCAGGCCGAGGCCGGTTCGGCGAGCTAGGCTCGCGAGACTCATCAGCTCGCCCAGCAGGGGGAGGTAGCCCCTTCAGCGAGTTGGTCTCTTCAGCTCCAATTCCAGAGGGGTTCAGGGAACCCGAGATGTCCTTCTACATCGGGAAGGGAGACCCGGTCCAACACGTTCAATGGTTCTAGGATGTAGTTTCAATCCGGCAGATGTCGGACGGGTTCAAGTGCTGACTTTTCTCTATCACCCTCAAGGAGAAGGCAAGGGAGTGGTTCCACCAGCTACCGGCCAGCTCCAACTACTACTTCGAGGACCTACGTCGGGGTTTCATGCTGAGGTTCACTACCTCGAAGAGGAGGAAGAAAGAGTCGGAATCCCTGTTCCACATCAAGCAGGGGGTTAATAAGACGCTGGGGAGCTACGTGGACAGGTTCCAGGAGGAGGTTACTCATGTCCAGGAGATGTCAAGCCATAGTTTGATGATGGCCTTTACCCTGGGCCTGCAGTAGGGATTCTTCAGGATGGAGCTGAAGAGAATTCCCCCCGCTCCTACGAGGAGCTGATGGAGAGGGCGGCGAGAGAAGTTGACGCGGAGGCGTCAAACCCGGAGTTTGCGCGGAAGCTGGCCAGGTGTGCCACTGAGGTGGAGAAGTAATTGAGAGGAGGAAGAGGATAGGGGGAGAGGAGAGGAGAGCCCCGGCAGAGGGAGCAGAGACAACTCCAGGGGCAGCAGCAGCCTACGTGGGGGCATCAGGATCCCGACCGTCGACTAGGCTAGAGGCCTGAGTGGCAAGGGTAGGGGCCATAGAGAGAGTACCAAGGAAGGGATCGCCATCAAGGGGGGCAAGATCAGTTCCACCCCCCGGGCTGGAGACAGGCCCAGAGGCTCCGACTCCCCGATCAAGAAGAGGCTATGGCCATAGCCATGGGGGAGAGGAGGAGAGTAGCAAGGAGGAGGAGAGAAGTCAGGGCGGAGTTGCCCTATTGCGACTTTCATCAGGAGGAGGGGCACGGCACAGCCACGTGCCCGGAGTTCCTCGAAATGAGAGGGAACCGGGAATAGCAGTAGCTGGGGCGCCAGGAAGTGAGGATCGAGGAGGTCCTACCTCAGGCAGAGGAGGACCGTTGCGAAGACCGGGTGGACGTTGTGACTCGATGAGGGATCGGAGTGATCCATGGGGGGTGGGGGTCGAGGCTTCCCGGAAGGTGAGACTCCACACCATGTATCGTCGGAGCGTTGCCTCCACATCCCAAACACTACCCCCAGAAGAGAGGATCACCTTCTCCAGGAGGGACATGCCGGATCACGAGGATCCATTCTGTGATGCGTTGGTCATCAAGGCAGCCATGAAAAATTTTACCGTCTCTCGGATCCTCGTCGACAACGGAATCTCCATCAACGTCGTCTTTAAGAAGGCGTTTGATGCGATGAAGGTGGAGGCGAAGAGGGTGCTGGCCTCGGATGGACCCTTGTTCGGGTTTTCAGGGGAGAGGAAAGAAGTGGAGAGAGGAGTCGGTCTCCATGTCACCCTGGGGGGGCAGTCCAGGAACTGCAGGTTCGTCATCGTGGACGCCCCCAGTAGCAACAGCGCCATCTTCGGGAGGCCCCTTATCAGCACCTTCCGCTGCGTCCCATCATCATTCCATCAGTACTTGAAGTTCAATGCTGAGGGGATTCAGGTCAGGTTCAGGGGGGACCCCAAGGTGGCATGGGAATGCTACGTCACCGCTGTTAACTCAATCTCTTGGCAAGAGGGAGCCGAGGAGATGGGGCGAAGGATGGAGGAGGCTGAGCAAGAAGCTGGCAGGGAAGAGCTGGAGGTGGAGAACTGCGCTGAGGAGGAGGTGGCAGGAAGGGATCAGGAGGAGATGGCCGAAGTGATGGCCGTGGAGGAAGAGATGGAGGTGGAGGTCCCCATCCCAAAGGAGAGGGATGCTAAAGGATGGGGGAGTAGTCCAGGTTGGAGGCTGCAGAGGAAGTGGTGGAGTTGGAGGTCCTCACCCGTGGAGGCAGGGTGGAGAAGGTCCACGTCAACGGAGGGCTGACCCCGAAAGACCAAGGCATGATGCTGGAGTGCATCCAAAATAATGTGGACATCTTCGCATGGAACGCCGCAGAGATGTCGGGGGTTGACGCTGATGTGGCCTGCCACCGCCTCAACCTAGACCCGGGAGCACGCCCCGTCCAACAAAGGAAGAGGTCCATCGCGGACAAGCTCGCAGAGCCCATTAGAGAGGAGGTGGCAAAGCTTCTCAAGGCCGGCTTCGTGTCCGAAATCCAATACCCCGGCTGGGTCTCCAATGTGGTCATGGTCAAAAAGGGAGACGGCCGGTGGCGAATGTGTATCGATTTCTCCTTACTTAATAAAGCTTGTCCTAAGGACTGTTATCCCTTGCCTCGGATCGACGCGCTGGTTGACTCAGCCGTTGGTTTTTCTGTAATGAGTTTTTTAGATGCCTTTTCAGGTTATCATCAAATCAGGATGCACCCCCCGGATGTAAAGGATGTCTCGTTCATCATGGGGGATGGATGCTACTTTTACAAGATGATGCCCTTCGGGCTAAAGAACGCAGGTGCGACCTACCAGAACATGATGGATAGGGTCTTCAAAGAGCAAAAGGGGAGAAACCTGGAGGTGTATGTGGATGACCTCATGATCAAGAGTCAGGATGTGGACTCCCACCTCCAGGACCAAGAGGAGACCTTTGCTACCCTGCGCAAGTACAAGATGCGATTGAACCCCCTGAAATGTGTCTTCGGGGCTAGAAGGGGAAAGTTCTTGGGGCATCTCCTCACCCCTGCGGTGGTCGAGCCGAATCCTGATAAGGTCAAGGCTATCATGGAGCTAGGGTCTCCATGGAATTCCAAGGAGGTGCAGCGCCTGATAGGGAAACTGGCAGGGCTAAGTAGGTTCCTCTCCTGGGCTGCGGAAAAGTGCCCCGCCTTCTTCAAAACGCTAAGGGGCGGTCAAAGGTTTGAATGGACCAAGGAGTACGAGGAGGCATTCCCGGACCTCAAGATGCAGTTGACCCAGGATCCGCTGCTCCAAGTGCCCAAGGAGGGGGAGGACCTGTTTTTATATCTCGGGGTCGGGCAGAGGCCTGATGCTAAATATCACGGCAGTGAACCGGTCGCACAAGTAATATAAAATGGGCGAGTTTTCCGAAGTATCGATCTCTCAAGGAACACAGTAAGGTGGAGTTAATTTTGAGGAGGACTTGAGATTGAAGTCCTTAGGGTCGGCGGTAACGATGGGGGTTTTGACATTGCGGACAAAGAAAATAAAACACTATCAACTACTCATATGCAACGCCGCTATGTGATGCTTCGCCAGGCGGGATGGAAGACTAGTTGGGCCGCTATGCACCGAATCACTAGGTGGATGGGCGAGTAGGCTTGCTGATAAGGTGGTGAGAATGGCAGAATGAGGGTCGTGAGCACCTCTTCGCTACGCACGCCACTAGCTATTGCTAGTGCGGCAAGGGCGGATGGATGGTGGATGGACAAATAGGCGCACCTCAAGTAAATAACGAAAACATACAATCACATAGACATAATTGTATAAAAACATTTTACAAATAAGCATACATCATCTATAAATAAGGTTTATAACAACACATAAACAACAATAAAGGAAGAACAAGTCAAGAGATCGACCGAATCCTAAGTCTTGCTGAGGATTCACGGTTGGAATCGTCGGGTTGTCAATCCGAGTTCAAGCTCGGTCCTCAACTACGTCCGGGGTAGAGAAGGACTGTCACCACCTTCCAATGGACCCGTCTTCTTCGTGTCACGATAGCAGACGAAAGTTGCAAGCTTCCCTTTGCTTGGTGGCTATGGCGTTGAAGCTTGAAATGAACCCAAGAGATGATGGAGGAGGCCGGGAGGAAGCTCCGGCTTGGATTTGGCGGTGAAAGCTTGCCCGGAGCACCTCCCTAGGGTGGAAGATGAAGGGGAAACGGCGGATAAGGAGGAAAACAGTGGAGAAATGTCGAGCTCCGGATCCTTCTTTGAATTAGGGCGAGACCTGTATATTTATAGAAAACAGAAATGAACAATACGCACGATCACGGGCGCACGACCAGTGGTCGTGCGCACTATATCCAGTGATCGTGCGCACTGATATGGCAGATTAGGAAGAAGAAAAGGGATAATGCGCACGAACAGTGGCGCACGACCAGTGGTTGTGAGCACTAAATCCAGTGGTCGTGCGATTACCCCAGACAGGACTCCAGAAAAGAGGAATCAATGCACACGAATAGTGGCGCACGACCGGTGGTCGTGCGCACTAAGTCTAGTGGTCATGCGATTACCCAGGCTGATTCTGGAAAACATAGAGTAGTGCGCACGATCAGGGGTGCACGACCAGTGGTCATGCGCATTAGATCCCATGATCGTGCACAGTATTCCTGTTTCAAAACCATCCCCTGACACGCACAAGACCCCTATACCGAAATGAAAAAACCAATCACTAATATGTGCAGACATTCCAGGCAATCACAAAAAGGAGTACAAACTATAAAAATAACAAAATACACAACCACGGGCATAAATGTGCACATCCTATGGAAATAAAGATAAGATGAAATATGAACGATATAGAACTAAAAGTGAAGTGCAAACGCGTGAAAACTAGCCCAAATGAGTCCGAAAATAGGTATATAAAAAGGACTCATCACACCCCCAGACTTAACTATTTGCGCGTCCCGAGCAAACAAAATCTAAGCAGATAGGGAAAATTACTAGCTAACAAAGAAATTGAAAAACAAAGTACCATGCGAAGTCACATGCTCGCGTGCGTAAAAATACAATAGAGAAAATTTCTAAGTATACATAATAGTTTATATTTTTCACAATGCGTATCAAAATTTTATTACTACTCAAAAATAGAATCACGGTGAATCAACCGGTCACGCATAGGAAGAAAGTAGGCAGGCCACTAAGGTTTGCTTTGCCAAAGATCGGGGCTCAGGATCACCTCCAAAGGAATCCACCAATGTCGGGGACCATACGCTTGCCCGTTCACACTGTCTCCACGGCACTAGGTAGACTCAGGCGCAAATCCGTAGGACTTTAGGATAATTACGGGGCTTGGGTTACGGTGAGATAAACAATGATAAAAAGAAAGGCTATGCACCTAACCCAAATGAGCTATCCAAAAAAAAAGAATCCAATCGCTAACCACAATATATGCAAGTACACCACACCTCCAGACTTAACTTTTAACATAGGGGTGTGTGCACCGCCTACTCCAAATATAATCACATTTACAAAAAGATTTTCAATTTAAACTTTTTCTTTTCACTTTTTTTCTTTACAAATATGTTTTTTTTCATTTTATTTTCACAATTCAGCAGATATAGACTGGGAGTACTTCCACATTTTAACAAAATATAACACCACATCACATCCCAACATGAAAATATAAAACACTAAACTCGACTTGGGTGTGCGACTAGGATAGGCTATGGGGCTTTGGTGAATGAAGGTGGAGCTGAATCAAAAGAAGGGTAGGCACAACGGGGCTAGCAAGGATATGACGTTAGGAACGGTACAAAGCTTAACCGGGCCAAAATGATGGCCTACATCACGCTTACGCTAGACTAACCAAGTACCCATGCTTCGAGACTAGTTTGGGGCAAGTTCTTAGCCACCGAGAAAGAAGATCCTTCCTCCCAACTCGAGCAAAACGAGTCTAGTGACAGCTACACACATTCCTATACTACCGTTTGATTCACACCAGATTCACCAACTTTTGAGTAGAATAAAAAGATCTTTACGCAAATAGAAAAGTATAAAATCATAAGCATACAGAAAAATTAAATCTAATCGAATTTCCATACGAGACGAGAGCAGTTGACTAGAAACACAACAAGGTCAACATTTTACTCTGTCTCACAATCCTAAGCCAGCACCATAATTTTCCCAAATCTAACAAAGAAATGAGTTTAACTCGCGGCACACAAACAGCTAAGCATGCGCTCAAGTGGGTGCAGTGGTGTGTGATGCAATGAACTAATCATAATAAATCTATAAAAGCTTCTAGTATGCACATGAGATGTGCACGTATAAAAGGTAACAAAACTGGCTCTCCCCCAGACTTAAACTAAACTACACAGTATATGATAGAGAAATTAAAATCATAAAGAGCTAAGGGAAGAGGTTACACAATGCTCAGCTAGTGAGCATACCAGAAGACGCGTGGAAACCTGAAGCAGGCCCGCTATACGAAGAATCACAACCCCGCCAATGCGATTTACTATGAATACCTGCAGGGGTGAGCTTCGTACAAAAACAAAACAAAAATAACAAACTACAAAGAAATACTAAAACTAAATAGACATGAAAAACAAAATGCAGAAAATGAAAGATAAGTACAGGGGTTATTGTCATCCCAGCACGACTTATTCGGCTACGAAAAGGTTCTAGCTAATAGGCCTATGAAAAGAAAAATGCACAGGTAACTGTTCCAACATCCGTTTCGGTAATGGGTACCGTTACGGCGATAGAACAATTACCCCTCTGCCTAAATAATTATACTTGCTCCTCGCAGGCAGAGGAAATAGGAAATAGGATGAGGAGGAGGCCTGATCCTCACTCATCTTATCACAAAAAGCATCCTCGCCTAGCAAGGCATCGTCAACCACAGGTGTGCAGGGTGTGATGGCAGCGGCAAGAACACCAGGCTCATCATCATCCCAACATACTCGTGGAGACTCAGCCTGCACAGGCTCAGATAGAGAAGGGGGATCAAGAAATAAAGGAGAAGAAGAACTAAAATAATCAGAAAATGGGAGAGTGATCACGGTGTCACTCTCAGCACGATCCAAGCAGAGATCATCGTCGGTATCATACGAGTCGTACCGAGGGGAATCCGAGAACTCGATCTCCGCGGTGGTAAGAGGAACGACCTCATCCAATAAGGAGGTGCAAACCTCCGCATCGAAAATGGGATATTCCTCATCCCACCGGGGTGCGTAAAAGTGTTCCGAAGATCCACCTTATCCGTCGAAGATAGAGGAATCATCATCCCACTTCGGCGCAACCTTGGGCACCAAATCATCCACAAATACGGCATCATCAACCGACTCACACAAAAATGGAGTAGCACAATCCGGCAAAAATTGCGGAGCGGCAAGGCTGCTCTCAAAATCAAGCACTGAATGAGCAGGCCCCCCCGCACAGTCATTCGCAGACGCCACCCTATTGACGACCGGAACAATCTCATCGTCCCATACAGGAGCGTTCATGAGTTCCTGCTCCTCTTTTTGTTGGCTAACACCAAAGTGATTATCATCACTCAAGGGAAGCTCATAAAAAGGGATCGAGGGACCCATGAAAGAGCTGTATGCGGCTAGAGATTCTTCGGTAATCTCAACGGGTAGAGAACGAGCAAAATGCATTATATCAGTGTATGGGCCAGGGAACACCCCGGTAGGCCGGTCCACCACAGTCTTCTGCAAACAAGAGGTTGTTGTGCACACGCCCTCAGAGGGAGAAGGCTTGCACAAATGAGGGCAATCCTTCAACATGTGTCCCACACCTTGACATAACAAACACTGAATGCAATGCTCGGTATTCATAGCAGCAATGGCATCGATGGATCGGTGCAAAGTGTCAAGTAGACGGCACTCAACATCAGGATCCATCGCGAACAAAAATAATTGCTGAAAAAGTGCTACACAGCTAAAAAACAAATAGCGTGGATCTGTTATCTAAATCAAAAAGTAGAAAAGAACAAAAAGAAATAAGCAAAATAAAAATTCTAATACCCAAAGCAAATAAAGAAAATGAAATGCACAAATAGAAAATGGCTTCAATTTATTATCTCCCCCTCCAGAAACTCACATGACTGTGTTCCCCGGCAACGGCGCCAAAAACTTGATGCTAAAGATCACGGCAGTGAACCGGTTGCACAACTAATATAAAATGGGTGAGTTTTCCCAAGTATCGATCTCTCAAGGAACACAGTAAGGTGGAGTTAATTTTGAGGAGGACTTGAGATTGAAGTCCTTAGGGTCGGCGGTAACGATGGGGGTTTTGATATTGCAAACAAAGAAAATAAAACACTATCAACTACTCCTATGCAACGCCGCTATGCGATGCTTCGCCAGGCGGGATGGAAGACTAGTCGGGCCGCTATGCACCGAATCACTAAGAGGATGGGCGAGTAGGCTTGCGGATGAGGTGGTGAGAATGGCAGAATGATGGTCATGCGAACATCTTCGCTATGCACGCCACTAGCAATTGCTAGTGCGGCAAGGGCGGATGGATGGTGGATGGACAAATAGGCGCACCTCAAGTAAATAACGAAAACATACAATCACATAGACATAATTGTATAAAAACGTTTTACAAATAGGCATACATCATCTATAAATAAGGTTTACAACAACACATAAACAACAATAAAGGAAGAACAAGTCAAGAGATCGACCGAATCAAAAGTCTTGCTGAGGATTCACGGTTGGAATCGTCGGGTTGTCAATCCGCATCCAAGCTCGGTCCTCAACTGCGTCCGGGGTAGAGAAGGGCTGTCACCACCTTCCAATGGCCCGTCTTCTTCGTGTCACGATAGCGGACGAAACTTGCAAGCTTCCATTTGCTTGGTGGTTATGGCGTTGAAGCTTGAAATGAACCCAAGAGATGATGGAGGAGGCCGAGAGGAAGCTCCGGCTTGGATTTGGGGGTGAAAGCTTGCCCGGAGCACCTCCCTAGGGTGGAAGATGAAGGGGAAATGGAGGAGAAGGCGGAAAACGACAGAGAAATGTCGAGCTCCGGATCCTTCTTTGAATTAGGGCGAGATCTGCATATTTATAGAAAACAGAAATGAACAATGCGCACGATCACGGGCGCACGACCAGTGGTCGTGCGCACTATATCCAGTGATCGTGCGCACTGATATGGCAGATTAGGAAGAAGAACTGGGATAATGCACACGAACAGTGGCGCACGACCAGTGGTCGTGCGCACTAAATCCAGTGGTTATGCGATTACCCCAGATAGGACTCCAGAAAAGAGGAATCAATGCACACGAACAGTGGCGCATGACCGGTGGTCGTGCGCACTAGGTCCAGTGGTCGTGCGATTACACAGGCTGATTCTGGAAAACATAAAGTAGTGCACATGATCAGGGGCGCACGACCAGTGGTCGTGCGCATTAGATCTCATGATCATGTGCAGTATTCCTGTTTCAAAACCATCCACGGACACGCACACAACCCCTGTACTGAAAGGAAAAACCAATCACTGATATGTGCAGACATTCCAGGCAATCACAAAAAGGAGTACAAACTATAAAAATAACAAAATACACAACCACGGGCATAAATGTGCACTTCCTATGGAAATAAAGATATGATGAAATATGAATGATATAGAACTAAAAGTGAAGTGCAAACGCGTGAAAACTAGCCCAGATGAGTCCGAAAATAGGTATATAAAATGGACTCATCAAGGCCTTGAGCACCATCCTAGTTTGGTAAGAGGGGAAGAAGCAGCTCCCTATTTACTACGTGAGTCGGGTCCTGAGGAAGGCCGAGCTCCGGTATCCAATTTTGGAGAAGCTGGCTTTCGCCCTGATCGTCTTGGCCTGAAGGTTACGACCTTATTTCCAGGCACACTCAATCCGAGTGGTGACTGTTGGGTATTGTATCCACAATTACCTGGATTTGAGGAAGCCACCTGTCAAGCTAAGATGAATTCACAATGTATTTGATGAAACATCTTAAGTTGTACTTGCAGCTCCTCCACGCTAAGTGCACATCAATGTCAGGGTGCAGTAGGTCAATATACACGGGTCTGCAAGACGTAATCCCTCGTTGAGCAGATCAGTGTGTTGGCCAACGTGTACTCTCTCTATTGGAGTGCACTTACTTATAGGTACAGGGCCGTTCATACTCAAGAGAAGACAAGGAGCATGGATGGGTCAAGGAGCAGCTCCTGGGTGGAAGACAAAAATTCGTCCAAGGAAAATTCGACGAGAATCACCAAGTGATTCTCGCCGAATCGACGAGAATCATTAGTGATTCTCGCCGACCCCTTCTGGCTACCTCAAAACGGTGCCAAGTAAGATTCGGCGAGAATCACTAGTGATTCTCGCCGAACCAGTGGTTAAGCAGCTCATGAATACCAAGTGAAAATCGCTGAGAATCAATAAGTGATTCGGCGAGAATCACTAGCGATTCTCGACGAATCGTCGAGAATCACTTGGTGATTCTCGCCGATTCGTCGAGAATCACCTGCGATTCTCGCCGATTTTCACTTAGCGATTTCTCGGGATGCTGCTGGACCGGATTCTGCCGCTGGACTAGTTTGAAACGGATTTCGGGTTTCTACGTGTGGGACCCACAACGGTCATATTGTATGAGTCTTCAATGTATAAATACATGGGTATTTTTGAACAGTGATTTAGCGAAGAAAACCAGACATACGCGAGCACGGACAAACCCTAGATCCCCGCTTCCGCTCCGTCGCCGCCGCCACCGCTCGCGATAAGTTGGTCGCCGCTGTTGATCGCTTCTCTTCCCGATCTCCGGCGATAGAAGCTTAGCAAAGCTCTGAGTCTCACGTGTCTATCCGGAGATCTCTTGTCTCTCGATTTGTTGACCGGGAAAAATTCCCCCGTCCGAATCGATCGAGACGACTGATCCTAGAGTGACCGTTGGTAGACCTAGCTTGCTTCGCAACGAAGATTGGATCTCTATTTTCAGCAGCCGCTCATCATCATAGCCGCCGATCCCGAAGCTAGCCGCCGCTCGTGTTGCCGCCGCCGATTCCGGGGAGATCCTCTCTAAGAGAGACCAAGGTTGTAGACTCTTCGTTGACTTCACGAACACGTCGTCGAACGAAGAGGAACACCGTAGTCTCCAAACGAAGTTTGTATCTCGTGTACATTCTATATTTACTTTTGTTGTAAAGGAACGATTGTTCTGTGTTGTAAGGGTTGGGTGCAACCCGTTTTGTGGGAGTGTTGACTCTCACGTGTGGAAGGGTTCCTTCCGATAGTGCAGGGATTGGATTTCAATCCTGTTGGAGAAGAGACCGAGTCGTCCCGTGTTGGGAGATAGGTCGAAGGGGGAAAGTGGATGTACCCAAGTCGGGGAACCACTATAAATTGACTGTGTATTCTGTGTGCTGTGCTTTTTATTTTTATTGTGCAGGTACATTTGTAAGTTTGGCAAAAGCGCTACACGTCACCTATTCCCCCCCCCCCATAGGTGCACATAGCCGACACTAGGTGGACTTTCAAGTGGTATCAGAGGCAGGTTACTCTTCAAAAAGGTTAACACCTTGAGTAGAATCCTGCCACCAGTGTCAGAAGCATGGATCTGGATTATGAGATACTGCCACTCAAACTCCCCGCATGCACAAAGGATTATTATCCCATCTGGAGAATGAGAGTGTCATTTCACCTTGATGCTATCGATCCTCGAGCATCCTTCATCCTGGAAGAGGGTCCGTTTATTCCCATGAAGACCTCCGACTCTGGGATCCAAGTGCCCATGGGCATTGCTGAGATGTCAGAGATGGAACTATCACTATTTCACTTGGACGAGAGGATTCGTCAAATTATTATGGATATCTGGTCTGGAGCCTCTCGCTCTAGATTGGAAAAATGTAGGACGGCTAAATCCATGTGGGTGATGATATCCGAGTTGATGGGGGAGTCAGAGAAAGCTGGAATATGTTGTCAACCAGACGAGGAAGCCTATGTGGGGGTTCTCACCTCTGAAGATGAAGGCAAGCATCACTCGGACAACATCAGAGCTCCAGTGTCCGTATCAGAGACTGACGAGACCAGTGAGGAAAGCAGCTCTGACGAGGATGAAACAATGGTCACTGATTCTAATGACAATAACACAGATGAGCCGATAACATCTTCATCCTGCCCCATATCTTTTGACTTTTCTGAAGACAGAAACTGCTCTCCTCCAGAAAATTCTGATTCCCTGAAGAGAGCCCTTCAGGAAAGCAACCTACTTGCTGAGGAGCAAGCTCAAGAGATTGCTCGACTGAAGATCTTGTTGGTTCTCCAATTGGCGTCCAACAAGGTCAAGGACTCTAAGATCTCAGCTCTAGAGAGTAGTCTAGAGAATGAGAAACGTATAGTATCAAACTTTTCCAAAGTTGATGCTATAAAGAGAAAGCAAGAAACTGGGTGGATCTCCCGGATTATCCAGGCATGGAGAAATGGGGAAACGGTATTCCGACCCCCCACTCCAAGCAGGAAGGCAACTCATCATGCCTTCAGGTATGACCACAGGAATAGTCGTGGTCACTGCAAGGGTGATCTGTCCCCATGTGGAAACATCCATAGTGCAAGGGCCGTCATGGCCACCCATGAGGAAATACCTAAGGCTCATTCTGAGCCCTTCGTATTCACTGCCACTGCCTCAACACAGTGTGGATCTGCATGTCCCAGCTCACAGAAGACTTCTCATAACTCGAGGACACGGGATAGAGAGGATAGAAGCCATGATGTCAGGTTCCATGGGGCCTCTGTAAGGGAGATGCCTGAAAGAATGGCACCACCTTCCCGGCCTCATAACACTCACAACATGCATTCTTTCCAACCTTCCACGTGTCACGATGGCAGAGGAATTTTGGTGACAAGATCATGCCCTATCCCGTTTAGACCTAGGACCGTGACTACATCAGTCACTAGATCAGGTCGGAAACGGCGATACAACATTCACCCATGTTGGTGCTGCGGCAAAGTGGGGAACTTTGCCATCGACTGTTGGCACAACCCCTCTGTGCCCACGGCAAGGGCTTATCCACATTCTCGGGACAGAGGTAGTCTTCCAGACAGGTTTTCTGAAGGAAGGCAGTTGCGTGCTTATGCTAACAGGAACCTAGGACCCAATATGATTTGGGTTCCTAAGGTAAAGTAATTCTTTCTTGCAGGGTAGTCTAGGTTCCCGTGAATATAATGGGACCTAGACAGTAGGTGGCTCAAGACTAAATTGGAACAAGCGTCTGAAATAACAGATGTGATATCTACTTGAGCATACTCACATTGAGCTTCTAAAATGTTCTACCTGTGGGACTTAAACGATGACTCTCAAAATCCCAGGTACTCATGATCAGTTCCAAGACTTGAGTCGTTTTCAATTGACAATTACTTATATATATATATCCTTATATACAGATACATCTTTGTATATTAGTGTATGTATGCACATCTAAGGATAGGTTAACACGATACATGCAAACCTTTATACATCAATAAAAAGTTAACGAAGATATGTCATTGTGAATCTCGACAACTCACAATTGACATCAAGAAGTGTTTGGAGAAGCCTCGCTCAAATCCAAATAGATTGTCTTTACAATAAATATGTATTTATCGTTCTTATTTTGACTTGACATCAGAAGAATTCGAAAATGTTGCAATGCTTCCTATCGTGAAAATTCCCAGTAGAGAAACCTTTCAATTTCGGATTAGACAAATCCCGCCGACCCATTATATACTCGGAATCTTGGTATCATTTTTATACTTAGTAAAGAAAACCGCCAAAAACCCTTCAATTTCGTTTTTATACTTAAGAATCCCGCCGAAAGGGCTCGCCGACCCTTCGCCTTCCTCAAGAGTCCCGCCGAAGGAGCAAGCTACACGAGTCCCGCCGACTTTCGCAGAATCCACGCCAGGATCCGCAACATCAAAGTTCCCGCAAGGAAGCTCTTCGCAGAATCGCAAGGTTTCTTCCGTCGGACCCGCAGGAAGCTCGTCGCACCGCCTACGCCAAATCCCGTCGAATCACGCCGACTCTTCCCATTCCCACCGACTCGCGGAAGCACGCCAAACCTCGCCGACTCTCCTCCGCTGGACACTCACCGAGGGGCAACTAACCGCCGCAAGGGAAACTTACCGGAGGACAACTCGCCGACTCCTGCTGCAAAGCTCGCCAAATCCGTCTCCATCAAAGGTCTCCCGCAAGAATCCCGCCGAAGCTTTCACCGACGAACTCTTCAAGTTTCGATTCTTCTCCACTCGAACTAACTCACTGTCTACATCGCTAGGTATCCCCTCACCCGCACTTGGACTTGATCACTTGTATCACTTCCTTTTTGATTTTTTTTTAAGCGTAGAAGAGGGCTTCTCTCCCTAGATCTGCAATGGCTCCAAGAACAACTGCTGGGTTGGTCACTGCTTGCGAGCTTGTTCGAACTGGGTTTTCTCACTCCTCGGACGAATTCCGCAACATCATTCTGATGCTGGAAGAGGCTGGGCTAACCTTCGTCCTGGAGCACCCTTGCAAAATCCTGGACAAAGAGGTGCTGGAGTTCTTTGCTACCGCAAGACTCCGAAATGGCGACTCCCTAATCAAAAGCAAGGTGGCTGGGGCAAAGTTCAAGATGTCTGCCAGCAAGCTGACCCGCTATCTGCAGCTTTCTAGCTCGGAGCATGAGGACTATCTGGAGGACGATGACAAAAACAGAACTCTTTTATTCTGCGGTCTCCCACGAGGAATTCGGTCAATAAAGAGGAAGGATATGAATGAAGAAGGGAAGCTCCTGTCTGACATTATTGGAAAAGTGCTCATCTGCAAGCCGGGCTCTCATGACCATATCTCAGCGGATATGTTCAAGATCCTAATTGCTGTTGTTTGTCGTAAGAGGTTCAACTGGGGAGAGCTGCTGTTCGAGAAGATCAAGGACACCTTGGGCTCTCCGAGTTTTGGCCGTATCATAAGTCTGTACCTAAATCAGCTAAACGGAGACAGGTTTGACATGAGCAAAGGTGTTCCTCTCCACTACTTGAAGAAGATGGACTCTAGTGTGTTTGACCGATGGGAGAGACGTATTGGGCAGCCTGCGGTGGAAGAGCAATAGGGAGTTTCTTCAGCAGTCACCCCCGGTGAAATTCCTGATACCTTGACCGCAGGAATCGAGGGGGAGCCTCTACCCTCGCATACTGATGTAGTATCTGACATCTCCCAGCTGGCCAGAGATGCTGTGGCAGATCTACACGAAGAAAGTGAACCTGAGCTGGAGCATGGGGAGGCCCCGAACCGAAACGAGCAAGGAGCCGAAGCTACTGGAATGGAGACTGCTGACAACGAGTTGGAAGATGCTGCTGATATAGATGATTTCTTGGATGATGACAGAGAGGAAGATGGAAATGAGGGACATGAAGTATTGGAGGCTCCAGATCTTGTTGAACCTCCATCGGACAAGGATGCACCAGTGGAGGGGGAGTCAGATAAATCTACCGAGGCCGCCAGCATTCCTCCATTAGAGACTGTGCTTGTATCCAGCTCTACAGATGCGTCTGCTGAAGGGCAAGGTCCACAAGTGCCTCCGGCTCTTCCATTACGAGATGAGCTAGCCACTCACACAGTAAATGTCATTCAGGGAATTGTGAATGAACTCAAAGACTCCTTTGCTAACGCTCAGAATAAACTGCTGAAAAGTATTCAGACTTCTGAAAATCTGATGCTCAAGAATATGGTGGAGATCAATCATAAACTTGACGTGATGGACAAGAAATTTGAAGAAAAGTATACCGCGGTCGGCGAAGCTGTCACACTCCTTATGGCCGAATTGAAAAAGAACATTGATACTCTTGCTGTCGTAAATCAGAATGCACATGTTGTCGCCAACAACATTCAAAAGTTTGACGGTAATATGGTCACTCTCAACGCCAATCAGCAGGCCTTGGTCTCTGAATTCTCGAAGACCACGAAGCATATTGATGACTCCCTACATTCCTATGCCAACTTCATAGCTGTAGAAGCCAAAAAGGGGGAGAAAGAGTATCTAGCTAAGATGGCTGAGCTCCGAGAAGTCATGATCCTAAACTTCGAACAGTCAAACAAGTACGTCTATGACAGCTGCCGGTGGATGCTCCACCAGGCGTTAGGCATCCCCTTGGCTGAAAATCCTGCAGATATTCATCCTCCTGAGACATCTATGGCCGCTGAGGGAGTAAGTGCTGCTGAGGGAATAAGTACAAGTGCTGCAGATGTTCCCATAAGTGAAGCTGATGCTAGGGCTCTCTCCAAAGCTAAACTGAGGAGCATGTTTGATCAAGAGGCCCTAGCAAAATCCAAGGCCAAGAGAAAAGCTCAGGAAGGGACCTCCAAGGAGACACTAGCTAAAAAGAGGATCAGAATGAGTGAGGAGGATGTACGAAACGAAAAATGGAGACCAGTCTCAAGGAACATCATCTTAGACACCTTCTGGCTGCAAGAAAGAGGAGAGATCGATCGAAACGAAGTATATAGCCAGTATGAGTGGGAAACGCACAAAACATTTGAAGCGAAACGCAACATCTTTTTCAGAAACAACAAGGATGCAGATAAAGTTCCTCCTCCTAGGTATTACCCGAAGCCCAAAGAATACATGGAGAGGCAAAGCAAGAAGTACTTGGCTCAAAATCTTAAGGGTGACTTAGCTAAGGAAAAATAGTCAATAACTTATAGCTTGTCACTTTGTCTTAAGAACATTTAATGATTATTGTTATCATATGAACAATTCTGAGATTATATGTGTATATATATATATTGGTATATATATTTGAATTTGTGAATGACTCAAGTCCTGATCTGGTTGCATATATTCTCTTATGCTGCATGTTTAATTTCTGAATGCTATGTTTATTATTTGATAGGTGTTATTCATCTTAGCTAGTAGGGTTTTGGCTTCGTCAAATAGGGGGAGATTGTTGGGTATTGTATCCACAATTTCCTGGATTTGAGGAAGCCACCTGTCAAGCTAAGATGAATTCACAATGTATTTGATGAAACATCTTAAGTTGTACTTGCAGCTCCTCCACGCTAAGCGCACACCAATGTCAGGGTGCAGTAGGTCAATATACACGGGTCTGCAAGACGTAATCCCTCGTTGAGCAGATCAGTGTGTTGGCCTACGTGTACTCTCTCTATTGGAGTGCACTTACTTTCAAGTACAGGGTCGTTCATATGCAAGAGAAGACAAGGAGCATGGATGGGTCAAGGAGCAGCTCCTGGGTGGAAGACGAAAATTCGTCCAAGGAAAATTCGACGAGAATCACCAAGTGATTCTGGCCGATTCGGCGAGAATCACTAGTGATTCTCGCCGACCCCTTCTGGATACCTCAAAACGGTGCCAAGTAAGATTCGGCGAGAATCACTAGTGATTCTCGCCGAACCAGTGGTTAAGCAGCTCATGAATACCAAGTGAAAATTGCTGAGAATCAATAAGTGATTCGGCGAGAATCACTAGCGATTCTCGACGAATCGTCGAGAATCACTTGGTGATTCTCGCCGATTCGTCGAGAATCACCTGCGATTCTCGCCGATTTTCACTTAGCGATTTCTCGGGATGCTGCTGGACCGGATTCTGCCGCTGGACTAGTTTGAACCGAATTTCGGGTTTCTACGTGTGGGACCCACAACGGTCATATTGTATGGGTCTTCAATGTATAAATACATGGGTATTTTTGAACAGTGATTTAGCGAAGAAAACCAGACATACGCGAGCACGGACAAACCCTAGATCCCCGCTTCCGCTCCGTCGCCGCCGCCACCGCTCGCGATAAGTTGGTCGCCGCTGTTGATCGCTTCTCTTCCCGATCTCCGGCGACAGAAGCTTAGCAAAGCTCTGAGTCTCACGTGTCTATCCGGAGATCTCTTGTCTCTCAATTTGTTGACCGGGAAAAATTCCCCCGTCCGAATCGATCGAGACGACTGATCCTAGAGTGACCGTTGGTAGACCTAGCTTGCTTCGCAACGAAGATTGGATCTCTATTTTCAGCAGCCGCTCATCATCATAGCCGCCGATCCCGAAGCTAGCCGCCGCTCGTGTTGCCGCCTCCGGTTCCGGGGAGATCCTCTCCAAGAGAGACCAAGGTTGTAGACTCTTCGTTGACTTCACGAACACGTCGTCGAACGAAGAGGAACACCGTAGTCTCCAAACGAAGTTTGTATCTCGTGTACATTCTATATTTACTTTTGTTGTAAAGGAACGATTGTTCCGTGTTGTAAGGGTTGGGTGCAACCCGTTTTGTGGGAGTGTTGACTCTCATGTGTGGAAGGGTTCCTTCCGATAGTGCAGGGATTGGATTTCAATCCTGTTGGTGAAGAGACCGAGTCGTCCCGTGTTGGGAGATAGGTCGAAGGGGGAAAGTGGATGTACCCAAGTCGGGGAACCACTATAAATTGCCTGTATATTCTGTGTGCTGTGCTTTTTATTTTTATTGTGCAGGTACATTCGTAAGTTCCGCAAAAGCGCTACACGTCACCTATTCCCCCCCCCCCATAGGTGCACATAGCCGACACTAGGTGGACTTTCAGTGACTGACCATCCTCTCCGCAACATCTTCGAGGGGGTGGAGCATTCTGGCAGGCTGGCCAAGTGGTCGGTGGAGTTGAGTGAGTTTGACGTTTTCTTCGTTCCCCGCCTCTCGATCAAAGCTCAAGCAATGGCCTACTTCTTGGCTGATTATGTGATTGAGGTGGTAGAGGAAGAGCTCACTCATCCGACTCCTTGGAAGGTGAAGGTGGATGGCGCCTCGGGAAGGCATTCCCTAGGAGTGGGGGTGATCTTGGAGAGCCCTCAGGGGACTAGAATTGAGCAGACGGTGGTGGTGCACTTTCCCATCACCAACAATTAAGCTGAGTATGAGGTCATGATAGCAGGGTTGCGCCTGGCCAGGGAGCTGGGGGTGTTGGACGTGGAGGTCCTTACCGACTCCATGGTGGTAGATTCCCAGATCAATGGGGAGTTTGAGGCAAGAGAGCCTACCCTGCGGTTATACTTACCCAAAGTAAAGGGGGTCATCAGCACGTTCCAAACTTTTTCCATCCAGCACGTGCCCCGGGAGGAAAATGAGTAGGTCGATCAGCTCGCAAAGCACGGTCCTCAGGTGGGGGTACCATTACCGACCTATTCCGCCCCTCCATCGAAGAAGGAGAGCTTATGGAGATAGACCAGCGGCCTTCATGGATAGACCCAATTGTAACTTTCCATTCCACGGGATAGTATCTGGAGAGGGCAGATAAGTAGAAGCTCAGGCATAAGTCGGCGTACTACCTCCTCCAGGACGGGCAGCTGTATAGGAAGACACTCTCGGGGATGTTGGCTCGTTGTGTGGCCGAGGGGGAGGTACAAATAATCTTTGAGGAAGTCCACTCCGAAGAGTGTGGGAGTCACTCCGGGAGTCGGACCCTGGAAGGGAGGATTGTCAGGCAGGGGTACTTCTGGCCCAACCTGGGTCGTGATGCGACGGAGTTCACAAGAACGTGCCACAAATGCCAGTTGTTTTCCCCCCTCCAGCTATAGCCGGCTCAATGACTCAAAAGTATCACAGCCCCCTGGCCCTTTGCCATTTGGGGAATGGATTTGGTTGGACCGTTCCCCCAGGCCAGTGGGCAGAGGAGGTTCCTCCTAGTGATGATCGATTATTTCTCTAAGTGGTTGGAAGTAAAGGCGCTGGCCAAGGTGACCTCCCAGGTTATCAGAAACTTTATTTGGGGGGAGATCATCTGCCGCCATGGGTTGCCCCAGGCCATTATCACGGACAACGGGCCACAGTTCGCCAGCGCTGAGTTCACCAGTTTTTGCGAGCATCTTGGAATCGACCTCAGGTTCACCTCGGTCCATCACCCTAGGAGCAACTGGCAGGTGGTGGTCGCGAACAAGATCATTGTCAACCTCCTGAAAAAGAAGGTGGAAAATCTGAAGGGGAGCTTGGTGGAGCAGCTTCCCGCGGTTCTCTGGGCCCTGATAACCACCCCCAGCATGGCTACAGGAGAGACCCCCTTCAAGCTCTCCCATGGGTGCGAGGCAGTGCTCCCCATGGAATTTGAAGTTCAAACACCTCGAGTCGTTGCGGCCGGGGAAGGCAGGGAAGATTGGCAGTAGGAGAACGAGGAAGAGCTGTGGATTTCCCTCGACATGGTGGAAGAATTGCGAGACCTTTCCGTCGTCTGACAAGAAGAGGTGAAGACGAGGATGTCTAAGTACTTTTACAAGCACATCAGAGTCACGCAGTTTACGGAAGGGGACTTGGTGCTAAAGAAAGTGAATGCAGCGGGAAGGTCGGCAACCATGTGGAAACTCAACCCTAATTGGGAGGGAGCATTCATTGTAAAGGAAGCACTAAGGTCAGGAGGGTATCGACTCCAAAATATGGAGGGCGAGGCCCTAAGTCTCACCTGGAGTGGTGACAACTTGAAACGATTTTTTCCTTAGAACATGTATGTGGTGCTCTGATTTTTAATAAGAGTTCTTTAAACATGCCAATACTATTGCAATAAGCTCGCATGACGAAGTAAAGTGAATATATACCCCGAGCATATCCCGCTGTCAGGCTCTCACCTAGCTGGCAGGGCTGGAAGTCACTCGGTGTCATCCTTGGGCCTCGAGCAGATCCCGATGTCAGGCTCTCACCTAGCTGGCAGGGCTGGAAGTCACTCGATGGTGTTAATAGTGGACCCCGAGCAAATCCCACTGTCAGGCTCTCACCTAGCTGGCAGGGCTGGAAGTTACTCGGTGTCATCCTTGGGACTCGAGAAGATCCTGCTGTCAGGCTCTCACCTAGCTAGCAGGGCTGGAAGTCACTCAATGGCGTTAGTAGTGGACCCCGAGCAGATCCCTCTGTCAGGCTCTCACCAAGCTGGTAGGGCTGGAAGTCACTCGATGTCATCCTTGGGCCTCGAGCAGATCCCGCTGTCAGGCTCTCACCTAGCTAGCAGGGCTGGAAGTCACTCGATGGTGTTAGTAGTGGACCCCGAGCAGATCCTGCTGTCAGGCTCTCACCTAGCTGGTAGGGCTGGAAGTCACTCAGTGTGATCCTTGGGCCTAGAGTAGATCTCGCTGTCAGGCTCTCACCTAGCTGGCAGGGCTGGAAGTCACTCGATGGTGTTAATAGTAGACCCCGAGCAGATCCCGTTGTCAGGCTCTCACCTAGCTGGCAGGGCTGGAAGTCACTCGGTGTCATCCTTGGGCCTCGAGCAGATCCCGCTGTCAGGCTCTCACCTAGCTGGAAGGGCTGGAAGTCACTCGATGGCGTTAGTAGTGGACCCCGAGAAGATCCCGCTGTCAGGCTCTCACCTAGCTGGCAGGGCTGGAAGTCACTCTGTGTCATCCTTGGGCCTCGAGCAGATCCCGCTGTCAGGCTCTCACCTAGCTGGCATGGCTGGAAGTCACTCGATGGTGTTAGTAGTGGACCCCGAGCAGATCCCGCTATTAGGCTCTCACCTAGCTGGTATGGCTGGAAGTCACTCAGTGTCATCCTTGGGCCTCGAGCAGATCCCGCTGTCAGACTCTCACCTAGCTGGCAGGGCTGGAAGTCACTCGATGGTGTTAATAGTGGACCCCAAGCAGATCCCGCTGTCAGTCTCTCACCTAGCTGGCAGGGCTGGAAGTCACTCGGTGTTATCCTTGGGCGTCAAGCAGATCCCGCTGTCAGGCTTTCACCTAGCTGGCAGGGCTGGAAGTCACTCGATGGTTTTAGTAGTGGACCCCGAACACATCCCGCTGTCAGGCTCTCACCTAGCTGACGGGCTGAAAGTCACCCAGTGAAGTCCTTCCCCCCCCCCCCCCCCCCCCCGCAGGTAGTACCTAACAAACTTGGCCCTTCCAAGAGAGGAGAGCTCGGCATGGGCGAGTTCGAGCTTGCCAATTCAGTTCGGACTCGGCAGAAGATCGGCAAGTCAGGTCCTTGAACCTCGGCAACGGGAGGCGGGTCCCACCGGGCCACCTCGTCCACCCACTATGTTTTACTCAGGAAGATTTAGAGAATTTGGTCTCACATCGATAAGATGACGGACATCTCGCGAGCAAGCTTGGGCGGATCCTGAGAATTGGCAAGCCAGGCCCTTGAACCCTCGCCAAGGGGAGGCGGATCCTGCCGAGATTCCCCGCCCCCGCTTTATTTTACTTGGACAGATTTAGTGAGTTCGATTTTTTGATTAAGAAGGCCAAGGACAACTCGCGAGCGAGCTGCGGCAAGTCCTTGGAATTGCCGAGCACTCAAGATACTCTCTCGTGGGCTAGTCCTAACGGCTATCCTACTCAGAGTACCTCTCTATGAGAGGTCGCCTGGGGAAGGGCTCGCGGACACATGGAACACAGCAAAAAGAGATGGAAAAAATGGCACGAATGTGATCAAAAATCTTTTTCATTAAATAATGATATTTACTGGTGGAGCTCGCCTCGACGAGGAAACAAAAGAAAAGCATACACGTTTAGGCCTGCCCCACCCCCCCCCCCCCCCCCCCCCGCCGCCGGACTGGTCCTCCCCTTCGCCCGACTGATCCTGGAAGCCCTTCCCGAACATTGCATCCAGGCTATCCTCCTTCTCGCTGGGCGGCATCGCCGGGAACATGCTCGGCATCAGGTCCATGGCGGAGATCTCCTTGCACCCCCCCCCCCCACCAGCACCCAGTGTCCTTCATCATCTAGAGGGTGCACTCGGCGGCCTGGATGGAGTTGATCTGCAACCTCTCGGCAAGGTCGGCCTCGCCAAAGATCCTCGGCCTCTTATAGGGGAGGGTAGGATCAGTGTCGTCGGCCGGGAAGAAAATCTCCGCCTGGCAGCAGACCTCGCGGCTGAGGTTCTGGTTCTCCTCCTTCAGCCCCGCATTCGCCCCCTCCAGCTCGGCATGCCGAGCGCGTAGCTGGACAATCTCCTCCTCCTGCTTGCCATTATGAGCTCGCAGCTCCCCGGCGGCCTTGGCGGCCTGACAAAAAAAAAGTTCATTAGTGTCGGCGCAAAAGTTTTTCAAAATAAAGGAGAGAAGATGAAGCCCGAAACTCACCAATCCGTCGGCGGCCAGGGTGAGGAGACCCTCGGCGATGCTGAGCCGCCTCGCCTGGTCGATGACCTTGTCCTTGGCGACATCGCTAGCCTACTCGGCTTTTTGGAGTTGATTGCTGAGGGCGAAGCTACGGCGGGTCAGCATGTGGTGGAGCTCCATGGCCCGCAGATGGGCCTGCAGACCCTCATGGCCGAGCTGTCACAGGGTCATGTTCTTGTAGGCCTCGACATCCTTGCGGCCATAGAGGCCGAAGCCGAGGGCGTAAGCATGCCCGGTGGCGGGCTCGCGGTCTTGCCAGGAAGGATGTAGGGTGGAGATGGAGATCCGATAGGCCAGCTCATCCCACTGTACCATGGGCTCACCCGCCGAGTCCTTCCACCGCCCCCCGAAGTGGAAGAGGGGTGGTTGTTTCGGTACCCTGCGCTCGCGAGCCGCCCTCTTCGCCGAAGGAGGTGGGGAGATCGCTGCCGCGGGAGTAGGAGCCTCGCCGCCCTTCCGACCTTTGCTGGTGATCTCCTTCAGCGGGCTCTCCGGTGACGCGTCGGGGATGGTCTCGGGCGAGCTCATGTATTTGAGGATGGATTGATGTTGGTGATGTTATTTCCCCCGCGGAGCGAGCACGGCCTTCTTCATCTTTTTTGGTAATGGCTGGCGATGTGGCGGGTTCGATCCCGAAACCTCAGACCGCCTCTTGCTGGAAGAGGGTTGGGAGAAGGCAGCGTCATCTCGGCAGGCCGCTGTCGCCGCCTTCTTGCGGGCAAGGGGGTCCAGGTACAACCCCGAGTCCGCGAACGGTGAATTCACAGGGATTAGCCGCTCCCCTGCAAAAAAGAACTTGGAAAACGTTAGATCTTCAACAATAATGTAGCGAGCTCGGCAAAAGCGGAGGGAACAATACCTTAGCCGGGTAGGACAGCGAGAAGCGCGTCAAGGCCCCTTCGCAGGTAGGTGACCTCGAAGTCTTTGTGGAGGAAGTATTTATGGAGCTCGGCATCGTTGCCAGACACGGCAGGTGGGCGGTAGACCTCCTCGCCTTTCTACTGCGGCGAATACGGGATGTTGCCGAGATCGCCCTTGATAAAGGCGATCCTGGTCATCCAGTTATGGTGCTTGTTCGCGATCTCGCGAACTTTGATCAGCGAGCCGCCGAAGTATGCGACCCCATCCGGCGTCGCCTTATAAGAGAAGAGTTTCCTGAACACTGTCAGGTTGAACTCTATCCTCTCTCGTCGGAGGTAGCTCGCGAACGCCACCATCATGGAGATGGCGTTGGAGTTTAGCTGCGCGGGTACCGCGCCATAGTACTTCAAAATTTGCCGGACCTCCTGCCAGAGGGGGAGGCGCAACCCCACCTCAAAGTGAGAAATGGGGAAGGCGAGCTCATCGTTGTAGAAGGTATTGATGGCCTCCCCTTGCCTCGGTCGGCGCGCCTCGAAGCCCGGCGGCACATGCTCTGCCACGAACTCCGCGAGCTCCTCCTCGCTGGTATGCCCCTCGAAGAAGCAGTAATCGGTGAAGTGCTGGGCGCACTTGCTGCGGACATAAGCATCGGGGTTGGTCTTGCCCATGCTCGCGAAAGAAGACGGGGCGCGAGTAGAAAAGGAGAGAAGCGTTGAGAGAAAGAGAAAGCAATAAAAGCAGCAGTACGGGGGTTTGTGGTGGGGGGTGCTATTTATAAAAAAGAAATCTGGGGTCAGGCCATCCAATCGGCTCAGCTCGCCGCCCCAGCTCACCGCCCCAGCTCGCCACCCCAGCTCGCCGACTTCCGGCGCGTCCCAACCAAGGATAAGTCAAACAGAGCAATATATTATTTGAATACCGCATGTCCAAGAATATTCTAAAGTTACTTATTACAAAGACCAAGTGCGGGAATAAAAAAGCGGGGCGCGCGAGAAGGGGGAACACCAAGAGGTGAGTACCGGTCGGCTCGGCAAAGGAGCCGCCCTCTTATCTACCCCGGTCTCGCGGCTCCTGCCTTCCAAACTGCCGCACGCGGAGCAGCTCGCGGATCCTCCCCGAATTCCTCTGCGCCACTGAGAGTCCATCATCTATCTCGTCCAGAAGCCGGGAAGGGGACATCAGCTCGCCAGCCTGCCCGCTTCGCACCTCGTCAGCGAGACGCGCGTAGTCGCATTGTAGCATCTCGTTGACCCCCTGCACCTCGTGTAGCCCGCACACCAGATTCTTGAGAAGCTTAACCTCCCTCCTCGTCAGCTCGCCTTGATCCTGTTCGGGGCCCAGGTAAGAGTCCAGCGAGCTTGGGGAGGGGAGGGGAGAGTAGTGGGCTGCCCGCAAAGATTCCTCGTCAGCGGACTGGCTGGAGGGAGCTATGGAGACAAACATCAGTAAAAAGAGGAATGTAGGAAAAGCGCATGAGGCAGTAATCCAAACAAATTTGACCTGACGAGCTTGGCAGCTCGAAGGAGATGCGGGGAGGAATGAAACTCAAATCCTTCCCGCGACCTGGGCCGCAAATCCCCGGTTGGAGAAGCTCGAATCCCGAGGTAGGGATGGTTTCCAAACCCGCCCCCGCGGCCACGACAACTTGCCGAGGAGAGGGGGAGCACACCGGTGAGCTTGGCCTTTGTGAGCTCAACCCCAATGTCCCAAAGGGAGGGGACGGCTCCCGGTGGTGGTTTTCCGGAGTCATGAACCGCGAGCCCCCAAGAGTGGTCTTGGCTCGCGGGGTGGCGTCTCGTGGCGCGACGTCTTCTACACCATCAGGGCGGCTGTCTGGGCCTTCGCAGATCTCGACAATATTCCTCCCCTTTTCAGAGGCAGGCAGAGTGGAGGAGCCAGTCCCGTGCTCCAAGGCGGTCCTCAGGTCATCGTAGATGGGCTCGACCGCCTGAGGAAATGGTTTCATCTTCTTGGAGCTAGTCTCGGCAAAGCCACCCTATGACATAGTGGCTGGGACTGCCGTCAGGGCGGCTACGCGAGCTGGAGAGGCCTGGCGAGCTCGGTCACGGCGCTTTTGGATCTCCTTGGGGATCGGCATCTTGGCAGGGCCAGAGCAAAGGGAATGGCAAGAGTCAGGCAGGTAGGCAGGTGCATATATATGGCTGCAGGTGGACCCCACCCGAAGATTCCCTCCAGTCCACCCCGCTCTCGCCGAACACTTGGGGTTGGATGTTTCTTTCTGAGCTTTGCCAAGCTCAAAAGGAGTGAGGATTATGTACAACCCCGTGTCCGTCGAATAAGGTCGCCAGGAACCAGACCGATTGGGGTGACACTAATGGGCGAGCTTGGCAGTAGGGAAGCCGAGCCCGAGCTCGGCATTCGTCGAACGGGAGAGCGGCATTCGTCGACCGTGAGCTCGGCATTTGCCGAGCTAGTCCAAGAATCGTTGAGCTGAGGTCGACTAATGGAGACCGACGGATGGACGAGCTCGCCATCCCAGCTCGCGCTCTCGCAACGGAGCTCCGCACCTGTAGGCAAGCAGGATCTGCCGAGGTGGCCAGGCTCCCCAGCTCGCCCAGATATATGAGGTACTTTTTACTATTTTGCCCCGACTGGTATGCCCATAGTCCTTCAAAACTGTGGAGTTTGGCTGTTGCCAGACCTGACCAAGAGTTTTTTGGTAACTTCAGGTCAGTTCAGTTTAGTTATTGGCAGTTCAGATTCTGAAAACTATAAATAGGACCAAAGGAGTACCCCAAAAGGCATGCTTCATGTGCTCTCCTGTTCAGGTTTTCAAGTGATTTCTGAGGGTACCTTAGCTCGGTCTCTGGTTAAGGAGGGGAAGCGCTCTCAGATCTTCCGGGTGTGTGGTGGGTCCTCCCCGTCGAGCCCTTGGGTCAGTTCCCCTTGTTTCTTTTGTTGTTTTGCTTGCAGGAGCGAAGTAGGCGCGTGATCACCCCTTCCCCAAGGGTGAACTCCACAGGAGATTGTTTCTCGGTTTCAACACGGAGCTGCATTGCTTTCCTCGCTGGGTCACAGAGGATGTAAGTTCAGCCCAAGGTATTGGCGACTAAGCGGACTTAAATTTTGTAGTCTGCGCCTTGACAACTTCCTGTGAAGAATGAGATACAGGCCTGTGTGACCAAGTGGGCAGGTGCGGCCGGAGCAGTATTGCTTTCCTCACGGGGTCATAGAAGATGTAAGCTCAACGGAAAGGTTTACGGCCCTCTTGCCTGGAGTACAGCCTAAATTGATCTTTCAGGCAGGTGCGGCCGGAGCAGCATTGCTTTCCTCTGAGATCAATAAGGTTGTGGGTCTTGGTGCGTGTAATACGGCAAGCGCACCGGTCGCACAAGTAATAAAGTTTTGGGAATAAATCCCCAAGTGTCGGTCTCTTGAGGAATGCAATTAGCATAGAATGGCAATAGTACCGAGAATATCGTTATGAGAGTTAAAAATAGAACAAAAAGGAAATAGCGGACTAGGGAGAGTGTGGATGTTTGATCTACTGAACTAGTAAAATCTATGCGGGTCGACGGCACCGCTTCGCAAGGTGAAGTGGGTTTGTCGGCCGCTATGCCGAACTTCAGTTGGGCGAGTGAAAGGGAAGCTAATGGATTGCAGCGTTCTTGTGTGGATTGCAATCGGACAAGGCACAGGAATGAAGTGGATGTGGGGTGAGCGAGGCGCATTCACACACAGAACTCACAAGCATAAGAAGAAACTAACATTCCATTAACTAGAAAGTAAACTTGATGTTCAGGAATGGTAATGTTGGTTACACTGCTCAAAACAATCATAACACAGAGGAAAGGGAAGAGGAGTAAACCAAAAGAGAATGAAGATCCACCGCGGGTCGTGGCCGGAGTAGCGAGTTGTCAATTCGCTTCCGGGCTCAGTCCAAGGAGGCTTCTGGTACCAACGATCTGTCACCTCGAAGGCCTTTAAGTCTGTTCTCTAGGTTATCTACTTCACCAACACTACAGGAAAGCTTGGAGTTGAAGTCATCAATGGCCGAGGGCTTCGCCGGAGTGTTGAAAAGCTTCGGAGTAGTTGGAAATGGCTTCCCGACGAAGGTGGAAGTGATGGAGCAGCTGGAGAAGTGAAAAGGTGATTCCCGCGCACTCTCCGATGGCAGCAAATGATAGGCGTTGACCTAAAACGCGGAGCAAGGCCTTATATACGGAAGCAGCAGAAGCAGTGCGCACGATCAGTGGTGCACGACCAGTGGTCGTGCGCACTATAGGTCGATGATCGTGTGGCTTTTCCAAATGAACCTGCAACCTGGACAAGAAGCATCAGCATAAACGCGCACGAGCAGTGGCGCACGACCAGTGGTCGTGCGCACTATGGCCAGTGCTCGTGCGATTACCGGGACAGGGTTATGAAAAAGGGGGTGTAATGCGCACGAACAGTGGCGCACGACCAGTGGTCGTGCGTAGTAAGTCCAGTGGTCGTGCGCAGTATTCCTACATTGTCGGAGGCTCCCGAGCAGTTCCGGAGCACGCACGCGACCACTGTACCAGCAGAAGGGGCAGAAAGGCCACCAGAACGTGCACACCACATCCCCGAGATAGGGATAAGGAAAAACAACAAAATGGAAACACAGAAAGCACACAGAAGCGGGCCTACAGTGCACTTAATCGTGAAATAGGTACATAAGCACAAATAAGCAATAAAGGCTCTCAAGTGTAGTGCTAAGACGATAAAACTAGCCCAGATGAGTCCAAAAATCAGTGCAAAATATGGACTCATCACACCCCCAAATCATCACTCCATAGACTCGAAGATAGCTAACTGGCTCAGAAACTTCAAAAGAAGTAAGACGAGAAATCAAATATATCATGAGTATAGAAGATATAATAGAAAAATTTTTTAATTATACAACATAGTTTAAACTACTCGACAGAAGTAAATAAATATTGTAATTGCTCAAAAGTAGAATTCTAGAGAATCGTGCGATCATGTGCAGGAAGAAAGTAGGCAGGCCACCAAGGTGAGCATTGCCAAAGTTCGGGACTCAGGATCACCTCCAAAGGAATCCACCAATGTCGGGGACCATACGCTTGCACGTTCACACTCTCTCCACGGCGCTGGTTAGACTCAAGCGTGAATCAGTAGGACTTGTAGGAGGAAATGGGGCTTAGGCGACGGCTTGGTGGTCAAAGATAAACATGAAGGCTCTATGCAACCAAAGCGAGCGAAAACAACCCAAACCAAAACAGCCATTTAGAAAAGAATGGGGCACACGCCCCCAGACTTAGCTTGAAATCCGGGTGTGAACACGGCTGAACCCGACCAAATTCAATAAAGAGGATGGGGATCGAAATCTCAAAGCAATTCTTTCATATATATTTTTTTTATTGCGCGAATCAGCTCTTTATTTTCGTAAACTGTTGTTTTCTTTTCTGCGCTAGCAATCCCCAAACGAAGCAATCCAAACAGGAATAAAATCCGCACCCCCAAAAACAATGTCCACTAATCACAAGCTCGGCAAAACAGTAAATACAAATCTGCTCAAGCATTTGATTGCGAAGGTGGGTTTAGCTTCAGGCCTTGGTGAAAGTGAGTGGAGCTGGATCAAAGGAAGGGTAGGCACAAATTTGGCATGCAATGGTTAATAGGTAGGAATGGCTAAACAAGGCTCAAACTAGCCAAAAAAGAAGGCCTACGTCATGCTCACGCTTAACTAACCTTGCACCAATGCTTCGAGAGTAGCTTAGGGCAAGTTCTTAGCCACCGAGAAAGATGAGACTTCCCCCCGATTCGAGCAATACGAGTCTAGTGGCGGCTACACACATTCCTATACTATCGTTCGATTATTCCAGATTCAGAATTTGAGCAGTACAAACAATATTTACGTGAGCAGAAAAGAATAAATCTACGAGCATAAAGAAAAATTAGTTCTATCCTAACTCTACACAAACCATGAGTATTCGATTAGGAGCACTACATGAGTTTCGAACTACTCAATCCTGAAATCCTAAGCCAGTACCACTATTTTAAAGTTTACACAAAAGCAATAAATTTAACTCGGGTTGTGCGCGTGGGTAAGGGCGCACTCGTGTGGGTGATTCAGTGTGTGCAACAAACAGCAAGAAATAAGTAAATAGGAAACTGGAATGCAACAGAAAGTGCGGTGTAGTGACCACAGGCATACTGCCCCCCCCCCCCAGACTTAAAGTTGACAACGAGTAAAAATCAACATTCCAAATAGGAAAAATAGCTAGGGTAGGAAGTACCTATGCTCAAAATTGAGCATACCAGTCGGGGAACGAGATGTCCAAGTGCGGCCAAGTTGTCACACCTCAATTATTCCTGCACCTGCGATTAAAGGATGCAAGCAAAACAAAATCTGGACACATATATAAATATGAAGAAATAAACCAAACTCAAATACAGCATAGGACCGAACGGTCCAACTTGGGTTGTCTCCCGAAAACCCTTTTGTTTACCGTCCTTAAGGTGGACCAAATACCTGTATTAGCAGTTCAAATAGAGAGTTCTTGGCAGTAGCAAAAGGAAACAAAATTAAAAATAGAGTAACCAGCATTCAACAAGTAGCAAGAAAGAGGATGGCACAATCAGCTATACGCAGATTTATGGTAAGTCTCTCCGGTGGGATGCGAGAGAACAGCAGAGTGTCTTTTTGCATTCGGGGTAGGCATTGTCCTATTACTGCGAGTGCACTCTTTCACGCGCCGGGAGGTAGCGTAGCGCTCTTCGCGTAAATGCTTAGCCTCTTTCAGTTTCTCCACCATGGGAGACTTCCAATGAAGGTAGGTTGTGGGGTTTCCTTGTGTCGTGGTTGGCGGCGGCCTATCCGGCACCGTGACGGCAACCGGATCTGCCCAAGTTACAGATCGTTTAATAGAATTATACAAATTATTGTCCAGGGATTTCTCCCGAATAAAACTTATTTCGCCATGCTCAACAACAGAGTTGGCTGGCAGTAGAAAGGCAGTCGTGGCTTTGGTGCAATTGATCCCTTCGTGGACCAGTAGCTCTTGCTTCTCATCGACTTCCTGAGGGAGTCCGTTCTTTGGCGTGTCCTCCAGATGTGCTTCCAATGCGGGGAGACCTGAATCCGGCTTGACATCTGTGACACTCAGAGAAATGTTATTTGGGATGGAAGAAAATGTATTGATATTTTATCGAGGGTGGACTCTTCGTTTGGCCAAGTGACACGGCCTTTGGAAAAGTCGAGGGATGCGCCACTGGCTGTTAGGAATGGGACTCCTAATATAGGAATGGAGTTATTGTCCTGAGGTCCCAAAACCTGAAAGTCAGTGGTGATACTGGTGCCGTTAACCTCAATTTCAACGTCCCGTACACCGCCCTCCGTGTCAACCAGATTTCCATTAGCTAAGATAAGCGATTTCCGATTTTCAATGTCAACTTGTAACTGCATCTTTGCAGCATCTTGCAAAGTGAGTATGTTGCTGGACGCCCCGGAATCGCATAATGCTCGAGTGTCGATGTTATTGATTTTACAATTAATGACAAGTTTGTTGCGGTTTCCCGAAGTGTCCTCCCCAAGGCGCTTTCCCTGTTCATGGGGGTTCTTTTCAGTGTTGCTTGGTAAGGTGCCTTGGGTGCGCTCGGAAACCACTTGAGCCAATTGGCCCAATTGTGCCTCCAGTTTGCGCATCGAGGCGGCCTGATTTGTCATGTTGGTCTGGGAAATCTCAACAAACTTCTCGAACATCTCTTCCAAAGAATTTTATTAACGATGGGGGGCCCTTGGGAATAATTCGGTTGAGGCGGCCGCGGTTGGCTACCGAAAGCATACGCATCGTTTTGATGCTGCCCCGGTTGCCATCTTTGGCCAGATGTGTTAGGATTCCAAGAAACGTTGGGGTGATTTTGTAACACCCCCTATCTGTCGCATAGCATATAGCAGTAGGTCCGGCCGGGGCCCGACGCCATATACCACAGACAGACCGGGTGGTTACGTATGGAAACCATCCAACCAATCTCAACGTCCTACACAGAGCATTCTAGCGGAAGCAATTTATAAGAGTTACAAATCAAGAACCCAGCACAAGCATGAATGTCCACTAAAACCAAAAGGAATGTCATTACAAAATACTCAAAAGTCGGCCTTAAGGCCTTACAAGATGTTTCATTTGTCTTTTACATGATTTCCAAACCTCGGCTCGCAGGCCGGCCATACATGAATAAAACATAAAACATTTCCACTTGGGCCTTCGAGGGCCAGCTTCGCAAAAAGGGCTTTAGCCCGCTATTGACCGCTTGGTCCAGCTGCACCTGCAAGCAAACAAACCACCGCACGGTGGCAAACAAAGCAACGGTCAGCAATGCTGACCAAATTATAACGATCCCGCCCCCAACTCGGGGCGGCGATGCTCCTTCCCTGCATTTCATTAGCACAAGCGAGCAATGCATATAACCATAGCCATTTCATCACAGACGTTGGCTCGTACGGCCACACGTCCCGTGCACTCAGGGCACATTCTCGGTGAACCGGTCGATGTTACGTCAATTGAAGCCATTAACATTCCGGACTCACCACCGCCACTTAGACGGCCATTCCTATGAGCAATTCGTCTTCATGGTATTGGTCACGTCAATTTAAGCCATCGACCACCGAAGACTCACATTTATGCCAACGGCGAGTGCCATGTACCTTTAGGTCTCTCTAACCCGAACGACATAAAGCGGGTACGGCTCCATCTAACCCGTGCTCACATCGCAACGGCAATTTAAGCCATATGCGCGGGTCAAACTTTCACCGAGTCCCATTCTATCACAAGTCACATAACCCGTTATGTTCAAGTTGGCTCTCAGGCCACCAAGTTGGCAAGACCTCGTGTCCGCCCAGTTTTCCGGGTGCACCTTTGGGCTAGTCCCCAAGGCTCCCTGCTGCAATCTACCGCGTAGAAAACCCGAAAAACACCAAATAGCACGGAGTCTTCTCCGGCCTTATGCAATGCAACATCACCGATCCGAACTACATGTCCGGGTAGGCTTCAACCAAAATGCCTATGTCCGTTCTCGCATACGGACGCTAAACAACGGGGACTTTACATATCTACCCGAAGGAACGCCTCCAACTCTTCGCCAACTCGCGAGAGAGGGCTTCCTATGCTAAGAAAGAGAGCTATCATGCTCAAAAGTGAGGATCGTTACCCTTGCGTTCCTCTTCGGCGCCATCGAAAAGTAATCGGATGGAATTGACCGCACTAGCGTTGCCTCCGCGGATCCGGAGTCGGCTTGCGATTCGGAGCTCCGAAGCTCCTCCAATGGCGGATCTAGCTCCTCTTCTTCTTGCCTTAGCTCTTCTTTCTCCAAGGGTTTGGAGAGAGAACAAGTGGAAAAAGTGAGGGTTTTCTAAGTCAAAACCCGGGTATATCCCTTCAGGAACAACCCCCAGCCGTTGGATCTTCAGTCAAAGAAATGAACGGCTTCGATTCGGGACTGAAATGCCCAATCTGGGCCGAACACGGCCTGGCACACGCCCGTGTCCAGGGCCGTGTGCCTCATTCGCCGTCAAAATCGAATCACCTGGAACCTCACACGGGTCTCGAACACGCCCGTGTTCGAGCTGACACGCCCGTGTTCCACCTGACACGGCCGTGTAGCTGGCCGTGTACCCCATGATTTTCTCCCGTTTTCAACCCGAGCACTGCACGGGTTCTAGGACACGCCCGTGTCCTTGCCCGTGTCACCTTGACACGCCTGGGCTCCAGGCCGTGTACAAGGTCTCGGCACTTCGCGGCTAAGTGTCGACACGGGTCGACACGCCCTGCGACACGCCCGTGTCGCAGGCCGTGTGCCATGTCTCGACACACTGTCGACACCAAAGTGTCGACTTCGCGGGACGAGTGTCGACACGGGTTGACACGCCCTGCGACACGCCCGTGTCGCAGGCCGTGTGCCGTGTCTCGACACAACGTCGAAGCACTGTGTCGACTTCACGGCTAAGTGTCGACACGGGTCGACACGCCCTGCGACACGCCCGTGTCGCAGGCCGTGTGCCCAGTCTCGACACAATGTCGAGACCAAAGTGTCGACTTCACGCCTTAGTGTCGACACAGGCTTGACACGCCCTGGGACACGCCCGTGTCCCAGGCCGTGTGCCTGCAGCCAGAACTCAAACTGGCCCAAATTATTCCCCTCTGCTCCTTTGAGTTTCGGGGCGTTACAACTCTACCCCTCTTAAAAGAATTTCGCCCACGAAATTACATACAGGGAAAAACATGTACAAAACTAAAATTTGTACCTGAGCGGAACAACTCCGGATATTCGTCAAGCATCGTCTGCTCTCGCTCCCAAGAGAGCTCCTCACGACCGCAATTGTCCCACCGGACTTTGACCATCCTGATCTCTTTATTGCGTAGCCGCTTGACCTCCGAGTCCTCAATCCGCACGGGCTTGACTTTTGTCGTTAGCCCACTATCCACCGGCACTTGATTGGCCGCGATCACTTGCGTAGGCTCTTGCACCGCCTTCCGAAGCACCGAAATATGGAATACATCATGTAAACCACTTAGCTCCACTGAAAGCTTCAGCCGATAGGCCGCTTCTCCTACTCGCTCCAGAACCTCGAACGGTCCAAGGTACCTCGGGCTTAGCTTTTTCAATCGCCGCACCCGCGAGACACCCTTGAACGGCTTGATCTTCAAGTATACATAATCGCCCACAGCGAACTCCACGTTCCTGTGCTTGGCATTATAGTACTTTGCTTGCCGGTCCTGAGCGATAAGCAACCTCTCCCGAATGGTTCTCACCAAAGAAGTAGCATCCTCCACTTCCGATCGCTTATACAACTTCGACTCGCCCGTTTCTAACCAAGACAACGGCGTGCGACATCTTCTACCATAAAGGGCCTCGAAAGGCGCCATCTGAATACTTGCTTGGTAGCTATTGTTGTATGCGAACTCCACCAAATAAAGGTGGTCCTCCCATTGCTTTCCAAAGTCCAAGACACACATGCGAAGCATGTCTTCCATGGTTCTATTGACCCTCTCGGTCTGCCCATCCGTTTGCGGATGGAAGGCTGTGCTAAACTTCAGCTTTGTTCCCAACATTTGCTGCACCAGCCTCCAATCATTGGACGTGAACCGCCCATCTCGGTCACTCACGATGCTGCGGGGCACACCATGAAGCCGCACTATGTTATCCACATAAAGCTTTGCCAGCTTCTCCACCGGATCATCCTTCCTATGCGGAATAAAATGCGACACCTTTGTTAATCGATCGACCACCACCCAAATGGCGTCGTTCCCCTTCTGCGACCTTGGCAAACCATGCACAAAGTCCATAGAGATGTCGTCGAATTTCCACTCCGGAATAGGCAAGGACTTAAGAAATCCTCCCGGCTTTTGGCACTCCGCCTTTACCAAGGCGCAGGTTTGGCACTTCGCTACATATAGCGCCACATCCTTTTTCAAACCCGGCCACCAAAATAGTTTCTTTACATCGCGGTACATCTTCGTGCTCCCCGGGTGAATCGAGTACTTGGTATGGTGCGCCTCGTACAACAACTCCACCCGTAAATTGCCCACACTTGGGACGCACAAACGACCGTCTTTCCAAAGCAATCCGTCCTCCACGACGAATTGGGAATTTGACCCATCCAGAGCCTCTATCATGAACTGCTTCATATGAGCATCCATATCCAAAGCCTGCCGAATCCGATCAGCCAGGTCATATTGGACTTCAGTCCAATTCAGCACTGCTTCAGCACTAGATTGTCTATCCACACAAACAATCTCCAACGCCTCCAGCTCCTGCACCAACCGCTCATCATGCACTGATAGCCAATTCGCTTGAGCTGGGGCTCGGCGACTCAACGCGTCCGCAACCGCATTCCCTTTGCCAGGCACGTAGTGGATCTTGAAAGTATAGTCCCCCAGGAACTCCATCCACCTACGCTGCCGCATATTCAGATCTTTCTGATCAATCAGATACTTTAGGCTCTTGTGATCGGTGTAGATATCAATCTTCACACCGTACAAATAGTGTCTCCACAGCTTCAAGGCAAAAATCACGGCCGCCAACTCCAAGTCGTGGACCGGATAATTCCTCTCGTGCACTTTTAGCTGTCTCGAGCCATAAGCTATCACGCTTCCGTGCTGCAGTAGCACGCAACCCAAACCGCTGCCCGAAGCATCGCTATATATCTCATAGCCTTCGGTCCCAACCGGCGAACTCAACACAGGCGCCGTGGTCAACCGACACTTCAATTCCTCAAAAGCTCGCGCGCACTCCGGCGTCCAAACGAACTTATGCTCCTTCCTCGTCAAAGTAGTGAGAGGTAGCGCTATCCGCGAGAAGTTCTCTACGAAGCGCCTATAATAACCGGCAAGCCCCAAAAAGCTCCGGACTTCTGCTACCGTAGCAAGCTCAGGCCACTCCCGTATCGCAACAATCTTCGCCGGATCCACCGCAATACCCTCTCCACTCACTATATGCCCGAGGAACGCTACTGAGGATAGCCAAAACTCGCACTTCGAGAACTTGGCATACAACTGGTTTCTCCTGAGTGTCTCCAACACCAAATGGAGATGCTTGAAGTGATCCTCCTCACTTTGCGAGTACACCAAAATATCGTCGATGAAGACGATCACAAAATGGTCCAAGTACTCCCTGAACGTCCTGTTCATCAAATCCATAAATACTGACGGCGCATTAGTCAGCCCAAACGGCATGACCGTAAACTCATAATGCCCGTATCTCGTACTAAACGCTGTCTTCGGGATATCACTCTCCCTTATCCGCAGCTGATAGTACCCAGACTTGAGATCTAACTTCGAGTACACCGTCGACCCGACTAACTGATCAAAGAGATCATCAATCCGGGGGATCGGGTACTTGTTCTTCTCAGTCAGCTTATTTAGCTCCCGATAATCAATACATAATCTCAAGCTTCCGTCCTTCTTCTTAACAAAGAGGACCGGTGCGCTCCAAGGCGAAGAACTCGGGCGCACATACCCTTGCTCCAACAACTCTTGTAGTTGAACTTTCAGCTCCGCCATTTCCTTAGGCGCTAGCCGATACGGAGATCGTGACACAGGCTTTGCACCTGGCACTAGCTCGATCGTAAAATCTATCTCCCGCTGAGGCGGGGCTCCAGGAAGATCTGCGGGGAACACATCAGGGTATTCCGATACCACTGAAATACAATCCATCGCGGGCTTCGGCTTTGCAACCTCCACTAGTGTAAAGAACAGTTCTGCTCCAGCACGAACCGCCTTCACCACCTGAAGAGCAGACATCAACGTCTTGCTCGACCCCTTTAAGCCCGTAAACGTCGTCTCACGACTTGCTCCCAGCTTTACTTCCTTGCTACCGCAATCTATATGGGCCTGCTGCTCCGAGAGCCAGTCCATGCCAAATATGACGTCGAACTCCGCCAACGGAAGTAAAGACGCCTGCAGGTCGAACTCCTGCTCCCCAATACGAACTTTAACGTCGCAGATCCTAACCGCTCGCATCGAACACCCATTGGGCAACAACACATCCAACTTATCCTTCGCCATCGAAGAAGGGACTCCGATGCGTGATATAAATCCTTCGGACAAGAAGGAGTGTGAAGCTCCCGTATCAAAGAGTGCTCGTGCCGGGTTTTCACAAATCAACACAAATCCTAACAAGCAGTGGTAAGGTAACATATACATAACAAGCATATAAAGGAATTGACTTGCTATAAATTAAACCGTACCTGTCACCACGTCAGCTTGTTTAATGGCCTCCTGTTGGCCAAGATTGTAACCCTTGGTTGGGCCGGAGCATAGTGGGATGCGGTCGACTCCACCGCCTTTCCCTTCTCTTCATAAGTAGCTCCTGGCCTCCTCTCGGACTTAGGACGTCCGCTCCAACAATCACGGGCGAAATGCCCCGTCTTGCCACAAGTAAAGCACGCGCCCGGGGTCCGACTCGTAGTCGCCCCAGAAGCGCCAGAAGGAGCTGGACCCGAAGTCCTATGCTTCTTGAAAGACTTCCGATAGCCGGACTTTGAAGTAGTCGGCACTTTAAACTCAGATTTTCTATCAACCAAGCTTTCTTCGCTTGCACGTTCTTCATGTCCTTCTCCAAGGACCGGGCAGTATTGACCAAGGTTAAGAAACCCTGCGTCATCGGCCCCGACAGTAATAATCTCAGCTCATCCCTCAAGCCTTCATAAAAACGATTAGTCTTGCGCTCCTCATCCATGATGGTGGAGCTCGCATAACGACTCAACCGCGTAAACTCGTGGAGATATTCATCCACGCTCCTCTCACCCTGCACCAACTTCAGGAACTCATTCTCCATTGAAATCCTCTGAGTAGAAGGGAGGTATCTTGCTAAGAACAATTCCGAGAACTCTTCCATCGGAACGTCTATCAGTTGTCTACCTCTCAGATGATGCAGCTCCAAACCTTCCCACCACATCCTCGCTTCACCGTCCAGCAGGAACGTAGCAATGGTGGTCATCTGCCACTCCTCCGTCTCCGTCGCTGTCATGACTCTCTTCACCCTAGAGAGCCAGTCTTCAGCCTGAGATGGGGTTCCCAACCCCGAGAATAACGGAGGGTTAAAGCTCATTACATGCTTCAACTGCCTCTCAGTCGCCCTCCTTGGCACTATTGGTTCTACAACCACTTGCTCCATCCTCCTCGGCTCAGCCTCTTGAAGAGGTACTTGCTCCATCACAGGAGCGGGCTGCTGCGCTTGCCTCCCAGGCTGCGCATTGATCACGGCCAACACCGCTTCAGCCACCAATCTTATATTTTCAGCCGACAAAGGTGTTGCGGGAGCAACTTCCGGTGCACTACTAGCCTCAGAACCTCGGCGTTCTGACGGCCCAACACCACTTCGGGTCACCTATAGTGGTACAAAACACCGTTAAGCGACCAAATAACATTGCAAACAGCAATTATAGGAACACGCAGGTTCCTCAAACACGAGTATTTTCATTCCTAAGTGGACATTCATGGGTTCTTTTTACTGTTATAACGATGACGCACACAATGTGCTCACCACCCCTTAAAAGAATTCGCCCACGAATTCACTTTAAGCCCGACCAAAACCAGTAGTCTGATACCAAATTGTAACACCCCCTATCCGTCGCATAGCATATAGCAGTAGGTCCGGCCGGGGCCCGACGCCATATACCACAGACAGACCGGGTGGTTACGTATGGAAACCATCCAACCAATCTCAACGTCCTACACAGAGCATTCTAGCGGAAGCATTTATAAAGTTACAAATCAAGAACCCAGCACAAGCATGAATGTCCACTAAAACCAAAAGGAATGTCATTACAAAATACTCAAAAGTCGGCCTTAAGGCCTTACAAAATGTTTCACTTGTCTTTTACATGATTTCAAACCTCGGCTCGCAGGCCGGCCATACATGAATAAAACATAAAACATTTCCACTTGGGCCTTCGAGGGCCAGCTTCGCAAAAAGGGCTTTAGCCCGCTATTGACCGCTTGGTCCAGCTGCACCTGCAAGCAAACAAACCACCGCACGGTGGCAAACAAAGCAACGGTCAGCAATGCTGACCAAATTATAACGATCCCGCCCCCAACTCGGGGCGGCGATGCTCCTTCCCTGCATTTCATTAGCACAAGCGAGCAATGCATATAACCATAGCCATTTCATCACAGACGTTGGCTCGTACGGCCACACGTCCCGTGCACTCAGGGCACATTCTCGGTGAACCGGTCGATGTTACGTCAATTGAAGCCATTAACATTCCGGACTCACCACCGCCACTTAGACGGCCATTCCTATGAGCAATTCGTCTTCATGGTATTGGTCACGTCAATTTAAGCCATCGACCACCGAAGACTCACATTTATGCCAACGGCGAGTGCCATGTACCTTTAGGTCTCTCTAACCCGAACGACATAAAGCGGGTACGGCTCCATCTAACCCGTGCTCACATCGCAACGGCAATTTAAGCCATATGCGCGGGTCAAACTTTCACCGAGTCCCATTCTATCACAAGTCACATAACCCCGTTATGTTCAAGTTGGCTCTCAGGCCACCAAGTTGGCAAGACCTCGGTCCC